>FNXX01000009.1:7130031-8330031 GCA_900108845.1 Iljinskaea planisiliqua
GACCAGTATAGTTCATTCAAACTCAAGTATATTTCTTAGTATTATAAAACTTGCATGATATGTCGTCATCATGTTATGAACATTTTTGTGTGTGGTAAGTTCACATCATGTTGTAAACATGCGATTAATCATTTTCAAGTGTTTATTTTGTACCCTTGGAAGTTCAAGTTCAAGGGTTGAAATATCATAATTTTGATAGAATAAATAAATACGAGACTCGAGGTATTCATCAATAGCTATGCGTAGTAAGATAAATTGGGGGAAACCTCCACGTGGACCAAGTACCGATGCTTCCGACCGCCTCCACGTGGTAAAACAGCTCAGCTTCTGCTCTGACATTTTGACCGCACGTGACTTTGCTTCCGTGCACGTGTGGATCAACCAGACTGTGCGATCGCATCGCCACGTCATGAGTCGTCCGATTGCGCCGGTCAAGTAACTGAACGGCTCTGATCATCGAGAGTCTCATTTGCTTTCTATGTGGTATCCTATTCATGTGCTAACATCGTTACTGATCACACATATTCTCAATTTCTCTTTTTTTTCGTCCCAAGATTCACAATTCGTTTCTAATAGATAGATACATCAATAGCCGATACCTTGAGAATCTTTCTAATGCATCATTTTTTCTATCATTTTCGTTCTAATATTCTTTAATCATAATAAAAAAATATCTTCTTATATTCTAATATTAGATATGTACAAGTATGTTTACTGTTAGACAGCTTCTGTAATTCTACTCCTCTCAAGACTATCAGTTACCTTGTTTTCCACATCCGCGCGTTTTCTATTTTTCAGTTACAAATGAGCAGAATATATATATATATATATATATATATATATTTTTTTTTAAGTTTACAAATGAGGCTTTCAATGTCAATTAATATTGTTTAACAGTTCTCAATAGTTGATTTTTTTTCTTCCCTATTTGCTATTCTATTTTGCGTAGTACTCTCAAGCTTTCACATATGAACATTGCGAAGTACTTGAATGCTTTGATCATCGAATATTTTAATGTGTGCACACAAATGCTTGTACATATGCACATACGTATGTAATTTTTTAGCTCACGCACAAAAAGTTATGCGTCTATTAATTTCATTTGCATATAGATTTGACATTGTATACATATGAATAAAGTTTTGATACGGTAATAATTCACTAAGTATGAAAAAATAGATGATTGATTATTTCGCCCCCTTCTAGTACGGTAAAAGTGGATATATAAACCTATTAAACAAGTGGGAAACTTTGGTGAAATTTTTAATTTCTGAAATGTATAGCGTGGCACCACCACGATCGAGTAGTAGCATAGAGGAGAGAATATGCGTGTAAATTATAATGAAAAAATGTGGTTAACTAATCAGAAAAGTACAGCTAAACGACTATAAGTTGAAAAGTAATTAGAGTGATTTTAATAAATATTAATTAATAAGTTGAAAATTAGAAAAGTAGGAGGGAGAGTAGAGAGATAGATTACACAAGTAATTATGCAATGTCAAAAAGTATTTTAAAATAAGAAGCAAAGAGAGCAAGTATGAAAAACAATATTTTAACACAAGAAATAAAAATAAATATTATTCATATCCGTTTGTAAGAAAGAAAGATATTTTTTTTCTCCTCTATGATAAACATATAATTTATTGGATCGAAAACTTACATTACTGTTATTTACTTATATATATTTGCATAGTAATACATTTTTCTCTCTTCTAAATAGCTTACCATCTACCAAAATTATAATTGATAGATATAATTTGAGTCTCTGATGAAATTAAACATAAACGGGGTTACATGCACGCATCTCAGAGGTGATTGGTTGGATTCATCGTCAACTTTTAAACTATCCTATTTTCACATTTGTTTTTTTCTTTCTTAAATTTTAAAGGTGTTAGATATTTTCTCTATAATTCTCTATTAATAATATATTTTTTAGAACAGAAATCATTCATTCTAGAGCAGGGATGAATCAGCAATACTGAATAATTTAACTTAGAATTACTAGATTACCAACTTTTTCTTAAGAAGGAGAATAACAACTACTTGACAAAATCCTTAATTTTTTTCTAAACATCTCGCTAAATTTGGGATCAGTGTTCGTAAATTCATATGGGCCAGAATTAGACTATTGATAATATCAAAATAAGACGTTAACTATCTCTCCCAAATAAATTGATAAGTCAGGTTTAGTTTCTATATATATAATAAGTTTAACAATCAAATCAAATAGTATAATGCTGTTTTTTACATATACATCTTATATTCATATTATCTTTGGCCTTAAAGTTGAAAATCTTTTTCTTAAATACCTGTCTCTTTTAAGTTTTAAATAAAAAAGTATGTATTTATTTTCCGCTTTAATCTATAAGCCAAAAAAGAAACGAATATATCCAGAGAAGAAAACTCGAAACCCTTGGCATCGTCTCTTGGATTTGATGTATATAATTATTTATATTATTAATATGCGACTATGCGTATATAATAGTTTAATATGGCACACTATGTGTATTAGATTTAAATTTTATAAAAATGTAAAAGGAATGATTTTCAGCTAAATTCTCGTTGTGTCAATTTCTATTATTATTATTTTTGGCTTTCATCGTTCAACAAAAGTATGGCAGAGTCACTCACTCTCAGCAGCACATGAAATAATTTGAAGCTTCCCAATTCTTTTCACATCACTTAATACGACGCCGTCTCGAGGTGAAGAATCTGCTCGTCTCTTGCCCTAAAGCGAGTTAGGGTTTAAGACACAAGTAGCATCCTTTTGATTTGTGTCTCTTTGCTCTGTTTTTGTCGGTTTGTGTAACCGATCAACTCAACTATTGGCTCCTCACTCCCTGAAATTTGACTTCTCCACTGGATCTCACCAAAGTTTCTCTATATGAAGAAATCTTCACCCTCACAATATCATTATATATGAACCACAAGAAAAAGAACCAGTATACGCGGCGGTGATGGACGGTGGTTACGATCAATCCGGAGGAGCTTCTCGATACTTCCATAACCTCTTTAGGCCTGAGCTTCACCACCAGCTTCAAGCACAGTCTCAGTCTCAGCCTCAGCCACATCCTCAGCTTCAGCCTCAGCCTCAACCTCAACTTCAACCTCACCCTCAGTCAGATGATGAATCTGACTCCAACAAGGATCCGGGTCGACCCGATTCCGACCCGGTTACCTCGGGCTCAACTCCGGAGAAACGTCCGCGTGGACGTCCTCCGGGATCTAAGAACAAGCCGAAGCCACCGGTGATTGTGACAAGAGATAGCCCCAACGTGCTTAGATCTCATGTTCTTGAAGTCTCATCTGGAGCCGACATAGTCGAGAGTGTCAACACTTACGCACGCCGGAGAGGGAGAGGTATCTCCGTTCTCAGTGGTAACGGGACGGTGTCTAACGTCGCTCTCCGGCAGCCGGTGACGACTCATGGGAGTAATGGTGGAATTGCAGCCGCAGCTGGACCCGGAGGAGTTGTGACTTTACATGGTAGGTTTGAAATTCTTTCCATCACTGGTACGATGCTTCCGCCGCCTGCGCCGCCGGGATCCGGTGGTCTTTCAATCTTTGTTGGTGGTTCACAAGGTCAGATGATCGGAGGAAACGTGATGGGTCCGCTTGTGGCTTCGGGTCCAGTGATACTGATGGCTGCATCGTTCTCTAACGCAACTTTCGAAAGGCTTCCGCTTGAAGATGAAGGAGGAGAAGGTGGAGGAGAAGTCGGAGGAGGAGGAGGAGGAGGTACACCGCCCGCCACGTCAGCATCACCGCCGTCTGGAGCCGGTCAGGGAGAGTCAAGAGGTAATAAGAGTGGTTATGATCAGTTTTCCGGTGATCCTCATTTGCTTGGTTGGGGAGCCGGAGCCGCTTCAAGACCATCTTTTTAGATTTGAAATTATGTCCGTCAAATAGCTATAACCAAAATTTAAATCTTGAAAATAAAAAAAAATCATTTCATGATAATGACATGTTCTTAATATTACTTTTGGGTTCTTTTGGTTTTGAATTTAGTTTATCATAATATGAACATTTGAATTGGTCTTTGGATATACTTCTCCATCTACATTCTCTTCTTCTTCTTTTTTAATCACTGAGGTTATGTGCTGAACACTAAATATTATTTGTTATATGCTTGACTTCACCAAAAAAAAAATTGATATGATAAACAAATTTTATTGTAAGACTTACCTTCGTATTGATAACCAAAAAGTTATATAGTCCACTCACACATATATTTGGCTCATATAAGCTAGTATGCACAATCCCCTTTTTTGGATACATTTAAAAGCTAATCACTTAATCTATGTTACTATGTATATCAACTAAAAAATCAAACATCCTTTCTTTTCCATTCATTAAACACATACTTCAAATCCTCAAGATCGTCTACTTTGCGAATGTTAATTATGAATATCTTCTTGTGTTTCAAATTTCATGTATTAAAGAGCCTTTTACAACATTGAGCATATTAAAGAACTTCAAATCAAAGAACCAGATTTGATGATATATATGGTTTTAACCAACTTGACTTCCGCTTGAGATTAATATATGAATATTTCTTCGATTCTATCGATCTATCATGAAAATAATGGTTTAAAATTTTATAAAAATAAAATTAATGTTTTAAAATTTGAAAAAAAATTTAAAAAATAACGGTTACGGTAATAAAAACATACAACCAAAAAAAATATTTATCCGTTACAACGATTTAAACATACCAGTTAATTTTAGAACGGTTACAACGACTAGATTAATGGCGGAAACACGAGAACATTACATGACCTGCCAAAACATAAACATGAAAAACATTTGGCTTCATAGGACTAAGAAACTCTTCAACAACATAACCAACTGGTATTTTGAGTACCAAGATGTGTGAAATTGAGGAATACATCAAGTCCCTAGGAAAAATATGGGGTGACAATATGAAAAACACAATTTTTTTTAAGGTTATATAAATATAATATCTATATGTATGGAAAAACTTTTACATGACCAATGCATGTCCAAAAGAGATTTGTGGTGAAATATCTCCAATGAGCTGGGAGATTTTATTTTATTTGCGAGTAAAAAATTAGGTAAATTCAAATATATATATATATATATTGTCAATATATGTACACAAATTAATAATTTATAATAAAAATTGAATTGTATAATACATTTATAAATATGGATAAATGACACACATTGACCATACTTACTAAGACAAACTACTAAAATATATATCCTGGTCAATGCGGGTATACTTGTTATAAGACCAGACTGAGAGTTGGATACAACCCTCTCTCTTTTTTTAATGATAGATTCATAATTTTATATATTTGGCTTTTTAGGGCTTGAAGCATATAGAGAGAATTAAAGGGTATATATTGTACTTTGGGGACCTTTTAGATACATGCGATAAGACTTTATCTTTTGAAGATTTCTATGTGGTCGTGTCATGTGCCTTACATGCAACTGAGCAACACATGACTTAGAACAGGAAATTAAATCTTTTTATATTGTTTATTGAAAATTTTATAGAAATCTTGTTCATTATGTGTGTCCTTATACGTACACTGATAAGTAAACATAAATGAAATGTATGCTATGATTAAATTGATAAAAATAGAAATTGCTACAGACAAAAATAAATAAAAAATACGATGAGCATAGATATATACATTCTATACACACTACGTATATAGTGGTATAGCCATGAAGCTCGATACAATATGTGATCTGCGTAGCTGCGCTGGGGATCATGATTTTAGGTTTATTCTAATAATTCAATTTTAATTATGGTTGGTTACTAGAAACGTCTTCCACGCATGGTGGAGATAAATATGGATTTCGATTTCATATTTCCTACTTATAAAAAAAAACAAAAAATGAAAACAGAGATTACATAATGAAAGATGTCATTTACAATGATAAGAAATTATATAATGTGATTTTTTTATTAATGAACTATCATAACAATTACATGACATTAAACTTATTAAAAACGCATAATGCAAAGATTTATGTATTATATATAATGCAGATTGGAAGAATATCATTTTGAAAATTGAAACTTTTAGTGTTTTTTCTTTTCCCGGCCAAATTTTCATTGATGTAGGATTTGTATACGTTTACACTCTTTTAGAGGCAAGGGGGACAGTAATATTACATGTACCATACAGATGGTAAAACTAAAGATTTATTAGCTATTAGGACCGCACACTTGTTTCAATCTCTTTCTAAAGGAGAATTGGAATGATGTGAACATGTCTTGCATCTCTTAATGGTGTGTATGTAATGTTGTAGTCTCAGATTGTTGGTTCCGTTATTTAAAATATTGTTGATGAGTTCGATTGGTAATTAGCTGTTAGCGGAAGCTGTAAGCAGTTAGCGGAAGTTATAAACTAGTAGTGAATAGTGTAAAAATGTATGAGAAATATGTTAGTGAATAAATTTTATTGTTTAACAGTTTTAATGATTGGTAATATTTTATAATTTTTTTTTTTATCATTGCATTATAGGTTACCAATCACACCCGATGATCATAATCGCTTTCAAAAACCATTTTGCGATAACTTCCCATGTGCATCTTCCTTCGAATTTCCCAATTCCAAAAGTTTCTAATGATCCATCCCATACCAGAGTCTCTCGTCTCCGTTGAACTTTTAGGTTTCTTTCATCAAATATCAATATGTAAACAAACAAAAATTGAACTCCGTAAGAGTTTTTTTACATTTATGGATCACGAAAGGAACACGGCGCAAGAAAGGCTATCATAGGCCCATTAAGCTCGGCCCATACAGATACGTACGTCGAAAATCATAAACATTCCCAATTCATAATCACACACAGTTGTTATTGGTTGCATCCTTAAGCAGTATCAGGAGCAGCCTTCCTGCTAACTATTATGGAAGATATCAATGTTTGTTCACTTCTCTACTTCAACCTTCAGAACTCAAGTTACCGTAAAACTATCACATTTGCTAACGTTTTTAATTCCTTCTGATACAAACGAATTCCTAAAGAAAAAAAAAGAGGTCGTCGAATTCACCAAAGAAACATATAGAAAATGAACGAGCTCACTTTGAGATGAGACCCGTCACTGCTCAAAAGGGACTCGCACAAACAGTCGACCGTGCAGGCTCACGACCGCTGATGTGTGCAGCGGATCGATTCTTGCGGGAAAGTTCACAATCTACCAAAACCAAAACCAAATCCAAACTCAAAATCAAAACACGAACTATCCTTTAGTTTAGGGAATATGGATCTAATTGGAGAGTACGAATCCAACCTTTTTGAAGGGTGTGATTCCCCAAGGATTGTCAAGCTGTTCAGGTGTGCCTGCTATAACAAGCCGCCCTGCAGGGTCTGATTGAACGCGGACCTGCAAGAAGAAATCAACTTATGTTGAATAACTAAATCCTGTATACGACGATTACTAGCAAGTTCATTATAGCTCAGGTTAGATATCTCTGCTGCTCATATCTACATTGTAAGAGGAGCTGTATACCGATTAACAACCAGGGAAAAGGTTCTTTGTACTAAAAAATTATATCTCTTTGAGCATGCCAGTGACGAACACTGATCAAGAAGCTTTATGAGATTGAGTTCCAAGGAAAAAAAAAAGCTCACCTCTTCACGAAGAAGTCCAGGTACCAGTGCAAATATCTCAAAGCAGTCTTTCTGTAAATAAAGAAGTACAAAAAGAATTCGGATTTAAAACAAAATTAGGCTGTCCCGTTTCAAGAGTTGGGTAAATGCTGCTTTACATATGTGAGGAGAAGAGGCAGAGGTACTCACAGTTTCTCTGACATTTATCTTCACCCAGTCTGCAGGGGGTCCAACATCAATAACCTCCGCGGTTGACCTATGAAGCCAAAACCATATGATTAATCTCCTTGCTTTAATCAGAGCACAAGAAATCAAATGAGAAACCTTCGTATTGAATCATATTAAACATTTTCAGGTCTTAAAATGCTCTGTGTTCATTTAATCTCATGCACTTTTTCTCAAATGGTGGTTCTTATAACTACCACCCAGAGGAACAGTGCTTGCGATCAAGCAAACATTACACACTAAAACAGTGTTTCTCAGTGGATAGAAGACTGTGTGTGCACATAGGAAAGCGATATTGCATAAGAGCACAAATCAATAGGAGATGATTAGCTTTCGTAACTGTTTGTCTGTTTCATGTGATAAAACAAGGTCCATGCCAGTTGGTGTTTTTTGTTTCTGCACACCTGGGGAAAAAGATATATAAACACGGTGGCATTAGGTAACCATCTTGTAAAATCATAGAGAACCGTCGCAGCTCCTTAAGGAATATTACCAATGTTTTTGAGGTTTTTTTGCTTTGGGGTTGAATTCAAGCCTTTATCCTACAAAAGAAGTACAAAGAGCATCATGGTGCAGCGAAGTTTGTGCATGGTGAATCATAACGAGTGGTAAGATCTAAATAGATACCTTAACAATAGGCTCAGTAACATCCCCAGATCCAAGAAGGCGCTGAGAATGCCAACCTTGCATAGCACGAGCTGCAGCATCTCTTCGTGCTCTGCCTGACCCAGAACCTTGATGGCTAATTGCCTACATAAGTAAGTGCCCTTACATCAATGAGGGAAACAGGGGAGGCATGTAGCTCATGTACATATTATTTCTTATGGCCTTCCCCACTTGACACAAAAAAGGTACAACTTAATTTAATCAGATTGCAGAGAGTGGTATTTAACATGTTTAGCTGATGTTACGAATTCCTGAAATACCCCTCCACGTTAACAATCCTTAAATCGACCCGTCTCACCTACACAAAAGCATACAAATTACACATATCCAAAGGAAATTCCAACCTCCTTTTCAAGGCCGGCAGGCGGAACAACAGCTGAACCAGGAAGGTTAAGCTCGCCATTTTTCCTTAAATGCTTTTCATACTCCAAGAGTGACTGCACATGGAAAATAACGGTACAAACCATGAAGTATCGACATCCATACTATGATTTAATAACATAGAAATCAACCAGGAGATTCAATGTTTCAAAAGAGATAGTCCGACAAACTGTAAGACGGCTACAAATAAAACCAAACTCGCTAGTCTCAGACACCGTACCAGAAATAGAAGCACAAATAAATTGTACAAACATGCTAATCTCGATGAAGCTCCCATGAAAGCAAAAAAAAAGAAATTCACCTTCTCATAGAAAATGCGGAATGTCCAGGAGACTGTAGTGCATGTCCTGGATAAGACAATTGAACAAAAAAATGTGGAGGTCAAAATCATACAAAGACGGATAGATTGCGGAGCTTGGAAAAAAAAACGAGCCATACTTCGGAGGATGGAAGGATTCTCCAACTTGCCGCCATAGCTTAGATGTGGTGACCTATGTAAGAAAATGAAAATCAAAGGCATTTTGAATACCACAGGCATAGACTTTCAACCAACGAGAACTAGATTCGAGTACACACTTCCACACGAAGCAGATTACAGTAAACTAAATCGGCTGCCAAACACAGACCTAACATAATAAACACAAATCTGCATCTAACTAATTCCATCCCGGAAGCCAATTCCTTGGTCTTAGATAATCTTCTCCACCATTAGCTAGCATAACTAAATTTCTAGCTCATTATACTGCATGCGTAATCCACTACCCAAAACAAAAACGAGAAATGATCTCCAATGACTAAGTATAAATGACCTAGAAGAACCTCAAGCTACTAAATGGGGAGAGAAAGGATAAGATCTTAGTAAAGAACGAAAGTGGATAATTACCACGTCATAGCCACCTAACTTGATGACGGCTCGCCACAGCCTACATTAAAGAGAAAAGTAAAGCATGCATAAGCCAAGCAAGGATATAACGAATTTTGGAAGAAGTAAAGCAAAAAATTCCAGCAGCTCACTTGAGACAGTTCAAGGGCTGTCCATAAAACTTGGGGGCTTTAAATTCCAGGAAATTCTCCTTGTTATAGGCCTCCACTTCTTTAATAAACGCCTCTTGATCCTCTGGTGTCCCTGCTTCATCAACTTCCTTGGCCTGTATAAAAACGTGAACTTGTAGTGAAACAGAGCAGGCACATTATGAGACCAAAAAGCTTCCTTTCCCGTAAACAACAAAAGCAACGATCTTCCAAGGAAGCCATGAGATAGAAAGATGGTAATCAATACCTCAGAATCACTCAGCAACCACGTCCTCCACTTCTTAACACTTTCAACAGCGACATGAGGAGTCGAAGGCTCCCCCTTGAGAGGAGTTGATTCCTCAAGTGGTTTCTCCTCTTGACCACCATCACCATTCTTATCACCAACACCGTTATGACCACCTACCTCTACATCAGCCTCGGTTTCATTAGCAACGGGAGCATCGGATAAATGAACATCAGTGTCCAGAGTAAGAGTCTTATCCTCAGGAACAGGGGACTTGAGTGTTTCAATGGAGCTCCGGTCCTTGTCTGGTTCCGAAGGCTCTTCCTCTACACCTTTGGGATCATCAACCGTAGCAGTATCAGTAGCAGACGGAAGATCAACCTCTTGCTCTTGCATTTCGGTGTCCGCCATTATAAGAAGATAAAGCTATAAGAACGAAGAACAAACAAAAAAAAATCAATCAATAAATATCAAATCAAGGATTCATATTTAATAATTCCCAGTAAAACGCGAAACAAGTATTAGTCATAACTCAATCGCGGCATGAGAAAATGTAATTAAGAATCAGAACGCACAAAATCTGAGTGCGACAAAGAGGATAAGAAAGTAGAGCTTATATAAGCAGAAATGGTTACCGGTTCAACAGGGAAGACGACGCCGGAATTAAAAACGCGGGGACTGATGGTGTCCGGTTAGGGCTTGTTAGAAGCCGGAGAAATTGACGCACGCCGGCGGAGAAAAAGGAGCTAGAAAAAAAAACAAATTCAATTTAACGGAGAGAATCTAGTTTTTGGAGAAGAAGGCACATTAGAAATTCAACATCATCCGAATCTTAATTTGTGTGTTTGCGCTTAATGGTTCATAATTTTTTTAATTAAGCACAGCGTCTTAATAGGTACTTTATAAGTATAAATCACATTCAGATATGTTCTGCAATTCAGATGGGATAATCTAATATTTTTCTAATTGGTGAAAATCTGATATTCCAAACCATAATAATGTGTGATCTAATCTTTCTAATTGTGAGAATTAAAAAGTTTAATGCAGCTTGCAATTGGTGGAGAGTTTGAATGATCTTTGCATTTGTTGAATTAATAAATCGTTTTCAAAAAAAGATGGTCTACTTGTATATGTGTTACATACCACACCTGAGTTTATATTAGTTATAATCAAACTTATACATGGTATTGTCGGGCTTATATATACTACTATAAGTAAATATATACAGTCGAAAATGGGGATTTATTATTATAAATTAAGGAATGATTAGGAAATGATATTTAAGGAAGTTGGACCTTTAAGGCCCACATAAATAACAAAACCCGCGTCTTTCACTACAAGGAATTTGATTTCTGGACCCGTGTAGTTGTTGCTGTTACATTCTATCCAGTTCCAGCCGGTTCTGTAAGAATCCCTATGACTCTTGGTCTGTTACTAAAAGAGTATCCACATCGTTTGGGCTTTTGAAATAGGATTTTCACTTAATTAATATTTCTATTTTAATATAATTGAATTAAAGTTTACTATATTTTTTTTAAGTCTATCATTTATATTGTTTCTCTTTTTTCTTTTTCTTTTTTTCTTTTTCTTTTCTAACTACATTCCAGATTGAAATTGATGATCTTATCTGCTAACTTCAATCATGGTCTGCACTAGTTTGGTTTTATGATGATTAGCCATCATCAAAAGGAAAAAAAAACTATTGAAAAACGAAATCTGTAATAATTTATTATCATGAATACACTCAGTTACCTATGATTTATTGTATAAAATAGTCGAGTTACACACATGGTATAGCCCAGAGAGTTGGAAAAGGTATTAGTAGAAAGTGAAGTCTGAGGAAGTTTGGATTGTGACACCTTTACGGCCCAAAGGTCCAATAATAATAAAGACCACTACTTGGAAGTATAGACCGATCATCGAATCTGTCGAAATTAATCTTCTTGACACAGCAAAACAAAAGAATGTGCTTGAGTTTCTACTTTCTGCTTAGTTTGTCTCGATTCTTTTGTACACTAGTACAAAAGTCTTCTTCGTTACAGATTTTGCTTTGTCAGAAGTCACATTTCTCATAAATTGGTTTTAACTTTTAACTGAGGTAATTTACACGTTTTCCAAATTTGTTTTTGTTCCAGAATATCTTCTGGAGCGAATATAACAATTAAAAAAAAAAAGTTAACACTTTGGATAGCCAAATAATTAGTTATAGATTATAATTATATTGACCAATAAAATTAGGGGATATCACTTTCTTAAGATCTCATAAATGTTTCCCAAAAATATAAATAAATAATTGAAAATTGAAAAATCATCTTAAACAACAACCTACCATTTAGAGGTGTAACTTCCGTCCACATGCCCTCACTTATTTATTTGTTATTTTGTTAAGCTTTGTTTCCTCGTGGTTCATTCTAATTATTTTTTTTTATACATTTACTTTTCACAAATATTATGAATGGTAACACGGGTCATTCTTGACTGTTAATACCATTGCACCATTGACCACTCACATCTTAGTATCCAAACTATTAAAAGATATGTTATAAACTTATAATGATCATGAATGAATGTTGATGACGATGGTCCCTCTCACTAGTATTTCTCACACTGGCAAATAATTGAAATCCTAATGAAATGATGTGGCGTAAAAGGATACCAATGAACATTTACAGCATGCAGAATACAGAAGAAAAGCCTTTTGTCCGAAATCTATTGAGTTTGGGACCACTGGTTCTAACTTCAAAGTAGCCTTTGATCCTCACATCTCCAATAGTACAACACAAGATTTCAAAGTATGTCACGTGTCTAGTTTTCATTGAAGAACAGTAAATGAGTGGTCCATATATCTCGATGTGACACATCTTTTCTTCACGTTCATGGCGTGCAATTTTGCATCATATCAACGCAACAACAGAATACTAAATATGCTTAAGCTTTTTCAAAAAATGTTATCTACTTATCTTCACAAGTGTCTTGCTGAGTTAAGAGGAGCTTCTCCTGAGAATTTGAGTAACAACAGAAGTTTATTCACTTTTTTTATCAAAAACAAAAAGAAAAAGAAGTGTATCCCACTTTACAATAAGTTTATAGCTTGATATTAAAGTCGGTATAGTCTACACTCTACAACAAATGTTGGTTTTGGCAACTATTGACGAACCAAAAAAAAGACAGACAGGTCACTATTGTTGTAGGGTTTTTTATTTATTTTCTGAATGCTTTTATCGTGGTCTTGGGTTTTAGTATCTCTGTCTCCTTTCCTATGCCATATTATGTTCAAACCTGTTGAATTCACATTGCAAAAATAATAATTATAAAAGTAATCTAACAAATTGTAAAGTTTAACAAAAATATTTATTGTAAACGTAGTCAGATAGCTAGATCTATTGTTCTGTAAGAGAGCACTTTTATTATTGGGATAGAGGTGGATATATAAACAGAAAAAAGCAAAATAAAATAAATTAAAGAGATAATTTCTCAAATGAAAACTTATTAGAAATACTTTTATAACATGTTTTGAAATATCAACAATGGTTTAGTTTTCTTACAAAGATAAAAACTAATTATATAATAAAATATATTAAATTAGTAATATAAAATTTGAAAGAAACTCTTGTGAATTTTTGCATTGATGGAGTTGCTTTAATAAAATTTTATGAATCTCCTAAAATGGCGAGACTGCATTTTATGTTTTTGTCTTCACCCAACTTTCTTTACATACAGAATTAGTTATAACTTTGACCCACCTTTTGTTAATAAGATCTCTCTCTCTTTTTGGTACAGTATTTAAGTATATTTTATTATTCCTCAGTATTCGACTACTTTGAAAGCAACTTACATTAATTATAACTTAAATAATTAGTACTAAATTGAATATTTTGTGGACGCTGCTCACACAGTACACTATTTCGGTTGTCGTATAATACTCGATCCGTTGGTACACAACACAAGTGTTAAGTTCGCATACTCACCTTACAAAAGTAAGAACTCTATAATTCAGTTATTTCGGTTGTCGTATATATTCGTTTATAGAGTTCTTACCTTTGTATGAAATCTTCACTATCAGGCTATTTGCATTAATGTACTTGTTCCGTGAAATAGAAATTCAAATTTATAGTTCTTTGTGTAATTTATTGATTCAGTTTATACAAATTTGTTTAATGTTTTTTTTCCCCCCGCTTAATTCCCATCGAAAAGCTACACTGTAACCTAATCCTTTTGTTCCTTTTGTCAATATATATACGGTAACCTAACTTTGGGTACTACATAATTTCAAATATTCCCATATATGTAATTTTCATTAGTATAACCCAAAATTAAATTTTTTGAAAGCAAATCACGAGACGATAGATGGCAATAAAACGAAATTTGTTTTTTTTAAATAGATAAAAGGTTCAAAAAATTGGTTATTACTTTTCACCATCCTAGAAACACTATGCCATATCTCTACATTTCCACATATTAGTCAAGAACCACGAATAAGCATGGTGACATTTCACATTTCGTAGTCGCTGTGACGAAAGACATGACGACGGCCCGATACAACTGTTCTCAGACAAAGCCTCTATCATATTTGGATTCATGCATCTACATACGACAATCTAGGAAACTAAACAAAGAATTACATGAGTTTCCAAAATTTGTACCAATTATTATTATTTTTTTAATTATATTGTGTAGATTTTTTTTCAGACCCTCATGTATCTTGTTTTTTAACTGTTCAAGATATTCATTAAAATATATAATCATGTGCAGAAAAGGTGACATATACATGTAATTAGAATCTATTTTACCAAATCTATATATAGATAAATCCTGATGATTTTTTAGCAAAAAGAAAAGGCCTTTGGTTCTGGTAAAAGTTAATAGTTCAGAAACTTAAAGAGTTATCATAAATACACAGCTTGAGTTCAAACAAAGAGCTACGTATCTATGATATATACACAGCTTGAATTGTTTCATACGGAACAAAACATTTTTTTAAAAATGATGTACAAGTCTGACCCGACTCATGTGGATACCAAATTGTACACTATTTAAATCTTTTTCTTTTATTGTCAACAGCCAAGTTGTACAATATTTATACAGTTAAAGCTAAACTAATATTCTATAGAAAATAGAAAATTCTCATCCCATAGCAATAGATAGAATAATAATTCTCCTTAAGGCCAAGAAAGGGAAGAATTAGTTACTTATTTTAAAAACGTTTTTTAATTATTATTATAGACAAATGATATATATATATATATATATATATATAAAAGGGAAGAATTAGTTACTTATTTTAAAAACGTTTTTTAATTATTATTATAGACAAATGATATATATATAGAGTAGCTAGCGAAGTGGCCATGCAAGTGTAAGACGCATTTTCTCTTTCATATAGAAGAGAAGAAAAAAACGTGAAGAGTTGAATTTTCAGGATTCTCCGGCGGATTCTCTCTCTTTCTCTGTCCCTTTATCCCTCCAAACGGTAAATATTCCAATTTGTTGCCGGAGAGATATATGGTTTCTCTCGCAGCTCCATTAATTCATTGTTTATTCTGCTTCAAATTCATATGCAAGAAGCGGAATCATCTTTATATGGATATTATGGTTGCAGATATTAGCTTTGGAGAAATAAAAATTAGGAGTAAAGATGATGAAGCTTCTGCATCTGTTCATAACCTCATCGAAACCAGTAGTGGAGATTCTGCTGATAACAATAGTTGGATTTTATATGGCTCTTGACGGAGTCAATCTTCTTGGTCAAGATGCTCGCAAATATTTGAACAACGTTCGTTATTACATAATTCTACTTTCTTTAATTATTAATAAATCTATATACAATTGGACATCAGTTTCAGTTTGGTTTTTCTGTATAGATTGTCTTCTATGTGTTTAGTCCTTCACTTATTGGAAGCCGTTTAGCTGATAGTGTTACATATGAAAGCTTGGTGAAAATGTAAGTCATCTTAACGAGTTTAGATCTTTTGCTCTTATCTGGTTTTATATAATGAGAAAATGATATATTTTTGTGTGTGTTCAGGTGGTTCATGCCGGTTAATGTTCTGCTCACATTCATCATTGGTTCGTTATTAGGCTGGATTGTTATTGTCATCACTAAGCCTCCTTCGCATCTTCGTGGTCTCATTGTCGGTTGCTGTGCTGCTGGTACCAAACCTTAACGTTGTTGTGTCTCCGAATATTTTGGAATCTTTGTGTTTTGGTTAATGATGAAACTAACGAAGCCCAAAAACAGGGAATTTGGGAAATATGCCACTAATTATAGTCCCAGCTATTTGTAAAGAAAAAGGAGGTCCTTTTGGAGATCCAGAGAATTGCCAGAAATATGGAATGGGTTATGTTGCACTCTCCATGGCTGTAAGTTTTCTTCTTCCTCTTCTACTTTTTAAAGGTTTTATCAGTGTATATATAATGATATGAATACTTTGAAATATTATCAGATGGGATCAGTTTACATATGGACTTACGTATACAATCTTATGCGGGTTCTATCAAACTCTCCCTCTGAAACCCAACCTTCTATTGAATCTAACTACGACAGCTGCAAAGTCCCATTGATTTCTTCCAAAGACGATGAAGATAACCAAAAGGTCACTTGATCAATACCTATATCTTCATTCATCAATCATCAGTGTTGATCATGTTGGTAATGACTGTGTATGGGTTGGTATGTGACAGGTTGGCGGATGGGACAAAGTCAAGAAAAGAATGGCTTCACTGTCGGAGAAAGTCAACTTACGGACAATATTTGCCCCATCAACTATTGCTGCGGTCTGTATTTCACTGGCTCTCTTTTCAATATTCCTACTACTCTAATCTTTCTTACCATTTTCTTTTCTTTTCTTATGTTCAGATTATTGCGCTTGTGATCGGGCTCATAACTCCTTTAAGGAAGCTAATAATCGGCAACGGAGCTACTCTCGGAGTGCTTCAAGACTCAGTAACTCTAGTGGGGTAAATATAGTAGTATAACATACACATAATCTTAGAGAAACTCACTCACTCACTCGAAAGCTTTAATCGAGCTTCTTGTTTCTTTTGACTGAAGAGATGGAGCCATTCCTGCTATGACCTTGATTATTGGAGGAAACCTACTCAAAGGTATGAGGAGTTCAGGGATGAATAAGTCCACCATTATCGGCATCTTGGTTGCACGTTACATTTTCCTGCCTATAAGCGGCGTTTTAATCGTAAGAGGAGCATATAAATTGGATCTGATTACCTCAGAACCATTGTACCAATTCGTTCTGCTTATTCAGTATGCTGTCCCACCAGCAATGAATCTAGGTTCGGTTGCTGCAAACCAAACTCTTTTTAACTTGAGAAGATATTATTACTATTAGTTACTTCATTGTATTAACTAATGACTCTGCAGGTACAATAACTCAGTTATTCGGAGCTGGGGAAAGTGAATGCTCAGTGATTATGCTGTGGACTTACGCTTTGGCTTCGATTTCACTCACTGCTTGGCCTACATTCTTCATGTGGCTTGTGGCTTAAATCGGCCACACACTCAATCTTGTTATCTGTATTGTTTTGTTCCATTTATTCAACGATTGTTCTTGGCCTTCCAGATGAATGAATCATGTATTTCATCATTAAACAAAATATATATTTTGTTGAAAACGTTGAAAAGCTTAAAAAGCCTTTTGATACAAATTTGGGAACAGAACGAAACACAACCAGAGGTTTCATAGAGTGAGAAGCACACTAGAGATATGCTTGAAAGAAGCACAAAAGTAAAAAATAAATGGGAAAGATACTAACTGAAGATTTAAATCCTCAGAGAGAGGACTTGTCCAGCAGATCATCGAAGTAAGGATGCTCCATAGCCATCTTTGCTGAGATTCGTTTCGCTGGCTCGTACTGCAGCATTTTCTGTTCCAGGAAGATAGGATAATAACGCAATTAGTTCGTCTGTTGAGTGTGTTCTGATAACTAGTTAAAAGAAGTTTTTGGACTTACGGAGAGAAGATCAAGTCCAGCCTGATCAAGTTTTGGAACAGACGTGGAGAGACTCAACGCCTTCCACTGTGGGTATTCGTGCCAGTTCTTGAGCGTGCTCACACCTGGCCACATTTCTTCATTGGGTGTCCCGAGCAACCTGAGTTTTCCCAGGAAAGAGAGCGACGCAACTTCAAAGGGATGTGTTATGTTTGTCAAGTAAGAGGGTAAAGAGTGAGAACAAAGACTCACCTGAAAATATGGAGGAGCTGTTGGAGCTCAGAGTCTCCAGCAAAGATTGCTTGGTTGGTCACAAGTTCAGCTGTTGATGGTACAGAAACAATGTTAGTTGCTCTAGTTTTATAACCAAAGATTGATATTGAAGCGAAGAGTAAATATCTGAGAATATGTACCAAAAATGCAGCCAACAGACCACATATCCACAGCTGTGGAGTAATGGGTAGCACCAAGAAGAACTTCTGGAGCTCTATACCATAGAGTTAATATCTGTCGCAATGGACGACAACCAATTAAAATTCCATTGAGCTCAGAGAAAAAGGAGATAAGATGTAAGGACTATACAAGAAACAGTTAATGAACATAGATTTTACCTCGTGAGTATACTTCTTCATTGGGAGAGTGAAGGCTCTGGCTAAACCAAGATCAGCTATTTTGAGCCTCATTGTCTTGGGATCCATCAAGAGATTGTGAGGCTTAAGATCTCTGTTAACAAAAACCAGGAGAAGTAGTTAGACCGGTTATCTCCTCAAACCAGTCTCAGTTGAAACAGAGGGAAACAATTATACCTGTGCAACACCCCGTGGCCATGGCAGAATGCGATTCCTTTGCATAGTTGGTACATCAAGCTCTGAGCATAATTTGAGAATTTAATGAAATGAAACGAGAGAAAGTTTGACAGAAGAAGAAGAAGGTCAAGTGGTATCTAACCTTGACAATTTGAGGTGGAATGTTCGATCCAGTCTGACGGAAACTTCTGATGTACTTCTTCACATCAGTGTCCATGTACTCGAAAACCAGGTACAACACAGTTTTTCCTTCTTTGCTAAGTCCTTGCTTAACGTCCATCAACCTGAAGAAGATGAACAATCAGGTCTGCACATCCACTTCAAAACTAACTGAAATTGAAATTCCAAAACGAAGAACCTAGATGAGATCAACTCTAGGAAATAACATCTATCCAACAAATCCTCAGAGATAGAATATTTCATCGGATTCCTATTCCGAATTCAAAATTGAGATCTAACACCTGGGAAAATAATGAGACAGTGAGAGAGAATCGCTAACGAAATGTGCTATACCAACCCTAACGCAACTCCAAAAGACAGAGAGAGAGAAGATAGCAACCTGACGATGTGGGGATCGCGAGCGAGCATGCGTAAGATGGAGATCTCGCGGAGGGTGGTGGAAGGAACGCCTTCTTCGTCCTCATGGAGACGCGTCTTCTTCAGAGCGACGATTTTCCCGGTAGCTTTCTCTCTCGCTCTGTATACTTTCCCGTACGTGCCTTCACCAACTTTCTCAAGCTTCTCGAAAGCGTCCATGGCGGAAACAGCTATAACTTCCTTATCCATCGATCTCTCTCTCAAAATTCTTCTCTCTCTCTCTCTCTCAGAGGGACGGTTCTTATTGGGGAAAGTGAAATGATGGAGAAAAGAGTGTAGATATATATTTAAATTAAAGTGAGATTGAAATTAATTGATTCCTTCTCGCTGGACTTTCTACAACGGATTGATTTTTTCGAATTTCAAACGAGAGCGGTCTTTTTGTTAAAACGCTTCCTTTCTTATTTTATTTGCCTCGGACTAATATAATAGTATTTTCCCTTCTTCTTTTTTCTTTCTAAAATGGCACGGTTACTATTCGTTTCTGTCCAAACGTTGAATTTTGATTCATCATGAAACTTGGGTTTAGATACAAAGCATTGCGTTGTAACCTCTATATAAAAAAAGCATACCCCAAAATCCAAAGCTTGGATTAATTCTTTTCCTAAACTCAACTTCGAACAATAAAGAGTTTGCGTCAGACGAATTCAAAACGGAAAGAGTCAAAGAAAAGAGACAGAGAGATGAGTAATGTCTTTATGGTCAAGTGAAAACTGACGAACGAAAAAATAAAATAAAAAAAAGTTGGGAGATGTAATAAAAATCTTTAAGCAAATTGTTGACCGCTGGTGGAAGAAGATGAGATAGTGGAGAGAACATCAGTCACCGAAGCCATAACACTCAATGCCGCTTTCAAAACATCTTGAGAGCAACCCGGTTTCACTATCGTCCTCACCTGACAACAATTATAGCAAACAAGCCCACATAATGAATACACACAACTGAAGAGGAGGCCTTGAAAGAAAGGGGAACAAAGTTGTTGTTACCTGATCAAGATACTCCTGCAGCTTCTTGATTCTCCCCATGTAATCTTGGTCTTCTACACACAGAGATACCGCCTTTGCATCTGCACCTGGACCATCATACTGAAGCGGTCCTGGGTTTCTGTACATGTCTTCCATCAAGAATTTCTGAGCGTTCTGTCTCAATAGCCTGCAATATCAAAAGCATGACAAACGATCCGAGCCCACATCATTTCACCATTATTTCACTCATTCTAATGTTCTTCTTGTATATGAGAGGTTTAGCAACTTACTCGTATGCTTTGCCTTTCAAGTCCACCGTAGCTGGATGAATTACAGGTCTACCAATTGAGGTTGAACCAGAATTTTGGGACCAACGCTTAACCGTCATCATTGCCTAAAGGTTGACCAGATAAAAGGAATAGATAAGTAAAACTGAGAACTCGGAGTAAGTCAGAAAGAGTGAGCATATGCTATAGAAACATCATCTTAAAAACTTGGGAGACAAAACTTAACCGTAATAGGTGCAGCACCACATTTCCATTTGTTTACAGGACTCTTCAGGTTAGTCACAGTTGCCATGTAGCCGTTCAAACCAGCTGCAAGGATGTGGTAACATATATGCCCAAGAACCTGCAAAATGTTATCGATCGATAATGTCAATATCCAAAACACTATTAAAATTGCAACAGCATTGTATGCAGTTGGCGATCACATACATAGGCATAGTCACAGTCGAATTTTGATGGCAGAGATCCACGAGCTTGGTAACCAAAAAAGTGGCAGATAGCGTTGAACTTCTTCCCTTTGTATGTTCCTTCTTTCTGTCATTTTCAAAAATTTGTTTAGAGGAAAGATTTGTTTTACATCGCATAAACAACTTGAATATTCAGGCAAAGTTTATTATTAAAAACAAAAAAAAGAATATCAGTAAAATGAGATTGCTATTCGTGAAAAAGAACGTGAAGCATACCATGCGCTTGTTCATTTCAGTCTCCACGAGATAAGCTAAAAGTTTCTCTGTCTCAATCTACGGAAGATAGCAAATGAGTAATTAGGATTCCAACTTTGTAAAGCACAGTAGCCATCATTTTCATTCTACTTACCTGGGATAGCTGAGCAGAATCATCAGACTCGGGATGCAGAAGTAGCTGCAGCAAGAGAAACGACAATTTTATAAGTCTTCATACTCATAGACAGAGGAAAAAAAATGAAAAATCCCAAGCCAAAGAATTATAACCTGTTTCTTAATGAATGGAGGCAAGAACTCAAACAAAGCAGATGACCAAGGTGACAGCTGAGTAGAAATATTATCAGCGTGCACACCCTCCTTAAGAAGTCCATGAATTTCCTGCATCGCACAACGCCAACAACATGTAAATACTTGCTATGTTTTGGTACTCAAGAGACTAGAATATTAGCTTTTCAAATTACCTTCAACAGAGCATATAGTTCAGGAATACTCTCTACGATCCCTTCAGGAATTAGGATGACACCATGATTTTTGTCTGGAACAAATAAACGGTTCATCACTAAAGTTAGTGAACCAGCAAAAGACATCACTACCAACATCCAAAAAAACTAGTTTTAATCGTGAGACCTTGTCCTGCTCTTGCTTGAACAGCATCACAGATTTGTTTTGTGATGTCAAATATTGTGAGCTTAGATGCTGTAACCTCCTCACCCAGTATCACCTGAGACAATCGCATCACATGCAAATGAGAATCTTGAGACAGCATTGCCAACAGCGTCAATTGTATATGTTTTAACCGAATACCATGTTTGGATGAGACTGAAGGGTACACTCAAGGGCAACATGTGAATGCTTCCGACCCATAAGACGGACGAAGTAATAGTACTGGCAACAGAGAGGAAAATATATCATTATATAGAGAACTAGATTACAGAATCATAAAGAACCCAACTTCGTAATTATCAAACCATAAATTTTTCACATTATTAACCAGAAAACTATACCAATATGAATAGAAAATTCATTAAGATGCAGCCAGGCTGGACAGTTTAATGGTTGAGTGCCCTAGCAACCTTTCTAAAACATAACAACGTCCGGAAATAACATTTACCTTCTCTGCTGAAAGGGCATCGGTGCAGACATTGCTAATGAGCTGAGAGTTCACCTGTACACGGTAGAATATTATTAGCCTACGTAACGTGTCACAATGTTATTAATCTGAAAGGGCTGGAATGGGCAAGGAAATAATGTTGGCTACAATATCGAAACCAACATTTACCTTGCATATAGTATCGAAACCAACATTTGCCTCCACAAACTGATTCTTGAGGTCTCCATTAATAGTGACCGGAACACCCACTACCTGAAATATATAAGTAATCTCTGCTATTAACGAATTCTTCAGTTGAAAGGTGCAACCGTATCACTAAATTGTTTCATGAAGTCAAGATGAGAGTGAGACTAAGAAAAAGAAAACCGGGGAAAAACTAGGACCTTTGTTGAGCATTTTGCCTCAGCAAAAAATTCAGCAAGATGAGCGGCATCTGTGTTTGATGTTACACCTAGCCAATAAAAAACATTGATTCAGAAAATTTTGCTGCAAACTTCAACAGTAAGATTGACACAAATTTTAAACATTAGATGCCATTATGGCAAACACTAAAGAAAAGAATGAAAAACAAGGTACCTCCAATGATAACAAGGCCATCCAACTTCAAATCGGTGCAAGCTTTTAAAGCAGCATTAACCTGCTCGGTTGTTCTAATCTGATCCTTGGTTCTTCCAAGCAAATCAAAGCCACCTTATCCAACATACAAAAATTAGCCACCCAATCAGAGAGCACTACAGATAAAATTCTGAACTATCTTAACATCTTTACAACCAACCTTGGTTTTTGTACGTTTGGAGAACTTCATCAGTGATCTCCAGGGTCTTTTGGGCAAATAGACCTTCAGAACCACCTGTTGACAGGTAAAAAAAGTTTCTGATTAATATAGGAGGGACATATCAATACGGAAGTAAGATGCGACTTAATGGCAAACAGTGAAGTTACAGAAATAAGAAAACCAGTTAGCGGATATAAACAGGACTTACCCAAAAATCCTAGCAAAATGTTCTTGGCGTTGTGCACCTTGAGAGCCTCGTAAAGACCCCAAATAACATTGTGACCACCAGGAGCCTGCCTTCCAGAAAACACAATTCCAACCCTACAATAGAAAGCAACTAGCTCAAAACCAACAACATAACCGAATAACAGGAATTACAGAGAACGTAATATAGAGATGTATGCACAAGCACACCTAATCGCTGGATGCTCGGTGATGATCTGAGCATCAGGGACTTTGGCAGTAGCCCTGAGGAAGTGAGCCAAAGGCTGGCCTAGCGTATGCGGGAAGGCACGAGCAATGATATGGGCATCACCGGCCTTTGCCACAGTAGTTCCATCACCAAGTTCAACACGGACAGTAGTCCCCTGAAAATGAACATCGATCACGAACAAATTCAACTACGCTTCCAAAAATCAGAAAATCACATTGAACTACAAGAAGCCTCGGTTACTATTACTAAATTACTGTAGATCACGTTAACATGCAACTCCACCTACTCCGAGCTAAACAGAAATGCTAAATCAGACTGTTGATACAAAAGGAACATAAGGAAACCCTAAAACGCAATCAGAATCCATTGCGTAAACAGATCTGCGTGAACTGTAACACTATTGCAAGTTCCTCGAGTAGAAAAACCACAGTAAACGATTCGAATGGAATAAAACATTCATGAGATAACGAAACTGTGAGAAGAGGAAACAGAGAAACAGAGTATTTCAGTGAAAAACGTAGAGATCCAAACATTGGAGACAGTAGGAAGAGTGAACGGGAAGGAAGGAAGGGATCTAAGGAAGAAGAAGAAGAACCTGGAGACAAGGAGGAAGCTCAGGTTGGTACTGAGATCGGAGTTGCTGAAGAGGGGAGAGTTCTCTGGGGATTCCGAAATCTGAATCCATGGGCGATAACTTTTTAGGTTTTTTTTTTGAGAAATTTAGTTTAGGTTGGTGGTGAGTGTCAAAGAGAGACTCGAGAGAGAATTTAGTTTTTTCTTTATTTTTTGCTCGTCAAAAGTGTTTATATAGTGTGCGGGGGGACTTGGCGATACGATCAACCAAACAGCCAAAACTTGGTCTCCATTTTTTCAGTTTTAGTCCACGCTTTCCTCGATCACCCCCTAGTTAGCCTGGTTATTACGAGATTGCCACTGGCAATATTCTTTTCGTAGAAGGGTTCCTTTTTTTTTTTGGGTTAATTCACTCTTTTCAAGTTTTGGTTTGATATCTAGGAAACCCGAATTTTGTATCGTCTTAATTCAATTCTTTATCGGTTTAGAGTCTGACTGACCAAAATCATCTAGCTGTACGCCAATTTAGTTTGGTTTTAGTTGAGAAATTCCCACCTAAAATGTGACAAAACTTTATAAGAAAGAAAGAACAAAGTCATGAATGCGATGATGATAGGTGAAGGGTAATTACGGAAGTATCAAATAAATAACGAGAGGCAAATAGAAAAAGGTAACATAGGAGAATAATATATAGCAATCAATAGAAGAATATGCTCACAAGGTAACATTGTAATTACAAGGAAGGAAGGGGACAAAAACTACAGTGGGACGAGTCTCGGTTTCCTCTTCCTCAAGTATTGCCTCAAAAACTACGTCCACTCACTCGCACCCATAGAAATCTTCTATATCAATATATACGTGCATATTCATATATGCTTCCCCAAAATGGACCTCCTCTATTGGGCTCTTATCAAGGCTCATCAGTTGTTCATTTGTAATGGTCGATTTAATTAGGTACTTAAATCATATGTTAAATACATCAAAACTAAGATGGTAAAAGATGTACACTATACCACAAGGTTGTTGTTAAACTCGTGTTGGCCTAGTTTTGACAAGGCCTCGAAAACAAATAGGTGATGGAACTTGCAAGTATATTATAATAGTAAAACAGAGCATCATGAATCATGATATATGTATTACAAGGACATCAAAGTTGGTGACCACCTAAAACTAAAAGGAGTAGGTAAAGGGGGTCAGCTTTGCATTGTGCTTATCTCAACTACTTTATGTTACAAAATAAAAGAAAAAAAAAATTTACAACTGTTTGCTGATTGTCTTCTGGATAATGCCAGACAAATAAAAGAAAAAAAGAAATGAGGTGGCAAATAAAACTAGGAAGCTTCTAGGGCTTCTTTGTAATTTCAAAAGCCATATTAGTCAACCGCCCCAAATAAATAAATCGTAAAACAGATTCTGAGAGAGTAAAGAGAACGGAATATAGAGAGGAGATGATGTCGGCGACGGCGAGTCACGGGAGAGTGCTGCTTCCGTCACCAACAAGAGCGTCGCATCAGCAGCGACCGTCGGTTTCAACTGGATCGGAGGTTTTACGCGTAAGACGAAGAGAATCGAGGGGAATGAGGCTGATGGTTGCGACGACGGCGACAGCGAAGTACAAGGGGACGAAGATGAGGGAGGAGAAGCTGTCGGAGATGATTGAGGAGAAAGTGAAGGAAGCGACGGAGGTTTGCGAGGCGGACAAGAGATCGGAGGAGTGTAGAGTGGCGTGGGACGAAGTGGAAGAGGTGAGCCAAGCCAAAGCAGATCTGAGGATCAAGCTCAACCTCCTGAACCAGGATCCGCTCGAGAGTTTCTGCCAAGAGAATCCTGAGACCGACGAGTGTCGGATCTACGAAGATTGAGGAGACTATCTCGACAGTGTTTCGTGTTTTAGTGATTTGTATGTTCTGTCTTTCGCAGATAGATAGATATGAAATATGATTTTTAGGGACTGGTGGAGGCTAATAATAAATTATCACCTTTGTTCTACAGTTAAATAAGTACAACTTACAGGACCTGTAACAGAGTTATTCTGATTAAAACAATTGTTCAGTCATCTAGGTTTGCTCTCTGCAAAAACAGAGGATGATCATGAGAGTCGTCGGGACACAAGCTGTGCGTTATCAAACGACATCGTGTTGAAACAACTGTTCATGGTTAAAAAAACTTAACGACATTGGCCCAGTGAGTTCATTGGGCCTAGACTAACTCGCCGAGGCCGACAGGCTAATATCAAGCCACGTCAACAGATTCGTGACGTGGAAAAACTTGATCTTAATAATTTATGAATGATTTTTTTTTTCTTTGCGGAAATTTGTGACCGCTACTCTCTTTGTTCACTCACTTCATGAATCTCTCTGTCTCTCTCTCCCAACGGTTTTCTTTGATTTCAGTGACATAAAAAAACCAAACCAAAACTATGCTTCTGTTTCAGGAGATGCTGTCACTTTCCTCAGTATGTTCGTCTTTCCACTCTCTTCCGAGAAGACTCGTGACCCAGCCTCGTCGTAGAAACGCCGTCAAAAGATCCCGTTCGATTTGCAGAGCTTCGTGGCAGGAGGTTTGTTTGAATTCCATCCGAAATCAGATTTTTTTTTTTTTTATTAGTCGGTGTCTTTAACTTTTGTTGCTGTCTTTTTCTAAGCTCGCCGGAGTGTTGGTTTTCTCGGCAATTCCGTTCACGGCGGTTAAAGCAATCGCGAATAGCTCATTGGGAGAATCTCTGCGGCGGAGATTAGAAGAGAAGAAGAAAGAGGCCGTGGAGAATTCTTCCAGATTCAAAGCTAAAGCTCAAAAGGCTAGAAGCGACAGGTAATTAAGACTAAGGTTATTGTGACATGTATCATCAAATGGTTTTATCGACTAAAAAAAAATGATGTTTTGTATAGTTTCAAAGTCCTTGTAGTATGCTAAGGTAAGTGAAGCAAAAATATGTTTAGCATTTAGCGTATCAATAACTTCGAATGATGTACGGCTCTAAGTTGTAGTCGGTAACGCACATAATTCGGCATTATTTAATGATCTTGAATGTATACGGCATATTGAGTCTCCAAGATTCATACAAAAGTGTTATTTTATTGTAATATATGGGTCACACGCTTCCTTGGTTTGTTCCTGTAAGTTTGCAGCAAGTGGTATGGAGAAGAACGTCCCCGTTGGTTTGGTCCAATCCCATATGATTATCCTCCATACCTTAGAGGAGAACTTCCTGGTGACTATGGATTCGACATTGCAGGACTTGGCAAGGATCGTTTGAATTTTGATAAGTACTTCAAGTGAGTCTTCTCCTCTCAATTTTATTACCTTTGTTCTGCATAGCTTTTAGCTTAGAAAGCTGTCCAATTACTATCCTAATTCACACCGCTTGTTTTGCAGCTTTGAAATACTTCATGCTCGTTGGGCCATGCTTGCAGCGTTGGGTGCTCTAATCCCAGAAGTATTTGATCTCACTGGAGCTTTTCATTTTGCTGAACCCGTTTGGTGGAGAGTCGGTTATTCGAAGCTTCAGGTTTTGGTTCATTACTTACTAGCAAGTTAATGACATATCAACCTCAATTCGTCAGTAGCTTGATCTTATAAGCATTTCATTTTCCACCAGGGAGAGACATTGGACTACCTCGGCATTCCAGGGCTTCACGTAGCTGGGAGCCAAGGTGTCATTGTAATTGCCATTTGCCAAGCACTCTTGATGGTAATAATACGTTTAAGACATCACACACACGCTTCGTTATCTCATACATGTCTCTAACCAAAAAGAAGACCTATTCTCCGTGTACAGGTAGGACCGGAATACGCAAGATACTGTGGCATAGAGGCCTTAGAGCCACTGGGAATATACTTGCCCGGAGACATCAACTATCCAGGAGGAACGCTGTTTGATCCCTTGAACCTCTCCCAAGACCCCGTAGCTTTTGAAGATCTTAAGGTTAAAGAGATCAAAAACGGGAGACTAGCGATGGTCGCGTGGCTTGGGTTTTATGCACAGGCTGCTTTCACTGGCAAAGGACCTGTACAAAATCTTGTTGACCACATCTCTTATCCGTTACATAACAATCTGCTTGCCACGCTTCAGACATGAAAACAAGACTTTGTACTTGTGTCGTGTGTTAGTACTGCGTATACAATACATCCAGTTAAGTTTGTTAATGAAAAATATTTTAACGCAAAAAGAAAACTAAAAGGAAAAAATAAAATTGGGAGTTCAAGACACGTCACATTTTTCATTAAATGACTAAATAATTCGTTTAAATGAAAAAAAGGGAAATATTTGTCTCAAAATATAAAAGAAGTTGTTCACGGTGTCGACGATGAGTTGATGACAAATATAAAACAAGCTAATTTTATTATATTTTTGGCTTCGACGATTCACTCGATAATAAACCTAGCTGTGTGATATTTAACTAATGTTTTTAAGAAAACTTAAAACGTGTTTTTTTCTTTTAAACTAGAACTAATGTTTTTAAGGACACTTTAATTCTAGTATATACTACTAAAGTTGCGCATCACACAGTTGACGAAATGGTTAAGATAATGGAAGATGATTGTACTCGTAGATAATGTGCAATGACCATGTGCAGTGCACTATTCGCTACAAGTCCAATCAAGAAATATCGACATGTCTACTATAACAAATTCTCGATATGAATAAGCAAGTCATACTGTACGACTACGAGGTTTTGAATTTTTCACCTTTTTCAAGTGAAATATCTTGTAACATTTTGTAACATATTACGTTACTAAATATCTGATAGTTGTTTAGTCTGAGGTTTAAGAACGACGACGGAAGTCGATGCAAGATTGTTTCTCCTTGGATTACTATAAAATTAATTGATTACACTATAATCTCAAGATCCTTAGGCGACGAATTAGCATTATTTTAAAAATATATTTTTGAAAAATAATAGGGACGAATTTGCAGAATCTCCAACACTTTCTCTCAGATGAGACTTGGGAGGCTGCACATATTACAGAAAAGACCCTTCCTCTTGTCGAATTTACAGTGGGTGCCATCACCGAACAACATAAGAAAAGTTTCGTAAAAGGTAAGAAGATGTTGAAGACAACACAGAACAAGGAAAGGCTCGAGAAGACGAAGACGAACAAAGAGAAACAGCAACATCGAGAGGGAAAAACAAGGACGAAGAGAGAAGCTCTACACATAATCTATAAAAAAGCTTCCTTTGATTCCCTCTCATTCCTGGATCGATTTCGGAAGTCGAGATTCGATTTTGGAGTTTGCTCAAATCAGAAGAAGTCTCTCTGGTTGTTCGATTCGGTTTCGTCTCGAGCTTTTTTCTTGAACTGAGAAAATGGGATTCTGTATCGGAATTTATGTAACAGAGCTATGCTAAAGGTACGACGATCACGATTCCTTCTCTTGTACGGAAAATACTATTCTCTTTGGAGATGTTCAAGTGAAAGCTTCAGCTACTGACAATCAACCAATCTGATCTCTCTCTCTCTCTCTCTATCTTTCTCTGTATCTCTCTCTTCTATTTTCGGATAACGAAACTTTCCCAAAAGAGGCTATGAAACTGATTGATTCCGAAAGGGTATAAGAGAAGCTTTGATTTTTTTTTCGTTTTAGTGTCTTACATGTTGAATTATTTCGTGTGTTGGATCTGTTGATCTCTCAGGTGCTGAAAGGTTGAGAAAAGAGTCAATAGAGAGGAAATGGAGGAGGTTGGTCCTCAAGTCGCTGCTCCGATTTCAGTTCACCATCAGATGGGAAGAAAACGGGACCTTTGTTCCCAGATGTCTAGTCACCAGCCGCACTGGCTCATGTCATCTCACCCACAGCCGAGGAATGACTGGAATCCCAATATGTGGGAATGGGACAGTCAGAGATTTGAAGCTAAACCTGTAGACGCTGAGGGTCTTCATGCCAATGTCAATGCGAGGAATAACAACGGCGGTTTTGGTTACGAGGGAGAAGAAAGAAGAGGTCTTGATTTGAATCTGAGCAGTGGTTTTAACGCCGTGGAAGACGCAACGACGGTCGTGACCAGACCTAACAAGAGGGTTAAGTCGGGATCTCCGGGAAGTGGAGGAGGAAACTACCCCAGGTGTCAGGTGGATAATTGTAAGGAAGATCTATCAGTTGCTAAGGATTATCACAGAAGACATAAAGTGTGTGAGGTTCACAGCAAAGCTACCAAAGCTCTTGTTGGGAAACAGATGCAGAGGTTTTGCCAACAGTGTAGCAGGTGAAAGATTCTGACTTGTGTTCTTAATCAACCTTGTTTTCTTTCCTGAAATATATGATTAGGTCTCAAAAGTTTGGAACTTTTGGCTTTTAGGTTTCATCTTCTTTCCGAGTTTGATGAGGGAAAGAGAAGTTGTAGGCGTAGATTGGCTGGCCATAACAGGCGGAGAAGGAAAACTCAGCCCGACGAGATTACTTCTGGGGTTGTAGCTCTGGGGAATTGTGATAATACCTCTAATAACGCTAATATGGATATTATGGCTTTGTTAACAGCTTTAGCTTGTGCACAAGGTACGTAGGCTCTGTCTCATTCTCCTCTCTGCTAATTCTGCTTTAAGTATTCATGTTCTTACTGTAAACAAATTCCCGGTCTGCGTCTATCAGGTAGGAACGATGCTAAACCTAATGGATCTCCGGCAGTGCCACAAAGAGAGCAACTTCTTCAGATACTTAACAAGATCAATGCGTTACCTCTGCCTATGGATCTTGTCTCTAAGTTGAACAATATAGGAATTTTAGCCAGGAAAAATCTGGATCAACCTTCGGCTATGAACCCACAAAATGATATGAATGGGACCTCTTCTCCTTCTACCATGGACTTGCTTGCTGTTCTCTCGACAACTTTAGGTTCATCTGCACCTGAGGCCATAGCCTTTTTATCTCAAGGAGGATTTGGTAACAAAGACAGCAATGATAAGACTAAGTTAACGTCTTCTGACCACGCCACTACAACCAATTTAGAAAAGAGAACTTTGGAGTTTCCTTCTTTTGTGGGAGGAGAGAGAACCAGCAGCAGTAACCCGTCTCCTTCTCAGGATTCAGATTCACGTGCTCAGGATACGAGATCTAGCTTATCTTTACAACTATTCACCTCTTCACCAGAGGATGAGAGTCAACCAACGGTCGCATCTTCAGGAAGGTACTATTCTTCTGCGAGTAGCAACCCCGTTGAGGATAGATCGCCATCATCATCCCCGGTCATGCAGGAGTTGTTCCCAATGCAGACATCTCCTGAAACCATGAGATCTAACAATTGCAAAAACTCTAGTCCCAGTCCCAGGAATAGTTGTTTGCCTCTAGAGCTCTTTGGTCCATCAAACAGAGGAGCTGCTGCAAATCCTAATTTTAGAGTTTCCAGGCATCAATCTGGTTATGCTTCGTCTGGTTCGGACTATTCTCCTCCCAGCTTAAACTCTGATGCTCAGGTATGCAGCTAGCCATATTCTCGTTGTAAACTAAAACCAATGTCTTAGCAAAGCAGGTCTAAAGCTATTTTTTTCCATGTGTTATCAAACAGGATCGCACCGGGAAGATAGTTTTCAAACTCTTTGGAAAAGATCCTAGTCAGCTCCCTGGGACATTGCGAACCGAGGTGATAACTTCTGGGGCATATTCTGGGCTCTTGAAATGTAAGAAGATATAACTGGCTTTATATTTTAGTCCTAACATTGGTCAACTTTTAATTTCAGATCTATAACTGGCTTTCTAGCATTCCATCAGAAATGGAGAGTTATATCAGGCCTGGATGTGTTATTCTATCTGTCTATGTGGCAATGTCAGCTTCTGCGTGGGAACAAGTGAGTGAATTTACTTGATCGTTGGTTAAGAGGTAAATTTATTTGATGGAATTGTGTCTGTTTTTTTCAGTTGGAGGAAAACTTGCTCCAGCAGGTTAGTTCTTTGGTTCAAGATTCAGACTTTTGGAGCAACGCAAGTTTTTTGGTCAACACAGGCAGACAGCTCGCGTCATACAAACATGGTGAGCGCTCATGCTTAGCTGCTTCTGTGTCCGTCTGCAAGATAATAACTTAGTCATCTCTATGCAATGTCACAGGTAGAATTCGTCTGAGCAAATCTTGGAGAACTTTGAGTTCACCGGAGCTGATCACGGTGTCACCTTTTGCTGTTGTAGCCGGTGAAGAAACAACTTTGGTAGTGAGGGGTAGAAGCTTGACTAATGATGGAATTAGGTAAACAATTTTTGTAGGGATTTAGCCATTTTTTCTCATGTTTCTGTTTTATATTTTCCTAAAGCTGTGAGGTCATTATGCTGCAGTTTTCGTTGCGGGTATTTGGGTAACTATACGTCAATGGAGGTAACTGGAACAGCGCATAGGAGCACTAAATTTGATGAGCTATATGTAAATAGGTTCAAAGTTAAGGGTCCAAGCCCTGGTTCTCTGGGGCGCTGTTTTGTTGAGGTAAGACTTCGAAATGGCCGTTCTTAGTAAATCAAGGTTTTAGAAGATGTAAGTTTAACACTTCTGTGTCGAAACAGGTGGAGAATGGATTTAGAAGCGACAGTTTCCCTGTGATAATTGCCGATGCCACGATTTGCAAAGAATTGAATCGCCTTGAAGACGAGTTTCATCCAAAAGACGTGACAGAAGAGCAAACATACAACTCAGATCGTCCAAGTTCAAGAGAAGAAGTTCTTTGCTTCTTGAATGAGCTCGGTTGGCTATTTCAGAAGAAATGGACATCTGATAATCATGGAAAATCCGACTTTTCCCTCCCTCGCTTCAAAGTTCTGCTCGTATGCTCTGTTGAAAGAGATTTCTGTTCTCTCGTAAGAAGGCTCCTGGATATGATGGTAGAGAGAAATTTGGGAAACGACGGTCTGATGAACATAGAGTCCTTAGATATGCTGGGTGAGATTCAGCTATTGAACCGAGCTGTTAAAAGGAGGAACACAAAAATGGCTGAAACGCTGATTCATTACTCCGTTAATCCCACTGCTAAAAAGTTCATCTTCTTGCCTAACATCACGGGACCGGGTGATATCACACCTTTGCATCTGGCTGCTTCTACATCTGGCTCAGATGATATGATTGATGTCCTTACTAATGATCCACAAGAGGTAAAGTTTCTACATTTACAACCCGTTGTTTTAGCCTCTTGTTCTCTCTTCTGGTGAGCGTTTCTCACTTTGTTTCTGGTTTCAGATTGGATTGTCGTCCTGGAATACCCTAATCGATGCAAGTGGACAGACTCCATTTAGCTATGCTGCAATGAGGAATAACCACAGTTACAACACCTTGGTGGCGCGTAAACTTGCAGATAAAAGAAACGGTCAAATATCTCTGAACATCGAGAGCGGGATCGATCAGATTGGTATGAGTAAGAGACTAAGCTCAAAGCTCAAGACGTCTTGTAACACATGTGCAAGTGTGGCTCTGAAGTATCAGAAGAAGGTTTCGGGGTCACATCGTTTGTTTCCAACTCCGATCATCCACTCAATGCTTGCGGTTGCGACGGTCTGCGTTTGCGTTTGCGTGTTTATGCACGCTTTCCCAATCGTCAGACAAGGATCTCACTTCAGTTGGGGAGGTCTTGATTATGGCTCAATCTGAAATGTACAAAAGGTTTGTATAATTAAGTGTTGTTCATTCTTTGTGGGTTCACAAAATAAGTAAAAAATATGGTAAAGGAAACTGAGAAACAAGAGGCAATGTGAGAAACCCCTAAGACCGGTGGATTTTGGACATAACAGAGATTGAATCACTTACTGGTCTGTACGAGGAAGAGGGTTGAGAGAAGAAACTGGTCCAGGGCAGAGCAAACATAGCTTCAACCCCTGAGTTTTTATTTTTATATATATTTGGCTAATTATATTTTATTCTTGAATCCGTACTGATTTCCTCCTGCTTAGTTACACTTATAGGTGTTTTTTTTTCTTTGTTTTTCTTAACAACACAAAAGCTGTGGCTATTTACCGAATCTGTTTTCTTTTGGGGGATGTTGTATCTGTAGAGTTGTGTTAGTAGTTAAAGATTGTTGTAAACTTGTAATGTAATACCCTTTTTTTTTAATGCTACGTAAAAAATAGTTTTACTCTCTCGTTAAACATTTTAATTAGCACTTTAATTTTTGCGTACTACTCGACGATATACGTGTTTCGGTCTTTGTGGATGTGAAACGAGCGATCATTAGTGTGATGTGATCTTTTGTAATTGAATCGCATCGTTACACTTGTATAAAATATATACCCGTTTTGTATATGGTATGGTGTCTTGTTCAGTTGAGGCAGTAGAGGCTCAAAATAAATCTCTGCTTTCACTTCAGAGATCCACGAAAAGGGGATGTAGGATGCATATGAAGTCAATGAGACACTTTTATCTGTGGAATGGAGCAGCTATAGTTTCGTATCTGCAGGTTTTTTTTTCTTTCTCAAACCTTAATAATCTCTGTTTTGATTATATTTAGCGTCCCATAGATCATAAATCTGTTTGTAATTTTGTGTATCCCATTGTTTTGTTATTTAGAAAAACGTAACAAATAAATATACTGATATTTGTCACCATCTACAGTACTAATCTCTCGACAGGATGTGTCTTCGTGTAGAGGTTCCACATTCAAATCATGTGATCTTCTATTACATGTGATTAGAAAAAGTTATATACTATATTTTGGAGTTTTATGTGGTTTATTGGAATTGTTGTCTTTTTCTTCTTCGAAATGTTTGGTTTGAAAAAAAAAAAGATATTACTAAATCAAAACCTTAGTTCAATTGGTTCAAGGAAACGTTCTTTGGTTTAAGAGAAAGATTACAACATTGAAGTGAAAAAGAATTATGTTTTCACTATGTAAAATCTCTTTGGGTTATTAATACATACTAGAATAATCTTTTTTTTTTTTAACTCACAATACTACAGTAATTTAATTTTTGTAAAATACTTTCATGCAGTAAGTATTAGTTAGATCGAATAGATTACATGGATGCATGAAACGATTTATACATAAGTTCGAATTTTACGGGAATAAGAGAAATCGAACTTTTATTGCGAGGATAAGGTCGCGTTCAAACTCAGGCGAACATTTATGAAACAGTCATTGGACACATGGCACGTAACAAAACGATCAAACAATTCGTTTGAAAAAAGAAAAGTATAGATGATGATGAGCTGGATGACACATACATACATTCTAATTCTTATATTGGCTTCAACGCTCTAGTTTAGAAACCACTCGACATTAAACCTAGGTGAGATCATTTAACTAATGTTATTAACGGAAACTTAAAACGTTTTTTTTTTCCCCTGAAAGTTTCCAAATTTCTGTATTTAAGTACACTTGACAAAAAAGTTGTACACCATGAAATTGTAAATTCAAACATATGTTTACGTCTTTAAGATAATGGAAAATGATTGTACTCCGAGGTAGCAATAACCACGTGCAGTGCACCATTCACTATAAGTCCAATCAAGAAACACCAACTATTGTCTACGATATTAATACTCAGCATTTTCGTCCGGTGAAGTATATTTAATTCTTTCTTTTTTACCTGTACCATATTGTTGTTTTTATATGCCATCCCCACTATTTATGAGTAGATAACGATAGTTTTTGTGGTATTTTTTTTTTCCATACCCTCAGCATCTATAATCAGCATTTATAAATTCTGATTAAAGAAAATAACACACTGTATCAGCGGAGTTTTAACTATCATCATTTATTTTTTCTTTGTGTTGTTTAAGAAGATATTGGAAACTTGGGAGCTCTTGATCAAAATAATTGAATTGATTATTAGTTACAAAAATGTTTTCTATCAGTCATATGGCTGTAAACATAACATACGAATGAATAACTTTTAATTTGATTTTGCAAGGCACGAATCAATACTTTCAATCAGATGCGTTCCGTCGGTGAATTTTGAAATATATCCTATCTGATGCAGTATTATTATTCCAAAATATTTATTAGGGATATTTTAACAGACACCTGACTTCTCACGTGACCGGAAGGGATCCTCAGCAAGTCATAACCAAATAAACTTTAGTGTTTGTAATATATGGATTAACATGAAAATATTCCATAGCATATGAAATACATGAAGGAGTTCAAAATAACATGAATTACACTCTCTTAATCACGTTTAACGAAGATTATTATTGGGAAAGCATCGTCCGTCGAGATTGTTTAGCGGTTACCAAACCTATTACAATATTATATACTAATTTGTTCATGGTTCTTCCAGTTTCACAAAAATACAAATGAATCTAAACTTTTTTTGTTTTTCTATTTACTGGTTGAGTTATTTACCGATCTTAACTACTTGTGCTGGAAATATACAGTCTATTTTTACATTACGAATATTCTGTTTATATGAATTTATGATATGACAAATAATAAGCAAAAAAAAAAATCGTGCTGTTCGTGGCTAATTAGTACGTGAATAGACTATATAGAGCTATTAGTTCCGATCCGATACACAGGTTCGATTTATGGTTTGTTCCGGCATGTGTATTTTGAATTCGTTTGATTATCTTTGTTTATATAAATCTCTAAAGGCAGTTTTAGTTTACATAGTTATGGTTTTTAGTTTGATTTGTTTCGATTTTATTTGACGTATATTATTTTTTTATAGAACAAGTGACTAGTTGATGAATATACCTGGCTCTCTCTAATAATCAGTCATAATACAGTTGCTTAATTAAATAACTTTTTTGTTTGACATAATAAATAATTTTGTACAGGTCTATGTAAACAAAAACAATTTGTCCTCAAGTATATGTTCCGAAAAAATTGTGTCGGCCGACAAACTACTAAATACGCTCGTTAGCAAACACTTAAACTATACCACAGCAGAATTATTAGGGGTTTCAAACTATAAAATACGAGTAATAAAAAGCTTTTGTAACTAATAATCTTACTACGTATGGAACAAAACAAAACTTCTCCACGTTCCGTAAGCACAAACTAAAAACCTCAAGAGTAATGAATAATCGAGAAAGCAATTAATCATATGTATCTAAAAAAATATTCGTTATCGATCCAAACTAATTAATCACGAAGAGCTTCTTTTGGCATTACAAAACCGAAAATATTCCAGCGATCATCAAATAAAATTGACTAAGATTTCCATTTTCTTCTCTCTTTTTTTGTGTGATCCTTCCTTGTAATTATTAATTTGTCATCATTATTATCAAGAACTAACGTGCATGTTCTCCAATTAACACTTCCAATATCTTCAATCAAATTTCGGAGTTTGCGGTGACTAGAATTCAATTACATAATAAAGAAACAGTAACAAAATATAAGAAAACGATTTTGTGAATGAACATAACGTTGAATTTAAGTCTGTTAATGGTATTTATATAGTTTATAGACACAAATTCTGTTGGATGCTTCAACTTGGTACAAACTGAGTTAGTGTGTCCTGAACAAAATGCACGTGAGCCGTGGTTAGAAAGTAACTGTATATATTTAATTTTGAACGATGGTATTTTATGATAATGCTTTGGGTACGAATAATATTTTAAAATTTTGAATGTAAGTGTAAACAAAAAAGGTTGAAAAAGGAACAATAATAATTTAAAAATCTAACAAAAAGAGAAAACAGAGACGTAGTACAAGAAATGAAGTAAGAGGAAGTACAAGCATGAAGTCTCTACGGATAGTTGTCAGTATCCTTTGCCAATCTAATGCCATCTACTTTCGTACTAATTACAGCTGTTTCTCTCCAAACTCATTTTCACTTTTAATTATTTTTTACATATAACACATTAATTTACGTACAAAAAATCTTGTGGATACTTCCATCGAAGTGAGTTTATATCAACGAGATTTATAAACATCGCGTATGGCTAAAGAATATAGTATATAAAATGATCGAATATTCGTGTCGCGAAGGTGAGAAGATATATCATGAGTAATTTACAGAGGGGCTATTTTGTAATTTTCGAAACAAAGGGTAATAGCGTCTTTTGGCTATCAACAGGCATTGGGTGGACTGTTTTACTGTTTAAGTGTTTTAGGCCTTACCTTCCGTTATGACGACGACTTCCTCCAAACACGGACGCGCTTTATCATTTATGAAATTATTATTATTTTTTATTTTATGAACTTCAAAGTTTTTTGTTTTCTTTCAAAGTTTTGTGTATTTATACTGTTTTATTTTTCATGATTTATCTCCTAGGATTTGTAAGTAAGAAAGTCCCATTTCAATGACAACAAAGTTTACGTTAGCGACGTGAAGAATTATCTAGTTAATCAGGTTAAAAGATATATAAATTCATGATATTAGCTATTTGGAATATATCCTAATATTAGCGCAATTTGCGTTATTCAAATCGCTAGTCAGGAGTATATAAACTGTCACTTTGATTTTATTCTTTTAACTTATAATTTGTCGACATCATAATAGCCACACATTCTCTGTTCCAAATAATTACGATATCATTTGTTTCTATAATATTGTTTTAGTACAATCGTTTCTATCAATTTCATAAGTGTAATTGTGTATGGTCAAATAAAAAATTATGAAAAAACATATCAATGAACTCTTTGTTTCTACAGGAAAAAATAAAAATAAAGGGGAAAAATGAAGTAACCTGAGCGATATTCTCCTCTAAAAGTAAATAAATACGATTATTGTCGCTTTCAACTTTGTTGACGATATGGGAGTCAAAAGGTTTGTATTCTTTATCAACATTAGATGTTTTCAAGTTATAATAACGTTTTTTCTCGTTTGAATTTAATATTCTTGTTTTCTGTACGTTACGTTTCTACTTTTCTTTTTTTTGGTTCATCACATATCAATTATTGATGAATAATGAATGTTTATCGTCAATGGTGAATACAACAAATAAAATGCACATAAATAATAATAAGAATCTTTTGGATTATTATTAAACAAGAACAAAATATATTAAGAAGAGGAAAAAGTATCTTGGATCCTTCATCTTTCTCTCAAATGGGAGGCCTAACATATTACACCCTTCTTCTTGTCGAATTTACGGTTTGTGCCATCACCGAACAAAATAAGAAAAAAGTTTTGTAAAAGCTAAGAAAGTTGAAGACAACAGAACAAGGAAAAGGCACAAAAAGAAGAAAACGAAGACGACGAACACAGAGAGAGAGAAACAACACAAAACTAAGAGGGAACAGAGCGAAGCTTCCCAAGAGAAAAAAAACTCTTGTTGTTCCTGAATCAATTCAAAGTTAGAAAATTTGGAAGCCAAAGATTCGATTTTGGAGTCTCTGAAATCTGAAGCCTCTGGTTACTCGATTCATTTCGTCTCGAGCTCTGGTTGGGTTGAGAAAGAGGTTTAAGCTCTGAAGAAGCTGAGATTAAGCTATAAGGTACACGTCGATTCGTTCCCTCTTTCACGAAAGCTATTTTAATGGGACGATGTTCAGATTGAAAAGTCTCTGCGACCGTAAATCTTCTATTTTCGGAAATTTTTAAACTTACCCAAAAGGGAAGCTTTTGATTTTCCAGTTGAAGAAGAGGAGTCAAAATAGAGAGAGAAATGGAGGAGGCTGGTCCTCAAGTCGCTGGTCCGGTTTCAATTCACCATCCGATGGGGAAAAAACGCGATCTTTATTACCAGATGTCGAATCGACAACCGTACTGGCTCGTGCCGTCTCAGCCACAACAGCCGAGAAATGACTGGAATCCGAATATGTGGGAATGGGACAGTCAGAGATTCGAAGCCAAACCTGTAGACGCTGAACCTCTTCAGCTCGGGAACGGCACGCAGTTTGATCTCAATGCGAGGAACAACGGCGACGATAGAAACGGCGGTTTGAGTTACGAGGGAGAAGAAAGGAGGGGACTTGATTTGAATCTGAGCAGTGGTTTTAACGCCGTGGAAGACGCAACGACGGTCGTGACCAGACCTAACAAGAGGGTTAAGTCGGGATCTCCGGGAAGTGGAGGAGGAAGAAACTACCCCAGGTGTCAGGTGGATAATTGTAAGGAAGATCTATCAGTTGCTAAGGATTATCACAGAAGACATAAAGTGTGTGAGGTTCACAGCAAAGCTACCAAAGCTCTTGTTGGGAAACAGATGCAGAGGTTTTGCCAACAGTGTAGCAGGTGAAAGATTCTGACTTGTGTTCTTAATCAACCTTGTTTTCTTTACTGAAATATATGAGTAGGTCTCAAAAGTTTGGAACTTTTGGCTTCTAGGTTTCATCTTCTTTCCGAGTTTGATGAGGGCAAGAGAAGTTGTAGGCGTAGATTGGCTGGACATAACAGGCGGAGGAGGAAAACTCAGCCCGACGAGATCACTTCTGGGGTTGTAGCTCCGGGGAATTCTGCTAAAAACGCTAATATGGATATTATGGCTTTGTTAACAGCTTTAGCTTGTGCACAAGGTAATAACACTCTCCTCTCTGGTATTTCGGTTTTAGACATTAATGGTAATAAACCTCATTCTTGGTCTGCGTTTTGCAGGTAGGAACGATGTTCAACCTAATGGATCTCCGGCAGTGCCACAAAGAGAGCAACTTCTTCAGATACTTAACAAGATCAATGCGTTACCTTTGCCTATGGATCTTGTCTCAAAGTTGAAGAATATCGGAATCTTAGCCAGGAAAAATCTGGATCAACCTTCGGCTACGAACCCACAAAATGATATGAATGGGGCCTCTTCTCCTTCTACCATGGACTTGCTTGCTGTTCTCTCGACAACTTTAGGTTCATCTGCACCTGAGGCCATAGCCTTTTTATCTCAAGGAGGATTTGGTAACAAAGACGGAAATGATAAGACTAAGTTAACTTCTTCTGACCACGCCACTGCAACCAATTCAGAAAAGAGAATTTTGGAGTTTCCTTCTTTTGTGGGAGGAGAGAGAACCAGCAGCAGTAACCCGTCTCCTTCTCAGGATTCAGATTCACGTGCTCAGGATACGAGATCTAGCTTATCTTTACAACTATTCACCTCCTCACCAGAGGATGAGAGTCAACCAACGGTCGCATCTTCAGGAAAGTACTATTCTTCTGCGAGCAGCAACCCCGTTGAGGATAGATCGCCATCATCATCTCCGGTCATGCAGGAGTTGTTCCCAATGCAGACATCTCCTGAAACCATGAGATCTAACAATTGCAAAAACTCTAGTCCCAGTCTTAGGAATAGTTGTTTGCCCCTTGAGCTTTTTGGTGCATCAAACAGAGGAGCTGCTGTAAATCCTAGTTATGCTTCGTCTGGTTCGGATTATTCCCCTCCCAGTCTAAATTCTGATGCTCAGGTGTGCAGCTTGCCACGTTCCCATTGTAAACTGAAATCAATGTCTTAGCAAAGCAAGCTAAAGTTACTTTCATGTGTTTTTCAAACAGGACCGCACCGGAAAGATAGTTTTCAAACTGCTTGGAAAAGATCCTAGTCAGCTCCCTGGGACATTGAGAACCGAGGTAATAACTTCTTGAATTTTAAAAGATTTATTGATTGATCTCCGTTAAGTCGTAAGATCCTAACACTGGTCATCTCTTAATTCCAGATCTGTAGTTGGCTATCTAGCATTCCATCAGAAATGGAGAGTTACATCAGGCCTGGATGTGTTATTCTATCTGTGTATGTGGCAATGTCAGATTCTGCTTGGGAACAAGTGAGTGGATTTGCTTTAATCGCTGGTTAGCACTACTCGAATTTGCTGTAAGCATCCTAAGGAGCTGATGGGGTTTATGTCTTTTTCTTTCAGCTTGAGGAAAACTTGCTGCAGCGGGTTAGTTCTTTGGTTCAAGATTCAGACTTTTGGGGCAATACAAGATTTTTGGTCAACACAGGCAGACAGCTCGCGTCATACAAACATGGTGAGTGCTCATGAGCAGCTGCTTCTGTGTCTGTTGGTGCATCTGGTCTGGAAGATAATAACTTGGTCATTTCTATGCAATGTCACAGGTAGAATTCGTCTGAGCAAATCTTGGAGAACTTCGAGTTCACCGGAGCTGATCACGGTATCACCTTTTGCTGTTGTAGCCGGTGAAGAAACAACTTTGGTAGTGAGGGGTAGAAGCTTGACTAATGATGGAATTAGGTAAACAATTTTTGTAGGGATTTAGCCATTTTTTCACATGTTTCTGTTTTATATTATCCTAAGCTTTGAGGTCATTATGTTGCAGTTTTCGTTGCGCCCATATGGGTAACTATACGTCAATGGAGGTAACTGGAGCAGCGCATAGGAGCACCAGATTTGATGAGTTAAACGTAAATAGGTTCAATGTTAAGGGTCGAAGCCCTGGTTCTCTGGGACGCTGTTTTGTTGAGGTGAGACTTCGAAATAACCGAACTTATAGTTTCTAAGTAAATGAAAGTCTTGGAAGATGATAGTTTAACACTTCATGTTGTGTGGAAACAGGTGGAGAATGGATTCAGAAGCGACAGTTTCCCTTTGATAATTGCCGATGCCACGATTTGTAAAGAGTTGAGTCGCCTTGAAGACGAGTTTCATCCAAAAGACGTGACAGAAGAGCAAACATACAACTCAGATCGTCCAAGTTCGAGAGAAGAAGTTCTTTGCTTCTTGAATGAGCTCGGTTGGCTATTTCAGAAGAAATGGACATCTGGCATTCATGGAGAATCCGACTTTTCCCTCTCTCGCTTCAAATTTCTGCTCGTATGCTCTGTTGAAAGAGATTTCTGTTCTCTCGTAAGAAGGCTCCTGGATATGATGGTAGAGAGAAATTTGGGAAACGACGGTCTGATGAACATAGAGTCCTTAGATATGCTGGCTGAGATTCAGCTATTGAACCGAGCTGTTAAAAGGAGGAACACAAAAATGGCTGAAACGCTGATTCATTACTCCGTTAATCCCACTGCTAAAAAGTTCATCTTCTTGCCTAATATCACGGGACCGGGTGATATCACACCTTTGCATCTGGCTGCTTCTACATCTGGCTCAGAATATATGATTGATGTCCTCACTAATGATCCACAAGAGGTAAGGTCTATACATCTTGAATCCAATGTTTTAGCCTCTTGTTTGTTCTTCCTCATGTAACGAGTTCTCTCTTTGTTTCTGGTTGCAGATTGGATTGTCGTGCTGGAATACACTGATCGACGCAAGCGGACAGACTCCATTTAGCTATGCTGCAATGAGGAACAACCACAGTTACAACACCTTGGTGGCTCGTAAACTTGCAGATAAAAGAAACGGTCAGATATCTCTGAACATCGAGAACGGGATCGATCAGATTGGTATGAGTAAGAGACTAAGCTCAGAGCTCAAAAGATCTTGCAACACATGTGCAAGTGTGGCTCTGAAGTATCAGAGGAAGGTTTCGGGTTCACATCGTTTGTTTCCAACTCCGATCATCCACTCGATGCTTGCGGTTGCGACTGTCTGTGTTTGCGTTTGCGTGTTTATGCATGCTTTCCCAATCGTCAGAGAAGGCTCGCACTTCAGTTGGGGAGGTCTTGATTATGGCTCAATCTGAATAGTACAAAAGGTTTGTAACTTTGTATAGTTCAGTGTTGTTCATTCTTTTGAGTTTCACAAAATTAGAAAAAAGATATGGTGAAGAAGACTGAGAACAAGAAGAGGCAAAGTGGGAAGACCCAAACATCTGTGGATTTTGGACATTACAGAGAGTACAGAGAAGAAACTGGTTCGAGTCAGAGTAGGCATAGCTTTCAACACCTGAGTTTTTATATATTTTGGCTAAATCCATTAATTTCCTTCTTCTACTTAGGTACATTTTTAGTTTTTTTTTTTATTTTCTTATTATCTCTTAACAACAAAGAAGCTGTGGCTATCTACTGAATCTGTTTTTCTTGTGGGGTTGCATCTGTAGAGTTGTGTTAGTAGTAGTTGAAGATTGTCCTAAACTTGTAATGTAATCATCTTTATTCTAATGCTATGTAACAAGTGTATCAGCTTCTGGCTAAAAGTTTTTTTGGTTCGTTATCCTAATTATGTTCGTTTTTTGGTTGTTAGTTGTGCCATAGATTTTGAGTACTAGCGATCAGAATTTCAAACGCTGGCAATAGATTTCTAAATAAGCGTTAGCAAGTTCGGTAAGGACAGATCATTCACTTATGTTTTTTTCAGGCAATTTATTACATTTTTGATGACTATATTTAACCTATGGTTAAGTCATTAAATGATCTTTCTTTTGACGTGAGTTAACCACGACGGTCACGTGAGTCACATGCTGTTGACTGTTCTTCAGGTCGGTCAACAGTGCGTTGCCCCTTTTGCTCACCATCTTCCCACACAACTGTCCCAAAGTTTCTTTCTTTTTCACTTTTTGAATACAGACAAAACAAAAACTAGTTTTTCTTTTTGTGGAGTTGGAAAGAGATAAGATCGCAGAAAAAAAGAAAGAAAGACGCGATTCGTCAACTTTTCTCCCATCATTTTGAACAATTAGTGGTTATGTTTAGTTTTCTATTGATATAGCCTGATAGCTACTTACTGATTACGTGGATCACACTTCTCTTTTTATTATTATCTCTTTATGATATTCCATGTATATAGTTTATTGACTCCATCTCTTTCACGAGTACTACATTACGGTACACTTGTGGATCATTTACTCATTGTCATCTCTATGATATATTATAATTTATCCATTTGTCCTCGTCTTTTTCTTTTCTTTTTTCCGCAAAGGAAACTTAAAAAAATCAGAAAAATAAACATTTTAGATAAGTTACTTGAAAAATGCTTTTCATTGGATGTCTCTAAGCTTGTTACTTTCAATCTCACTAGTCTACTAGATATGTGTAGAAGAAAGCGGACATTCATTATATATTTAGAAGAAGAAAAATAATATATATTGCATAATTTTCTAGTGTAGGGACTTAGATAATTATGTTCATTTTAGAGTTCCGATAGTTCAAGCAATCTCGATTTGATTGGCGTACTATATCCATCGTCGAACATGGAGATACAGAGACACATATGTTGTTATCTTATCTATCCGTATATTCTACGAGCTTAAACAAAACTATCAAGTATTTATTAAACTCGGGGATGCAACTAGAAATTAAAAATAAGGATAAAGATGAACTACTTCCACTAGGAAATTAAATATCTGAGCGAATAAATTACTATAACATAAGAATATGTAATTGTATGTGATAAGCTACTAACATTTTGAGGCTATATAAAAAAAAGATCATGGAGATTAAACTGTTATGTTTCACACACACATGAGCCGTACAGCTATCATTAGATTCTGGACAACTCCTCATAGTTTGACTCTGACTGTAGAATCCAACAGTTTAGATTGCACTTAACAAAAAAAGCACTCACTAGATGATAAGAACTATTTTATGTTTTATGTAGCTTTTATTTTAAATTATCAATTTTTTGGATTACATAGTAGACGCTCGCCGACCCTACGATTATAAGTGGTGGCATATGTGGGGCCTACTCCATTTCTCAATCCTACGGTCTAAGGTTTGTCATGTGGACCAGTAAAGGACAAAAGCGTGTGCCACATTCATTTAGAAAGATTTATTCGATAATAGTAGTTTAAAAAAAAAAAAAAATCCAACGGTTCAGACCAGAATCTACACCAATCTCCAGTTCGGTTCTGTCTCCTCTCGTGTCCGTCGATCTTCCTGCCTCTTCACCTTTCGCCACGTAATTCTTTTTTTTTTAATAATAATTTTTCTCTTTTTCGTTTTGAGGATATGGTTTCCTTCGTCGTTACTGTTTATACTAATTTTGCTAATTTAGTATCCAGTTCTGTTGCATCTTTCAATATTTTGTTGTCTATGTTATATGTGAACAGTTATCACAAACACCATACTTTTTAATAGATAAATATAACTGTAGTAAACTTTGATAGAAAAATATCCCACATTGGCTTGATGTAGGACCGAAGAATAATAGAATATAGTCGGCTTGATATTTTAAAGGCGAAAACGACAAAATAGTTTTTATGCCAAACAAAATAAAAAACTATTTACCATCATTTGCGAGCAATGATTCAAATGTTCTATTCAACAAAGACTACTTTTCTTAAGCTCCTTTACTTCTGGGGTCTCTAGAGACACACACATGTGCACTTAACTTATACGTGTGCCTCTAATGGAATAAAAAGAAAAATTAGATACACTGATTTGTCAAATAGATAATATGGCCAAAAAAAGTAATTAAGGATAACTACAAACACACAAATTAAAAAGGGGATATTAAATGATTTTCATGTGAATTATTATAAACCTCAAATTATCGTGACCGACTTCAAAACACACACACAAAAAAGCCCTCAATTTCTCTCATTTTCAGCTTGTAGCAGCCGCCTCCTCCTCCACTAACTTAAAATCATCTCTTCTCTTCTTAGTCTTTTCAATCAAATCTTTAACTATTGAAGCTGGCTATCGAAAACCACAAGAACTTTGGGTCCAATAAGCCCAATCACAAGCAACTCATGGTGATTGCATGATTCTCTCCTCTCTTATATACTCTCTGTTTTTCCCTTTTGAAATTTTCTCTGAAGATTCTTATATTGGTCTTATAATCCTCCAGGGTCCAATGACGAGAGCTGAAGTACAAGAAGAAGAAGACTGTTATCTGAGTCCACCATGGCTAATCCCAATGCTAAGAGCAAACTACTTCGTCCCTTGTTCGATCCACGCTGACTCCAACAAAAGCGAATGCAACATGTTCTGTCTTGACTGCACTTCAAATGCTCTTTGCTCTTACTGTTTGATTGGTCACAAAAACCATCGTGTCCTTCAGGTTCGTTGTACATCAAATCTCATTTTGTTTTTCTCCCAAAATTCACAGAAACATAATAAGAAAAACGAATTCTTTTTAATCTCTAGATACGAAGATCATCGTACCACAACGTTGTGAGGGTGAACGAGATTCAGAAGTACATAGACATCTCTTGTGTTCAGACATATATAATCAACAGCGCAAGGATCGTGTTCTTGAACGAACGTCCTCAGCCCAGAATCGGCAAAGGCGTTACCAATACTTGTGAAATCTGTTGCAGAAGCCTCCTTGATTCTTTCCGTTTCTGCTCTCTTGGTTGCAAAGTAAATCAAATCTCTTCTCTCTCTGTTTTTCTCCACTTTCAAAGTTTTGATTTTTAATTTTTTTTGTCTGAAAAAAAAATCAAAATAGTCAAAGAAAGTGGATACACGTCACTCGTGAAGATCTCATTACAGTTCAGAGGATCTCTTCTTCGTGTTCAGTGATTATTGTGAGTTTCCTCTGTTTTTGAACCATATTTGCTCTTGTTTTGGTGATTCAGCTTGGAGGGATGAAGAGAGGAAATAAAAGTCTAACCTTCTCTTTGAAAGGGAAGCATGGGAGGGAGTATCAAGGTGGGGCGGAATCTGATGAGGCGACCACACCAACTAAGATACGCAAGACGTGTGCTTTCAACCGTCTGATGAGTGGTCTCTCCATCTCCACCGTTAAGTCAGATTACTTTTCAGGAGATCAATGGTCTTCGAGCTCCGGTGATGAAAGCGGTTTTAATCTTTCGCCGGGGACACCGCCGATATATAATCACCGGAACTCAAGCAGACGGAAGGGCGTACCACACCGTGCTCCGTTCTAAATAACCACAAAGTAACTAACTATATAGAAAATGTTACCCATACATATTACAAGATGCGGTCATTGTACATGTAAATGGTTAGTATTGTTTTTCTTTTATCTTTTGAAGCTATAGGTATAGATAATGTCAGAAAAAAAGCATGCCAATGTTTTCCTTTGTTATATATATAGGAAGTATACTTATAGTAGTCAAGTTGAAATATGTTTTTATGTAGTTTTTTGTTGTAAAGATCCGTTTGAAAGAACGTATATGGTTCGTGGTATGTTGTTTGTATCGTATACGGTGTATTATTGTCACAATAATAAAGCAAATATACTTTTTGTGCATAATGATTATGACTAGAGCGTGTTGTTGTTGTGTTTTGTTACGTATATGAGAGTAAATAAAAGTAAAAGGAGCCCAAAGCGTAATGTTAATTGAGTTTGACAGGTGGTATACAAGTTAGAAATCAGAGGGTACTAGGGAGAGGAATGTTACGAATAAAGCTGGTAAAGATACTAAGAGCACGTATAGGCTGGTCGATGGCCACACTATGGCCTGCTGCTCTCACAGTTGCAAACGTAAAGTTCCTGTTGTATTCCTCTGTGAACCCTCCCACCTCTCCTCCAGAATACCACTGACGCCATGGCTTCTCAATCGTTATATTCATACTCTTGATCACTTTCATCGTACCTGTCACCGGAACCGCCATATCCAAGTCTCCACTGTACACCAAGACTCGGACACGATCCATTATCTCGTGGAAGACAGGAACCATTGAACGGTCTATATCATCTTGGTGCCACGACCGTTTTACGTTGACGTTGCAATGTTGCCACGCGTACGGTAGTTTCGTGGACTTGATATGTAACGCTTCCTGAACCTTTACCCTGTTAAGATAAGCCGTCACGTGCTGTTCAGTGCAAGGATCATACATCATTACTGTGGTGCCTTTCTTGGGTTTGTTCGTCAACGTAGCGTCTTTGCATTTTGGAGCGTATATGTTGTATATGGACACGCCCTTTTTTTGAGCTTCTATTTTCTGTATCGCATCGTTGCACTTTTCGAAATCAAACGTGCCCGTTTCTATTCCGCAATTAAGGTAGTCATCCAAATATTGTTGGGGAATCAACGTATGAGCCACCATATATGCGTACTCAGTATGCGTCTCAACCATGCTATCAATACCTGGATTACCAAGTAAAACGCCTCGTAGGTTGATGAATGTTTGTTCGTTACGTCCAAGGATAATTTGGGCAAGTTCGGGACCATAGTGGCCGGCGTAACTCTGACCGGCGATGTAAAACTCTCTTCCTTTATATTCGGGAAACCTTTCGAGCCATTTCACCAAGAACATGTAGTTATCCTCTGCTGCCTTAGTGTCCGTTAGGTTCCTCAAATCCTCTGGAGTATTCGTGTACGAGAATCCTACTGTTACCGGAGATTCTAAGTACAACATGTTCGCATCTGCATATCGCATACTTGTTAAACTCGGTCATTATATAGTAGATCTTGTGAATATCATAAACTAAAGATTCTAATAAGAGGTTTTAGAAGAAAAAGGTACCGTTGTTAAATGCATAAGGATTGCGAAAAAGCGTTTTGCCGTCGCTGTGTACGCGGAAGGGTCCATTCTCCATCAGTGCCCCTCTTCCTAGAGATGAGCATCCCGGTCCTGTATTTTTAGTTTTTCATTTTGAACGTATTAGTTTTTTTGGGCAAAGATCATTTAACTTTTTACTTGTAATAGTAATGGATAGGCTTACCTCCGTTGAGCCAGAGTACAAGAGGAGCAGAGTCGCTGGCTTTAATGGTTTCCACGAAATAATAGTAAAGAAACCGTCCGGCTGTTTCGTTTACTGCCACATAACCACCGTATTGTCTGAAACTTACGGAAGGTTGTCCGGGCAGACTCTTGATTAGATCGTTTTCCTTTGGCTCTTGTTGGTTAACACCGCTTCTTGTAGAAGACAAGCTTACCCGACGGATCGAGTTAAAATGGTTCTTACAGTGGATTTGTGATGCCAGAGACAAGAATAGGAAAACGTAAGCAGTCACGGACCAATCTTGTTGTTTTCCCATTCCGTATATCTGAATATATTGAGAACTTGGAGAATGTTTTGAAGAGAAAGAGAGAGCGAGGAGAGGTTTTTATGAAATGAAATTAATGAATGGCTGTTTTTTTGTTGGTAAATTTTTGGCCTTTTGACAACTATTTTAACCATATAACGGTGTTTTTGAAAGATAAATTCTGTTTTTTAGTTAAAAATAAATTTTCTGTTTTTTTTTTTAATTAATTCCTGAGAATGAATTGTAAAAACCTATATCTTGGGTTTCTTCCATGATTAGCAAAAGAAATATATATATAAAAAAAGAAACTTTAAAAGCTTAGAATACAAATAAAATAAAATGTAGAATTAGAACCACGAACCAAAGGGGCTCCCGTTCAAAATATTTAATTAAAACAAGTTTATAATAAAAACTTAGTTATCAGTCTGGACGTTTTTACAATTCATTTTTCGAAAAGAAAAAAAAACATATATATGATAAAGCCCACAGGCTAGTTAATTGAACGCAACGTTTTAAGCCCATTTCTGATAGTAAAGGTAAACAAACATATGTTATACAGCCCACTTTAGGCCTGTTGGGATCGCCAAATTATCTCTATTATTTGTTCAGTTCAGACTTTTAACAGAAACACAACCAAATAGTAAGAGTAAGTCGTTGTGCGCACGACCACGTTATAAGATAAACCAGAAATTAGGAAGCAAGGAACAAGGCAGACGTGCAAGGAGGTTATATCTAAGCAAGACGGCTTAAGTACTATTTCGGGTAGCTATCTAATCATTTCTTTTAGACATGTTATGTTGGGAATGTCCTGAAATCTTTGTATTTACTCTTTAATAAGTCGTAACGTCGAGGTTCGACAATCGTATGATATTTGGTGTTTGTAATGTTTTGCTAGAAACCACTTACAATCTATGGATTTAGAATTCATTGTTAATATTGTACGATCCTACAGGGTCACACACCTAAGCAAATTGGATCAATAATATATTGGGTTTTTATCATAAAATAATATATATACGTATTATGTACACATTCATTAAGATGATTAATATATAGAATTATATATAATATAATTATATATATATGTGTACACATGCTTCATGGACTAATGGGTTTAGCCCAAATGATCTAATTATAGGAATTAGGTCAAGTGAAATTAACAAGGTGTGTCTTATATAAGACAATTACACTTGATAACATAATAATGATAAAAAGTCTCTGACGGCAAACCCTAAAACATAGAGTAGACAAATTGTTTGTCTCAGAGTTTGAGATTTGATCTCGACGGCACTAGCATCCCGATCCGATCCAGTTTGTGTGCGTGTGGATACCGGTAGAGGCACAACGTTTGGAGTGCTCAACAACCTCGTTTTGTTCTTATTTTATTTCCGCTGCAGAATATCCAGGTATATTCGAAACTCTAAGATCTAGATCTATTTCAGCATTTGCATGAGATCTTGGCTATTATGTTCATAGACTGATTTATAAAGTGTTATAAACCGGTATGAATTCCGAACAGTGGTAGCAGAGCCTACTTGTTTAATACTGAAATCAGATCTTATTTTGACAAGAACCCTAATTTTATTATGGCATCGATTGTTTTCTAAACATATATTTGTGAATTTTGGATGTATATGGTTTAGGAAAAGTAATATTCTATATTAATGAAAGTATATACCAAATTGCCGAATCGTTTACGTTATCTTGATAGTTACGTGTGCATGTTGTATACTTGGAATCCATGCAAATTTGATTGAAAACCCAGCACACATTAAAATAATATTTTAATACATGATCATCATGATAATTGTCTGATTTTTAATTAAAATCATTTGCATGTGTATCTTATACTAAGCCGATTGAATAAGTCATTTGGTTTAGTTGGTTAGTGTGATTGGTTCTGTTCTTTTATTTAATAAGAATTCTAATTTGATTAGATTCTAAAATTAAATTAATATTATCTAATAAATAATTAGTTATTTTTAATGAGATTAAAATTAATTTAATTATTTATAATCCAATTTAATATATAAGATATATATATTAATAATATTTAATTATTTATATTAGATATAAAATTTTAAATATAAACTAAATTGGATTAAAATTAATTCCGCAATTAATATCAAGTATTTTGATGTTTTTCCAATCTTAACAACTATCAAGGCTTGTTTCATTGTATGATGGACTTGTTAAGCAAGGTGTCTACAATTACATAAGTGAAGTAGATGGTAATGGTTACCATATGACATAAGATTGGTTTACTTGACTAAGCTATCAAAACGGTTTTGGGCTTAGAGACATATGTTAGATTTGACATAAGATGTCGTATAACAACCAAGAATTATATTTGATATAATTAGCAAAGGGTTGCTTACCTATATAACTAGACATTCGGGCGATGAGCCAAAGCTCACTCGGATTCTAGTGAAATATGGATCTTGGATCATTATATTCAATTTGAGGAAAAAGTTGTTTTGAATATAATGTGAGTTTTCTTAAGTGTTAAGATTTCTCTTATTCCTGAACATCATATTAACATTTGCTATTATTCCTTTTCAGCAATGTCAACTCCTCACAGCTCATTTTCATTGCGATCCGTTCTTGAGAAGGAAAAACTAAATGGGTCGAATTTTCTCGAATGGTATCGAAACTTGAGAATTGTTCTCAAACAGGAGAAAAAGGACTATGTCCTGGAAAAGGTTCTTCCTGAAAAACCTAAGACCAATGCCCAACATGCAGAAAGGAATGCTTATGACAAGCATGTCAGTGATAGGGTCGATGTGTGTTGTCTTATGTTGGCGACCATGAACTCAGATTTGCAGAAGCAATATGAGAACGTTGATTCGCCAATTGACATGATCACTAGCCTGAAAGGAATGTTTCAGGAGTAAGCACGAACTGAGAGATACCAAATTGTTAAGGCTCTCATTGAGTGTAAGCTACCGAAAGATGGTCCAGTTAGCCCACATGTCATTAAGATGATGAGTTATATTGATAACTTGGCGAAACTGGATTGTCCTATCAGCCAAGAGTTGGCTACTGATCTCATCCTACAGTCATTGCCATCAAGTTATGATCAGTTTGTTATGAACTACAACGTGAATAACTTGACTAAGACTTTGACTGAGCTGCATGGAATGCTCAAAACAGCTGAGCCCAACATCAAGAAGAATACCTCACATATACTTATGGTACAAGGGGGTAAGAAGTTTAAGAAACAAGGCAAGAACAAAGGAAATGGTAAGGCAAGCTGGATTGCGAATCCAAGTAAGTCTGACCCAGCTCCTAAGTCTAAGCCTGGTCCTTCTGGTGTTGATAAGTGCCATTATTGTAATGGTTCTGGGCATTGGAAAAGAAACTGCAAGAAATACTTGGAAGATATGAAAAAGAAGAAGACTTTCGAGACTTCGTCTTCAGGTATTTATGTTATAGAAGTAAATGTTACTACTTCTGTAACTACTTCTTGGGTATTAGATACCGGTTGTGGTGCTCATATTTGTACAAATATGCAGGGCCTAAGCAACAGTAGAACTTTGGAGAAAGGACAAGTGGACTTACGCGTGGGAAATGGAGCAAGAGTTGCTGCATTAGCTGTAAGAACATTTCATTTGTCTTTGCCTTCAGGCATGGTTTTAGAACTTAAGAATTGCTACTATGTACCTGCTATAAGCAGAAATATTATTTCTATTCCTTGTTTGGATTTGGAAGGATTTCAATTTTCGATTAAAAACAAGTGTTGTTTATTTGATCGTTGTGATGTCTTTTATGGTAGCGTTCCATTAGAGAATGGACTTTATGTTCTTAACCAAAGTGTGCCTATATATAACATTAGTACCAAAAGATTCAAATCTAATGATACAAATCAAACTTTTCTTTGGCATTGTCGTTTAGGCCACATAAATGAGAAGCGCATTCAAAAGCTTCATAGTGATGGATTTTTGAGCTCATTTGATTTTGAATCATATGAGAAATGTGAATCTTGTTTACTGGGAAAAATGACTAAGGTTCCTTTTACTGGACACAGTGAAAGAGCTAAAGACTTATTGGAACTTATACATACAGATGTATGTGGACCAATGAGCATAAATGCTAGAGGAAACTACCAGTACTTCATCACATTTACTGATGACTTCAATAGATATGGTTATGTTTATCTGATGAAACATAAATCTGAATCTTTTGAAAGGTTCAAAGAGTTTCAGAATGAAGTACAAAACCAGCTTGGCAAAACAATCAAAGCCCTTCGATCTGATCGAGGTGGAGAGTATTTAAGCCAAACTTTCAACGATCATCTGAGAGAATGTGGAATTGTTTCACAGCTCACTCCTCCAGGAACACCACAATTGAATGGTGTATCCGAAAGGAGAAATCGGACGCTGTTAGATATGGTTCGATCAATGATAAGTCATACAGATCTTCCACCATCCTTTTGGGGATACACACTAGAAACGTCTGCGTTTACGCTCAACAGATGTCCATCAAAATCAGTTGAAAAGACACCATATGAGATATGGACTGGAAAAGTTCCAAATTTGTCTTTTCTTAAAATTTGGGGTTGCAATGCTTATGTTAAACGTATGTTTACTGATAAGCTTGGACCCAAATCTGATAAATGCTACTTCATTGGTTATCCCAAGGAAACCAAAGGTTATTACTTTTACAACCCTACCGAGAACAAAGTGTTTGTTGCTCGGAATGGAGTTTTTCTTGAAAGAGAATTTCTCTCTGCGAAAATTAGTGGGAGTAAAGTATCGCTCGAAGAAGTTCGAGAGTCACAGGAGGATGTTCCAACTTCTGAGGAAGAACATCAGTTAGATTTACGAAGAGTCGTAGAATCGACACCTGTGGAACCTGAAGTACGTAGGTCTGTAAGGACACGTCACGAACCTGATAGATTTGGGGTTTGGGTGACTGATCATCATGAACTATTGATAATAGAGAGTGATGAGCCTACGTCCTTTGAGGAAGCAATGATGGGCCCTGACTCCGATAAATGGCGAGAAGCCGCAGAATCTGAAATGGATTCCATGTCAGTGAACAAAGTGTGGACTTTGGCTGATTTACCAGATGGTGTTAAAACCATTAAGTGTAAATGAGTTTTCAAGAAGAAAACTGACATGGATGGTAATATACAGATATACAAAGCTAGATTGGTGGCTAAAGGTTACAAACAGATTCATGGTGTAGACTATGATGAAACCTATTCCCCAGTCGCAATGCTTAAATCCATTCGGATTCTCCTAGCAACTGCTGCATATCATGACTATGAGATATGACAGATGGATGTGAAAATAGCTTTCCTTAATGGAAATCTCGAAGAGGATGTGTACATGACACAACCTGAGGGTTTCACAGTCCCTAGAAGCGCTGGGAAGGTATGCAAACTTCAACGTTCAATTTATGGTTTGAAGCAAGCATCTCGGAGTTGGAATCTTCGTTTTAATGAGGCAATCAAAGAGTTTGATTTTATCAGAAACGAAGAAGAACCATGCGTTTACAAGAAGACTAGTGGGAGTGCAGTTGTTTTCTTAGTTTTGTATGTAGATGACATACTTCTCATGGGAAATTATATTCCAATGCTTAATTCTGTAAAGACTTGGCTAGGAAGTTGTTTCTCAATGAAAGACTTGGGTGAAGCCACATACATTCTTGGAATAAGAATCTATAGAGATAGATCAAACAGGCTTATTGGATTATGTCAAGATACTTATATCGATAAGGTCTTGCACAGGTTCTAAATGCATAATTCCAAGAACGGTTTCCTACCAATGTCTCATGGCATAACTCTCAGCAAGACTCAGTGTCCCTCGACACATGATGAGCGAGAGCGCATGAGTAGAATCCCATATGCTTCTGCTATTGGATCTATCATGTACGCCATGCTTTGTACTCATCCAGATATTGCATGTGCTTTAAGCATGACGAGTAGATACCAGTCTGATCCAGGTGAAAGTCACTGGACAGCAGTCAAGAACATCCTTAAATATTTGAGAAATACTAAGGATAAGTTCTTGGTCTATGGAGAAAGTGATGAGCTTGTTGTGAGTGGTTACACCGACGCCAGCTTTCAGACAGAAAAAGATGATTTCCGATCACAATCTGGTTTCATCTTTTGTCTTAACAGAGGAGCGGTGAGTTGGAAGAGTTCCAAGCAAAGCACTGTAGCAGACTCTACAACCGAAGCTGAATACATCGCTGCTTCTGAAGCAGCAAAGGAAGCTGTTTGGATTCGAAAGTTCATTGCTGAACTAGGTGTGATGACTAGTGTTTCTAGCCCAGTGGATCTTTATTGTGATAATAATGGAGCCATCGCACAGGCGAAAGAACCTAGATCCCACCAGAAATCCAAGCACATTGAAAGGAAATATCATCTCATTCGTGAGATTATCAATAGAGGAGATGTGAAGATTAACAGAGTCTCAACGGATGCAAACGTTGCTGATCCATTGACCAAGCCTCTTCCACGGCCTAAGCATGAGAGTCATACTGCGGCAATGGGCATTAGATTTCTTAAGATGTGATCTTAATTATAGTGGGAGTTTTTCTTTTTATGATATGATGTTCATGTTTACATACATTTGGTTATGTTTTAAAATTAATGAAATTTTTTTCAGATTTATTTAATTAGTAGATGATTAAATAATAGTCCCAAAATAATTTATATCATTCTTATAAGTCATCAAGTATGTGACTTGATCATGAAACCCTATAGGTGAAAGATGACATAAATTATTGAGGTCCCTAGTCATGGTTATTAAAAGGGACGTTAATAACTAAAATGACTAGTATGTGAGGTGATTGATGGCTAAGTTTTGTGAAGCCATTTAATATGTTGATTAAAGCCAATCGCATTGATATGTGTTAGAGAACACAGTATCGGACTGACCCGCTATGAGAACTTTACAAGATTGTTATATGAGTGTCATAAGAGTTTCTCATTATGATTATAGAGTGTAGTCCTTTGACCTGAGTTTGTCATGTTTTCTTACTTATGGATTAGTTCACTTTGACCTTGTCAAACGTCAGCCGTAACAGGTGATTATAAAGACATTGATTGGGTGTACTATGAATTTTGTAAGAAACAGGGATGGAACAAGATGGAATTTGTCCTTCCTATATAACAGGAGATAAATATCTTTGGGCCTATCGAAGATTTGATACTAAGAAATGCATGGCCGTGCTCAAACGAGGTGAATGTCAGTCGTTTGTTTTATCAGTGTAAATCAGAGTTCGATAAACATGATCTAGCTTAATAAGGATGACACCGTTTCTTGCCTTATGCCAAGATCAAGATATAAGTGACAAAGGGATTATGGGAATAGATGATTCCAGTACAAGTGGGAGATTGTTGGGAATGTCCTGAAATCTTTGTACTTACTCTTTGATAAGTCGTAACGTCGAGGTTCGACAATCGTATGATATTTGGTGTTTGTAATGTTTTGCTAGAAACCACTTACAATCTATGGATTTAGAATTCATTGCTAATATTGTACGATCCTAGAGGGTCACACACCTAAGCAAATTAGATCAATAATATATTGGGTTTTTATCATAAAATAATATATATACGTATTATGTACACATTCATTAAGATGATTAATATATAGAATTATATATGATATAATTATATATATATGTGTACATATGTTTCATGGACTAATGGGCTTAGCCCAAATGATCTAATTATAGGTATTAGGTCAAGTGAAATTAACAAGGTGTGTCTTATATAAGACAATTACACTTGATAACATAATAATGATAAAAAGTCTCTGACGGCAAACCCTAAAACATAGAGTAGACAAATTGTTTGTCTCAGAGTTTGAGATTTGATCTCGACGGCACTAGCATCCCGATCCGATCCAGTTTGTGTGCGTGTGGATACCGGTAGAGGCACGACGTTTGGAGTGCTCAACAACCTCGCTTTGTTCTTATTTTATTTCCGCTGCAAAATATCCAGGTATATTCGAAACTCTAAAATCTAGATCTATTTCAGCATTTGCATGAGATCTTGGCTATTATGTTCATAGACTGATTTATAAAGTGTTATAAACCGGTATGAATTCCAACATGTTATGTGGTCCATCTTTTCGAATTAAGATGTGAACTTCGTCACTTGATCATACGACAACAAATATGAACAACTTTATTTTAATATATCTTTTATATGATCCTATCATAAAATTATATTATATGGTTTATATATTATTATTATTACAGATTCGGATCTTTGAGATTAAAAAAAATGATCAATACTGTATTATTGTGCTTTTTGCATGGCCTACGACCTATTCAACTTGACTCAGTTCGATTGAATAATTAAATGTGTTGCTGTTGGTTTCATCTGGTCCCATTGGATTCAGTCACAAGGTTCCGGTTTAGGAACAGCATTTGAATCAAGCGTTTTAGGAACACCATTTGAAGTTCAGGTTCCGTTATGTGTTTCGGGTTTATGAAACAAGGATGCTGCGTCGTCATTTTGAACACTGCAACAGACTCAAACGAAGAAGAAGAAGAAGGATCATCTCTTACCATTAAATAGATAGTGTGTAGTATCACGCGACTGGAAGTTGTTATGGAGTGTTACAATTGGTGAGTGCATATGTATTAGGTGATTGGTTAATCTTCGAGTGTAAGATTCATTCCTTACGACATAAATACGTGCGGTGTCTCCTTTGTGCCTTTTTAGCTTTTACTGTTTCACTCGTGCATGTGATAAGTCTCTGAACGCAGCACTAGATTAATTAAAATGGATATTTCCCATTAAAACGCAATGATAAGATTCTTAATTAAATCCAAATTTGTACATTTAGGAAACGTTGAGAAGCATATATATATATATTTAAATCACAGATATCACGTAACTGGCCTAATCTAAACACACGTAGTTGCACATTAAATATTTGTATGACAGCGAAGTGACAGCAAAGTATGGTAATTAATGATTAGAGTTACAATAGCCAAAATCTGCTAAATCTTTCTTAAACTTTAATTAACTACTCATGATTCATAAAGTTGACTCCGTAAAGGGAAAATTTTCAATTTCTTAGAATTTCCACAATTTTTTTTAAAAAACAATCAATTGTTAACAATACATCATCCATCACCTTTCAATAATAAATTTTTTTACTACATCCATCATTTTCTACACTAAACATTTCTCAAATTGATTATTACATTAGTTAAATAAAAGCTAAAAATGTCAATTTTTATGAAACCAAATTTAAACCTAGGAATTTTTTTAAAAAAGAACGTTGAGTATATTATTAAACACAGTGAAAACAATTTTGTTTACATACAATTCGTTCATTGAGATTCATGAAATATGAGAGATGTTCAATAAGTACACATTTGTTCTATAAATTCGACTCATTTCAGTCCGAAGAATGTAGGTTATAACTTTAATATTTTTGAATAGATAATTACAGAACATATTAGTCTGTTGTGTTTTGGTAATTAATACATAAACTGATCATTTGTGTTTTTAGTCAGTTGATGTTTGGTCGGTTAGATAGATTGGTGCAGTAAGATCGATATAAACCAAAAGAACACAAAAGGAAGTTATTAAAAAAAAACATTCGTGTTTTTTTTTTTGTTGGTCTGTAACGCTTGGAGGTATTGGTGAGAGTCAAATACTAGACAAGTTGCTGCGGTTTCCTCATTCCCCACGCTTATGTATTTATTGTTTTGGTCTCCTTATCTTCGTCAATTAATTTTTAGTCACGTGTTTCGGCTGAGAGCCACGTCATTGCTGACTTCTCTCCAATAGTCCAATCCATCGTCCGTACGAACATGGATTCTGTTTTCTGAACCTCCAATTTTAATTGATTATTCATTAAACAATTCACCAAATTTTGATCTCAAACATCTTTGACTTATTAAGAATTCACCACATAGTGATCTCAAACATCTTTTTCAATTTCCAAAGTAATTTCCATTCACACGAAATCCGCGTTCAACCGGTCAGTCTAATGTATATTTTTAGTAGTATAGTTTTTCTTATTTTTGAAAACGATTTTTTTTAAAGAAAATAATTACCTCTATCCTATAATGTTTTATAGTTGTAATTAATTTTGTGACATTTGTATTTTTAGGTATCTTCTATGATTTTTAAAATTGTTTGTACTTCCTCTATTATATTATGTAAATCTTTTGCATCGAAAACACAATACATATTTAATAAAAAAATAGTTTAACTAGTCATAAAATATAAATGGTCACAAAAATGTTTTTGCATGAAAATTTGTGTAATATCTTATGAAAAAAAAAACATTATATAAAATGGGACAGAGAAAGTATTAAATATGAAATGGTATTTCCAATATTAAAATAACTTTAAAAGATATAATTAACACATTTTAAAAAACTATACAACTTTAGTTAAAGAATCTTCTATAATAAGATAAATGGACTGTCATCTAAAATGAACAGAAAGATTTTATTTTGACTTTATAGTTTTGCGTATCTTGTATTTGGGGGAGTAGACTTTGTGGTCAATTTTACAAGTAGATGGATAAGAAAGGCTATATATAAACGCACGTCTGCGTTTAATACGTACAAATACAACTGTAAGATATATACATTCATTTCAAAGAAACATATCGATCGTATTCACACGTTTTGACGAAAAGAGAAGCCTGGGTGTGTACGTAACAGTACTTTTTGTTGTCAACAATAGTTAACAGAAAATAAAATTTACCGTTTGATCGATGTTTAGCAAGTAATTAATAAAAGATTATGTTAGCGATTCAGATGAATGTATACATTTGATGCTGAATAAATATAACGTCACGTTGAATAGTGCATTAAAAGAAAAAAAACTAACCATTTACAATTTCTTCTTGCTCTTTAAAGAGTGTAAACAAATATTTATCTGAATTAAATTGTTTAGATCAGTCAAATATGTTGTGATTTTAATAGAAAGAAGGTGCATATTTCGGCAATGTAATATTCTTATCATTTAAAATTCATATCCTAAACTATAATAACCTTGTCAAACAAGAGTCAACTGATAAAAGATAAGCACACGCGTCAGCAACCGGTTTGAGAAAGTACAAAAAACCGCAGTTGGTTTTTGTTTCTTCCATTTATAATGGCCGGTTTGGTGATGATTACGTCACCCTTTTCTTCCTTTTCTCTATTTATATCCCGTCTGTAACCGACTCTGTTTCTACGCGTTCTCTCTTCCTCTCTCTCTCTCTTTTAGTTCTGTCAATTACTCTCTCTCTCTCTCTCTCTCTAAGCGATAAGAATTCAAAATTTGTTTTTTTTTTAATTAAAACTGAAGATTTGAAGAAAAAAACTAAAATGGGTCTTTGTGTATCTGTTGGTCGAAGCGAGTGCGATTCTTCGCCGACGGCTAAAATTGTGACGGTTAACGGCGATCTCCGGGAATACAATGTGCCGGTGTTAGCCACACAGGTCTTGGAAGCAGAATCGATGGCTTCGTCTTCGTCTCGGCCTTCCTCTTATTTTCTCTGCAATTCGGATTCTCTCTATTACGACGACTTCATCCCGGCGATTGAATCGGAGGAGATTCTTCAGGCGGATCAAATCTATTTCCTTCTCCCAATCTCTAAACGCCAGTACCGTCTCACGGCGTCCGACATGGCGGCTCTCGCGGTGAAAGCCAGCGTCGCCATCGAGAAAGCGGCGGGAAAGAAAACTCGCCGTCGTAAGAGCGGGAGGATCTCTCCGGTGATGATGCTGAATCAGCCTGACGATCGGATCGTCGCCGGCAACAGAAGCGACACGATTTTGCAGAAGGGAAAGCTACCCAACAGAACGACGCCGTTCAAGACGACTGCTGCAAGCGGTTATTCCCGGTCTGGTTCGGTTCGGAAATTGAGTAGATATGCGTCCGGGCGAGCTAAGATGCTTGCGGCTCGGTCGATTAGAAGACTCTCGACCATATACGAAGGAACCGTTTTTTAGATTTATAAATAAATACAATTTTTTTTGTTCTTAATTGCTGTTACGGAAATGATTGTGTAATAGTATTATCTATTATGTTTCAGATGAAAACACTCTCTGTACATTATTGTTTTCACTTTGCCTTTTGTGATATAATATTTCCCCATTTTGTTATGTCTTCTAAGTATAATATATGTGCACTGGCTTATAAGCTGAATAAATCAAATACGTATGACACTGCGATTAGTTGAATTTGTTCAATATGCTATGAACCGTTTAGATCTCGCTTGTTTTTATAATGAAAACTCATTAACACGCTTGTTTTCAACGTATCTAGATTTAATGTACAAAAATAGTATTTTGATAAGCTATTTAATTTGTCTATAGTAAATTTGAATAGTTGATAGTTGATACATTTGGTTTATGTAAGACTTCCAGATTTATAAGATAAATCATTAGATTTTGTCGAAACGTTAGATCAAATTGATCCGTAACTCACCAGTCACCAGTCTCATCCCCTCGATGTTTGATTCTAATTTTAAAACACTAGCTAGAGAAAAAACAAACTATTCTAAAGACGTTCGTGGGTACGTAAGTCCAAGCTCCATTTCTGAGTAATTTCTCAAAAAAAAAGTTTAGCATACGTTTATGCATGAGCTTTTTAAATTATTGGAAATTCCGACAAGTGTAACTGTTGTGGGAAAAGTTAAAGAAGTGAAAAGAGACTTGGAGAAGAATTTAAGAATTCAAATGTTAGGAGTTAATTTACTGGTTTGGTGGGATTGGAAAGGTATAAATTGGAAACTTTGGCTTCGCAGCCAATGATGGGATTTAACTCGAAAAAGTATAATTAAATTAAACTTAATTACTTAAGGCATGACTTTTGCTTTTTACTCAGTCTTTAAACCTTTTTAACGTTAGAAAGATGGTGATGTATTAAACTAATCGTATTAAAAACCAACTTTTCTCTAATAATTGCGTAAGTAAACCCCGATCATTTTGTTTGGATACGTGCCACACACACATACATTATAAACCTAAAAATCAGAAGTAACTATTTTTTTACATACAAATATGTACATTCCACAGCTAAACAAACGACATTTATTGTTACTTTTTTACTGGTCAGTTTGCAATTAAATCGTTTCGTAGCTGAGTAGTCTAGTTAAATATAACCTGAACATGAGAAATTTTGTCATAGTGTTCACGACAACAATTTTTATATTGATAGTTATTGTGTTGGTGAAACAATTCATGTTCATTGGTGCACATTATCATATATATTCAATTTTGAAGTAACTGCGACATCATTGATTTAATTGAGATATGTACTATATAACAGACTATATCTAATGTAACCTGCAAACATATTTGTAGTTTGAATGTAGTAAAAAAAAAAATCATGGCGCTCCGATTCCATAGTGATTCAATTTTTGGGTTATTGTAAATTAGTTAATTGATATTCAATTTCCCGATAAATAATTGTTCGCACGGCCATATTACCTGCAATGAAAATCCATATTTTCTCATGCGTGGGTTCATTGGTCTAAAGACTCTAAACGCAGCCAAGATAAGGCTCTTGAAAAGTCTCATGGTGTACATATTAAACTAAGTTAAGAAAAGAAACTCGAATTTTGTGTGAACCCTAAGATTCGATCTATTCGGAATGTCGCGGCTATGACCGGCAAGTCTCCGACAACGATACAGACCGTATCTGGCGGCGACAACATTAACTAAATTATCCTTAAAAAAAATGAAATTTCTCTAATTTTTCTAAGTCATCATTTGTGAAATTTGGTGAGGTTTTTGAAAACCAAAACTTCAAATATGAGAATTCAAAATTAAACGTAAGTGAATATACACAACTCCATTTCTCCTTTCTTTTCACATCATTTAGTTTGTGTTGTGTGTGAAAGCACATGGAAACAGAAGGTCTATGTCGCCGCGTCAGATCGGTCAGTTGCTTTGTTGTTGGTTGTAGACTTTGTAGTGGTGTGCCAAAAATATCTGGCTTTACGGGCGGCAACTAGTATATTATAAAGTTTTTGCCACATTTTTTTTTGTAATAACTTATCATTTCACCTCATTGTCTTTTATACAACTGATATAATTGTTTTTAAAAATTCAATTGTCAACACCACAAAAGAAAGACTTGATTTTGAATATCTTCGATGGGTTATTGGTATCTGATTATTTGGTTATTGACTAAAAATATGAAGAAGTAAACTTCTACTATTAATTGTTCAGACTTGCTTTTATTTAAATCTATGTGAGAACCTGGAAACACAAACTCTCACATTCTTAATCCTATTGGCTATAGCTAGACTTCAAAATTATGACGTGTAAACACATCACACCCAAAAACTCATTTCGTGGTCATTATAATTTGCATGTGTTTAATATATATGATCAATGCCAAAGAAAGAAGCATGACGCAAAAGACATGACTACCGTAGTACCGTGGAGAGACTTCGATCTTTCCTTTTAGTCTTTCTTTACTTAATCATTAATCTTCTACACAAAACACAACCCACGCTCAAACACGTCTACACGGCTTAAATCCGGTATTTATCACGTGTTCATATTATTATTGAACATTATCGAGTTTACATGCCCTAATCAAATGTAAACACAATGAGAGATCAAGCTGACACAGTAAAGGTTCGAGGGTTTTCAATCATTGTCTCGGTAACCAAACCTTTTCAATATGCTTGAAGACACAGATGAGTGAGGATTTGACTTTTAGCTATCTTCTTGTTCATACTCCGTATGATGGGGCGAGAAAATGAAAGAGTGATTGGAAATTCTGTAATGAGTAAGTTTATATTGACACGTTTCTTGCGTTTTCTATCTTGCAGGAGAAACTTAGAGTGGGCTTTTTATTAGCCCATTTGAGTACTGTATTGACCCATTTAGAATCAGGCCCATTCTCGAGGACTGCTAGTCATTCAGTTTCCGAACTCGCAAGTTTCTAGGCTGCTGCGATATGCCTTCCTTACATCAGTTCCATGCATACTATGTGGACTGAAAAGCTCAGATGAAGTCAAAGCAATTTTCGGATTATAAAAAGTCAATGAAAAATAATTCCACTCTGCTGGAAAAAACTGAACTTATAAAAAGAATTTTCAAAATTTGTTTATCTGTTGTTATGAGAGGAAATTGAGTTGAACAAAACTGTTTTTCTATCATTCATATTTCACTAAGTTTTATTCTACTAGTTTCTTTTCCACTGGTTATTGTAGTAATAAGTTAATAACCATTTACACCAGAAAAATTATGACACATACTCACACAGAATAATAAAATCTCATATAAAATTAAACTATTTTTATTGCTTTGATTGATATAGATATTTTTTTATTTTTTTATCGTTTTTCAACTATAAAAATTTCACATACTTGTTAATTCTATATATGCTGCTTTACCTGTAAATTAGGCTTTAATGGCTTATTTTTCTAGTTATTATCATTTAAAAAATTAACAATTGTCGACAAAGGAAATGTATAGTCACCGCTACAGCAGAAAATACTGACTATTCGTTGCAGTCTAACAGTAAAGTATTAAATATATCGAATCATCAATAATCTTATGTAGAGGGTCGTACATACGAGAAAGTAAAATGAAATGGTCATAACGAAATAATCAAAGAAGTAACACTTCAAAAAAAAAAAAACAGTTCAAGAAAAAACACAAACGCCTCGACTGGGTTCTGCATTACAAGTGGGCCCGTTGATTGTTCGTCCAACCAATTACATCACTTCCCTCTATTCCCAACACCTTCCTTATCATCAACATCATTTTATTATTTTCATAACTTTGGATATCTAGTTTCTCAGTTACATAAAACGTAATACTTAATCCAGCTTAGTCCTACAGCCGTTTGGTGAACAAACTAAAGAAGCATCAATCAATTACTCGAAAACAGAAAATATGTAAGTACACGCATGTAATATTTATTCTATCCATTAATATAAGTTTATACGTCCATAACTAAATTAAGATAATAATTTAAATACATTAAAACTTTGAAGAAAATCCCCTCCATTTACGCCTCGTACCTATACATATATCATCAAACTACATCTCATCCTCTCCACCAAACTCATTCTCTTCTTGCTTTACCTCCATGCCAACAAGAGTGAGAACGATGGTCGACTTGGGAAGAGAAAGAAGCAGCCATCTACGAGTCATTGATTCTCCGACGAACGTTGACTGTGCCCGTGAAGTCCGTCTCCGACGAACCCTCCGTTCACTCATCGAGTGCTTAATCCCATACTGTTGCACTTACCAATCTCCTCCTCCCGACCAAAAAGAAACCGCCTCTGTCTCTTCCTCTTCATTCTCTGCCTCCGAAAAAACCGGTGTCGTCGTCACAGGAACTTTCTTCGGACACCGCCGTGGCCACGTCAGCTTCTGTCTCCAAGACGACACTCGTCCGTCCTCTCCGCCTCTCCTCCTCCTCGAGCTAGCCGTTCCCACGGCGGCTCTCGCTCGGGAGATGGAGGAGGGCTTTCTCCGAATCGCTCTCCGGAGCAAAAGCAACGGCCGGTCTAATATCTTAGACGTGCCGGTTTGGTCTATGTACTGCAACGGAAGGAAAGTTGGGTTCGCCGTGAGGAGGGAGATGACTGAAAACGACGCCGGATTTCTTCGGACGATGAAGTCTGTTTCCGTTGGCGCGGGAGTGATTCCAAACGGCGAGACGTTGTACTTGAGAGCCAAGTTTGAGCGAGTCATCGGGTCGAGTGACTCGGAAGCGTTTCATATGGTAAACACAGGGGGTATCTACGGACAGGAGCTTAGCATTTTTCTCTTGAGATCGTGATAGTTGTAATTATGAAATTATAATGTTATATCAATGTTTGGTTTGTGTATATTTTTAAACTTTGGTTTGTAACAAATATCGCTTACGAATGTTACTATAGTTATACACCCCGGTGGTATATTATTGACATTAGGTGAAAACCTAATTATTAGAAGATCACAACGATGTTTTTGCATACCCGCAAAATAATAATTCGTTTATATCTTATACACAACATAAAGCCAAAACTAAGCTCTGCAGATATGGAATTCGATTTGTTTTTTCAACTAAACAAAAAAACAAAAGCATGTACTATTAGCTAGCTTAACGTTATTTCTAGTAAAAAATAATTAGATGTAAGATTTTTGATGAAGTGTTATATATAGAGTTTTACATATAATCAAGTGACATATTTTTTGATTTGAAAAATCTATTAATCGAGTAACATGTGATGCATCACCTAATAATTCGACCATTTTATCATTTGGATAATAACGAGACTGATCAGCAATAGATAAATCATTGATCAATAATTATGGAATATTGGCTGTGAATTGTTAGTGGGCGGGGAGATGATGAAATCGGGTTGGTGTGTCCTTGCTTTTGACTCCTCTCCTGCCATTTTGCTTTTGTAATCTCCTCGAAATCCTTTAGGGGGCCACCGGCGCGTGGGAATCACGCACGTGCACTTGCGTCGAAGGAGGTTGATCAAGTCGAAAACCGAAAGCAATGTCCGACCAAACAACAACCACAGAAGAAACTGGCTTAGCTTCGGTGTCTACTATCGGTACCGAACCAACACCGTTCCCTCTTCTCCTCTTCTTTTTCATAATATTTGGGATTCTGCCTCTTGAGATTCTCAAGTTCATTAAATTTCATTTAATACTCTATTTTTCTTCTATGATTACTTGACCTCCACATTTAATTTTAATATAACATTATAGTGGCGTAATACAGGAATGATTTGTTACGAAAGTTGATAAACCAAAGCTTTGAACGGTGAATAAAATAACGAAGATGAACAATGAATTTCTCCATTCATTTTTAAAATGTTATAGTATCATTTATAATTGATTTTTTTTTTTACACATGATTCTTTCTCAATTTTTTTATAGATAAATTATATAACAAAATATTCTTTATCAAAATTTTGGAGGAATAATAAGTAACAAATATATAGCAATTATAAAAACACAAATATATAACAATTTTTTGGATTTTTTTTTTTTTGTTAATCCTCAGACCATCATGAATATATATATACATGTATATATATTACCCATGTCTCGTAAAATGACAGATGCATGCAGAAATCGTGACATTCACCATAGGCTGTGATTGATATGTTTTTTTTTTCTTGCCCCCTTTGGTTCTCTCATGATTTGTCCTCCTCTTATAATTGCTATAATCTTATAGCTTTTATATATACATAATACATTACAAATGAACGCAAGAGAAACAGACGAGACGACTAATAAAGAGAGAGAGAGAGAGAGAGATAATGAAAAGATATGGAGATGCACACGAGGTTAAGTTTAACCCTAACTCATTGACATAATGGCTCCACCACCATTCCCTATGGCTCTTACTATGGTTTCACGTGCACTCTCAACCCCACGGTTCCCTCTTTATTTTCATAATATCTTTATATACATTTGCTCGTGATTCTCATTAATGGAACCACATTCAGATTGTATGATCTTCTGTTGATCTAATATCTTACCATTATATATCTCTAAGTGTAGTTATTTTAATGTTAGCAAACTATAAGAATCCACCACTAGACCGATTAATCCTCTAAAGTTTGATATGCATATTATATTGTAATATTTGAACTTCTTCAGGTTTTTTGCTTTTCATCTGACGTGATCTATATTATATATTACTTGATATATATATATATTTGTTTTTTCTATATAAATACAAAATAAAATTAAATTTACATCAAATTATTTCTATACCAATTATTTTGTTATAATTTAATTATTACAAAATTATTTTAAAAACGTAAATTTTCGTTTTATTGCAGGTCCCAATCTAGTTTCATAATTAATGGTAAGCGATATATTTTTAATCATTTATTAATAAATAATTTAAAATAATATTTCTTCGTTTTATGATACTGTTTAATTGCCTTTTTCTAATTTTCTAATTGATGGTTTTTGATGTTACGAAAGAAAGACATAGGACAAGCTAATTGGTAAAGCCCAATTATCTTATGGGCCTAAGGTTTATGGTTGAAACATTTGGGCCCATTTGTGTTGCGACATTAGATATCCATGTTTTTTGCTTGTCGGTTGTGGGTCAAACACAGCTTGTCATTGCCTTTTTCTGTAATTAAGAAAAAGCCGAAAAGGAAAAACTTTATTAGTACTTTATTACGATGTTTATAGTGACTTTTTGCGTTTCTTATAGCATTTCCGGTAAGGGTTCTCACCTTGAATTTTTCAAATCAAAATTTAAGTATAAACATATAAATATATCCATGTTTAACTATAGATATATAAAAATTATGAGAAACCTACCCAAATTGTTTTATTTGAAATACTCTTGTGAATATTTTTCATAACTTAATATACCCAAAACAATAATCTACTTACATCTTTATGTTATTATGTTTAAAAACTTTTGTAAGATGTTCCAGGATTTTTAAATGCTCTATGCAAATCTTAAAAGAATATGTTTTTATATCTTTATATAATATCATATATAATAATACGAAAATCACACTAAAATTCATAAAATAATATTTTATAAAAAATTTTAAAATAGTTTTACTAGATTAACTCTATAAAAAATATTAATACATTTCATGCTGAAACTATAACTAATCCTATATAATGATTCATCATAAAATCACAATCTTATTTTATTTTATAGTTACACTTAAATATTAAAAACAGTAACTTATATATATATAACAATAATAGCAATTAATAACAACAATAAAAAATGATCAGTACAGTATTGATTAGTTTAATCAGTTGACGAGAAGAAATAGTATTTAAACCAAGAAAAGTTGGTTTTAAAAATCTGCTGGAACAGTCGCTGAATTTTAGGTAGCACGTGTCACATAGAATCGCTACAATCATGCAAGATTATATTAGTACATAATTTCTATATGCGAGTAGTAAAGTTGCTAAGCATATATAGTATGTGGGTACTGAGTAGTGTATCGAGACTGTACATAGTGTAATTCGTTAGATAATTAAAAAAAATGGTGAAGTCTTTTACTTACGCTTCTTTTGCGAAGATACATTAGTGAATTAATTGATTAATGAGTTGGGTTATACAAATTACTAGTGAGGTATTTTTTAAGGTACAAGTACTGTCATTAATGGTTTTCTGCGGTCACTGTATGTAAATGAAACAAGTTACTGTAACCTGCCATTTAATTAATGAGTTTAATATATAGTACTATGGACGGTAAAACAAGTGAGTTGTTATCAGTTGTTACAGAGATGTTCATATATTTTTATATTTTATTAGAGAATGAAATGATATGAGTACTGAACAAAAATATCCAATGGATCTAGAAATGGGGTAGATAAACAAATTAAAAGGGTCACCCCCCCAACGTGCCTGAGTTTCTTTGTCAATTTTAATCTTCTTCGTTGTGTTAGCATAAAAGTCGGTACTAAGGAAAGTCCCAAATTATTTAGCTTGAAAGCGAAAGTCGGTCCACATCTATATTCATTTATGAAATAAATTATCATTCAGATCAAATTGTCATCAAATTATCCAATTATTAAAGTATTTAATCGTGCTTCTATCAATGTCTTGAGTCATATAGACTAATATTGTATGTATATATACACACACGCCTACGTATATAATTTATAAAACATTGCACATTCACATTTCTGAGTCTCATCTATCAATCTTTAGATGGCTAAATAATCTCAGATAGAATCAAACTTTCCCAAAATATATACATTTTAGATGAAATGTTACTGGCACATGACCACGTGTGAGAAAAAGCACATATTGACGATCATTTATGGTGTTAAAATTGTTATAACATGGGTTTTTAATTTTGAGCTAGATGTTATACATAACGTTACTGAATTTTTGGAAGATTAGAGATTATAATTTGAAAATAACGTACACACAAAATTACAGAACATCAAAGCAAGTTAAATGATATGCCAAATTTCATTAAAACAAAATAATATAAATAACCAAGAAAAAACCAGTCACTCGTAATTAGCGAATTGTTTTCCCATTAAATTTCTATTCACTACTAGAACCGTTTCGAGTACGAATCCAACTTAAAAGAGAATGACATCGCTATGACTTTGCCCGTTCTTTTCTTTATGAATTGTACTAAAGTCCTAAAGTCTCTAACCCGTATTAATAGCAGTAATTAATAGATACAAATAAATTTATATAGAAAAAAAAATTGGACAGGGTGGCATCATAATTCATGGGGACAGCTGTCGTGTTTATGCATTTATGACCACTAACATGCAATGGCACGGCTGCATATTTTAGATTCATATACTTCGTTAGATTCTTGTATACTTTTACTCAATACCTCTTAAAATTTTCTCATTATTTAATACATTATGCATATAGTCTATGATATTCCAGTGCTCGGTTGTCATTAAATCTGATTTTTTTTTTTTAAATATATTATTCTGTAAACTTAGAATTTTTGCATTATAAAAGGTTTTATCACCTGCTGACCAAATAAATATTTTAGGTCGACAGTTTATGGTTTTTTTATGGGAGTGATCGGAACATATTTATTGGTATCTTACCTCACGACCCCATGTCAACTCTTATGTAGTAATCTGTCCCCACTTAATTACTTTTAGTTGTTTATTAGCTCAAATGCATTAACTTCATCGTTTTTCAAACTCTTTCTTTTCTTCTATACAGTAGTATGTTTTTATTTTACATTTAGGAAACACTAATAAGCACTTAGCAGTATCTGCTAATCGTTTTAATTTTGGAGGAAAAAACATCATTCAATTGTATCACTGTTCTGTTAGTATTAGCTATTAGTACATTAGATTTCATATAGACACTATAAAGTAAATGTATACTCGTTTTTTTTTAAGCTTTGTGTGGTTTCTTTCATGTATATGGTTCTGATAATATTTTCATATGACAAAAAGAAATTAATGAACGAAAAACTTAATAGTGTTATGCGCATTATACACCAAATCCACACAAACTTCACCATTATTTAGCAACATATAAGTTCTTAATTTAACTATCTTCTTGGTTGCATGTATCTTTAAGGTTCGTACTTTTTTATTTTATTTGAAGTACTGAAACTTGTTTATTGCATTATATATATTGTGTTGTGTAGGTCTGATTTATGAGTGAAATATAGTAAATGGTTATAGTCTTATAGACATGCAAACGGACTATGAACGACTGTAATAACACTGCAAGAAAAACAATGCCATAAATATGAAAACAGTAGACATAGACAGATATAAATTAATTTATAATGTATTTTAGTAAAAGTTATAACATTCATATCTTAAGAATTAAAGAGTGTGGAGTAAAATCTGGGTTCACTTCATTCGCGTCAGAATCCCCGGGAAAAAAAATGTCGGTTTCACTGGATAGTTTCCTCACTCACTTTCCCGGAAAGTTACAAAGGCATTCCCTTTTCAGGTTCTGAAGTCAATCAAAGTCACAGAAACACAAGAGTAGAAGCAAAAAGGCTGGAGCTTTAGCTTTCTTTTGCTTCCTCGAAGCATGATCTTGACTTTCCGATTAAGATAATTCTAATAGAGAGCTCTCAAAAAGTGCAAGAAAATGATGGCTCTGATGAATTGTGCTTTTTCATCTTCTTCTTCTTCTTCGTCGTCTTCTTCTTCTTCTTCTTCTTCTTCTTCTTCTTCGTCTCCCACTTCTTCTTCTTCATGTTCTCAGAGGTAAATGATTTCAATTGTGTAAGAGATTGTAACTTTGTATCGGTATAATCTACAGAGAAATCAATCAGTCTGCGAGTTAAAGTTAAATGAAGATTTATCTCTTCTTTGTTTGTAGGAACAGAGAGAACATGGTTCTGCAGAGTGTTGTTGATGTGTCATCTCCAAGTTTCGCTTCCGACACCAAACTTGTACTGTTTCGAAATCATCTCAATTTCTTTGCCTTTTTTTTTTATTTTGTTTTTCCTAAAAAGGCAAAACCTTTCTGAAAATGCCTTTACTGTAAAAAAACATAAAGTAAAACACTCTGCTTTTTCTTCTGGGTTTATATAATCTGATGCAATTTTCATGAGTCTGTGTGTTTTATTTTCCATTTAATGGCAGGTTTTACCAGTAGAGAAGGCTATAATTACCCACAGAAATTCCAATCTCTGCCTCATCCCAAAGGTTTCGTTAATAATTTTTATAATAAAAATCTTTGATTTTAATATGGACAGACTTCCTTGTTCTGCTATGTCTCTTGATAATCTCTTTTCTTAACAGTCTTCAGAGGAATTGAAGAAAGAGATTGCTTCAATGGAGCTAGAGATTCTACGCATGGAACGATATCTACTATCTCTTTACAGAAAATCTTTCGAACAGCAAATCTCTTCCTTGCCTAATCTCTCTGCAACAACCTTACCTCGTTCAGTGACTACTTCACCATCATCACTAACTCTTTCAAATAATTATCAAGCTTACGAAAAACCCATCTCGTATCCTCGGAGTTTCAACACTAGTTTAAAAGCCTTATCTTCAAGGGTAATTTAAACCTCAAGCTTTTTTGTGTGTTTATAACATGCCAACCTAGAGAAAAACATTAACTTGTGTTGTCTCTTTTTTATCAGGAAGGAACTAGAGAAGTGTCTGGTAATCAGAGTCTTGGAGAGCTTCTTGGATCATCTCTTATAGTTGATGATCCCAACTTCATAAACCCGAATAAACTCTCTGAAGATATCATGAGATGCATATCTTCTGTGTATTGTACACTTTCAAGAAGCTCAACAAGAAGGGATTCCGCTTGTTTCTCTGCTTCTCCTCTTTCATCTATGTCGAATTCTTCCACCATTTTCTCTTCCAAATCGAATAATGATGAGAAATGGAGCCTGCATTGCGCTAGTGAGGATGGTTTGATGAATCATAGTCAAGATCAAGGCAATGTCTTGCCTAGTGGTGCCGTTGTAATAGAGGCTCTGAAAGTACACTTGGATGATGGTAGCTTCACTTACGCGGCTCTTATGCTGCAAAACTTCAGGTAAAATTTTGGATGATGAGTTTTTGGTGACAAAACCTTTCTTTGTATTATGAACAATATTGGTGTGCATGCAGATCATTGGTCCAAAATCTTGAGAAAGTTGATCCGAGTAGAATGAAACGCGAAGAGAAGCTTGCGTTTTGGATAAACATTCACAATGCTCTTGTGATGCATGTAAGTAAACAAAGGTCTTAAAAATCCATTAATCTGTTTCTCTATCTTCCATTGTTAATGATCTTCTTCTTTGCAGGCTTACTTAGCTTATGGAACTCACAACCGCGCAAGAAACACCTCGGTTTTGAAGGTTTTGGTCTTGAAAATAAAACTCTATTAGACATATAACATTTGTTTTGATGTTTTTTCTAATCCTTTATTATGAAATCAGGCAGCTTATGATGTTGGAGGCTATCGCATAAACCCTTTCATCATTCAAAGCTCAATCTTAGGAATCAGACCTCATTACTCATCACCACCACCTGTATGAACATTTCATATTTTCTTTCACTTTTACTTTTTCACCGCGTAGTAATTAACGTGTTATTCACATCTTGCAGTTACTCCAGACACTGTTTTCGCCATCAAGAAAGTCTAAAACTTGCAGTGTAAGACACATTTACGCATTGGAGTACCCCGAGGCTTTAGCTCATTTCGCTATTTCTTCTGGAGCATTCACAGATCCTACGGTAACAGTTAAACTCTAAATGATTTTTCTCTTATTTAATTACTCCTGGATTTGGAATATAACTTTTTATTGTTAGGTTCGGGTTTACACCGCGGATAGAATCTTCCGGGATCTAAGACAAGCGAAGAATGAGTTTATCAGAAGTAATGTTCGTGTCCACAAAGGGACAAAGATTTTGTTGCCAAAGATCTTTCAGCATTATGTTAAAGACATGTCAATGGATGTGTCTAAGCTCGTGGAAGCAACAGCTGAGTGTTTACCGGAGGATACGAGGAGGATTGCTGAGAAATGTTTGAAGGAGAAGAAGAGTAAGAATTTTGAATGGCTACCGGAAAATTTGAGTTTCCGGTATGTCATTGCCGGAGAATTGGTCCGAGTAAAAAATAAGACGTGATGTGTTATTACTTTTCAGTTTTCTCTTAGAAGTTTTGTTTTTTGGCCTCACCATGTGATTAAATAATTTGAATTACAATTAGTGTTTCGTTTTTTGGTATATCAGACCGGTGTAAAATTGAAGAGCTAGTGCTTATTGTCCCATATCTGTTAAAAAAAAGTACTTATTGTTATCAAGTCGTAAACAAGTAATAAAAAAATTATTATTTACAAATACGGGTCAAATCAAGTACTAAGTAATAATAATAAAAAGGTTATTTACCAGACTTGTTAATACTTAATACTTGCTATTAGTAAGACATATTTGTTTTATTATTTTTCCAAAAAAAAATATATGGTTTATGGACTGGATATCAGGATATGATTGATGAGCTTGAGATTTTAATTTGTCTGATTGGTTGAGGTAGTGTTCATAATTTTAAAATATATGAGACAAATTTGAAAATTTTAATTAAATTATAGCGTGCTCCGATTTTAAATTACAATTTAGAGTTGAATCTCAATTTTTCTTTTTGTATTTTGAGATTGATGTAAAGCAAAAGTTTTCAAGTGAGAGACATTGTAGAACTAGTGTTTGTTTGCATAATTGCATACCACATCAAACCGAAAAACTAATTGAAGTTACTTTTAATCCGTGTACTGAAGATACGTAAGAGAATTAAACATGGGCCTTACAAAATCGCGCGTAGATAATTGGGCCTACAGTTAGAAACATGGGCCTTACAAAATCGTGCGTAGATAATTGGGCATACGGTTAGATGGTTATGGGCCTGAAAGTGGGCCTAATAGTGGGCCTAATAAATAATTCTCCGTTTGGGGATTAATAGTGAGTGAAACACAAACAGGGGATCTAATTTTGATTTTGGTAATAATACAAGGGTGGCTAAAAAGAAAGTTGCTTGCTTTGCTTGGTCTGTCTGTGTATTCTTTTCCGGTGAGTTTGACGACGGTGGAGAGATGGTATCGGAACTAGTGGAGAGGTCCGTGGAGGCGAACCCAGACGACCCTTCTCTGCAATTCGACCGTGTATAGTTCTGTTTCCCCGATATCGAATTTCTGTGTCCTAATGATTTCTCTTGATACTCATGCTCCTGAATTGGTACGGAACAGGGTTTGTATCTGTGGGACAATGGCGGAGATAGAGAGAAAGCGGCGGAGCATTTTGTGTTGTCGGCGAAGTTAAACCCGGATAATGCAGCTGCGTTCAAGTATTTAGGGCATTACTACTCGCGTGTGACGCTCGACCACAACCGAGCTGCGAAGTGTTACCAGAGAGCAGTGTTGCTAAACCCTAATGATTCTGATTCAGGAGAAGCTCTGTGCGATCTATTGGACAGACAAGGGAAAGAGATATTGGAGATTGCGGTTTGCCGCGACGCTTCTGAGAAGTCTCCCAAGGCTTTCTGGGCTTTCTCCAGATTGGGTTACATTCAGGTCGTCCCTTGATTGATTGTTCTCTCTCTCTCACGTTTTTTATCTTGCTTGCTCATATATAGCTTTGGATTGTAATCGCAGCTTCATAAGAAGAAGTGGTCTGAAGCTGTTCAGAGCCTTCAACATGCAATTAGAGGTTATCCTACCGTGTCTGACTTGTGGGAAGTAATTGTCCTTTTTCTCTGTTGTCTCAGTTATTATCAAATTAACGTTACATTGTTTTTACTATAATAACGAGTTTGAAAGTAATCTTTTTTTTTTTATTTCGTCTGTCGTTGCAGGCTCTAGGCCTTGCTTACCAGCGACTTGGAATGTTTACTGCTGCTATCAAGGTTTTAACACGCTGTTTCCATTTTCTTCATGTGGTTTTCGGTTTATTGTTTGATTCCGTTGTGACTTAAGTCCTTGATGATACAACAGGCGTATGGCCGTGCCATTGAACTAGATGAGACTAAGATTTTTGCATTAGTGGAGAGTGCAAATATCTTTCTGATGCTTGGTTCATTTAGAAAGGTAGCCCGCGCGTCTGTTTATATAAAGAGTTTGTTCGTGTGGCTCCCGAAGTCTCATCTTATAGTATTTGGTTAGGGTGTGGAGCTCTTTGAGCAAGCGCTGAAGATTTCTCCTCAGAATATTTCTGTGCTCTATGGTCTTGCTTCTGGATTGCGTAGCTGGTCAAAGGAATGCATAAATGTGGGTGCGTTTGGATGGGCAGCTTCGTTATTGGAGGTTTAGAATACTTACTTTTTCTGATTTTGTCCTGCTCTCATCCGTAATTGATTACCTAACTGCGAGAACAATTAATGCAAATCCAGGATGCTCGTAAAGCTGCCAAAGAAAGCAGTGAGCTGGCCAGCAACATGTCCTGTATATGGAAATTGCATGGAGATATTCAGGTACCGAGGCCTGTCTTGTATTTTGCGCGTCAGCTTATTTGTTATCTGGTGGGCTTCTAATTTTTGATTTCTTGAGCAGCTTACGTATGCAAGATGCTTTCCGTGGTCTGCTGGAACTGAAAACTCAGAATTCGCATTAAAGACATTTAATGACTCAATCCTCTCTTGGAGAAGCATTTGTTACTCAGCTGCATTGTCAGCCAAATCTTCTTACCAGCGAGCTCTACACTTAGCCCCTTGGCAAGCCAGTCTTTATACTGACATAGCCATAACTTGTGATCTCGTTTCAAGTTTACGCGATGACTCTGAAACTTCTGCGTCTTGGTAAGATTATACTGAGCGTGATTTGGTATTTTCTAAGAATTTGATGCGCCCCCCTTGTAACAGTCTACAATTCTATCAGGAAGCTACCTGAAAAGATGGCTATGGGAGCGTTATTGCTGGAATGCGACAACTCGGAGTTCTGGGTTGCTTTGGGTTGTATGTCTGATAATAGTGCTTTGAAACTACATGCTTTGATCCGGGCGTTGCATTTGGATGTATCTTTAGCCGTTGCTTGGGCTTTTATGGGCCAGGTATTGTGCCTTAACATTTTCGTCTTTCTGGCTTTGTATTGAAAGTCCTAGCTTTATCGTACACCTTGCATTCTTGTTTTACTTATGTTCATGATTTCAGTCGCGGTTTACTTCTTTCTGATTGTAACAAACAGATCTTCAGGGAATCGAATGAAATGAAATTGGCAAAGCAGGCTTTTGATTGTGCTAGAAGCATAGATCCTACACTAGCGCTACCTTGGGCCGGCTCAGCTGATACTTATGCTAGGTAGATGATTTTTATGTGAAAAAAACCCCTCGTTTTCTCTTAACTAAAATTTTGCCCCCGTAGACTAATTAATACCTCAGGGAGTCAACATCAGATGAGGCTTTTGAGAGTTGTCTACGAGCTGCGCAGATATCACCTGTAAGTGCTGCTTTAACTGTTTTTTACGTTCTTGTTAGTGTGATGGCTTTAACTAAGGTGCGAGATCTTCTGTCCAGCTTGCGGAGTTCCAGGTTGGTTTGGCATGGCTTGCTTTGGTGCAGGGAAATATTTCATCTCCGCAGGTATGAAGACGCAATTCTAATAATATATAGAACATGATTATTTATCGGAATGAGCTTTTAAGTAACTTCCCCTCCTGAAATTGTGTTGCAGATTTTTGCTTGCATTGAGCAGGCGGTGCAGCGCACCCCTGATTACCCTGAATCCCATAATCTCCACGGGCTAGTTTGCGAGGCAAGACGTAATTATCATACTGCCATTGCTTCTTACAGGCTAGCACTGGCTGCAATGAGTGTTTACCCCGACAAGTCAGTGAAATCTCATGCTGGAAAAATATCGATTAACTTGGTCAGGTCACTCAGAAAGGTGAGATCCTCATCCTTCTTTCCGTTGTCAACATGTTTTTTCAACAGCTACTTTGAGATGGAATTGAGTTTAACTTTAATTCAATAATCAATAGAAATGCAGCTATTGTACTCTTTTAAAGTATTTTTTTTTGCAGGCAGGACGATTCAAAGAATCTGTTGTGGAATGCGCTAATTTGAAGTCAAAAGGTTTGTACTTAGACCGTTCATTCCCCAATTTGAAGATTGGGATTTCCTGCAACTGTTTCGAACTTTTAGTTAAATGTTTGTAATATCTATTCAAAATTTCCAAAAGGTTTGCTTGACGCTGGAGGCTTGCAAATATATGCTTTCTCTCTGTGGAAGATTGGTGAGAATGATTCGGCTCTTTCAGTGATTCGGGAGCTGGCTGGTAGGATTTCTACCATGGAAAAAACCTCAATAGCCTTCCCAATCAGCTTCATCTGTAGTCTGCTATATTGCATATCTGGATTGGATTCTGCTATCACCAGCATCCAGAAAATGCCAAAGGATTTCTTCCAAAGTTCAAAAATCAGCTTTATAGTATCTGCCATCCATTCTCTTGACCAGAGTGATAGACTTCAGTCGATTGTTGCGAGCACTCGTGGCTATATAACATCACAAGAAGAAATAGTTGGGATGCACTATTTAATAGCACTAAGCAAACTGGTGAGCCTTTTGAACTCGGTTATCATGTCGTCCCCTTCGTTTTGGAATGTTGTGTTGGTTTAAGGATTAAATTGATGCCACTCTGGATATTGCAGCTGAAAACTGGAGCAGGAGATTTCCTTGGATTTGAGAAGGGGACTGCCCACCTCAGAAAAGCTCTTCATATGTATCCTAATAGTAATTTGTTAAGGTGGGTGTTAAATCAGTACCAAAGGTTACATAAACACTGATCAAGCGCGCTAGCTTTGAATTGTGTAATGACATGTCGTTATCGTAATCATAACTTGGAAACATAATCTATTGGAATTAGGAACCTGCTTGGATATATTTTGTTAGCTGGCGAAGGAACGAAAGAGACCTGTGCTGCTAGTAGGTGCTGCATCATAAATGTCTCTGATTGTGCAAATAAGGAAGGTCTGAAGTCCGCATTGGAGGTCCTTGGGGGAGGATCGGTTGCTTGCAATGTAATTGGCAATACAGCTCCAAGGTTCTCTTTTCCAACATGCCATTGTCAGAGTTTGAATGCTCCTGTTGTTGTTGTGGAACTGCAAAGGTATTTGAGAATCTTTCTACATCATTTTAGCATTGTCAAAACTTGAATTGATCCACTTTCAAGTGGTCTCTGGTTCTTTTTCCATATATAACTAAGTCGTTTTCTGATACGCAGATTCTTGCATCAAGAACCTTGGAACAGCGATGTAAGATACTTGCTTATTCTGAATCTCGTGCAGAAGGCCCGTGAGCAGAGATTTCCTAGACAGCTTTGTAGTGCTATCGAGCGTCTAATCTCTGTGGCACTCTCTGATGAGACATGTTCGAAGGAAGGCGAATATCACAAGTTCCAGCTTCTACTTTGTGCTTCTGAGATCAATTTGCAGAAGGGAAATATAGTAGAGTCCATTGACCATGCTCGAAAGGCTTCTTCCCTTTCGCTTCCACGTAGCTTCCTATTTCTAGGACATTTGCAACTTTGCCGTGCCTATGCAGCAAAAGGGAGCACCAGAAACATGCAAGAGGAATACAGAGCGTGTTTGGAGCTCAAGACTGACTCAAATATTGGTTGGATTTTCCTGAAGCTCATAGAATCTCAGTTTGATCTGGAAGCTGATGCTAACGTCTTAGAGATGATGAGCCTACAAGAAAGCCCGAGCCAGAAGAAAAATTCATGGAAAGAGTGGATGGTTGTATACAGCCTAGCTCTTGGCTTAGTTTCTTTTGGGAAAAAAGACTTTTCCTCAGTGGAGGAGTTCCTTGCACAAGCTTGTTCGTTGGGTAATTCAGACAGTTGTCTACTTCTCTGCCATGGTGCCGTCTGCATGGAGCTGGCTAGACAGTCTAATGACTCACAGTTACTCTCACAAGCTGTAAATAGCCTTAGCAAAGTTCAAGCGAGTTCCTTGATTCCTTTGCCTATCGTGTATGCTTTATTGGCTCAAGCACATGGAAGTCTCGGCTCTAAAGAGAAATGGAAGAAGAATCTTCGTCTTGAATGGTTCTGCTGGCCACCAGGTACTGAATGACACTGTTCCATCTTTTTCTTTTGTTCACCTGACTGTCCGCACAACTGAACATGTTTATTTATTTATTTTATGGACAGAGATGAGACCTGCAGAGGTTTACTTCCAGATGCATATACTTGCAAGAGAATCAGAAGACAGACCCGAAACCGCTTCAGGGATTGAAAACTGTCAAACCCCTGAGAAATGGGTGCTTAGGGCGATTCACACTAACCCTTCTTGTATGAGATATTGGAACGTCTTGCCTAAGCTTGTTCAACATCCCATTAGTAGTTAAGAACAAAAAATTGAAATCCAAAGTCCAGAACAGAAAAGAGAAGAGCAGTTCCTGTTCTCTTTTTTGTTTGTTTGTTTGTTTTCCCTTATACATGTATGATGCTTTAACACGTAGTTATCGTGAATGAGGAACACAACAGAATAGGATTCATGTATATGGAAACTACTTGCAGTTTACTTTTTCTTTACAATGAAAAACTAAAAGCTAGACCTAGACAGCTTTCTTGATTTACGTATGAAACAAACAAATAACATGCGTGTTTATTGCTTGCAAAGCCATATATACTTACATTCAATTGCTATCAGCAATCAAACAACAAACAAGTAAAGCCACAACAACAATGGGTGGGCTGATTCTTAACGCATCATATGAGCAAACTCATCAAAGCTTAAAACTCCATCAGCATTAAGATCAAAAGCTTTGATCATGAGTACGCAGTCATCAGTCGTTCTCGACTCACCAAGCTTCATCAGCATCGTCTTCAAGCTTCTCGCGGTAATGCAATCTTCACCTTCAGCGATATACATTCTAAACGCTTCCATTATCTTGCTCTTCTTCTCTTCCTCCGTAAATTCATCATTTCCTTTGATCAACTGAGCAAACTCCTCAAAATCCAACATTCCATCTCCGTCTATATCAGACATTTTAACCGCTGCTTCGGCTTCTTCATTAGACAGTTGCTCTCCTAGTGTCTTGAAGCTCTTCTTAAGCTCCTCTGCAGAGATTCTACCGTCTCTGTTTGCATCCATGTAAGCAAAAACAGCCTCTAAGTCTCTGTTCTTGTCCTCACCACTCCTGTCTGAGGACAGTTGCTCGCAGAGTTTCATGAAAGATGAAGATAACTGACGTTGAGTATTCTTCATAATGACTACAAAAAAAGTATGCTACAAGCTTTCTTCTCCTTTTTTTTTGGATTTAAGAATTGAATGAGAAAATGGTCAAAATGGTTTCTTGTATATATAGATGTTTCGAGTTTCGAGAATAGAATGGGACTTATTTAAAAAACAGAAATTGAAACGTATCAAACGTGGGGGATTCAGAATTAGTCGTTGGATCTACAAGAAAACAAATATTATTAGTCTTTAGATCTAGAAGAAAGCGTATTATTAGTCTTTAGATCTGTAGTAAAGAAAAGATTAGTATATTAGTTCCAGGTCGTAGCCCCATGTTTATAACACGCTTAGTCTTTTTTTTTTTAGTATATGAATTAGGATGAAGAAAGAGTATTGCTGTTATCATCACAAGTAGAGATGTTAAAATGGGCTTTTTAAGTGGGTTTTAAATGGGCATTTAATCTAAATAAATGCCTATTTAGACCCATTTAGGTTAGAGAGTTTAAATAAAAAAGTTCATATAAACTCCATTTACTAAATGGGTACCCGCGAAACTCATTTAAATTATTTTTTTATTTTTTGTACTAAAAAAAGACACTAAACGGGTTTAAATGGGTTTTGAGAATTTTTTCACGGATCTAAATGGGTACGCGGGCCTAAATAGGTAACCCTAATAGACCTTAAATTAAATGGGTCTAAACGGGTTCGGGCTTTAAATGGGCTGGGTTTTAAATGGGGTGGGTCTAAATGGGTTGGGCTTACCCATTTTAACATCTCTAATCACAAGTTTGAAGTCTGCCACATGTTTTTATTAGTGAACACGCAATTGCTTTTTCTCACTAATCTATCAATGAGAACAATGTGTTACAGAAAAACAAAATGAATTTAGAATAATGGTATGTCAGCTGTTTCCTTCATCTTCTAATCACTGCCTTCACTTGTTTTTTTTTGTTTTTTTTTGTTTTTTTTTTTTTTTTTTTTTTTTTTTATCAATTTATTGAAAGCCTAAAACTTCATACTATTCCCTTCCGTAATGCCTCAAAACTTTTTATGGCTCCTATAATATTTCCAACTTCAGTGATTCAAAAATCAGTATACATAATTAGATGAGACTTAAAATAACATTTAACTCATTGTTTTGAGTAGAAAAATGTGTTAATATATATATATATTTTTACAATAAGTCTATACTACTAGTTGAAAGGAAAGAGATCTGTTGGTAGCAAGGGGATCTATTAGATTCCTCAATTGTTGCCGTTATGTAAAGTTCTGACTAAGCTGAATTTGAATCTAGTTGTCGTATTATTCATTGCACATGCTCAACTTGTCTTGAATTGTGTGCTTTAGGGAATAATAGTATGACACACCTACACAAGATTTAGTAGATGAATGTATTTTGCAGAAGCTCAATATATATGACACATTCTCAATTTTTCAAAAAGTTACTCTAGTTTCCCTTATATTTTGGATCGCTCGAAGTGGTCGTAGCGACAAGGTAAAAAAATCAAAGGACTCTAGAAAAAACAGCTGTAACATTTTCTCTCATATGACAAAGGTTTGCAAATGGATGTAATCAAATAACAATCGTGTTTATTGCGTCACAAGCCATATATATACACATGATCAATCAAATAAGAGAAGGTACAATAAGAATGGAAACTATTAACGCATCATAAGAGCAAACTCATCAAAGCTCAGAACTCCATCAGCATTGAGATCAAAAGCACGAATCATAACTCTGCAGTCATCAGTCGTTCTTGACTCACCAAGCTTCTTTAGCATCATCTTCAAGCTTCTCGGTGTAATACACTCTTCACCATCTGCGATATACATCCTAAAAGCTTCCTTGAGCTCAGTCTTCTTCTCTTCCTCGGTAAACTTATCATCTCCTTTGATTAACTGAGCAAACTCCTCAAAATCCAACGTCCCGTCTCCGTCTGTATCAGACAATCTAACCGCAGCTTCTGCTTCTTCGTCAGATAATTGCTCTCCAAGTGTCATGAAACTCTTTTGAAGCTCATCAGCTGAAATCCTCCCGTCTCTGTTTGCGTCCATGTAAGCAAAGACAGCCTCTAAGTCTCTGTCCTTGTCCTGATCACCATTCCCATTATGTTGCCTCTCTGCTGCTGAATCTTTCCTCTCAGGTGACAGTTTCCGGCAGAACTTCTTGAAGGGTGATTGGGGTTGAGTGTTCTTCATGACAGGAATAAAAACTGTTTGTTGGTTTTGTCTGTTTGAATTGGAAACTTGATGAGAAATGAAGAGAGAAAGGTCTTGTACCTTTCTATATATAGGCGTGTGTCAAGTTGTGGTAATTTAGGAAAGAAATAAATTAATTAATAAGAAAGTGTATATTAGACGTGGGAGATATGTGTTTTAGATATTTTGACTCCGTTTTTAATGGTATTTATTAGGTCTAAGTTTCTATTTAAAACACGCTTTTTCTTCTTTTTTAATTGGATAATAAAGGACGATAAATTATGGAGACCGGCCACTTGTTTTTGACACTTGCATTGCAGGCGAGATGTATCGGTGGGCGCTCGGAAGCTTCACTTCTTTTGTCTTATTATATCTTTTGTCTTTTTTAAAAATTTAAATTTTTTGTAAAGATAAGACTTCGTTTGACTACGTGTATGGATGTGATTGGTTCTAAAATGATATTTACGAGTACGTACATAACTAGTGGCGGCAATGTGGTTAACGAGAAGTTTCGGTTAACAAGTTTTATAATTTTGGTAAGTAGCGTTTTTATTCATTAGATGTTGACGGTCAGAAAAACAGTCGTAGACCAGAGAATTCAAGGACAATATTTGCTTAATCTATACTATTAAAACAAATGTATTATCAATCCTTGAACAAAGATGAAACGCAACGTCCACAATCCGATAGCTAAATTGGCCCAACATTATTGACCCGGTCCATTAACATTCTAGAAACAAGCAACTCATCAGAAATTCATACATCTTTTTTTTGTTTGTGTGTTTTTTATAAGTTAACGTATATATGTTGTCTTTGTGAATGTGATCATGTGTTTTCGAATATTTTTTCTGAATTTCTTGATTTTTCTTCGTTCAATTTCTATCAATTATAGAAGCGTGAAATCGATAGTCCAAACACAATAGAAGTACTAAATTTTATTTGAATATACAAGCACACACGTCAATATAGAATATCACGAATTTAGAAGCAGAAAAATTAAGAGAATCTTAACATTCACAATTAATATCATAACGATGCATGAAAAAGAGAAGACCCCAAACAGATTGCTGCAATTAGATAACAAATGGGTCTTACAAAAAAAGCCATGACATACTAAAAAAAACAAAGCATTCACTTTTCTCACCCTTGCTTGCTTATATATTACATCATTCTACTGAAAACCATCTGTAATATATTTATATATATATCGATATATACTTCGAACTAGATTCTTATCTCAAGAGAGTTAGCATCATAAGATCATATCAGAGACTTAGGAACTTAGAAGACCTTAAGAACAGAGCTGGCTTTGTTGTCTGTTTGTTTGTTCTTGATCAGGCTATCCTGTGCCTGTTCTCTCTGCCTTCTCTTAAGCTTCTTCCTCTTCTGTATTCTATCTCTGCATCAGAGCTTGAGAAACCAGTGGGATAGCTTCTGCTACCTTTCACAGACCCCACTCTTGATAATAGAGCTTCTTCATCCGCGTGGATGCGGTTTCTTGGTTTGTGATCTAAGCCACACAATATGAAACAATCAGCAACTCATAAGTAATGAATGACTCAGCAAGGTGAACTGAGATTAATACTCACCTTTGTACCCATTTGATGATGCCTTTGGTGAATGGAAGTCTACAGCTTTTGAATCAAGTTCAGTTTCTGATTTGGAGCTCGTTTGACTCAGCAGATTCGCTTCTCTTCTAAGCAGCTTTTGTCCATCGCTTGGCGAGTAAGCCGCTGTGAGTAAAGAATCATCCATCACATCAGTGATCTCTACATACTGACTAGTTGTGATGATTTCATCTGCACTAAACCCAAAGGAAGCCCTGTAAGCTTCTAACTCCTCCATGTCTTGCTTGGGACTTCTCGTCTGCCTGTTCTGGTTCCCGTTCCCGTATCCACTCGTAGGATACACATCTGAATCCTTGGACACGCTTAATCTTCCACCGTTTTGAGGAACCGAAGGGTCGTGGTCCAGGTAAAACTTGGCGAAAGTTGCAGGACAGAAGAAGTTCGACTCCTGCAAAGGTGTCGAGACTCCATTCGTGTCATACCCGAAGGTGTTGCCAGAATCACTTCCATTTTGGGGAGACAGTAACCCGTCTCCCGAAGCCCGAGAGATCGGTGATCTAAGAGTGCTGGCTGGACTTCCGGGATAAAGAGAATACGTAGAATGAAGATCGTTTGGAACATTGTAATGACCTTTACCAGAGTTCTTGAGATCCATGGAGGAGGTCAAGAAACGAGCATAAGGTACATCAGGTGAAGAAGGAGTAGTCAGATGTGCAAGCTCTGGAGGAGGAGTGAAAGGAGCAGTGGATGGCTCGGTGGTATAAGTAGAGAAAACAGGAGGTGAGACCAATTGTGTCTCATGAGCATAAGGTCCAGTGGCATACATACTCGAGGATGGACCTCCAGGTGAGTTTGCAGCCAGGGATAAGTAGCAGTTTGGGGACTGAGCGGTTGAAGGAAGAGCAGAGTTTGTGAAGGAAGCAGGAGAGGATGGTGGAGCCAAAAGAGATAAGTTAATTCCTCCTGTGGCTTGATTACTTAAGACACCAGCTTGGTGAGCTCCATTAGGTTGTGAGGCTGAGACATTACCGCCTTCAGGAATGCGAGACGCGGGCACAATTCGTTTTCCGCCTTTTTGTGACTTGAAACAAGAGAACACTCCTAAACAGCCTCCCCACCTTTTCCTCTGCAAAAGGACACACACACACATCAATGTAAGCTTCAAGGCAAATGCAGTTAAGAAACAAAACCATTGGAGCTGAAACATGTAAACGAGATCTAGAAAGGAAGAAGATAATTGGCATAGGTTTGATAGTGATACAACTGTTTCTACAAAACCACGAAATGCTTATGGATCTAACAAGTATGTTTTTCCAGAAACAAACGGCAATCGAATCAAAGATCACAGAGCCTAAAAGCTTGAACTTTTTTTGTTTCTAACTAAATGGTTAATTTCTAAAGAAAAATGTCAACTTTTTCAATTCTCAATTAGCACTTGCTGCTAAAATGATCAAAGGGGAAACTCAACATAAACCCTAACGAACATTGCTCCATCAAGTTCACAAAAGAAAGCTAAGAAGTAGATTACAGAGTGGAGTAGTCAGATCTAACAAGCAAGAGAAGACAAACTTCACAGAAACTGAAAAAAGGTTCAAAATTTGAAGAGCTTAGAGCTGAGAGTGAGAGAAGTAAAAGCCTTCCCACGAAATGAAACAGAGAAACAAAAGTAAAAGACTTTAACAGAAACCTGTTCGTGCTGGGGAAATCTATGCTGCTCTGAGCCCATTAGGTGTCTGTTCGTCAGAAATACACTGCTTGTAGGGTTTCAAGTCAAAGACGTAATCATCTGGTTTGTCACAATTTCTTCCACCTCACTGATACGATCCACAACTAAACAAAGAGAAACAAAACAACAAAAGAACAAGCTAGAGAAAAGAGATAAAGGGGAAAAAGGGAAAGACAAAGGTGATAAATTTTTACACTGGAGTGAGAGAAAGTTGAAGGAGGAGAAGGGTAAGAAGAAGAAGAAAGAGGGGAGATTTTTAGAAGAGAAGAGTGAAAATGGAAATCTGCACTGATGCAATCGGCATGAAAAGATGATCCTTACGAAGGAAAAGCATTTCTATTTTAATCAGAATGTGACTGACCACAAAGAAAGAGAAAACAAAAAAAAAAACAAATAACACAGACACACAAAAAGCTCAAGAAAACAAAAGAAAAAGAAGAAAAAAGAGAAAAGAGGAAAAGGAAAAATCTCTGTTAATGTTTAAATCTCTTCGGTTCACACACTCTCTCTCTCTCTCTCTCACCTGTTTCTTTTTAAGCTTTGAAGAAAACAGCAAAAACATAGTTTATAAAAAAAGTAAAAGTTTATGATTTCTCGAGATTTAATTCCTACTCATTTTTGGAAAAAAAGAAAACTGGAAATTATTAAGGTTTGTCAAATATGTACTTAAGTCGGTCATTATATGGTTAAACTAAACAGCTAAACTCATAAAAAGTTGATTCCCGGAGCACGTGAAGGACGTTTATTAATAAGGGTTGAGGAACATGAAAAAGTCAAAAAAAATTTAATTTTCTTTTTTGGGTTTTGTCTTAAGAAAACACGTCCAAAATCAGTGTAACTGCTAACTCAAGCGACTATTGACTCGTTAATAAATGCAATACTTATCACGAAAACAAGTTTGTTGTGATTTTCTTGGCTTTTGATAGTTGAAAAACAAAAAAGTTTTTGGGCAAAGAAAAATACAAATAAATTGGCAAATATGTAACATTTTTGGGACTATTAGAAAAAAGAGATTGATTTGTCTAAAGATAAATCAGTTGTTCTACTTCAAATATACATTTTCCCCTTTATCTTCATGCAAGTTTTATAACATTATTGAGGGGATTAAATAAATAAAAGAAAAGGTGATTCTTTTCCCTAAAATTTTGTTTTGATCTTTATGAATTGTCTATAGGTTTTTGAGGGTTCCAATAAAGCAGAGGAAAAAGAGGGCCTAGTAATAGTATGGTACCTAGTTGTAGGATTTGGATCTTTTTTGGGGCCTGCTTTCATATTTGTGGGACCTTTCCTCTCTCATTCTTTCTTCCTCTTCCTCTTCTAAACTAAACTAAACCAATTAATTTATTCTTCTGTTCTTTTCTACTAAAAATTCCACTAAATTGCTTCCATCAACTCACTAACAATCTCAATTATTCAGAGCTCAAGTGAATATCACTTGGTATCTTCTATTTAATCATCATTATTCATAGCTCTAAAACCACCTCACATGTACTTTCTTGTATTTTAAACACACATCACATGTCCATTGTCCTGAGTTACGGTCGATTCTACGAAAATGAACCATTTGGAAACTGGTCCTTGTTTGAGTTTTGATGCCGTTAAACTATACTCTAGTATATAAAACAAAAGATCTTTCTAGATATGTCATTTTAGAAAATGATTAAAATCACATGGTTCAGTTGACATTTCTGTATTACTATAAGGAGAATGCGACATTCGCTAACTGAAGATGGGCCTTGTTCTTAAAACAAATAAAGATTTATGGGCTTCACAAAGGCCCAAAAATGCTCCAAAATGTGGAAAGAAGAATGGAGTATAATAAGATGATGATTATGGCAATGAGATAAAAAAATTTATACTTTTTAGTCTTAAAAATTAAGTTTTGGACGTGTAAATTGATAAAGTGACAGAGTTTATTTTATACTTTAGTCTCACCGAGCTCAACGTCATTCAAATCGATATGCTCAATTCCTTCCTTGAGTAGCTTAATCTCATCTTCGGTCATACTGTTTTTCCCGTGAGGAGTTGACTTTGCGTTTCTCTGTTTCTCGAGATCAACCGCCCAACTATAGATCACCATTCCGACAACAGCTAAGACCATCCCAGCGATGTTCTTGAATGTCATCTCCGAATCAAAGAGAAGCCATCCTAACGTGAGGACGCACACTGTTTTCATGTGGCCGAGAACCTGGAACGACGTCGCAGAGAATCTTCCTATGCAGAGATATTGGCTTATGTTACAGAAAACGGCTAACGCGCAGGAGAGAAGAATGCAGAACTGCAAAGCGAGAGAGAGAGATAGAGAGTAAGCATATTTGTGAAACCCTTACAAAAAAGGGAAGAGAGAAGAATTACTTACAATGGCACCATAAGTCATCTTGTAAGTAGTAATGAAGTTGCCGCTCAAGAGATAGTCAACAAAAGGGCCAAAGATGAGGAGTGAAAGTGCTTGGATTGGAGCTGTTTTGCTCAGCAATTCAAAAGACCCTACTGAGTATTTCTTCTGCAGTGAGCCTATTGACTGTTACATAAACAAACAATTCGACACCACCATATTAGATCTTAGAACAAAAACATAGCTTTCGATCTCAGATCTATGCAGGAGAATCTGCCTACTTCACTGAGAGTCCTAACACACAGACTAGACATAAATCCAGATACAAGTTCGAGCCTTTTGTTTCAAAGATGGAACCAAAAGTCAGATCTAAGATAAAGAAGAAAAGGGATGGTGTAAAAGAACAACAACTCACAATCTGCTGGAGAGAAGTGGAGAAAACAGCAGTGCATGCACAGATGAAGCCTTTGGCGTTAACCTTGACATCAGTGACAGTACAAATCCCAACACCAACAACAACAACCATAACAGAGGCTTTCACTTCTTTAGAGTAATGCTTGCTATGCAGAATCCATTCCAACACGCACACAACCGGAATCATACTCAACTTCGAGATCTACTTTCAACAAAAACAAACAAAAAGATCAAAAAAGGAATCAATCAAAGAAGAAAAGATGTTTTTGTAAAGAAGTCAAAACAAAATTGACCTGGTAGAAGCCAACAGAGTTGAGCATAAGGCTGAAGTTCATAGCAGCGATGGAGACGTTAGCGACGATAGAGAACCAGAGAAGCTCCCATAGAGGAATATGCTTCGATGCAGAGAGTCCCGTCGCGTTCGACACCATACCAACAAGCGCAGTGAACGCGAAGTGGAATCCCGTTAGCGTTGTCGCTTTAAACACACGAGATATCGTCACGTCAGGTTCATCGTGAAAGCTTGAGATAAAGATTCAAAGGGAGTGAGACGTACCGAAGCTGAATCCGAAACCAGAGGAAGACATGAGCTGTTTATTAGCCATGATGATTCCGACGGAGCTTATGATATTCATACCCCATGCTCCTACGTCGGAGACTGACGACTGTTTCTTCTCGCTCTCCGTTTTCTCCATTTTCCTTCTTCACAAACCTTAACCACACACACAATTTGGAATATTTCGAATTGCGGAGAAATTGGACGCTTTTTAATCAGATCTCGATTTGGATAATGAAACCTCGTGCAAGCGAAGACGAGATCTGAATCTCGATTCGCTTGCAGATTTGAGAATTAACACACAGAGGAAGAGAAATTAAAAAGGAAAAATGAGATCTGCGAAGAGAAGAAAAGTCCGATTCACGCCGTGTAAGCGGCGAAGAAAGCCAAAAAAGTGCAAACAACACACGAATTACACAAACACGTCTCTCTCTCTCACTTTCTCTTTCACTTTCTCGAGAGAGAAGTTTCCTTCTACTTATTGTACAGTGCTTCACACTTCGTCGTCGTCGTCGCTGGCTATCACAAGCAAGCTTTCCACCATTGATGCCTTTTTTGTTTTTTTTTTGGATTTGTTAAATTCTTTAATTCTCGCAGCTGTCTCTGCGATTTCGAAATATATATTATTTTATTAATATAGGAATCATTTAATTAATTATTATTCATTGACGTGTGTCGTTTACCTTATTTGACCTTCTTCTTACTTTTCTCGGTCCACTTGTTTGTTATTTCTAGACGAGTTCTATATAAGGATACTTTTGTATTTTCCCACCACTGCCACTAACGTCAAGCTTTTAATGTTTTAAAAAAATGGAAAAATCAACTTCCAATTAAGTTAATTAATCAACGTTTTGTACTTGAATTAAGCCAACACGGAACTGATCAGAGCAGACGTTTAACGGGTAATTAAAACGGATTGATTAATTTAATTTACAAGTACCGAGATGGGAAAATATTAGTACATATCAAGCCTCATGAATGATTTTACAGATCTGAATGTAAAAGAGAATATATTAAAAAAATTAACTGATTACAACAAGAACAAAGAAAATTAAGGAAGTAGTTTTCACAATTAATTGTCGAAAAGAAAAGATCATAATTTCGACCATTGGTCACGGTGGCACCATCACACTCACACTGAAAGCCAAAGATTTCGAAACTAAATTATTGAGTTTTGTCTCTTGTTCCAGCTATTCCTACTTGCCTGCCGTATCATTTGGAAAAGAAAAAAAAATGAAAAATAGATAATGATGTTTAATAGATAGTTTTAGAAAAAAAAATGATGGGCTCTCTATAATTATCAAATAAGCAGATTTAAAAGACAGAGCTAAATGCATTGTTATCAGCACTTTTTTAAGTAGACAAAACCAGCAGATCTAAGCTTGTGCCTCAACGCAAATAGTAATGAGAACACATGATCTCCAGCATTAACACGTTATCACAAAAGAGTCTTTTTTTTTTTTCATGTGGCTTTCAACATCAATCATACTCTTCTAACAAGCCCACATTCACATTAAAATCTCAATTCCCCAAAACCAAGGAATAAAAGCATAATTCTACGCAGAATAACACAAATCTCTGCATAAGTATAAAAGGGTTTTTAATAAGCAAGAAACAGCTAAAGAGGGATGCATTACCTCCGGTCTCACCTGAATCAGTCATAGACAGTCGAATAGTGTTTCTCTGCGCCAAGTGGCGGCACATGCATTGGACTGTACGTATAGTTGGATGGTTGATGTTTGTTCATGTAAAGCATACACAGAACACTAGATAATGGAATAGAGGAATACCAATTCTCATTTCTAAATAATGAACATTCATTTGAATATCATTTCCCCATTCTTATGATGCTATCGCCCCTTGTTTTACTCCACTTCATATGAAAAAAAAACAGAGCATCATCATCTTCCTCGAGCTCTACATTTTTTTTTTGTCGGTGGTCAAAGTCAGGTAAAGTCAAAATGAAAAAAAGAAAAAAGGAAAAATGATTGGAATCATATGAGGCCCCATTTATGTTCTCTATAAGCTCAAATGGAACACAAGTCGAATCCGAAATGGGCTTAAGATTCAAAGTGGTTGCTCTTCAATGTCGTCAATGAATACGTCATGAAGATACAAGTTGGTGGGGTCTCCACGGATGCGTCCTCAATGACGTCCCATTCCATAATACAAAACAAGAACTTTCTTTCCTAATACTACAAACTTTAATCAGTGTGTGTTTGTATATATATGTGCAGATATATCCATCTTCTTCCCCCATTTCACAGAGACTTGAAAGTGTTTTTTTGAAAGAAACGTCGGTATTCATAGAAATGGAAAACGCAGTTGCAAAACAGAGTATCCCTCTCCTCACTCCCTATAAGATGGGAAGATTTAATCTTTCCCATAGGTATATAATGTCTTTCCTTTATTGTTTTGATGACTTATGCGTTCTAGCTCTTCGATGAGACTCCCAGCTCAAAAGAACTCTCGTCCTTACAATATAAGCTTTGTTTACTCAGGGTTGTTCTGGCACCGTTGACGAGACAGAGATCGTACGGAAACGTTCCTCAGCCTCACGCTGTCTTATATTACTCTCAGAGAACCACGTCAGAAGGGCTTCTCATCGCTGAAGCCACCGGAGTTTCAGATACAGCTCAGGGGTCTGCTCATTTCTTCCTAGTAAAGTTTACGCTTTTCTTTGTGGGTTTTGAATGCTCTTAAACTATGAAACTAAACTCTCTCGTATTTGTGTGATTTTGGTCTTGAAGCTATCAAGATACTCCTGGGATATGGACTAAAGAGCATGTGGAGGCATGGAAGCCAATCGTGGATGCTGTTCACGCCAAAGGTGGTGTTTTCTTCTGTCAAATCTGGCATGTTGGCCGAGTGTCTAATCGAGGTTTGCTATTGTAATCTTTAAGCTGGTGAAGTCCTTTCAATGATCTTACAAGTACTGAGTATAATATTGTGTGTTTTTTTCAGGCTTTCAGCCAAATGGACAAGCTCCCATCTCTTGTACAGACAAGCCATTGATGCCTCAGGTCCGTGCTAATGGCATCGACGAAGCCCTCTTTACCCCTCCAAGACGGCTAAGTACTGAAGAAATCCCCAGCATTGTCAACGATTTTAAGCTTGCAGCAAGAAACGCTATGGAAGCTGGTAAGCAAACTAATCATTGATATTCAAGAAATCTATTCAGTCAAGACACTTGATATATGTGTCCTTGAAATGTTGTTGTTGCAGGCTTCGATGGAGTCGAGATTCATGGCGCTAATGGCTATCTGATCGACCAGTTCATGAAGGACACGGTGAATGATAGAACTGATGAATACGGTGGATCATTACAAAACCGTTGCAAATTCGCTCTAGACATAGTCGAAGCAGTGGCTAACGAGATCGGTCCAGACCGTGTTGGAATCAGGCTCTCTCCGTTCGCCGACTACATGGAATCGGGTGACACTAACCCACAAGCACTAGCGGTTCACATGGCGACATCTCTGAACAAATACGGAATACTATACTGTCATGTGATTGAAGCAAGAATGAAAACAGTGGGAGAGATAGCAGAGTGTCCTCACACGCTAATGCCGATGAGGAAAGCCTTTCAGGGGACTTTCATCTCCGCGGGAGGTTTCACGAGGGAAGACGGTAATGAGGCCGTGGCAGAGGGACGAACCGATCTGGTTGCTTACGGTCGGTGGTTCCTAGCGAACCCGGATCTGCCTAAGAGGTTCCAAGTTGATGCACCGCTGAATAAATACGACAGAACAACGTTTTACACTTCTGATCCTGTCGTGGGTTACACGGATTACCCTTTTCTCGAATCAACAACAGCTTAAAATTGTTGTTGACAATTTTATGTGTTTACCTTTTGATGTAATAAGTTTCTGGCATTTCAATGGTCATTGTCGCAATTTGGGGTTCTTAATACTTTAAACTCATTATATACCTTCGCAATAATTTCAACGGATTAATTATAACAACACATTATTACAAAAGAGCTTTTTCAACATCAATCACTTTCTTCTAACAAACGCAAATTCACATTAAACCCTTCAAAACTAAAGAAAAAAGAACAATTTTTACATAACGGGTCACAACTGCAATATACTAAGTCTGCGAGTATATATATATATATATACTAAGAGACACCTCCTATTCTGACCTGAATCAATCATAGCCAGTTGAAGTATGTTTCTCTGCACCAGGTGGTGGTGCGGGTCTTGGGAAGTAGTAGTTGAACTGTTCATCTCCGAGTTTCGGTTCCTCCACATAAGGGCTTTTTGGTTCCTACGGTTGCCCGACGAAGAAAAAAGTTAATAAAATGCATTTGAGAAGAGTTTGTTCTTCTATCACTAAGACTGCATGAGAGTGTGTTCACCAAGCACAAAAGCATAAATGTTGTGTACGTCAACTTATCCTCCATTGCTGAAGATGGAGAGTGATGAATTTCGTAGCAAAGGTTTATATGAATAGATGTACCTGAGAACCGGAGGTAGAGTGCGAGGCTTCATTGGATTTTGGTGATGTAGAGGCATCATCATCGTAGTCCTTTTCTTCCTCGTTTAGTTTTTGAGGTTCAGTTCTTGCTAAAGGATCACTCACACTAGCTGTTTTCGCTCTCTGTATGAACAAAAAGTTAAAACCCTCTAATCGGTATTTCTACTTAAACTGCATATCTCATTTGAAAAAAGACGCGCCAGACTATAAGAAATGAATGAAACCAGATTTAAACCTGGAAGATCTTCCCCAGAGTTTTTAGCCCTCTTGCTCTTGAACGAAGCTCCTCTCTTTTGGCATCCGGATCTTGAAGAACCTAGACAACAAGAATCGTAAAAAGGTTTACAAACCAAAGAAATTGAACTAAGAGGCCAGATAGAGTGAAGGACTGGTTAAGCTAGACAACCAGCTGACAAACACGGGAAAGAGTGGCTTCGATATCCGCAACATTGAGCTTCCATAGAGAATCAACCATCACTCTTTTATGGGACTGAAGGTATTCCTCAAGTTCCTCCTCAGTATAATTTCCTTCACCACTTAGGTGCCTTTTCATTTCCTCTTGCAGCTGGAACAAAGCGAATGCACCTAGGATGATAGTAAACAGACAAGAAAAGAAAAATCACATGTCTTGCTTCCTAAGAGAGAAGACCAGAATCTAAAATATCTAACAAGAAAATTCCAACATAAGTACGAATTTGATGAAGTGACTTTTGTTTCCTAAGCCACTAACCTGTTGCAGCAGTTAGTTGGGATTTGATGTAGTGACCTTTGTTCCTAAACCATTCAGCAACGAATGGTACCCCGAGCAAGATAGCTTTCTTCCCAAGCTCTTTTGCTGCTTGTCTTACATATATATACCCGATTGTATTCAACATATCCACACCATATGCTGAAGAAGTTTCAAATAGGAGGCGAGGCTCACTTTAGCAACGAGAATTGAAAGATAATGGGTAACTAAGAAACAGGGAACAGTCCACAGAATATACTGTTACCTGCTTTCGAGAGTCTAACCATTTCAGCTTCAGCGTTAGTAATAAACTCGTCTTTGTTTACCACATATTCGTTGAGGCGGTCTTTAAGAATCTGAGCGAGCTTGTCTTCTCTTTCTTTCTGGAGAGTCTGAAGCCAAACACAACCCACATTCTTAGCAAATTTCGTACAAGGAAGACTTGAGTTTGACAAAGGGACATTGATAGATCCAAAACTTACCCTCATTTTCTCTTGAATCTTTTTGGTATCAAGCATATCCCCTTCAGTGAAGATATCAAGTGAAGCCATTGATGCCATAGCAAGCTGTCCTATGTAACCTTCAAAAAGTTCGCTACCAAAAAGCATTGCAAATATTTCCGCAGGATCGATGATTGCATCACTGAAAGGATGAACAAAAGACAAAAGTAAGCACCAACGAAAAAAGAACCAAATACATTTTGCACCGAGAAGATGGATCCATCTCACTAATACTTCTCCACAAGAAGAAAGAGACTAACGTTGAGATCCCTGACTTCCCACATGCATCATAAGCTTGGCGCTGTGCCGAATCACTTAGCACTTGATAGGCCTCTCCCAACACCTGCATAAGAATCTACTCTTTCAAAAACTACCCAGAACATCCAACATCGTAATAGAAAAACAAAACTCTTATGTCAAACAATGAGACAAACATAAACTTGGTACTAATGATTTCAGGTAACATCCTCTGTGTACACAAGCTTATGAGTTATCACCAAGTAAGTTTTCCAGATTCTGATTCCAACAATGGAAAGTGTCTCTCTTTCAGACATTAAAAATCTGAACTTGCCTGGAAATTGTGTGCGGCTTGAGGATCATTCGGGTTTTTATCTGGATGAACTTGGCGTGCCTGTGAATATAGTAAACACATACGAGCCAATAAAAGGATCAAAATTTCAAACTGGAATCGTCACTCCTTCCAAATTCAAAAGAACAAGACAAAAAGGTCTCTTCCCAGATTTATGATTCAGAAGAACAGAGAAGAGAAAGACAACCTTGATGTAGTAAGCTTTCTTGATCTCAGACTCTGTAGCAGTTGGGCTGACGCCAAGCACATCATAGTACTCTGTTTCCTTCACCATTTAAACCCTCTCTGATCACACAAATCCAACCGAATCTCACTGGCTCAGATCGCCGGAGATGAAAACAGCAAACTTAGACAGAAGAGCACCAGCAACTAACTTCTCTTCTTCTCCTGAATGGTCCGACGAGAACACTCCACGCGCCGGCGAGTACTTCAAAATCAACCGAACAAGCTTTTTTTTTTTTTAGCTCTTTCCTATTCTTCAATTTTACTTTCTTTTTCTGTTTTGTTCGCTTTCGCTGGTCGAGTCAAAGAAGAAAGTCTTTTACTTTTTTTTGGAAGGTGTATACGTTTCTATTTGAATCAGCAAAAAAAAAGGACATTTATATATTCTCCACGCGGTTTTTCGTCAGCTTCTCATTGGATTTTTCTTTTTCTTTCCATAGAGATGAAGGATGTCGACCAAAAAAAGGAACCGATGTTATATATGTGTCACTTACCGCGAAATTATGCAGCGAATCTATTTCTCTGGAGAAAAGTTTTAGAATATTGCAATAAGTTTGACACAGTGTAACAATGAGTCATAACCTTCCGAACCAGTTAGCATGTTTCAAGCTCATTCTCAATGAGAATTTCTCATGCTTAGCTAGCTTTCCGAGAGCTTAATCTGGTTATCATTTCCTGCTTCCACAGCTTTGTTCTTTGTGTCCTGTGGTTTAATGGGAGTGCATGCGATGTTCTTAATCACACTAGAGTAAAGATCAAACTCCGCCTTGAGTTTGCAGCAGCTTGCTTGTATCCACTTCTCCGCCACGCTTGTTGCCACACTGTCTTGGCTATCTCTCTCATGCTCTTCAATGGCTGGTCTTATCTCATCGTACAAGGACGAGAGACGTACTGCTGCTTCCTTCTTCACCTCCTGCAACCATTTTCCATACACAATCAGTACTTGAGAGGAATCTGACTTTGACGCAAATAGAATAGGCTTTATGGTGGTTTTATTCAATCCACATGCATGAGCAGTAAAGTAAAAGATAGTTTTGTTCACCTCGTATTTGAGAATTTCATCTTGAGCTTCTTTGCTTGCTAACATCTGAACCACATTCGCTATGTCAACGTGTTTCTGAGCGACATTCTTAGTCTTTCCGCTTGAAAGCGGCCTTCCTCTTTTCTTCGGAAGAGACTCGGACTTGATCTTGAAACCGTTACCGCGAACGCGTGGTATAATTGCGGATTTCTGCGATAAATCTTGTTGTGAATCTTGTGAGGTCAGCTTCATATCTTCAGCTTCTTCGGTTTTAACATTTTCCGTGACAACATCTTCCTCCATAGGAGTTGAATCCGATTGCTCAACAACCAGAGAAGTAGACTCCAAATGGTTCTCTGTTACAATATGTTTCTCTTCATTTGTGTTGGACTCGACGTTCTTAGAAAGTTCAGATGTAAGCTCGTCTTCTGCAGAATCATAGACTGGAATTTTATCAACTGAATACCTGGAGACAAAAGAGTAGAGAGGGTTAAAATATTGCTAATCTATGATAAACAATCTTTATGTCGCATTAAATAAGTGAAAAGAAAAATTACCGATCATCACCATCCTCCCATACATATGTATCCTCCTGAAATGGTAGAAAGCATAAGGATAGGCATAGACCATTTGACAAATGATACTATTATAAATGTTATCGTAGGGACTTGCCTGAAAGCCACGAGACTTAGCTCCAAGAAATCCAGAACAGGAGACTGCACCACAGAGACACCGGACTTTGGTTCCGCCGTACCACTCAAAGTTATAGTCATAAGCCAATTCAGTCCGGGGAGAGATGCTCTCTTTTGCAAAGATTCCAACCCTAACTTCCCCCAGAACATTCCACTTCCTCGTCTCACAATTTGGTCTACTGCAAGGTAACAGAGCAAGGAAACAGTAAGGACAGTTTCTAGCTATGGATTTCTTAGAAGCATCTAAAGGCCGTTGTTTGTTTTACCATGAATGATTAATAAACCTAGCAAGGCTTCCCTTCTTAGTGGCATCGATAGCCTCAGACGCATTGAGAGATATTATGTATGCATCCTTGACACCTGCCCATGTAACACACAATCTATACATGACCGATAGCATTTCAACAATTCCATCATCTCTGCAAAATTTCTCTACTCACCATGAGTTTCGTAAGTTTGAGCCCTACGCTTTGCTTCTTTCCAGGATATTACTTCTCCACAGTACTCAATAATGAACTGTCCTTCCTGAATTGTAAACATCAAATACAATCAGTTATCTGTTCATATCTGATTAAATATCCACTTGCGAAGAAATGATAAGAGAACCTTTGGGTCCCCCACCTTTATCTCTTCAACAGCCACTAGTCCCCAACCACGACCTTCAGATTTAATCAACTTTGTTTTGGCGTATTCACATTTTTGAAATTTCTGTAACCAGAAGAAAAAAAGTAAAACTGCTAAGTAACATACATTTAACTGAATAAGGTCCATGCTAATCCCACACTACTTCGAATATGAACTTCTGAGACGTCACTAAGCTTTTCAGAAATATTCTGGATTTTTGTTGCTGGCAGCTAGAATAACAAAGATTCTACAAATACGACCACACTCTCCACTCTTAACATAAAAAAATAGATGCAAACATATTAAATATGTTTACCTGATTCTTGCAATAGACACCACAAGGGCAGTATCCAGGTGTGCATTCCGTGTTGGTTATCACATTCAGGCATCTCTCACCACACGCACTGTCAGGGTCTCCAAAATCAAACTTGCATTCACAGATAGAAATATCTTCTTCCTTCTGCTTCTTGTGCCTAAGAGGCAGTAAAAAAAAATTGTATACTTAAAGTCAACAATGTGAAGACTCCTTCAGAGAAGAAACAGCAAAGAAAGGTTCTTACTTTCGATATGAGAAGTCATTTTGATAGATGTGTTCATACTGTGGCAGCTCATCTCCCTCTTGATCCTTAAACCAAAGCATATATGTTTCAAATCAGAGAAACTTTAACGAAATTCGCGACACATTATTTATTAAGCTACAAACAAAATCTAAATCCCACCCATTCATCAGGTTATTGAAAACAAATTATCACTTACATGATCACAAGAAAATTGCATTTTTTCAGATTGAAGCGGTTCTCTCAATTTTTTTTCTCGCACTCAGATTCAGGGCCGAATAATGAGAGTGTGCGAATTGTGCCACTGCATACCGACTAATTACGACTCGATCCTGACTACAAAAAAAACGGAGAGAATTAGGTTTATCAATCTCTGGGATTTAAGATCGACACAAACTTTGGAAAAGAGAGAAACTTGCGTGAAGAATCGAAACCGTAGGAAACATTTTAGTTGGAGAGTATACCAGTATTGAATATTGACATTGGTCTAAGAAGAGGAAAGCTGAAGAAGCTTACCTAAGAGTTTTGGGAGAGAGAGAGAGAGAGAGAGCGAGAGCGCGACGACGAGCGAGAAAGAAGACGGCGTTAAACTTTTTTTTTGTCCGTTTCTTTTTTACACGGCGTGAAGAGATTAGTAAGAGACTAAGAGATGTGTTAAGAAAAGAATGTCACTAAATATTAATTTCCATTTTAATTCCTCTAATCAAAATGAGAAGAACAAGTATATTAGCTTGCCTTCACCTAGAAAAATATTAAAATTTGATATATTTCCTAAAATCTAACTTATTATTTGATACATATAAAATCCCCAGTTTTTCACATCTTTTCACCTCTAAATAAATGATTTTCTGTTTTTTTTTATTAATATAAGTAGATACATATACAATTCATGAACACTGATTTTTTTCTGTTGTTAATTTTTCTTAGATGCACATATATACTATAAATTAGTTTTAGTTATTTTTTTCTTAATTCTTTTTATTAAATTCTTTGAAAAAAGTTCACAATCTATTTAATATATTCAGTTCCAAAAAAAATAATCTATTTAATATAACATATGATTATTAGTATAATTATACGAACACAAATGACAATCTATTTAATAGTATATATATGTTAAACACACGTGATGATCTGATGAATATTAAACAAGTCAAAATTTACTTAAAGTACATCCAACTTTTCTCTTAAATAAGAAGATCATAAACACACAAGAAAAGACCAAAGAAAAAACTAAAAGAGATTGTAACGAGAAAAGAAGAAAATTAAGGGAATATGGATTTAACGGTGGCTTTCGGGATAGGCGTCGCAGCTGGGGTGATAACATGTTTGGTGGCTATTGGAGTTTGGTTTCTCCTCAAAAAGCTAAATCTGGTCAGCTCCTAATACTGTGATGGATGTAGCTAATTCAACTTAATTTCTTCTATAATAGTTATATTTCAGGAGAATTACTGATGAGAATGTACATTTTCAATAAGAGTTCTTAAAAAGTTTGAATTTTATTCTGTGTAGACAAAAATTATGTATTATTGTCGCTAACCGTTAGTCTTACAACAGATAGACCAAGTTATGAAAAATGGTCTAATCCACTACACAGATCCATGCATATACACATCTTCTGTTTTATCGTACACAACAGTAACGAAAAAACAACCGGTTATAAGTAAAAAACCAGACATCTCAGTGGAACAAGAACCAATAGGCCAAAACTATAAGCCGTTGGTTATCGGCGTTTGCGCTCTGCCGTGGGAGGTAATTTCTCGGATGGTCCGGTCGGAAGTTTAAGGCCAGTCTTCTTTTCCAACCGCTTCTTTAGCTCTCTCAGTATCCGAATCTGTTGCAGCTTCTCCGGCGACAGTTTGTCCCAATATATTCCTGCAGAAAAACGATCAAACGTCATGAACAATGGAGCATTAACGAGTTAGGCTGAGAAAAACCAGATTATAACAATCTAGCAAAGTTTTATCCATCAAATTTGAGATGTTATAAAACAGACCTTGTGGTTTCGGGATTGGTGTATTTGTGAAAATGACTCGAGTAGGAGTGCATATGATATCCACAGGAACGTCGTGAATCGCCAGTTTCTCGAGAGGTATATCGTCCACGAGCTGACAGTCGTGTACTGCATGCCAAAAGAATGTAAAAGTTTCATAAACCACGAAGACAGAAACAAAAGATACAAAGAGAGAGTTTTACACAAGTTATTCTAAAAAATTACGTATACAATACCGGTTGTTACAACGGGTGTGGAATCATCAATGGCTCCCATGTAACGCAACATTCCATATTCAAGTTCCGCAAAACCCTGAACACATGTCATAAGCTTGGTTCAGTTGAATCTTCTTTTACTTTCTCAGAACTCGAGTGGTAACAATTACCTCTCCCTTCCCTAATCGAGCACCTGTTTGTGGGTTAACAGCAACAGATCCAATGACAATGAGATCCACTTTGATTTTCTCATCGAGACCAATAGCTCTTCCATACTTGGCTACTCCTACAGAGGTGCAAGCTTCGTTGATCGTCTCGGGTTTCAACAAGTCAGATTCTAGTACAGAGAAGAACCCTGTTCTTAGCCTAGGTTGAGGAGTCAACAGCTTCTTGTCACCTACAATTACAGAACACAGTGTCCAAAATCTGATTCAACTCAAAAGACCTAGAGAGTTCTTACATTAACCAAAAGGAATAAACTTTCATAAAGCTATCATGATACAACACTCTGAAGTATGAGAATCTTCCTAAGATAATACTAACCAGTAAGTGTACGAAACCTGATTTGCTTTTGCGGCGAATCAGGGTTAACCTTCACGACTGAAGCCATACGAAAAGCTTCAAGCTCAGCCAACTGCACCAAGAACTCAAATTTCGGCAATTTTTAACATCCGCCAAATAAAACCCAGAGAGTGAAAAAGGGGTTTAATTTAAAGTCGCGCACTTTTCCGGCAGCAGCTGATGCGCCGACGAAATTAGGGATACGATGATGAACGGGTCTAGGGGTCATGGCGTAGTTCCGAGCTTCCATCAGATCCCACATCCTCTTTCTGATTAGCCATTTCCACGCTTTCGGGTCGCTATCTGGATCCGAGTCAAGCTCCTTCCTCGCCGTCTCCGCCATATCCTCCATCGCCGCCGCGTCTAGGCTCAGACGCTCAGACTCGTACGCCACAGCATCGAATGCGACGCCGTCGCCACTCTCCGACCCGATGCTGGCGAAGTTCCTCCGGCGTGGCCCGATTTGGGCGGAGAGGAAAGTACGTTTCTGGGAATTGACGAAAGGATTGAATTGAAAACGAGGATTGACTGCAACTCCGGGTGATAATCGTATCATTGTTGAATGATCAAAGTCCAAAGAGATGCAGTTTGGTTTGGTTTTGTCCGGAAGGTCGCATTGTCAGTGTTGAAGATAAGAAATTAACGGCTTTAGATCATTAGTTCAGTTCCCGCTGAAATTACTTCGCACCCTCTGCCTCTCCTAGAGGTTTCAGTCTTCAAATTCTTATTTTTCAGTGCAATAAAATATTCAAAAAATTCTCAACCCAAAAAGTCTAATCACTAATCACCTCTATAAACTGTAAAGACTGTAAACATAATAATTACAGCTTATTAAATGTCTCACGCGTTACATCCATCTTCTGTATCGGACGGCTAAACGAGCGAGTACATTTAACAAATGTAGAAGGCGCCTAGTTTATATCTGTAAGCACTGTTAACTTAATTAATTACTCGCCCTTTACGAGATTCTGACTTCTGAGAGACGCTTCTTCTTGCCTCCAAATTTATGTTTAATCTTCTCAGCTCCTTATATCGATTCTGTATAATCTTTTCCACTTTGCTGGTGTTTGCAAATTTATGCCCAAAGCATCGTTTCGAATTGTTTTTCTTCATTCTTTGAGTTGGATTTGAAGAACAGTGACATGGCTACTAGACTCGCTTCTGTTTTCAAGGTGATTGCAATGTTCCTAATTTTCCAATTCCCATAGATTTTTCTTACTTCATTTTTTTTTGTTACCTGTATGATAAGTCGGACAACATATAGTTGGCTCATTTTTGTTTTTACGTAGAAGAAAACTGTAACGGAAGCAAAACTTTCGTCTGATAGAATGAAGGACAAGCAAGCTGTTAAACGAAAGGCTACGAAAGTAACATTCTGTCCTGAGGCTGAAAATGAAATTTTCGAGTTCACTCCGTCGGTGAAGAAACCTCAGCGAAAGAATGTTAGATCGCGTAGCCAAGAAGGGCCTGCTCAAGAAATTCAACAAGGTGGAACAGAGCTAAAGCGGTCAAAGCGACTCGTGGCTGACGCGATAACAGGAAGCATAATGATTAAAAAAGATCGTAGTTTGTTGGAGGTTCCAAAAGCTCGAAATGTCCCAAGGCGGTCGAGACGAATCGGCTTTAGTGGTCGTGGTATTCAAGAAGGGCGTAACTTGATGGCCCTGGAACAGTTATCATGTATGGGAAGTGGGACATCCAAGGCAGAAGAACCCTTATTACCTGCTAAGCGATTCAAACGACTTGTAGATATCGGCAATAAAGAAGATCCTGAGCTTATCAAGGACATTACCAATAAGTTATCTAAGGAATTTGAGGTTCTTGAGACAAGAAAACACGCAAGGAAGGATGTGCGGTTTGGTCCTAAAGTTGAGAAGGTTCCTAGACGGTTTGTGAATGAGATGACGAATACTCAGGGTCTGAGAAGGTCAACAAGGCTTAAAGCTATTGCTGCAAACTCATCCATGGGAGGTGGGACATCAGATGGTAGAGACTTGTGTTTAGCTAAGGAAAGTAAAGAAGAAAGAAACACTATGCAGTCAAAAGAATCTGTGGCAGTCAATACAAAGCTTGTCAACAATATAACGTTGGAGCCTTTGACAGATTGCGACGTTCAGAATGTTTCTATAGTTGAAAAGGTTCCTAGGCGTTCAGAACGTCGCCGCCGCTCTCCGATCCAATTCTGGAGAAGCTCCTCCACCGTGGAGGTATTGAATTGAAAAGAAGAATTAACTGCAAATCCTGGAGGGATGTACATTTTGGTTTTTGGTCTGGTCTCTGTTTAGGTTTTGGTTTAACAATTTATCAGTTTTATAATAAAAATTAAAAACTGATAAATTGTTATAAACTTTTATTAATACTTAAGCCAATATAAAAATCGGATGTATTTCAGTTTATAACCATATTAAAACCATGTGGATGTCGTGGTTTTTCTTCCGTTCATGTTCAGTTCTATTTTTCCTGGTTCATTTTATAATTTTTCTTCCCGCTGAAAATACTCCATAAGCCTCTTCCTCCCTCTCCTCGGGGCTTCAAATTTCAAATTTTTCTTTTTGAAAATATCCTTTTTCGAAAATAAAATCGGGCCTTTTTACTCGGCCCAAAAGTGGCCTACATTGGTAGTTCATCTTCTCCTCCTATACGCTTCCGCGAGCTTTTTTCGCTAACCGTCCACGTCATACGTACACGCGCACCGCATCTTTTGCATCGGACGGCTGAAAAGAGCAAGTACACTCCCGTGACCAAGAGGGGCGCGTGGTTCTGACACTTACTCGTTTTTCGAGAGCGTGGTTACCAAATTCAAAATTTAAACATTTACCCCCACAATACAGATTCAGAGAAGCTTTTTCATTCCCGAGCTTTTTCTTGTTGCTTCGAACAGTCGATCGATTCTGTACAATTTTTCACTTTTGTGGTGTTATTAATTTATGGTGAAAGCAGAATTTCGAATTTGTTTCATCGTTGGAGATGGATTTTCATGGAATGAAGAGGAAGGATCTACAAACCCTATGCAAAAAGCATGGAATCCCTGCAAATCTGAAGAACAGCGAGATGGCTACTAGGCTCGCTTCTGTTTTCGAGGTGATTGCAATGATCCGAATTTTCCATTTTCCTCACAATTTTTTTTTTTTTTGGTTTGATCATGTATCGTAAATCGGGAATTTAGATGATAATCTCTGGGAAATATTGGATCGAAACAACATATAGTGGGGTTAATTTTTGTTTTGGGTGTTTTATGTAGAAGGAAGAAGAAGAAACGAAATGTTCGGCAGAGGATGATTCTGTAGAGGCTGATGGTATCAAGGAGAAACTAGTTGGTAGCAGAAAGGCTAAGAAAGTAACATTCAGCCCTGAGACTGATAATGAAGTTTTCGAATTCACTCGCTCTCTTAAGAAACTTGGGCGGAAGAGTGTTAGAACGCGTCGCCAAGATGGAAATGTAGAGATAAGGCGGTCAAAGCGAGCTGTGGCTAAGGGGATAACAGTAGCGGGATCTGATGGAAGTGAGTTAAACTCGATCAGTGAGATTGTTGAGGCTGAGAAAGGTTGTACTTCGTCGGATGTTACAGAAGCACACAAGGTCACAAGGCGGTCGAAACGAATTGGCTCTAGTGATTTGATTGCTGTGGAACAGTTTGAAGATCAAGATGTCTCGAGATTGGCTGAAGATATTCAGGATGGTTTCCAGTTTGAAAAGGTTGGGAGACGGTCCACGCGGCTGGCAGTTAAGACTTCGAAACCATGCGTGGAAGATGGGACATCGAAGGGAGGAGCTTTGTTACCTGCTAAGGAAAGTGAAAAAGAAAGAAAGACTATGCAGTCTAAACGACCTGCGACAGTCAATAGTCGAGAAGATGAGTTTGCCAAAGGGAAAACAAAGGAGCATTTGATAGACTACGAGGTTCAGACCACTGAGAAGTACCATAGGGTGGAAGTTCAGGATGTTTCGAAAGTTGATATGGTCACACGGCGTTCGACACGACTTTGCAACAAAGTTAATGTGCCCTTGGTGGATGAAAACGTTAAAGCTGTGAATCGTGATGGTTTGGAAGTAGAAACGGCTCCGAAACAGTCTAAGAGTGTCAGTGAACTCCTAGTAGATGGTCAAGTGCAAAAGGGTGATAGACAACCAAAGAGAACTTCTGGGAATGATCGTGAGGATATGCGGCTTCTACGACGTTCAAAGCGCACTGCATTAGATAATATGCTGGGTCAAGCAATGAGTAATTCATTGAGTAGATGTCCAGTTATTGACTCTGAACGGGATGGAGCCTCTGTTGATAATGTGAAGTTAAACGTGAATGATGAAATGCAGGTCCGTGTTAGGTTCACTAGGAATTATTCGAAGAAAGATTCAATTATGGCTGCAAGAGTTGTTGAAGGGAATCTGGTTGATAAGAAGACGGATGAAATTCTTGTCAAATCATCGAAAAGAGTTACAAGGAGGATGAAGCGGGATAGATCAGCAGAGCCAGGGACGGACAGAGGAACTGCAACAACTCAGAGCAATCTAACGCCTGGAAAAACTTTGGATGAGTACGCTCAGTTTGAGCGGGAAGAAGCTTGTGGAGCTGATGTTGAAGCTAGAGGCTCTTCCAAGAAGTCAAAGACAAAGAATCAAGATTGCATCAAGGATAAGCCACAAGGTATAATAATAATTGAGGACGCACCTTCTTCCTCCGAAGCCAAAGCTGCAGAATCTGTTATGATTATTGAGAAGGTTTTGGATCCTAAATCAGTTGATAGTTCTCAAAGGTCAAACAATCGAGAGCTGAATTGTGAACTTATGAAAGGAGAATGTGAAGAGAAACATGAGCGAGACACAGTTTCGATACCCGTGATGGAGGAGGACAAAGAGGAAGTTACATCACGCTCTCTACTACTTATCGAGTGCTTATCACCTGATTCAGTGCCATTGGCAGTAAGCAGCCCTAAAGCTAAGCTACACGTTCCTACTGGCCATACCCTTGCCAAGGATACAGTTATTGTAGAGGATAATACCAAAACCAAGGACGAAACCCTTAATTGCGCTTCTGAATATGAGCTTAAGGAGCATAGCTCTATAGCTAAGATAGCAAACGTAGAAGGTACATACGTTTTGATATGAATTTTTTTTTTTTTTTTTTCACGTTTGTGGGTAACAAATCATTTTTTAATTTGTGTCTCTCTCTGACGTTTTATCACAGATATTCTGGAAAACTCTACTGAATGTTGGAAAGAGATTCACTCAAGCAAAGATGATGAGAAAGGTTCCTTAGAGAAGTATGTACAAGCAGAAGATTTGCATGGAAACTTTTCTGAATGCAACACTGAGAATAGCAGGGCAGAAGAAGAAATGGAGATTAGTAAGGTCGGTGGTATGAGTGTTGGTCATTGTGTAAATCTAACACCAGAAAAACTTTTGGGTGAGTACGCTCAGTTGGAACCAGAAGAAGCAGAGCGGCCTAATGTGGAAGCTAGAAGCTCTTTCCAGAAAATGAAGAAGACAGTGGGTCAAGAATTCGTAAAAGGTAAGCCACACGGAATGGCTGAGGACTCACCTTCTAGATCTGAAAGCAACGCTACAGAACCTGTTGTGATTCCTGAGAATGTTTTGGATTCTACACGGAAAGTTTCAGGTGATACGTCAGCGGTAAGAAACAGTCACGAGTCGAATTCTGAACTTATGGAAGGAAAACGTGAAGAGAAACATGAGCAACCCACAGTTTTGCTGGCTGCGACTAAGATAGACAAAGGGGAAGCATCATCACTGTCTGAATTTCGTATTGAACGCTCAGAAGTGAAAACATGCCCAGATAAATGCAGCACTGGTTGTTCTTTATCTGTGGAAACTACTCTGACTCCTGCTTCAGTACAATTAGCAATGAACAACCAGGAAGCCGATCTAGGCGTGCCTGCTGGCATGGATGTTGTTTCGACAGTTATAACAGAGGAAGATAAAATGACCAAGGAGGAAACCCTTATTTTCACTCCTAAATCTGAGCTAAAGGAGCATAGCTCTGTTGCTAAGTTAGCGGAAATAGAAGGTATATGTACTCCTAATTCATTTTAATTTATGCTTTCCTGTTACAATTTTTGATAACTAATTTTTTATTCTAATGTGTTTCAATCTGATGTTTAATCACAGCAATCCTGGGAAACTCAGCTGAATGTTGCAAGGAGAATGAGAAAGGTTGCTTGGAGAAGGATGTACAAGCAGAAAATTTGCATGGAAACTTTTCTGAATGCAACACTGAAAGTAGCAGCGCAGAAGAAGAAATGGGGATTAGTAAGGTCGGTTGTATGAGTGTTGGTCTTTGTGTAAATCTAACACCAAAAATACTTTTGGATGCGTACACTCTGGTGGTGGCAGAAGAAGCAGGGGGCCCTAATGTGGAAGCTAGAAGCTCTTCCAAGAAAATGATGACAGTGAGTCAACAAGTCGTAAAAGAGAATCCCCAAGGAATGGCGGAGAACTCATCTTCTACACCTGAAACCAAAGCTACAGAACCTGTTATGATTCCTGAGCAGATTTTGGATTCATCACTGAAAGTTTCTGTTGATATTTCACTAGTACGAAACGCTCAAGAGCTAAGTTCTGAACTTATGGGAGAGGAATGTGAAGAGAAACAGGAGCAAGACACACTTCTGATGGCTGCGACAAAGACGGACAAACAGGAAGCATCATCTCTATCTGAATTTCTTACTGAGCGCCCAGAAGTGAGCATCCCTGAGTCTGAGCTACTTGTGGAAACCACTCCACCTCCTTCTTCAGTACGATTAGCAGTTAGCAACCCTGAACCCGAGGCAGAGAGCAACTCTGAATCCGAGCTAGGTGTGCCTACTGGACATATCCTTTTTAAGGATATTGACGGGTCATCTGTATTCACTACCCCCGAGAGGAACTTAATGTTAATGGAACAACTCAGTGAATGTGGAAAGATCCGTGCAGCTGATATAGTGAAGCACAATGATGAAGAAGTAGAGTCTCATGCTGTTGTGTTCACAACTCCTGAACAAGTTTTATTGCTGGGTGATTCTGGGTTAGATCAGGTGGGAAAGGAAGAGGAACATACGGCCGCAGACTTTCCTGATGGATCTGATGTTCTCAACACCAGACAAAATGAAGCTTTTGATGAAAGAATAGTAGTTGCGCTTCATGACGAGTCTAACATTGCCGCTATCCCACTGAGACAATCCAGTGTGGGAGACTTCAAAGGAGATGGAATCGTAAGGAAAGAGGAAAATAGGGCTGTTGAGCTCCATTGTGAATCTGGCACTTGCACTAGCCCGAATAGACGTCCATTCTTGGGAAGTTTTGTACCAGATGGAGCAAAGAATAGTGGAGGAAGCAAAGCTATGGAGAATTATGAAGAATCTGTTCTTTTCACTGGTCTGGAGGAGAGACCAGAGAGTTTTAAATATTATCGACAAGATACAGCTAGAGAAGGTGAAGTAAAATTGGCTGCGCAGATCTATGACGAAGCTGGATTATCCACTGGGATGCATAAAGATAATGCTGACAAGTCAGGTCTTTGTATGAGCCTGGAGAGACAGTTGTTGTATGGAGACTCTGAACAAAAGAAAGCAGTAGAGACTGCAGAAAAAGCGGCTGCAGAGTGTCGTGATCAGTCTGCTGTTCCCAATATTTCAGCAAGACATCTCTTTCCGGAAGAGTCAGAACTGGAAGAAGCTGAAAAAAGTGAAGAAGACAAGGCTGTGGAATTGCAAGTTGGCTGTGACTTATTCACTAAGGCCGAGAAACAGTTATTGCTTGAAACAAATGAAGGAACGAAAGGAGACGATAGAATTGTTAAGTCTCATGATATGTCTGATGTTCTCACTGCTTCTGAGAGCCACTCTCTTATGGGAGACTTTGAACCAAATGAAGCTGAAAACAAATACAGTGAGAACAAGGATGCGGAATTGTTGAGTGAATCTAACATTTCCACTAACATGGAGAGACATCTATTATCTGGGGACTGTGGACTAGACGGAACACGAAAGATAAAAGATAATACCGCGGCTTGCGAAGAGTCTCTTGTTTTCAGTTCTCCAGAGAGACGACATCATTTAGGAAAGGAAGTGGAGTTCAAGGACGAGTCTGCCTTCTTCACTCGGCTCGAAAGTCGTTTACTGTTGGGAGAGTCTGGACAGGACCGACTTGGTAATAGTAAGTCTGGCTCAAGCCTGTATCAAAGCCATCGTGCTTCTTCTCCCACCGTTATTTTGAAGGACGAGAGTGTGGTTTGGGGAAGTCACGTATCAGCTTTGGATTTAGGTGAAAACACCATTGCTGTTTCAAGTCGTAGTATTGCATCCAAAGTTTCTTGCAGCCATGAGTTTAATGTCGGGAAAGCAACAGAAGGTGCTGAACTGATGCCAAAAAGTTCGCAGGCAGAGAATATTGCAGGTCTAGATGTCACGCAAGGGACATCAAAGCAAAGCAGAGGGAATTCTCCCCGTGTTGACTTAGTAAATCTTTTTGATTTTGACATAGAGGGGGCAGACACAATCATGGATGTAGAGAGAATTGCTTCCTCCAGTTCATATGTTCTTGCGTTACCAGCCGAAGGTAATTCCGAGACAATTGGTGAAATGACCAGCCCATTTGAAGTTGCTGGAAACTGTCCCTCGTTGTCTGGTGAGCAACTTTTCTTAAAATTTCAAGTAGTTTATAATAGTCGAAATCATAAGTTATTATCCTCATGTCATTCTATCAGTTGAGTTTAAAAGTTCATGTCTCTTTCTTCATCCCTGAAACGCAGAAGAATCTAGCCCTTCCAAAAACATTCAGAAGCAGATAAACGACCCATTGGAGGAATTGACAATAACAGGTGATTAGCACATTAACACTCTTATTTTTTTCACCATCACACACTTTGTTCCTGGAGGCATGCATAAGTGAAAGGTCGTTCAATAATTTCCAATCATTTGTAGACAATAATGAAGCAGACGAGCTCATAGGAGCAAAAGTAACGAAGAACGTGGACTCTTCATGTGGCTCTTCTTTTTCTGGAAAGACATGCGTCTTAGCTGTTACAGAGGATGAGCGCTTAGGTTTCACCAAAGATGAAGCAACTGATCCAATTGCTACTGCCTTTGGTAACTTTCTTTTCTACATCTAAGCATCTCCCAGGTGTAACATACTATATCCGAATACTCTTGACTACTAATTACCGCTTCCACTCAATCTATTCTCACAGAGAAAGACATCTCTTTGACTCCTGATGGGTTTACTATTCCGAATAACAAAAATGAACAAGGTTCGATTTCTTAAAGATCTTGTGTTTCTTAGATTCAACAAATATTAGCTACGAAGCTTAAACAATGACTAACCTTTAGAATCATTTACATTCTTTTTATTGCTCTTCTTGAAACAGCTGCAGATGAGGAAATGGTTAGTAGAGAAGCTACTCCGAGTCCTGAAGAAACCTTGAATGAGTCATCAGAAAACAGGAAGGAGTATGTGAACATTGGGGGATCAGGTACGTCATCTGAGAAACAAGTAAGAAGAGAACCAATGTTGATTTACAGAACACAAGTGAAGCCTAAAAGGCATGACATGAAAGAGAATGCACCAAACTCGAAGATTGTGGATAATCTTAACGTAACAGCTCCAAGGACAACAAAGAGACGGCCGCTCCAAGACTTGAGAAAGAACTAAAAGACACAGACAGAATTTGCATATCTCATGCACGTTTAGGATTTGTCTCAAATTTCACTTCTTTGCTACTAATATATTTCGCGACTTCTAAGTCAAGTAAGCCTTTCAAACTTGTATTATTGCCTGTGTGTCTTAATATAGTTAAAGACCCTTACATGTTATGTATACTCAGGCATACTTACATGTGTACAAACTTACCTTCACTGTACACATCTGATGTTTATATTTCGCCTAATGGTAATCCTTCTGTGCTAAACCAGACTGAGTGGTCCTAATCCGGCCTATTAGGCCCTAAACCAACCCATTAAGCATACTCATTTGTTAAACGGTAGCAAATGTTCGTCCCATTTATAACGCAGATTGAATTTACATACAATAATTATACCCACTACGCCACTATTACTCAGCACTAATTATCTCACAGAGAGGTGTCTAATGAGTTTTCCTCGTAATTACTTTAGTCCTTTCACTCTACCATTTACTTGTAACAGTCAAGGCCCAAGCGCCTCTATATAAACTCTCCAAGGTTAACACTTGCTTCTCATCACAAACACAGACAAATCAACCATACTCACTTCCTGATCTTTCTCCTTATAAACCTTTCAATCTTTGGAGAAAATGGCTACCAAACCAAGTTTCGTGGTTATCTTCACTGTGATGCTCATGCTCATGGTGGCTTCTTCCACAGTGACAGCTCGACTTCTCATGAAACCAACCGTGGGTGCACCTTCTCCTTCCACAAGCCTTGCGTACCGTCTCAGGCTTGATGAAGACACAGGGTACTGCTGGGACTCATTGATGCAGCTCCAACACTGCTCCGGAGAGCTGATCATGTTCTTTCTCAACGGTGAGACTTACATTGGCCCTGGGTGTTGCAGTGCTATAAGAACCGTTGGACAGAAGTGTTGGCCTACTATGATTGGTGTTCTTGGATTTACCGCTCAAGAAGGAGACATGCTCCAAGGTTACTGTGATGACCAGGACTCTGACAGCAGTGGTGATGAACATACTCTTGCCTCCTCACCACTGGCTCTGTCCGTTAAATTCAAGCCTACTACGGTTGTTAGATCTTCAAACCCTTGAATCTCATGATTCAGGTTACACTCCTGCCTATGATTTCTTTTTCTAAGAGAAATTTTTTATCTAATGTAATTGGTGAGGGATGCTGAGGGATAGCTCCTCTGTTATAACTTGAGAATAAAAGATGGTTTACTCACAACGAGGTTTTGCAAATCTTGGCAAACATAATCTTCTTTTCTTCTCAAATCGTACATACTATTCTCCTCGTTAAATCAATGAACAATAACCGAAAAATATGACTAAGCCTAAGCCCTGATCAGGTCAGGGACAGTAGAAAAAACATACCAGCAATTAAAAGAGATCATGTGATCCATAACTATGGTTTCACTTCAGGAGAATCTTCGATTCGTTGGATGAGTTGTTTGGCTGTCAAAGCACCCTCCTGAAAGGTAAGAAAAAGAAGGTTTGCGAGTGTGATTAGGAACCTTAAAGTAAAAAACCAAAGGACATCAAAGACATTAAGAGAAATGGAACTCATCATACAAAGCGATCACAAGGTTCCCCATCTTTGAATAGGATAAATGTAGGAAGTGCCTCGATCTTATATTTATTGGCAATACTCGGGTACTTCTCGGTATCGATCTTCACCACCTGGATCTTGTCTTTCAGTGTTGCACTCACTTCACTGAGAATAGGAACCATGAACTGGCAGGGGCCGCACCTGCCAAGCAAACATTACATTATGATCTCAATATGCAAACAGACTACGCTGCATCCACTGAGACACTAGAAAGCATAATATCATCATTTCACGGTTTAACAGACTTTATAATGAGAAGAATTTAGCTAGCGAGCACATGTTATCTTGTCAGTCCATGTCTATAACATAGAGAAAACAGACTCACCAGGTCGCATAGAAGTCGACCAGAACTGGCTTGTCAGAGTTCACAAGCAGATCATCGAACGAGTTGTATGTCTGCTTCTTTGCTTCAATCTGAAGTAATAACGACACTGGTTCGTCAATGAGCTCAAGCTAAATCGAGAAGTAGGTAAAGGAATCCACTTTAAGCCCATCCGAAACCCTACAGACTCAGCTAATGATTAATTTCCACCATATCGATACCTCTACAACCCTTGAGGGACAAGAGATTCTACAAGCTTTTGAATTTAGAATAGTTCATGGAGTAGTATAGTTTCATCACACAGAATCTGAACTTTAACAAAATTTTAACTTTATGTAAGCATTGGTTTACAGCGCGAGGAGCGGATCGAGTCCTTGAAGAGAGCGAGGAGAACTTCAAGTCTCCGGTTCGAGCCCGACGAACAGGAAATTGAAATTTTACGGCGGAGGTAGAACGCGGAGCGAAAGCAGAAACACTAGACGATTCTCTCGAATTCAGCGACGTAAAAATAGACGACGAGAGAGAAGTCGCCGCCATTGGAAAAATAAAATTAAAACGATCTCTTGATCTCGCAGATGATCGCAATATTTCCGCAGATGGAAACAAATAAAGTTACACACTTTCTGAGAACTCGATTTGACGAGGAGAGAGAGCGAGAGAGAGTCGCTTGGAGGAAAATGACAGAAGGTACTAGAAAGAGGTGGTGGTCCACTACGGTCGAGTGCACGGTATCTTTGTTTTATTTTACTATTTGTTATGGCCCACATAAAACACAAACACGCATAACAGCTCTGGTCCCAAACATCCTCTCTCTGACCAAACCCAGTTACACACACGGTAACTTGCTCACATGCACATAGTGTAAAAACTCCATAATACTTTTTTATTTTAACATTCAGGATCTTTTTGCCTGTAATCATCTTTTTTGGGCACACAACTTGTTTTTTTTTTTTTTTTTTTTTTTTTTTTTTTGTAATTTGTAATGCGCCTATAGATGATAGATTGTTTTTGAGTTTTTGTTTTTGTTAGCCCAAATAAACAGTCTTTGCCAATGTTACTTCCCGCCAACGCAACTGAGATAGTTAGAAAGTAGGCAGTAACAAAAGACAAACTCATGACTCGGTTTCTTTTGAGTTTCCTGAAGAGGAAGCAACGAATCTATTCTTGTGTGGGCTCTTCAAAGAAACTTATGCAATGGCCTCATTAAAGAAAAAAAACTTTGGATCAGAGAGAGAGAGACTACGACCAAAACTAAAACACATGCTGCTAAAGAAGAAGCATCACAGATTTTTTTTAAAATGGAGCTTGAATTAGGTCTGAAGATTACTCGAACAAGAGATGATGTCTCTTCCTCTACAGATTTCAGGGTTTCTAGAGATGATTTTGGTCAGCTCTCTCTTTGTAGAGAAACCGAATCTGTGTTCGTCCTCAGTCTTCATCTCAAAGGTTTCATCATATAAACATTCTCTTCTCTCATAGATATCCCTTTTTCATGCACATTTTTTCAGAGATTGAGATTAAAATGGAATGCAGGATTTAAGAAGGAAGGTATTGGTATTGAGATAAACGAAGTAGGGGATCGGATTAAGATAAGCGCAAGAAAAAAAGTTGAAGAAATGGTTTTGATAAAGTGGGTGGAATGGAAAAGAGAAACAGAAGTAAAGGAACTCAAGAAAGTGTTTCGGATTCCAGAAATCGTCAATCTTGACAAGATCAAAGCGAGGTTTAATGAAGAAGATGGGACTTTAACAGTTACATTGCCCAAAAAAGTCAAGGGGATTTCTGGTTTGAAGATTGAGGAAGAGGAAGAGGAAGAGGAGAAACCACCTGAGGAAGAAGCAGAGCCGGAAGCAGAGAGAGTAGAGGAAACAGCAGAGCCAGAAGAAGATATAAAAGAGGAGGCAACACCTGAGGAAGAGGAAGAAGCAGAGGAGCCAAAGATGGAAGAGGAAGAAGACAAGATCGAAGAAGAGATAGTGGAGGAAGAAGAAACAAGGGATCATGAGGAAGATAGAGAAGAAATCGAAGAAAAAGAAAGTCAACCGAAAAAGAAGAGAAGAAAAAAATGTTGTTTTCCATTTGTTGCAGGATCTACTCTGCTTATGTCGATTATTGTTTTCATTATCCAATTGATTCAATCCAGAAGAAAATGAGATTTCTCATTAGGGTTCTTCTTGTTTTTGAGGACAGGACCTGTTTTCGTATTATCTGTTCTGTAAGAAAAAAAACTGGATTAATATGTAATGTGCGTTTTGTGTTGTTTCACTCGTCTCAAAAAGAGAGAAAAATTAATAGAAAATTTAATTCTGAAAAGACTTTGTACTGAAACCCCCTATTCAGGTATAAACAAAACAAAACAATATGTACAAACTTTAACTAAGATCAATAAATTAATGAGATTTGGTTCAGTTGAGAAGAAAATGCAAAAGCAATCGGTTACTTGTTTTCCAAGGCAGCAGGAGAGGAAAGGCGTTGACTATTTGACTGTTTGAATGTCCCAAAGAGGAAGTAACGAATATATAGTACTTCTCCTTCCCTTTACTCTTTAGTGTGAACAACGGAGCATCGACAAATCAAAACCCTCAGAAAAAAATCCTCAAACACACAAAAGAAAGGAGTTAGTAATGGAGCTCGAATTGGGATTGAAGATCACGAGAACGAGAGAGGATGTATCGTCCTCCGTTGATTTTCGCTTCTCCAAAGACCCGTTTGGCCCTCTGGTGCTTTCTCGAGAAACAGATTCGAGGTTCATCATCATCATTCATCTTAAAGGTCATAATTAATGCAGTCTCTTGGTTTCTTTCTGGTCTCTTCTTTCGCGGTCTAACATTGTGTGCTTCAAAGGCTTTGATTTCATGAATGACCGAGAATAATTAGGGTTGATTTATTTAGGGTTTAGCTCAAAAAGGATTTGAGAACTGATTGAGTAGGGGAATGTTAATTTGAGGATTGAAATTGCAGGATTCAAAAAGGAAGGTGTTGAGATTGAGATAAACAAAGAGGGAAATAGGATTACTATAAGAGGAAGAAAACCTGTTGAAGAAATGGTTTTGATTAGATGGATGGCATGGAAGAAAGAAGTGGAACTAAGAGCATTCAGGAAAGTTTTTCTGATTCCTGATATTGTTGATTTAGACAAGATTAAAGCGAGATTTGACGATGATGATGCGACTCTGACGATCACAATGCCCAAAAGAGTAAGAGGAATTTCTGGTTTTAAGCTTGAGGAAGAGGAGGAAGAAGAAAGTATGGACTTTGGAGATGTGAGTGAAGCACAGAGTAGAGAAGAAGTTGAAGAGGAGAATGTAGAAAGAGAGGAATCTGATGGAGACTCTGAGATTCAGAGAGAAGAAGAGTTTGGAGAGATGATGGAAGATAAAGAAAGAGAGAGTCAAATTTTTGAAGGTGAAGAAGAGGGTTCCATTGAAGGTCTGGATGAAGAAGAAACTCGAGTTGAGGATGACGACTTAGAGAAGATTCAACAGATTGATGAACAAGACAAGACTCTGGAATTTGCAGAAAAAGAAACAGTTGGTCAACAAGAGTTAGCTGAACCAAACACAGAGAGTGAGGACAGTAGCTTAAGAAAGCTTCCAGGCATCATAGAACAAAAAGATAACGAAGAAGTGATGGAGAAGCAAGTAGAGACTAAAAGTGAAGGCACCGAATCTAGAGCAGTTGAAGAGAATGAAGAACAAGAACATGATGAGTTAGATAGAACAAGTAAAAATAGAGCAACGGAAAAGAAAACGAGTGATGGTGATGATGATGGTTTGAGCAAGGCTCAAGGGATTGAAGAACCAGAGAGACACAATGAAGAAAGCAAGATTCGAGAAACGGTTGAAGAAGAAACAGGTGGTCAAGAGAAGAAAAATACTGTAACGATGGAGATGAAAAATAAGGAAGCCAAAGAAGAGTTTGATGGGAAAATGGGAGAAGGACCCACGCCAAACATTGAGAGAACAGGAGTAGTTGCAGAAGATAATATTGCAGAAACTGAGACAAATGCTGATGAATTTGAATCTGAAAAACCAGAAGCAGATGTGGTAGACAAGAAACATGGACTGGTTGAGAGGAAAGAAGAGGAGAAAGGGGAAAGTGATAATGTAAGAAGTGTAAGTGAAGACGGAAGCTTAATAAAACTTCAAGAGAAAGAAGAACAAGAACCTGACAAGCAGCTAGACAGAACAAGTAAAGGTGGAGCAACGGAAAATAAAACGACCGATGATGATGGTGATGGGTTGAGCAAAGTTCAAGGGATAGAAGAACCAGAGAGACACAGTGAAAGAAGCAAGACTCAAGATATGGTAGAAGGAAAAGGAGGAGAGGAGAAGAAGAAAAGTTTAAAGAGGGAGATCAAAAATGGGGATGCCAAAGAAGATGTTGATGAGAAAAAAGGATTTACACCAAACACCGATAGAACACAAGTAGTTGGAGAAGACGACATTACAGAAACTAAGACAAAATCTGAGGAGTTTGTATCTGATAAACAAGAAGCAGATGAGGTAAACAAGAAACATGAACTGGTTGAGAAGATAGAAGAGGAAAAGGAAATTGCTAATGTGAGGAAACAAATTGAAGACGGAAGCTTAATAAAGCTTCAAGAGAACGAAGAACAACATTCTAAGAGGCGAAAGCGACAAGACAAACAAGAAAATATCAAAGACTTGGTGGGAGAGAAAACTCCAGAGGCAGAGACAAATAGAGCAAATGATGTTCCGAAACCAGTTCCAGAGATTGAAGTACCAGAGTTGAGTACGTCAGGAACAACAGGTGATGAAGGAAAGGTGAAGACGAAAAGTGTAAATCTGGAGGTAAAAAATAGGGATGCCAAAGAAGAGGTTGGTGCAAAAACGGGTGTACCAAACACTGCAGAAACTAAACCTGAGGATTTTGAATCTGCTAAACTAGAAACAGATGAGGTAGACAAGATACATGAACTGATTGAGAGGAAGAAAGAGGAGGAAGAGGAAAAAAATGCAAAGGTTGGAACACAAAGTGAACACATTAGCTTGACAAAGCCTCAGGAAATGGAAGAACAACAATCTCATGGAAAAAAGCGACACAACAAACACGAAAAGATCAAAGAATTGGTGAAAGAGCAAACTCCAGAGGCAGAGACAAATATAGGGAATGATACTCCGAAACCAGTTCAGGAGAGAAGTGAGGGAAAACACAAGATCCAAAAACTTTTCCAAGAGGAAGCAAAGAAGCACCCAGAAGAGCACAAAGAGAAAATGGTGGAGACAGGGAAAAAGGTTAATGATGCTGCCTCCAGAAAGGTTCAAGAGATTGTTAGAAAACAAGAGTTGGACGACTCGAAAATGTACGAGAATGAAAGAAAGCCTGGAGAATCGGTGAAAAGCAAAACAAATGATGAAGAGAAAGAGAAGAAAAAAATTGCAGAAACAGAAACAAAGGAGCAAGAGTCATATAGACCAAAAATACTCGGGGAACAAGACACGATCCAAGAACTAGCTGAAGAGAAAACAGACTTTTTGAAAAATGGTGATATTTCAAGAAAAGTTGGAGATAATCAACAACGAGATTCAGATGCCAAAGAAGAGGTTGATGCAGAAATGGGCGAAGGATTCACACCAAACATTGGAGAAACTGAGACAAAAGCTGAGGAGTTTGAATCTGATAAATTAGAACCAGATGAGGTAGATGAGATATATGAACTCGTTGAGAAGAAAGAAGAGGAAGAGGAACATGCTAAGGTGAGAAGAAAAAGTGAAGACAGAAGCTTAACAAAGCTTCAAGACAATGAAACACAGCATACAAAGGGACACAAGCGACAAGAGAAAACTCCAGAGAAAGAGACAAACATTCCGAAACCAGTTCCGGAGACTGAAGTAACAGAGGTGGATACGTTAGGGAAAACAGGTGATGAAGGAAAAGAAGGAAAGGAGAAGAAGAAAAGTGGGTATCCCGAAAAAGAGGTTGATGCAAAAAGTGGCAAAGGGTTCACACCAAACATTGGAGAAACTGAGACAAAAGCTGAGGAGTTTGAATCTGAACCAGATAAGGTAGGTGAGATACATGAACTGGTTGAGAAGAAAGAAGACGAAGATGAAAATGCTAAGGTGAGAAGACAAAGTGAAGACAGAAGCTTAACAAAGCTTCAAGAGAATGAAACACAGCATACAAAGGGACACAAGCGACAAGAGAAAACTCCAGAGACAGAGACAAACATTCCGAAACTAGTTCAGGAGACTGAAGTAACAGAGGTGGATACGTTAGGGAAAACAGGTGATGAAGGAAAAGAAGGAAAGGAGAAGAAGAAAAGTGGTTATCCTAAAAAAGAGGTTGATGCAAAAAGTGGCAAAGGGTCCACACCAAACATTGGAGAAACTGAGACAAAAGCTGAGCAGTTTGAATCTGAACCAGATAAGGTAGGTGAGATACATGAACTGGTTGAGAAGAAAGAAGAGGAAGATGAAAATGCTAAGGGGAGAAGACAAAGTGAAGACAGTAGCTTAATTAAAAAGCTTCAAGAGGCTGAAGAACAACAGTTTCAGGGAAAAAAGAGACACAACATACAAGAAGTAATCAAAGAATTAGTGGAAGAGAAAACTCTAGCGGCAGAGACAAATATGGCGAATCAAATTCCGAAACCAGTTCAAGAGACTAAAAAACCAGAGGTGGATACGTTAGAGACATGTGAGGACAAAGAATTTGCAGAAAAGGAAACGGAGCAAGCGTCGTTTAGACCAAAAATAGTCGAAGGAGAAGACAAAATCCATGAACCAGCTGAAGAGAAGATGAACCTCTCAAGAAAAGTCCAGGAGGAAGAAGAAACTGCAGAGAAGAAAACAGAACTTGGTGATGATGATATGTCAAGAAAAGTGCGAGATGCAATGAAGGGACAAGACGAAAAAGACAAGATTCAAAAATTACTACTGGAAGAAAAAGTAACTGATGGCGGCAGAGGAATCGCCGCAGAGGCAATAGCTGAGAATGATAAGTCAATAAAAGTTCAAGAGACTGACGGACAACAGCCACATGAAGAAGATAAACGTGGAAATCACTTCCAGAAACATATAGGAGGGGAAACAAGTGGTCATGGAGAAGTTGAAGATGTGGAGAACGAGAAGAAAACAACAGAGGCAGACAAAGGATTCAGAGATAGCGCGAGAGAAGCTCAAGAGATTGAAAGGAAAGATTCAGATGTATCTGGAAAATATGGCAAAGGAGACACGTTCCAAGAATTCCAGGAAAATAGAACAACTTATCAAAATGAGCAGGAAGAAGAGAAGGAGGAGGAAGCTGATAGACCGGAAAAAGTAACAGGTTTGATAGAGCAAGAATTGGTGAATCTGAACAGTCAAGTGGAACAAGACAATGTTGAAGATGTAGAAGAGACTCGAGAACTTGTGGAAGACAAAACCACCGATTGCAAAGAAGAAGCATCAGAGACTAAAACCGATGATGTCGTAAGAAAGGTTCAAGGTATTAACGAACAGGAGTTGTTTCAACCAAAGATGGACCATGTTAGCAAGATTAAAGAGGTGGTAGAAGATAAAATCGCAGAATCGGAGATAGAAGCTGAACGTGGTGGCCTAAGTAAAGTACACGGTACCGAAGAACAGGAGTTGCTTGAACCGAATATACACAAGGAACGCGATAAGACCAAAATAAATGGGACAGAGGAACCAAGTGGACTAGAGAAAGAGGATAATGAGAAAGTTGTAGAGTCTGTGACAATAAAGGAGAAGGAAAACTCCACAAATTCTCAAGAGATTAGGGAAGAACGACCTGACAAGCCAGGGAGCCATGAGAAACAATACAAAGTTCAAGAACCAGTGGAAGCGGGACATAAGGACCATAAAAAAGACCAAAAAGACGAAAATCTCATTGTCAAGTCAAAGCGGGAAACTGAGGGAGATAGCTCAAAAATGGTTCAGGAGATTGAAAAACAGGAATCTGATGAGGACAAGATGCAAGAATCAGAGGAAACTAGAGCAATAAAGGAGAAAGAGATTGTGGAGCGAACAAAAAAAGAAGATGGTAGCTTGAGAAAACTTCAAGATGATGCAGATCCAGAACTGAGCAAACCTTATAAGAGACAAGAAGAAGACAAGATCCAGGAACCAGTGGAAACAGGAATAAGTGATTACAGAGAAAAAGTCAACAAACCAACTTTAGATGAATTTGAGAGACATGGTGAGCAAAGAAACATTCCTCAATTAGTGGAGGAAGAAAATTTGGAGAACATCGCTGAGCCAGGGGAAAGATTGGAAGATGATAATTTAGGAAAGTTTCATGAGTTTGAAGAACCAACACATGACAAATGGACGCAAGAGGAGCGAGAAAAGATAAAAGATATAGTTAAAGAGGAAGCACCTGATCTCAAACACACTGGTGGAGAAGGACATAATGACCATAAAGAAGAAAAGGTTATTCCCAAGGCAGAAGTGAAAGCTGAGGAAGATAGCTCAGCAAAGGTTAAAGAGATTGAAAAACAGGAGTCTGATGAGTTGCAGAGATCCTTGGTACATGAAAAGATGCAAGAAACAGAAGAAAAAGGAAAAACTAGAGCAATGAAGGAGAATGAGATTGTGGAGGGAAGGACAAAAACTGAAGATGGTAGCTTGAGAAAGGTTCGAGAAGGTGAAGATCCAGAATTGGGTATAGATATGAGACATGAGGAAGAATGCAGGATACAGGAGTTAGTTGAGGAAGATAGCTCAGCAAAGGTTAAAGAGATTGAAAAACAGGAGTCTGATGAGTTGCAGAGATCCTTGGTACAAGACGAGATGCAAGAAACAGAAGAAAAAGGAAAAACTAGAGCAATGGAGGAGAATGAGATTGTGGAGGGAATGATTAAAACTGAAGATGGTAGCTTGAGAAAGATTCGAGAAGGTGAAAATCCAGAATTGGGTAGAGATAAGGGACATGAAGAAGAATGCAGGATACAGGAGTTAGTTGAAACGGATACAAGTGATCACAGAGAAAAACTCAAGAAAAAAGATGAGGATGAGATCTTAAGAAGCCAAGAGACTGGCAAACTGGATTTAGGTGAACTTGACAAATTTTTTAAGGAGAGAAAGATTCATCAACCGGTGAAGGATGAAAAAGAAGGAAAAGTGGAGAACATTTCTGAGCCAAGTGGAAAAAAGGAAGGTGACAACAGTTCGGGGAAGTTTCATGAGTTTCAAATAAGAAAAACATATGAAGAATATAGACAAGAGGACAGTGAAGAGATCGAAGATTTGGTTAAAGCAGAATCAGCTGGTCGGAAAGATAAACACACAGGAGGAAAAGGAGAACATGAAGAAGAGAGATATGAGAAAGTTCCACAGGCTAGTACAAAAGTTGAGGATGAACTCAACAAAAAGGTAGGGGAGAACAAAAAAGAAGAAGAAAATCTAGTGGATGATTCTACAAGAAAAATTCAAGAAACTGAAAAAGAAGAATCACATGAATCAGAGATTCATGAGAAACTAGACATAGTCCAAGATTTTGTGGAAGAGAAAACAGGTGATCAAGAAGAAGAAAGGGCAGGGGAAGCTGCAGCTGTAGTGGCAAACAATGAGAAAGATAGTTCAATAAAATTGCACTCTATAGAAGGAGAAGAACCAGAAGAAAACAAGGAACAAGACGAGATCCTTGAAACAAGTGGTCATAGAGTGAAAGAAGAAGATGGGGAAAGAGTTGCCGAGAAAGAGACAAAGGAGCAAGAAGCACATGCCCAAGAAGTTGAAGGAAGAACAGAGAATTTAAAAGATGACGATGGAGAAGTAAGGAGAGCAGAAAAAGGCAACCAAGGGAAGACTGTTGAGACAAAAAGTGACTATGGTATAGTGAGAAAAAATCGAGAGGCTAGTGTAGAACCGGAAGAAAAGATTGAAGAGCTAGAGAGGAAAAAAACGAGTAATCATGAGGTAGAGCTGGTGACTGAAGATGATAGCCTAAGACAAGGTCAAGAGTTTTTGGAAAATGAGTCATCAAAGAGAGGACCAGTGGAACCAGAAAAGATCCAACAACTGAAACGAGAAGATGAAGAAAAATCAGTGGCGGAGACAAAAACCAAGGCTGGTAAATCAGGAAAGCTTGAAATGCAGGAACTGGATGAATCTGAAGAGGATGAGGAACTGAAGAAGATCCGGAAACCAATGGAAGAGGAAACAAATGCTCCTGAAAAAGAAAAAGGAAAAGAAGGAAATGAGAAAACTGCAGTAGAGGAGATGCAAGCTAAAAAGGACCAAAAAACTCAAAGGCAAGAACCATATGCTCCAGAACCGATCTTCGAAGAAACAAAATATCAAAGAGAAGAGGAAAAGAGAATGGGGGATAGAGAAATTGAAGAGGTGAAGAGAAAATCTGAGGATGTTAGCTCAGGAAAGGTTCTGAAGGTTAAAGCAGAAGAATCAGATGGATTAGAGAAACACATGAAACTAAATGAGATCCAAGACAATCAACCAGTGGAAGAAAAAATACAGGAGCACGGAGAAGAAGAAGTGAATGAAGGGGGAGGATACAAGGCAGTGCTCAAGACAAAATCTATGGAAGATTCAAGCCATTCTCAAGATGTTGAAGAAAAGGGATCAGATCAGACAGAGAGATATGCAGAACAAGAGAAAATTCAAGAGCTAATGGTCGAGGAGGAAAGAAAAGAAAAATATGATATAAGAGAAGGAGAGCAGAAGGAGAAGGCGATGAGAATTTCACAGGTGGAGTCAAAAGCTAATGATGATAGCTCAAAGAAGAATGAGACAGAAAGATTGAGAGGGCAAAAGCAAAACGAAGATCATCAAGAACTGATGGAAATAGAAAAGAGTGATGAGAGGAAAGAGGAAAAGAAGGATCAGATTGTTGGGAAAGGGGAGACAGTAGTAGATCATGAATATGATACTCATGAACATGAAAAAGGAAAGTCAGATAAACTTGAAAGACATGAGGAAGAAGAGATGAGCGGGTCACTTGCAAAAGAGGAAATGAGCAATGATATAGAAGAAAACAAAGGAAACAGAGCAGGGGCAGAGACAAAAATCAGGGATGATGGCTTTGAAGAAGAAGAATCAGCGATAGTGGTGGGACACAGAGAAAAAGGCAAGAAGCGATCATTTGTGGCAAAGGATACTACTGCTAAAGCAAAAGAGAATAAGAATCAAGAGACAAAGAGTAGAGATGATAGCTCAATAAAGACGAGAGAAAATGCAAAGCAAGAGTCTCATGAACAAACGAGAAACTATGAAGAACAAGAAAAGAGGAATCTGGGACCAAACTGTTGCAGAAATGAAGAGGATGATGATAAGGAAGATACAGCAACTGCAGAGGCTGAGGGCACAATAAAGTTGAAGGGTATTGAAAAACGAGAATCAACTAAAATGGTGGAAAGGCATGGAAACCAAGATAACATCAATGAATTGGTGGAAGAGAAAATGAGCAATGAAGAAGGAGAAGACAAAGAGAGCATGTCCATGGAGGTCTTGGCAATATCTGAAGGCCATGAACCAAAAGGACCTGAAAGAATGAGGAAACAAGACAAGAGCAGAGAACTAGTGCAACAAAGATTAGGAGATAACCTTGAAGATGAAGAAACAGGTGAAGAAGAGAGGCGTAAAGGACAAGAATTGGTGGAAGACAGAACACATTACTGCAGAGAAAAAGAGTATGAAGATGGTAGCTCGAAAAAGACTCCAGAGATAGACAAAGAAGAGTTGACCGAACCAGGAAGAGATGAGAAACGAGACAAGATCGAAGAACCGGTGGATAAGGAAACAAGTGAAGATGACGAAGAAGAGTTAGAAGTTGAAGTTGAAGACTCAGAAGAAGATTGGGAAGCTGAAGTAATTCAAGAGATGGATTCAGATGAAGACACTGATAAAATTAGGCAAATAAGAAGAATCAAACTAGGATTTCGGTTAGTCGGAGGATCAACATTGTTTATGTCACTTATAGTCATAGTTATTAGTTTCATTCGTTCCAAGAGAAAAATAAGATGTTACAAGTTCTAACCAAAGCACAACAATATCATCTTCTTCTTTTATTCATTCGAGATTTCAATAGAAATGTGAACTTAAAATCCATACAACATTCATTACCATGAGACGGTTCTGTCTCTTTTCAAAACATAAAAGGAATCAGCTCTTAAGCCTATTTATGGAACTCAATGACCCACAAATGATATGCGGGGCATACAAAGTTGCAACTAGCAAAACCAGAACTTGCAGCCATAGCTTCATACTCAGCTCGTGTTCTCTCTTTTCCTCCAGACAATTGTGTGAGCATCAACAAATCCATGTCAAATGCAATGTTGGACTGCACATCAGTACTCTCTGCCTCATCCGGAATAACTAACTCCATGATAATTACTTTCCCATTCTCCGGCAATGCGTTCCAGCAATTCTTGAGAATCTTTGCACAATCTTCATCATTCCAGTCATGAAGCATACGCTGTAAAACATAATGATGTAAGTACCCAAAATATAATATTGAAAAGTATTAACATATTAGAGCAGAGCAGGTATTTGTGGTTGGGTCTTACTTTCAAGATGATAGCATCTCCTCTTGGAATCTCTACAAACATATCTCCAGCTACATGCTCCACATTAGGATAAGAAGGTGCTTGTGTCAAAGCACAAGTTAGATCAAAGTTGATACCCTTAATGTTTGGATACTTTGCAGTAATAAAACCAAGTGTGTTTCCAACTCCTCCTCCTACATCAACCAACACATTAACTCCTTCGAAACCTTTGTAAACTTCTAGAAACTTCTTCAAAACCCCGACACTGAATCCAGTTCGGTTGAAGAGTTTGCTTAGTCTCTCATCTGTGCCCATATAATCAAACAGCTTCATCCCACCGTTGGCGCGGGCAAATGCATCTCCTCCTTCTAGCACCACATCTTTCAACTGTGCCCTGAAATGTTAAGTTATTAAGCAAAGAATTAGCCCGTCTTCTTCTTTTGCATCTTATATAGAAAGTTGAAAACAGATCAAGAAAGTAACTATAGTTACCATGTGTTGAGGAAGACACTGTCGAGTTCGAGGATGAACTGAGAAGCAAGTGTCCCCATTTCTTCAATATTGTATCTCAAGAAGTACTTACAAATGGGCTCGGCTTTGTAAACCCTCTCACCATTTACGAGTTGGCACTTGACCATTGAGTAACTGGCGAGTAAACGAAGCATACGGTCCAACAAAGCCGGTGCTTCAGGGTTAGTAGGCGGTGTGGGAAGACGAGTCGCTATCTCAGACGGTTTGAGGAACGAACCGGATCCATTGGCGTCAGCACGAGCGGCCGAGTAGAGAGCGTCGATGACACCGAGCTCAATGGCGGCTTTGAAAACCATGGGGAAGGTAATGTAATTGGCTAGCCTCACCGCCCTCAAACCAAGCTCGGTATCATCATCTTCATTGATCTTATCCACGGTTTTAGGGTCGAAAACGTAACCCATTATTGATTTTGCTTACTTCTCTGTCAAGGTAATAGATCAAAAGAAAGAGAAGGGATGGATCTTGTAGTGCATTTGTTTTTTGCCCATGCATCTTTGTGGTTCCTTTTGTAGACCAAGAATTGCTTAAGCCTCATCAATCTCTATAATAATTTGATTGTGATTATTTTAATGTAAAGATAACATCAAAAGTACTAATAATTTAATCTTTTCTTTTATGGGTGGCTGAGATATATAATAATTGCAATCACATTATCGAGGACGTTCCAAAATACCAAGCGCCGAGTCACTGTGATACAGTACTGTATAATATGTACCTATAAACAAGCAACCACGTGAAACACGCAAAAAAATAGAAACGAGCTGTACTTGGTAATAACTTTTGGCTAGATTAATTTTTGTTGAATTGGCTGAACTTACTGTTAGAAAAGATATGCGAAAAAAGAAAAATTAAATATGATTTAATATCTCCAACTTTCCATTTTTAGTTATAGTTTCAAGCTTCACCGTCAATAGTTTTTTTAACACTTTATATAGTGATACTGTCTACTTTATTTTCATTTTTGTAGCTCATCAGATACTTCTCACTTTTTCACTCTGCCAATCACGCATTTAGAGGCAAGCTTTGTGTTGGGCAGTGAACTTCACTGATTAATGTTCAACGTAGACGTCACTTTGATTTGCCCTTTTTTTTTACCTTTTTACCAACTTACTATATATATATGGCTGTTAATTGTAACATCTCGTTATTGGATTTCCTAATAAATTGGGTGGAAACAAAGAAATTGAAAACACATCATTTTGGGCAGAATTACTAAATTTGTTAGGTGGGGATTGGTTCAAAAAAAAAAGTTAAAGTGGCGTAATTTGTGAAAAAGAAAATGTGAGGAATTGGAAAAAGAAAATGAAGAAAGGTAGGTGGAGCTTGGATCCTAAAAGTTGGTGGGACATTTTTAAACGTGATGATAATTTTGAATTGTTTAAATTCTTTATATTATATAGTCGTGCAGCTCGTCCTGGACGCTTACAGGGTTAGCTAGAGTGGCAACAAAGTAGTTTAAATATTTTATACGAGCTTACAAGTCCGGGCACATGCTTATGTCTCTACCTAAAGAATCTTAACAAGTAAAAATTTACGATTTTATTCTACCTTTTTTTTTTAATAAACCACTTGAAGAGGTGGGTTTTAATTTAATTCAGTCTACCTTGTTGCTAAAGCTAAAAAAATGTGATAATTTTTGCAAACAATTTGAAACTAATCACCCTTACTATACGAATGAACTATATATTCACGTTAAATTATAAATCATCGCAAAAATAGGAAACAAATATCATAAAAACATAATTCTATTTATGACTTATGAGTATAATGTCAGTCACATATAAATTTAATTGAAGCTCATATAAGTTCTGCATCTCATTTGTATACGCACTTCAAATTTTTACAGATATAATAGAAGAAGTAAAGACTAACTTTACAATCTGATAAATCTTTAAATCTTACATGTTTTTATTAGAAAACACATTTTAAATAGCGAAAGATGATTAAAATTATATAATTAATTTAGTTGTAATACGTTGACTACAAATATCTGGAATATAGATCAAATATTCATCAAAACGAAACATATATATATTGCAGATTGAGAAGTAACCGGCGTGTAACACGTGATGTTCATCTAGTCTATATAAATTGTAAAGTGGTAAAGAGTTGATTATTGTACTAATAGTTAAAGCATGCCTCCAATAATTCCAATATTATAATAGACGTAAATCTGGATATCTGTTCGATGTGATTTTTTTTTTTTCCAAACAGACGTATATTTAAATTGGATTTTGTGTTAATGGACAACAAAGATTGGGGTGGTTTTAACACACAGAAAAAGGATTGGGGTGGTTAAGCAACCTTAGTTTGGATCTTCAAATATTTATGTAATATAGTCCAAGTTAGCAGCTAATCAATCAGTGATGATATCATTTTAATTCCTATTTATTAGATGGGGCAGGTCTGCATCCACTAATTCCATTATTATAATGAATATTGTAGATCTGAATATCTGCTTTATGAATTATTGGGATTTGTGTTGGTATATACAGCAAAATATTAAGTCCTCTTGAATTATTGCAATATCAGTTCGTTTTTTTTTTTTTGAAATCATACATGTATGCACTACATAGGTAAAGATGATTGGTTAAGGAAAAAAAAAACTAAAGATGATCGATCCAGATTATTTTTATCCATTTAAATAAATATATTATTAAGTATTAGTGTTTCGATATACTATTCAAATTATATTTTTTATTCATTTTTCATCTTTAATAAATAAGATAAAATAAAAACTCAAATTTCCCTAAAAACTTTGTATAAAACCTTGAAAATGAAAACTATCACAACTCTGTTGTCACTATCAATCACTTTTGATATTGAAGCCAATAATCATAACTTTTCTCTTGCGCATTAGCATCTAACATTCTCTATGTTTATTCCTTCCTACAACACACTAATTAGACATAATTGTTCTTTACTTATACCGATCTGGATCTAAAACATTCTTTTGTTTGGTTAAAATATCCGAGAGTTTATATAGTAGAATATGGTAATATAAAAAATATGTTTCGAATTGATTTCATATTCGATTTCTATCAGTTCCTACGTACGTGTCTAAATGTATAAGCTAATGAGTCATAGGTTCTAGTCCCAGGTCAGTTTCTAGCCAAATGAGAACATCTTGATTCAACACCATTAAATAAAAGTATAAAACTGTGGCACTTGAACACAACTTATTAAACTTTCAAGAGATGAATATTTCATTGTGTCTTCCAATTGTAGGAAATGAGCCCAACCAATGTAAGGAACTCTCATTTTTCGACCCATTGTATTGAAAATATGATTTATCGGCCCATACAAAATAGTTCACAACGTCTTGAACCAAAGGACAAGAAACTGTGTTGAACTTGTTTTGTTTCAATCTTATAATCATTTTGAGTATCCAAAAACAAAAATATATATATTGTTTTTTTTGTCAGAACTGATTTTTGTGAAACCTTTTTTTTCTTCTTGTCGTTAAGCTTTCTTCTTTTTGATCTTATTTGAGGAATATGCGTAAGATAAGAATATTTTTCTTCATTATAATGGAAGACAAAACGAGACAACACGTATTCGGTACATTAATATAATAATAATTTGAAGCCTTGAAATGGAAAGCATGAACCGTCAAATCTTCAACCTTCATTAGAGGTTTGTTCCATATAGAATTATTGTTCCTATTATTTGGTTATAATTTGCAAAGATGAAATGAAATAAAGTTGAAATTTTTTCTCAATCAGATTGATAATACGTACTAACACACACAAAAAGCTTCCACTACTACTAAATTAGAACAAATTTTAAAATTATTGTAATCTAGTTAATATTTAAAATTACATTAATATAATTTCCCTTACTACATCATTGTAAATATACAATTGTGAAAATATGTGTTGTCGTTTTGATTATATATATTTTTAGTTAAAAGCTAAGCTAAGAATTCAAGAGATATGTTATTGTAGAACTGCTTTTCTAATATCTATAGATATTTACTCACTTTTTATTATCTATTAAAAACTCCAATTTATTTGTGAGAAATCCGAAAATCGTTTAATTTGTGTTCAAATAATCTCTTTCGACTATATACATTTTAAGCGTAAAATATTTGATGTATATACACCAGCATGCATGTATATATGGTCCATTTATGTTTACATCTATTATAACAGCTCATTCTATAAAAAAAGAAAGATTATTTTTCTTATAAAAAATTAGAAAAGAAATATGTTTCGTAGAAGAACGAAAAGATGGCTCGATCTTTATTTGTCTACGATGTTCCACAGACATCCTAGTTATCTAATATAATCCAAATTATTTGAAAAATATCTACTAATGGACAATTTCAAAACTTTTAGCAATGTCGATCGTTGTGACAACGAGAGTATATGTACGTAGGCGAGTACGTATGCATGTTCATTGCGTGATATATAGTATAGTATATATACTTCTACAGAATTTGTAAATTAATAAATAAGTTAGAGACTAGATTAAAATGAGGAGAATCGAGTGGTGGTGTATGTACAAGTGTGGTGATGCGTGAGTGGTGATGGTGAAGGATGGTGCTCTTCGTGTGGAAACCACACTCTTCCTCTTTCTTTATTGATCAACATCTTTCCACTATATATTTTATCTCACTCTATTTTTTTCCAGTGCTTTCCAATTCATCAATCCATTTCTTTTATTATTATTCTTATTATTTTATATTTAACGAAACCCTACTAACATTTGTTCACTATCTATTTGATAATAGCGTTTTTCACTTTTAAACGGATTTAATTGCTCACTGCGATTTCAGAGAATCTAAGAATTGGTTTTGTGAATAAACATCTGATTCGTATATGATTATTTAATATATACTTGGATTTTACTGTTTCATATTCTAATCGTTCGATTTCATATATATTTTAATTAGTAAGGGCTAGCCAGTGCCGTACGTGGGGGTGTTATGCCCTCAAATTTTCAATTTTCTTTGTATATTTAGTACGTAGTGGTATTATATATTGATTAATTCATTTTATTAGTTTCTTACAGCTTCTATAGTTTATTTATCTCACAAAGACTTCTTGAATTGTAAGTTCTAAAAACAAAAACAGAAACAAACTAACTGTATTTCTTTGTATATATGGTTAAATTTGAAATAATTTATTATTCTGTCAATAAATGTCTCGTTTCATTCAACAATTGAGAGATACAATTCAAATTCACCAAGCGAATCTTTTGCAGTTGAATTCGTTGTTGGCTTCTCAAAATATAAATAGAACATAAATAAAACGAAACAAGAATACTAATTAGGCCTGTGCAAAAAATCCGGATCCGAAATATCGAACTAAACCCGAACCCAAAAAAAAAAACCGAACCCAAACCCAAATTCATAAAATATCCGAATGGGTCCTAAATTTCTATATCCGAAAATCCGAACACCCAGACCTAATATTAATGCTTTGATATCAATCAATAAATTAAATAATTTCATATTAATTAATCAAAAAATAAATTAGTCTCCAAACTAAGAAAGTTAACAAAACAATTTCTATTCAATATAATATTTTGATAAATCCATTCAATTTGATAACTTTTGGTCAAACGTTACAAAGATCTACAATTATTGATAACTTTTGGTCAAACATTACTAAAATCTAAAACTAAATGAATAGAAACAGTGTGATTGATTAGCTACTCATCTTCCTTTATATTTCTCCTTTTTTGGTTCTTTCTTTGTCGAGAAATAAAAAAGGTATAAATAATCAAAAGGAAACGAGAAAGTAAAGAGAAAAATAATAATCAATATTAACCAGCCAAGATTAAGATAATAAAATTTATATTCTATATATGGGGAAAAGAACAATTATATGTTTAACACTCTTAGACAGTTTAACTATATGTTTACACTCTGATCCTTATATATTACTGATCCCGACATATAAATTAAACATCAGTAGAATGTTCGCTTACCCGACGGGTTCACCTAGTAGAGTATTAATTACTTTACTACAATAAGGAAAACGTGATAATACTATCATAAAATTAGTAAGTAATGGGTAAAGTTCAAATATATATACTCAACAAATTAAAATGGGTTAAAGATTGCGTAGAGTAATGGATCAAGTTGAAAATTCCTTTTTTCCTTTATTTTAGTCTGTTCTTCTTTTTCCCTAGAAGACATGCATGCCTTTGATCATGAAGAGGACATAACAGCTTCTTATGTAACTGCCTTTTTTGGCCTCACTAAGGATTTTTATCTTAACTATACAAAAATGGCGAGAAACACACAAAATAAGGTTTTCTTATCACCTTTTTATTATGGCTTCCCATTTCATTTCATTTAAACAAATTAAAGTTATTATATATATATATATGCCCATATATTTAATACACAGCATAAGGAGGTTAGAAGAGAACAATACGATTCTTATCCATGCAAACCAAATTAGTTTAAGGGCATCTATACTATCATGTCATTTTCAATGTAGACACGAAGCATAGTAGTAGTATCTAATCCACACATTCAATTTGAAATATGATTAGAAGAAGAATCAATGTCTCAATTTACTACATCAGTCGCAAACAACAATATTTTCATAATTGCCGTTCTTGTATAAACATGGGTTGTAATATAGTATCTGATTAAATTTGTCCTTAAATTAGTGCCATTTAGTACAGTTTTTTTCTTTTCAATACCATAAATTAATACCAACAAGAAAAAAACAACTAGTGGTGATGCTCCACATATTGTCTCCACCAAGCCAAAAAGTAAACTCAAAAATCTCCATAAATAGAATGAGCCTGGGCGTGTGTTCTCCACACTTACTCGATTCTCTTGCTCAAACAAAAACAAAATAATTTATTTTGAAAAATGGAACAAGGTCGTAACACGAACATGGACATAGAGAAGGAATCAACAACCTTTGACTACTCCAAACGCTCTCAATGGCTACGCGCCGCCGTGCTCGGAGCCAACGACGGTCTGGTCTCCACGGCGTCGTTGATGATGGGAGTTGGCGCCGTGAAACATGACGTCAAGGCTATGATTCTCTCAGGATTCGCCGGGATGGTGGCCGGAGCTTGCAGTATGGCGATCGGAGAGTTTGTCTCCGTTTACTCTCAGTACGACATAGAGGTAGCTCAGATGAAGAGAGAGAGTGGGGAAATAGAGAAAGAGAAGCTTCCTAGTCCACTACAAGCCGCCGCTGCGTCTGCGCTTGCGTTTTCGGCCGGTGCGATTGTGCCGCTTTTGGCGGCTGCGTTTGTGAAGGAGTATAGAGTGAGGATCATTGCGGTTGTGGCGGCCGTTACGGTGGCACTTGTGGTTTTCGGGTGGTTAGGAGCGGCACTAGGGAAGGCACCAGCGGTTAGGTCTTCGGCTAGGGTTTTATTTGGAGGGTGGTTAGCTATGGCTGTTACCTTTGGGTTAACTAAGCTTATTGGGTTACGTGGACTTTGAATGGTTCCTGAAGCTTAAGACTCTTCTTTTGTATAGTACGCAACGTTGCGGACTCTACAATGAAATTCGGTTGGAAACCCATGAAACGTGACAGTGTGTTTACGGTACGTGAACAAACTCTATTACCAAACACAGTTTATTGAAAATAAGCGGTTATGTTTTAGTCTTATTAAACATGTAATTTTTAGATTTGGTGATATCATGATGTTTGAGAGACCTGTTTTTTTACGGTGAATATTGTAATCTATTACGATGACAGTTCGTTTTATTTCCGGAAACTTCCTGATATTGAAGTTTCTGCAGTAATTATGCAACGTTTATGTCATAATGGAATTTTAATAAAACAATAATCGTTTTGTTGATGTATGTATATTTTTTTTTTTTTTTTTTTTGTGATTTATGAAGGAATAAATTGTGGTATCTCTATAAAAGATGCCAATCGAAACAGTGGTTTTTTATATATATTTTTGGGTGTGATAAGAAAAAGGATGTGTTATAAAAATTAGCAAAAAGATTTCGTTAATCTGAAAAATTAAAGTGTGCTACTATTAGATTACTTATTTAGAACTATTCAACAAGTATTGTCAACATTATCATAGTTCCCAATCTTTTAATTTTATGTAAAATTGAATGCAAAAATATCACGTTATACATATATATGTTTTATTTTTAAAAAACTTGCACTAACATATGCAAATGTAGGTCTATGAATGGTTCCAAAGGGTTTAATTAGAGAGGTCTTGACTGCTCGAATATATGTCATATGGGAAGTGGAGATGATATGGATCTTTTCATTTATCATCAATTAATTTTGAATTGAATATATGGTATCAAAAGTAAACTCAAACGGGTATAATCGAGTTAAAAATTGAATATCATGTCGAAAATAAATAAATTAAAATTATCTGATTTTGAACTAGAAACAATGACATATATTGTATCATGTAATTTGTGATATTTTTTAAAAATCAAAATATTAATATTTTGTAACTAAAATTTGATTTGTTATATTTTAAGGTATTTCCATGATAAAATTACTCGATCATATCATATGTTTTTTTGTTAAAGAATTGGATCATATCATATGCTAGCTTTTCTTGGTGCAATTCTCATATGTTTGAGTTTTTGAATCAATTAAAATATATAGCTTAAATATAGAGGAAAATGTTTCGAAAAATAAAGGATCATATTAAACACAGTAAAGCAATGGACCAGAGTTTCAATAGACCACTCATAACATTGAACATAACATATCGGTGATCTCGACAACATTCATAAAAGTATAAAAAGAAAAAAAAGAAAAAAAAAAAAAAGAAAGAGAGAGCTACTTTATAATTGTTGTCGTATACTATACATAATCGTACGTATTATTTCCATTCATGCTTTTCACATCTCCATAAAAGGAGGAGCAGCTTGCTTTTAGTTATACATCCCACAAAAAGGAGATATTTCGTGCCGTAAACAAAGTAGATTCAGATCAAATTTGTTATATTTGAAAGGAAAAACTAAAATTATATTACCTAAAACTAACCTGAACTTTAACCAAAACTTCCACTATAGTGATCTATATAATAGATGTGATTCTTATTACTGGTTTTCTTAAAAACAAAACTCGAGTTTATTTTTCCTTGTCAACAAAAATGGAAATAAGGAAGAAAAAAAAGGCATACAACAAAGGATGATATTTGTATATCTCAAAACTCAACCTTTTGCGTTTCCCTGCAATTTTGCGAGCATGCGGGTTCATGAACCAATTATTCAGCACTTTTCAGGGAGAAAGAAAACAAGAAAACTAAAAAAACAAAACATTCTTTTGTTGTCTCTCTTTAACCTCTCTCAAAATCTTCTGTGAATGCTTCGGTCAGAAGCAGGGAAGATGAATCTGTTCATTCTGCATCGACGCAGACACGGCATAACAAGGCCTGTGTGAGTGTTTCAAGCTCCAAAGTAGACATTTGTATGTTGTCGGGAATCTACTGTATCTTGAAGATGTTCTTCAGTTTTACAACTAGCTTCCATTCATCCATGGATAATTCATCCTGCATTTAATTTGGATTTATGATTTAGATCTTTTTTTGTCTATTCAAAATGATGATTTAAAGAAAAAAACCCATATAAGGAGGAAACAACTTCTTCTCCACTTACCCGGTAGTTAGTTTTGAGTATGTCGATAGATCTCCTCGAAATGTGACTCACAAGTTCATCTTCCATGTCAAAGTGCCTCCCAAACATTTTCTGTTCTTCAGGATTTGAGGCAACAATCTGTATACAAGAGAAAGCATCGAGTTATATATAGTAAGGTGAATGTGTGAGAATGGTGAAACCACAGCAACAATTACTCTTTTGTGTCTCTATCTAAACAAAAGATTTGCGAGCTTGTTGAAGAGAATGATCTCATCTCATTATTACCTTAATCGCCACCTTGTTGCCCTTCTTTGCATAGTCAACAGGCTTGTGGTTGTTCTCAATAGAGGCAATGCGGCCAATATCGATGAACTCTCTGCTAGGGACGCAGATGGGAGTTCCAATCTAAAAACCAACAAGACAAATGTGTTACGGAAGTGTTAATCCTAGGACTTGTGTTCGACATATGTGTGAGTTACAGAGAATCTAGGAAAGTAAGAAAAATAGAATACCTTAAGTATACCCTCGACGACATCCACTCCCAGGACTATTGGGTCTCTCTTGTTGAACACACAGTTAGGTAAAATCTGAAGGACGCATGGGAAGACTGCTTCATCGGCTGATTCCTTCTTCTTCTCCTCTTTGATATTCTCAATATACGCCTTAAACTGATCGAATAAATGATAGATGATATCAGCGCAGAAGATCTTAACTCCCATTTCGTCTGAAAGTTCACGAGCCTCTGTAGTCACTTTCACGTCAAAAGCCAAAATTGTAGCATATTCCTTCTTCCTCTCGAGCATCACTCCCGCTTTCATGATATCCTTCTTATGCACAGGCCCTATACCGATACCACTGACAGGTATCTTTACAGCTGGGGACTTCAAGAATTCAAGCAATGCTTCCAATGACCCTAACGTAGACGCTTGTACATAAACTCCTTCACCACTTTTGTCAATCCTGCTCAAAACTGACTCCATATCTTCCATAGCCTGCTCCTTGATCGCATCGATGTCATCATCAGGTCCAATCACATGCAGGGCAGTGCCAGCAATAGCGTGTTCAAGACCCTTTTTAAACACAAACCAAAAATGGGAAACGATATTCAAGATGTGATTCAAACTTCAGAAACTAGCAACTAAGATAATTGTGGAATCGCTTCAATCACCTGGGCAGTAATTTTAATACCCTGTGCAGCCTTTATCTCTTTATGATGCACATAAGTACCCTGAAACATCAGACCAGGGATTCACGTTGTGTTTAGGAAAAGGAATAAAGACACAATTTAAATGAACAATGTTTCTGAAGGAATAACAGTCGAAAGGACAAATGAAGTGGAGTATCTGAAAGTACCTTCACCCGTAACTCCTTCATTGGATGAGGAGTTAGTAACGCTCTGATCGTTGTGACTATAGGTCCCTGAAATAGGAGAGGAAGAAATATTATTACTTTTCAAAGTTCTATGTCTATGTCCCAGTGCATGACTTGTTTGGGTATATAGATCACAAGGTTTCTACTTGCCTGTAACCCACAAACGACGATTTGATCACCTTCATGAAGTACACCGTTTACCAACACAACATCAATCGTTGTACCATGCCCTTCAATAACTTTGACCTCCAGGACAGTACACTGTTCGACCATTTCAAAAAAGGGTAAGAATTATCATGCCGAAGTAGTGCAGAAAAAACTGTTCCCTAAAAGAGTGATGAGAGAGACCTGCACGTCGTCAACATATGTAAGTTTCTCCACCATTGTTTTCTGAGCCCAATTAACCAACAACAGCAAAAGATCTGGGATCCCTTCCCCACTGAAATATAAAGCACCAAAGTTAACCAACTATTTAGGATGGAAAAGTTGTTTGTTGAGCTGTAAATTGAAGACAACAAACAGAAATTCATACGTAATAGCACTTGTAGGAACAATACTGAAAGTTTCTCCCATATCTTTATTCTTGTAGTAAAGCTCAGTGTTGAGACCTTGCTCCTTGAACTCGGTTATAATCTGAAATACCAACGAAACACCATAATTTGAATAATACGTACACAAAGTGATAGCTCAAACCATGCATAAGATTATTTGGACGTATATAGCTCACCCCAGTGAGCCTCATGTTAAATTCACTTATGACATCTTTAGTTTGCTGCTTCATTGCCTTCACGATAGGAGCATTCTTGCATGCTTTCCATCCATATAGCCTATCCACCTGGAAGTTGAAAGGATTAAAATTCAACAAGGGAATTAACAACAGAGAACAAAACTCTCATCCAGCCGAATGACAAGCAGTCTCACCTTATTCAATGCAACAATGAACTCCGTGTTCCTCATTCTTAATAGATTTAGAGATTCGATGGTTTGTGGCTCCAACCCATGCATTATGTCAACCACCAAAATTGCAAGGTCACACAAACTTGAACCCCTTGACCGAAGATTCGTGAAGGACTCGTGGCCAGGTGTATCAATAACCAATAGACCTGGCACCTTAAGTTTTGCATCGGCTTTCAGTTCCCTGGTCCTCTCTCGGATGTTTTCTGCGGGGAAATACGTTGCACCAATCTGCTGAGTTATACCTCCAGCCTCGCCTTCCTGTACATTTGTTCCTCTGATGCAATCCAACAGCTTTGTTTTACCAGTATCGACATGACCCATGATGCAGCAAATGGGAGAGCGGAGATTTTCTTCACCCTCTTTAGGTTCACTCAGAGCTGAGCCTTTACCCTTCTTCGAGGCATCTTTCGCCCGGGTAGCACGTTTTATACGTATAGTATCTTCCACTTCAGGCAAAGTTTTAGTGGCAGGTGCTGTTTGGCTGCTCGTACCTACTGGTTTAGCTGTTGGTTTGTCAGCTTCAGGGACTGCGTAAAAATATTCAAAAGATGAGATTAAAAACAGATAAGCGATGAAACATTAGGGAGAAGAACAGAGAACTACAGTTCATACAAACCTGACTCCTGTGTCTTTGATACAGCGTCCTTTATTTCTTTATTAGCTACAGTCTGAGCTTCGTCCTCCTCATCATCGAAATCACCTTTGAACTTAAGATCAACATCATCTCCCCAGCTTTTTGCATCCCATTCATCTTCTTCATCATCTTCCTCAAGCCCATTCTCCTGAGCTACAACAGTAGTAGCTGCTTTCTCATCTGTGTCTGCTGACTCTATTAAATCAACATTTTCAGCGTCTGCTGAACCCACTTCACCTAAAGTATCTGGTTCATCTGCATGATTCTCTTTTGGGTCTACCTCCTCTTCCACCTGAACAGAGGCAGAGTCATTGCCTTTTTGGCGAGCTGATTTTTTCTTGTTGGCATAAACGGGACGCTTTGTGGTAGGCTCACCCTCATCTACAACTGGGAGACCTCCACCAACAGCACGCAGCTGGTTCTTAAAAGCCTCCCTCTTCAGAGCTTCAGCCTTTTGCTTTGGTGTTAGAAGCTTGCCATCTAGCTTCTTCCTCAATAGTTTCTCCTTTTCTTTTTCCTTTTTCTTACGCTTAGCCTCCTCAGCTTGCTTCTCAAGCTCTTCCTGCCTAAGACGCTCCTCTTCCTCCTTTCTTAATTTCTCTTCCTCTTCCCTCTTCTTTCTCTCTTCAGCTTCTTGCCGCCGTGCAAGAGCCTCTTGCATCTCTCTAACATGTTTAGGAATTTTCTTCTCTGCTGCTTTACCTTTTGCATCCTTCTTCTTCGCCTGCAGTGGCTCAGGTACTGATTCTTCTTGTTTTTCCTCCTTAGCCTCCACAGAAGAAGTTGCTGCAGCAGCAGCTGCTGCTGCTGCTTTTTTCTCTTTCTCTTTCTCCTTCTTCTTTTTCTTTTTCTTCGCTGCAGCAGTCTCTTCTTCTCCTTCCTTATCACCAGCATTCTCTCCAGGTGCAACTGGCTCAGGCTGAGTTTGAACTTTCTCTTCTTCGAGAGGCGATGAAGCAGGTTTTCCAGCAGCAGGGGCCTCTCCAAGTGCTGCAAGAAGTATGTCCAAATCATCCTCTTCCTGTACTGTCCTTCCGCTCTTATTATTCTTCTTCTTTTTCTTACTCTTCGCAGGTTCTACAGCCTCCTCACTCTTCGTACCAGATGTTTTACTTTTACTAGTTTCGTCAGCAACTTCATTTCTTAGCATTGAGTCGTCATCACCTAACGAGGCCAAAACACTGCTGCCCTTCTTTTTAGAAGATTTCTTCTTACCCGAAAACGTGATCTCGGGGCTCTCTTCATCTTCGCCGGGCCTATCGGTTGAAGCCTCCGTCTCTTCTTCATCATCAAGCAAAGCAGCGCTAAATGAATTACCGCTCTTCTTGGAAGATTTAGAAGACTTCTTTTTCTTACCGGAGAAGGTGATAAGAGACGCGTCTCCCTCATCCCCATTCGCTTCCTCGTCATCCTCGCCATCATCACCACCACCAAGTGCATCAAAAGCTGAAGCCGCAAACGAATTACCACCTTTTTTACCCTTACCCGTGAGACTGACGACTGGCTCATCAGCTCTGTCACCATCAGATGCATCATCCTCCACTTGCTCCTTATCATCTTCATCATCAAGCAAAGCAAAGCTAACAGCGCCACCTTTCTTAGATTTCGACTTCTTCTTCCCTGCAAAAGCAATCTCCGGAACATCGTCTTCCTCGCCAGCAAAATCGTCATCCTGCAGCGCACCTTTCTTACCTTTCTTACCCTTCTTCTTCCCAGTGATAACAACCTTCTCCTCCTCAGCTTTAGGCTCCTCAGAGAGCTGCGTACCTATGGAGTACTCATCGTCATCAATTTGAATTGCTTTCTTCTTAGATTTAGCAGCACCAGCGAGAGATGACGCAGCGGGTTGCTGTTGGTCATCGTCTCCACCTCGAGCACTCGGCTTCTTCCGACCCATTTGGTAAATTCCAGGCCCGGTTCCAAAATTCTTCCGGCTAACCCAGGTAAAAACTTTCTACAATCGAACGGGAAACAAAATTTATAGGTTTATCAGTCTTCGAGATCGGCACAAACTTCACAGTCGGAAACACGAGAAAGCAATACTCTGATGCCTAAGAGGAGAATCGAGAGAGTCTTTGTTACCTTACCTCGGTGACCAAACTAATCGAACGAGTCTCAACGAGAGCGAGAGAGAGCGCGGCGCAGCGAGAGAGTAGAGAAACAAAGGAATAATTATAGCCAAGCCTTACTTTGCGAAACCGGCGTGAAGCTCCTCTAGGGTTGAGCCCAAAAAAATAAAACACAAAGCTGGTTAAATGTTTTTTTTGGCTGTTTGGTTCTTATAATAGCTAAGATCTTTTTTCCTGATTGTTTTCTTAATCTGCTCTTCTAGGGTTGAGCCCAAAAAAATAAAACACTTTGTGTTTTGTAACGCTGGTTAAATGTTTTTTTTGGTTGTTTGGTTCTTCTGATAGCTAAGATCTTTTTTCGTGATTGTTTTCTTAATCTGCTCCTCTAGGGTTGAGCCCAAAAAAATAAAACACTTTGTGTTCTGGTTAAATGTTTTTTTTTGTTGTTTGATTCTTCTAATAGCTAAAATCTTGTTTCCTGATTGTTTTCTTAATCTATACTATTAAAATAAAAAACATTATAGAAAAATTTTTTGTACCGTGTTATATTACGATTTTTGTCATTTATTCTATAGTCTCATTAAGGGCAAAATTGTCATTAAATATAAACAAATATGCAAGATCTAACCATATATAAAATCAAAATCTGTTAATAAAGATATTCTCTTGATTTCAAATCTTAAAATAAATAATAAATCTAAAAATCTAAGTAAAAAATATATATTTGTCGTGATATGTTCGATTATGCATTTTTTCAAAACATGGTAATTAACATTAATTAAAAAAATTATCAATTAATATTAATATATTGTAATAAATTAATGATTTAATTTTTATCTTCTAAATTTAAAAATATAAATTATTAGAAGATTATAAAATTTATAATAATAAATTTCATCTTTAAGACCGGTCATAATCTAGTTTTTCTTTAATATATATAGACAACTAATTTATGTTTTCTATAGAGTGTAATTACTGAATTTGATTATTTTTGGGCTCTTTTTAATAAAATTAAGATTTAATTACATAAATAACTCAGAAAAAGTTAGAATTATTAAATAAAAATATTTTGGTTTATTTTTCTACCAAATTCTTGTATAATGGGCAAGAATTTGGTTCGGTCGAAACGACGGAGAGGAGCATCAAGATCATAAGTTCGAACAAGATCATTGTATTTTTTTTTTGTCGTTTTTGGAAATACAAGTGTCGGTCATTGACGAAAAGAAGAGTATGTTCGTCATACCAGTCTCAGCCACCACACCGGAAGATATTTCTTATCATCGCCCATCTTTAGTTTATCCTTTTTTTTTTCTTAACAAAAATAAATAAAGAAGAAAACAATAGTGACACAAATCACAGTCAAAATTAAGAAAGCTCCTAGATCTCTACGAGAAGCTCAAGCGGAGGAGACTTACGATCATCATTCCGATCAGCGAACCATGTCAAGCGACAGCAACGATCTGGAAGAAGATGAGCTTCTTCAAATGGCGTTGAAGGAGCAGGCTCAGAGAGATCTCACCTATCAGAAGCCTCCCTCAGCTTCTGCTCGCAAGCCTGTTGCTAATTTAGTGCAGCAGCCCCGACAGCCGAAGCCGGTGGCCGCCGCTCCGCCGAAGAAGTCTGCCGGAGCTGCGGCGGCGGTTAGGAAACCTTCCATGGATGACGACGATGAGTCGGAGGTGGAATTGCTCAGCATTTCGAGCGGGGATGACGATGTGGAGAGGGAAAGGGAGAGAGTTGGTTCCGGTGGTGGTATTGGGAAAGGAAGAGGCAGCGATGTCCGGGAGAGAGGAAGAGCGAGGAAGGAGGATGATGGAGCTTGGGATGGAGAGGAGCCTGATTGTTGGAAACGTGTTAATGAAGCTGAGGTACGTATATGTTGGTTCAAGTTTTCGGCAAGATACATGCGTGAACGCTCGAATTTTATTTAGCTGGAATCTGTGCTTGTTGCTTGTTTGATCAAGTTCGAGAGTTTGAATTCGATTTGTTGAACAATACCATTCCTGGAATACTGTGAATGTTTATCCTTAGTTTCCTGAGTGGAGTTGATGTAGAGAGCTTGAGAATAAGAAGGACATTAGTGATGTTAGAAGTTCGTGATGGAAAGATGTCTATTTCACTATAATTCCGATGACATTTTGGCAGCTTGCCCGTAGGGTTCGTGATATGCGGGAATCGAGAACAGCACCCCTGGTTCAGAAATTAGAGGATAAAGTGCCTGCACCTGGCAAGAAAGTGGTTCTCACTAGTTTGCAGTCATTGCCTCGTGGGATGGAATGTATTGATCCACTAAAATTAGGGTACTTGCTCTCATTTCGTTTTGCTTACTTTGAAAGCCAGACGGATACTTTGTTCTCTGACGTTGATATGGTACAACTTATCTAAGCCCGACTTTGTGTACTATATAGGATAATAGACAACAAGACACTGAGATTAATCACTGAGACGTCAGGCAGTCCATCAAAAGCTGAGAAAGTGGATAATACACTTCGAGGTATGTCTTTCTTTCCAATACCTACAACTCGAGTTGAATAATAGCTCTTACAAGAAAAATTGATTTTTGGAAGGGATTATTCGATGTACAGTAACCAGTTTTTCCTATCCTCTTTGGATTATTTGCAGAAAAGTTGATCTACTTCTCTGATCATTTCGATCCGAAGCTGTTTCTTTCTCGCATTCACCAAGACACAAGTGCAGCAGATTTGGAAGCTGGTGCCCTTGGCCTGAAAAGTGACTTAAAGGGTCGGAATTTGCAAAGGAAACAGTTGGTAAAAGACAATTTCGACTGCTTCGTCTCATGTAAAACAACAATTGATGGTATGTACTATTGCACTAATGGGATGATTTTTGTTTTTCTTCCATCATGTTGATGTATAGACTACTGGTTTTCTTATTAGATATTGAGTCAAAACTGAAGCGTATTGAAGAAGACCCAGAAGGGTCAGGAACTACCCATTTGTTCAATTGTATGAAAAGTGTGACATCAAGGGCCAATCGTGCATTTGAGCCTCTTTTTGAGAGACAGGTTGGTGTGGTCTGATTTTGGATTTTTGCTGTCACTCTGTTTCAGTTTGTTGAAGGCTTTTTCACAATCGTTTTTTAGGCTCAAGCTGAGAAAATCAGGTCTGTACAAGGAATGCTTCAGAGATTCCGGACACTCTTCAACTTACCCAGTATCATTCGTAGCAGTATTAGCAAGGGTGAATATGATTTGGCTGTTCGAGAATACAAGAAGGCGAAATCTATTGCTCTCCCTTCTCATGTATGCCTAAATTTTCTATCACTCTCTTGAGACAGATGCTAACCACTTTCCTATAAGTTTTTCTTGTTACGATTTTATTTACTTACATAACAAAGATCTTGACAACATAGAAAAACAAGCTGCTTTCAGGTAAATATACTCAAGCGTGTACTCGAGGAGGTAGAGAAAGTTATGCTGGAATTTAAAGGCACTCTTTACAAGTCTATGGAAGATCCAAAAATAGACTTTACAAGTGTATGTCAGTTATTATTTATTTAATTCTAATGTTAACTAGTAATTGAACTGAACAATCCTTCATTCAAATTTTCATTAAGTGCATAATACTGCTATCAAGTCAATATTCAGTCCCTTGTTCATCTTATCTGCTGTCATCATTTCTAACTTCCATTAAAAGATTTCCCTTTTTCATTTTCCAGCTTTTGTACATCAAAATGATTAAATGTTTTCCTTGGTTATAGATCCATTTACTTGATTTCTGCATATTTGTACAACAACTTTTGAAATCTTTTATATTTCCTCTTGGATACTTTGAGAAACCAGGCTTGACACATTCAAGTATATTTTGCTTAATTTTAGCTGGAAAACACTGTGAGGCTTTTGCTGGAGCTGGAACCCGAATCTGATCCTGTGTGGCATTATCTAAATGTTCAGGTTGGTATATTCGAAAATTTCACTCTTTTTACTTCCCTCTTAATATGTTTTGCGTAGTATCCAGGTTCCTAACAGATTTTCTTTGAGTATCAGAGTGACGTTTAGCTTATAAAATCATTTATTTTTTTCCTTTTCGATTGCTGTATTAACTTTCAACATAGCAGATCTATAGAATTGGAAAACACGCACATATTTAACTTGCGTGTGTGGCACCCACATTTTTTGTTGCAATCACTGTTTTATCTCCATAACGCCATCGTGCTGGTCTTTTTTATTTACCAGAATCATAGAATTCACGGATTGCTTGAGAAATGTACATATGATCATGAAGCAAGGGTGGAAATTTTGCGCAATGAGACTCATGAGAGAGCCATCTCGGATGCGAAGTGGCAACAAATTCAACAAAATGTCGTTTCATATGTGAGTCCAACATTGAGAATAGCTATATATCATTAGAAGATTATTTTAGATTCGGTTCTATTAACCGAGAACATTTGTTTTTTTTCAATCCTTTAGTCAGATACTGCCTCTTCTATGGAAAATAATGAAATTCAAGTTGACCTACAATCATTGGAGTTCCCCAACGAAGAGATTGATGCTTTGAAGGGAAGATACATCAAAAGATTGACTGCTGTGCTTGTGCATCATATCCCTGTCTTTTGGAAAACAGCTCTATCAGTTTTCAGTGGAAAGTTTGCCAAGGTATTTGCTTCTTTCTTTCTCAAATTGGAGATTTTTCTTCATTTAGATTTGAATATAAATGATTTTCTGTCCAGTCTTCCCAAGTTACTGATACTTCAGCCAATAAAGCGGAGGAGAAGGTCACGGAGGCAAGGTATTCAACTCATTCTCTGGAAGAAGTTGCTGGGATGATACGCAAGACTATTTCTGCCTATGAAGCAAAGGTACTTATAGTATTCCTTTTCTTTTTCTATTAAAATGACCTTCCCAGTGATTCTTCTCTCCATATTGGAACGGTAAACCCTGCGGTATATGTGCCATAAAGTGGTTCTAAATATTCTCGTTTCATGGTTACTGCTGCTATAGGTGCACAGCACATTTTGTGATTTTGATGAGTCATGCATTCTCCGCCCATTTATGAGTGATGCCATTAACGAAGTATCAAAAGCATGTCAAGCTTTTGAAGCCAAAGAGTCAGCGCCCCACAGTGCTGGTACTGTATTTGAACTTCTGCTGAAGCTTGAGCTTGATGTTTAAATTAAAGTATACTGAAATGCTATGTATGCTTTTTGGTTATGGCAGTTGTCGCACTAAGAAAAGTCCAGGCGGAAATCACTAAGATTTATATCCAAAGGCTTTGCTCTTGGATGAGGGCCTCCACGGAAGGAATATCAAAAGAGGAGACGTGGATCCCTGTTTCCATTCTTGAAAGGAATAGATCTCCATATGCCATCTCGTACTTGCCTCTTGCATTCCGTTCAGTTATTGTCTCTGGGATGGAACAAATCAATATGTAAGTTTCAAGTGTGTTTTGGTAAACGTATATAAAACAGTTGTGGTTCTAGCTTGTCCATAATTACCAATTCGGTGTTGTGGCATGTGAACTAATATGACCTCTGTGCCGTGTGATATGATAGTAAATGGCCCTTATATGCTTTTCATTGCTATTCATGAAACTGCATACAGAAACATGCACTTCGAATTCCCTTGTTGTTAGTAGAGTGTTTAACTCGTTTAGATGTTGATGTCTGTGTATCCTTTTTCAGTATGATTTTGTCTGTCAAAGGTGAAGCTGCCAAATCTGAAGATATGTTTGCCCAGATTGAGGAAATCCTGATATCTGTTAGACTGGCTTTTTTGAACTGCTTTCTGGATTTTGCTGGTACGACTTTTCACTATAATTCCTTGATATATCCACTTGCCAATGTCCACATACCTTCATGGATGCAGGAAAATGCACACACTGTACAGTTATTAAGTTGATATGCTACTTTGTTTTCCCCATGTATCAGCGCACCTGGAGCAAATCGGTGCTGATCTTTCCCAAAGCACTTCAACACGAGAGGATTGGAAAAACGGATATGCTGATGATCAACAGGAAGTAGCATCAGCCAACACCTACGGAAGTGTTGTCGATCCTCACAGGCGGTTGTTGATGGTCTTAAGTAATATAGGTTATTGCAAAGATGAACTTGCTTCAGAGCTTTACAACAAGTTCAAATACACCTGGATGCAGTCTAGGTTGGCCCTCGCGCAGTTGACGTCATTATTCTTATTCAATAGTTATCTACCTGTTCTCTAAGTGGTAGACAAGTTGTGCATACTCGCTTATCGTTAAATGACTCAAACTGGATATAATAAGTACCAGTGGTTATATTTGATTTGTTTCATAATCGGAAACTTGCCACCCATGGGTGATGTCTAACGTTCACTAGAGTAAGGCTTGATTTATTTTCATTTTTCAGGGACAAAGATGAAGACAGCAGCGATCTTCAAGATCTAATTATATCTTTCTCTGGTCTTGGAGAGAAAGTCCTCGAGCATTACACTTTTGCTAAGGTATTGGTTTTTCCGTCTAGGAATGGTTTTGCAACTTGTTAGAAATGGAACTGAAAAAATCCGACGATTTTTAAATGTACTCAGGCAAATTTGATCAGAACAGCTGCCACCAATTATTTGCTGGACTCTGGTATTCAGTGGGGATCAGCACCTCAAGTGAAAGTAAGAAATCTCTGCGTACTGATAACTATTAACCTCTTGATTTAAAGAAGATAGTTACTTGAATATGTGCTCCATTCTTCCAGGGCATACGAGATGCGGCTGTTGAGCTCTTGCACACTCTCGTAGCTGTCCATGCAGAGGTATTGCTCTTTATATCCAAACATGTTTACTGATGACTTGTGGTTCTTTAAACGTTTATTATTCTGATGTATATCTCCTCTTGAGCTTGTAGTGTGAACCCTGATAATGTTGTAAACTGCAGGTCTTTGCGGGTGCAAAACCCCTGCTGGACAAGATTCTTGGCGTTCTGATCGAAGGTCTAATCGACACTTTTCTGAGTCTTGTGGAAGAAAACAGAACAAATGACCTGAGATCCATTGACGCAAATGGTTTCTGCCAACTGATGTTTGAGGTAACTTGTTGCTCTTTTCACCATAAGAGAACTCCTTGCATTGATTCTCGTTCTCATCTCATAAATGAGAAACAACACTAAAACGTGACCACTACTTTACAGAAGCAGAAAAGCTTCAAGTAGAATATCATGATTTGCTAATTCTGTATTTTGCACAACTGCTGCAGCTTGAATATTTTGAGACAGCACTGAGTCTATATTTTACAAGCGATGCAACCGCGTCTCTTAAAACTCTACAAGGAACCTTATTGGAGATTGCCATAGAGAGCATCAGTGAAGCAGTTGAGACCACCCCGGGGCATAATCGCAGACCAACTCGTGGCAGCGAAGACACAGTTTCAGATGACAAACAAGGATCATCTGTTTCAGCAGACGACCTCCTCGTAAACATTTTTTTTTTTTCCTAAACAAATTTTAATCAAACGTCAACCATAACTCGATTTTGTTTTTGTTTTGTGAACAGGCTCTGACGAAGCAGTATTCAAGCGAATTGCTACAAACAGAAATGGAGAGAACTCGTGTGAACACAGCATGCTTTGCAGAGTCAATCCCTCTAGAGCCAACGCCTCCATTACCCAAAGCTGCGTACAGAGGATCCATGGATTCTCCAAGCAGAAACTACAGAGGCTCACAATCGTCGGGTTCTCCGATTCATTCACGACCCAGACGAAGATAAATAGACACTTCTTTTCAATTACATTTTCCGTCTCCACGTTTGTACGTAAATGATTATAATTCTTTTGGTGTTTGTCTGCTTGTTGCGCTTCTTTAGTACAAATTGTAAACTCAGATGATTTTGCTTGTAATTAAGAATGTCACACGATTAAAAAAGTAGCTAAATAAAAGGATTTGCGAGGTAGAAATATCCGCAAGCAACATAGCTTCGTCAAGCTTTTTGAGTTTTAGACGACGAACAAGTGACTAAATACACCAATAGTCGTAAAGCCCCCAAAGAGAAGAGAGGAGAGGACACAAGAGGCTTTTGTTTAAAGAGTTCCGTAACTTAGGCTTCAGGTTTGAGTTTTAAACTCAGGTTGTCCTCAGTGGTGGAGACACCAATATCACTCCATCTCCTCTCACAAACAGAAACTGAATCGTGCGCTTTGTCGTCTGCAATCATAAAAGCAAAAACAAATTAACCTAATCAGATGAGGAACTAACACAACAAAAAGGAAATAGTCTCAGCAACCAATGTGCCTAAGAAGCTTAAAGAGACTTCATTACTGGAAACCCAATTCCCTCCTGATTGAATATGATCCTATAGCTTATCACTCAGAGCAACAGCTAATCAGTACTCTTCAGTTTTGTTAAGCGTCTCAATTAGGGCAGCTAAGTAAATGTAGTAGACAGACTCATAGAGCTGAAAATTGTTATATTGGCGACATGAATGCGAACGCTAAAAGACATATCTACACTCGTTCTCTAACATAAATCCTATTGAGTTAAAGAAAGGAGCACGTACCCGGACAATCTCTTCGTATGTCTCGTCATCGATTTCTACTGTTGTGATAACTTCTTCAACGTCACCGAGAATCATGTTCAAATGCTGATCAAACGCCTGCCCGGAGATAGAAACAAACAAGTGTGGGTAACTCAAAAAAGAGTGACGAAAACTTTCAAAATTTACTAATTTTTGTCTAAATTGAGGTTTTCCTCCATCAAAACATTACAACCCAGAATCCCAAATTGCATCTAATCGCCATAACTCGAGAAACCTTTACTAAAAATTGAAACTTCAAAAGCTTAACAAACCCTAGACTTTCCTAAAAAAAAATAATAGCTCAAACTTGACATGAACCGATGAAAGCAGCAAAATAATCAAACGAAGTGTATGCGGAAGGAGTCTCAAGTAGCTGAAGGAAAAGCAAAATTGAAAACGTACGTGAAGCTTGCCGCGAAGTTCGCGGTCTGAGCGGAGCTTGACATAGATTCTCTCGTCGAGACTCAGACGAATCAGATCTAGTGGCTCCCTGACGGTGGCGTCTTCCTCGCCGGACATTTCGTAAAAGTTAACAAGCTCAAAAAAAGCTTCTCCGAGGGTTTCTATGCCGACGAATCGTAGCCGGAAACAAACTCTGATCTCACGACCGCTGTTTCAGAAATTTTAGAACCCACAAACTTTGAAAAGTTTCGTTCCACCGAAAAAAAGATTTTTAAAGTTTTAGGCCACGGCCCAATTTAGGCCCATATATTGAATTCTCTTTTTGACTGCCAAATTTCTATATATACATTAAGAAAATCAAACTCTTAGTTTGGAAATATATTTTATCTAATTTAGAATCAAATTCGACAGTTGTCATTATTATCCTGCTTAATTTCCCCACTACAGATGTTAATACTAAGATTAAAACAAACATTGAATGTATATTCTTTTTATAAAACCTCAACTTTCAAAATTTCCATTTTTACTATACACACATTTGGAGCTACTACCACCACCAAAAGTAATTCCATAATTTTTTCAAAAAAAAAGTTTGAAAATAAACAAAACAAATTAGATTGGTCGGGTCCAGATATCTTTTGATACATTGGACACGAATAACTTTTGTGATTTGTCAGAAAATTATAAAGTCCAAAAAAAACCAAAAGATTCAACACTCTCTTCTTCTTCTTCCTCTTCATCCTTAATTCGCCACACGCATTGTCTCTCACTAATCACTAGATTCTCGGCTTCACTCGCTTCAGAGTTCCTTTCAGCTCTGTGATGTGATTTCTCTAAAGTTAAGTTTTGGTTTCCATTTTCCGTGTAATTTTCGTCGTCTTTTGGAACTCGAAACTATACAACTCGGTTTCGTGTGACTGTTGCGTGTTTAGCAATTTTCATCTTTTGTTCGTTTGATCTGATTTTCACGGATTCTTGATACGAAGTTCCGATGGTTTAGACTTGATAGGAGAGTGTCAAGTGATCTCTGAGAGGTCTCGGATCAAGATTTTTCTGTTTACAAATGGAAGGAAACTGTTCGCAAAGAGGTGAAAATTCTTACGGAGGCTTCGAGTTTCAAGGCTCTCATATGAATCATCGTCACGTTTCTCGACAGGACTCGAGCCTTCCCTTTACGATGATGGTTGCAAATCAACCGAACGTTCATGGTAGCGTAACCGAGTACAACAACGGAGAAAGAGGGAAGAACACGACGACGAGCGAAGAAGAGGATGGTGATGGTCATAACGAGCCAAACAAGTCCAAGAAAATCTCTCCTTGGCAACGTGTGAAATGGATGGATAACATGGTGAAGCTGATGATAAGTGCTCTCTCTTATCTTGGCGAGGACGACAACAAACAGAAGAAAGGTAAGTGGAAGTTGGTTTCTAAAGTCATGGACGAGAGAGGTTATCGTGTTTCGCCGCAGCAATGTGAGGATAAGTTCAGTGATCTTAATAAGCGGTACAAGAAGCTTAACGAGATGCTTGGTAGAGGAACATCTTGTGATGTTGTTGAGAACCCTACACTCTTGGATAAGATTGATTACTTGGACGAGAAAGAGAAGGATGAAGTTAGGAAACTCATGAGCTCTAAACATCTCTTCTACGAAGAGATGTGCTCTTACCATAACGGGAACAGGTTGCATTTGCCTCATGACCCTGCGTTACAGCGATCCCTTCACTTGACGCTCAGGTGCCGTGATGATCGTGACAATGACGAACATGGGAAACACCAAAATGAAGATCTTGATGGTGAGGACAAAGATGTGGACGGTGATGATGGTGAAGAACACCATCGTGGAGCCTTAGCTGGTCCACTGAAGAAATTAAGACGAAGCCAGAGCCATGAAGATGTTGGTCATCATGACCATATGGATTCTCAGGAATGCAATAAGGACTACGTCCCTCGCTTGCCTCTTTCCCATGCTGATGTGACTCGACGAATGTCTCTAGACAGTGGGAAAGCTGTTAGCTTACCGAGGCAGTGGGTTGAGTCTAAGTCCGTCGAGTTGGAAGAACAGAAGCTTCAGATTCAAGCTGAGTTGATGGAACTGGAGAGACAACGAATCATGTGGGAGAGGTTTAGTCAGAAAAGGGATCAAAAGCTCGAAAGAATGAGGATGGAAAATGAAAGAATGAAACTTGAGAATGAAAGGATGACATTGGAGTTGCGGCGAGTTGAGTTAGGTGCTAAATTATGAAGATTAGGGCATTAGACTTTCTTGATCTTATCTTATGACTTCGACAATAAAGATCAACTCATTTATGCGTCTGTTCTTCAATGAAACTAATCAAAGACCAATGTGGTTGCATTGCTTAACTTGCCATTAGGCATTATATATTCTAACATAGCGTTGAAAAAAAAGCTTGAAGTAAAGATTGTTTTCATATTTCTCTGATGTTCATTCTTGGTTATCTATTTCTATATATAGAAAGTGGTTCTGTATGCTTAGTTATGTTCTGTAAGTGTCAGTGAGTTAGTGAAAGGGACTTGAACAGAGAGTAACTTGTCAAAAACTATGACTGCTCCAATTTAGCTTTCTTCCTTGTGAAAATACAAATGGAAAGCTACAGGCTTGGCCCAATAAGTTGTAGTTTTGGGCTAGTAAGAAAAAAGTTTAGGCCATGACATTGTGCTTACTGATTTCTACACCCGCATGACATGAATCATAAAAGCAAATTCTATATGATAATTTTATGAAGCCTTTCGTAATATTTACAAATTGGAGGAAAGAAAAGTAAAAAAATAGGATTTGTGTGATCGAAGTTCCCAAAAAGAAAGGCAAAAGAAGAATGTGAAGTGGCCTTTGTTTTTTTCCCTCTTTCACCTCTTTTGCCCTTTCCTTATTCACAAGAGCCTCTCCTCTCTCTTTTATCTTTCAATTTGTTTTGCCTTTCTTCATCTTTTCATTTCCTTTTCCCATATTATCATTTACACAAAAAGGGGTTCTTAATTATCAACGAGGCAATATAAATAGCCTTAATATGTTGAACTGAATTCGAAGGTAGAATTGTTAATTAGCATTTCAACAGTGTTTGCTTAAGTGGTACGTTTATTTAAAACAATCTTTTACTTGACGTTAACAACCCCTTTAAATTTCATGTTCCAACTCCAACACACCACCTGATTCATTTTTCTTTAATATGAGTCCATAAATCAAATAAAACAGTATCTTACATTTTTTGGTTGCTAGATAAAATAAGGGTTTGGGAAAAAAAATTATATGTTCCACACTGATTTGGTAAAAAAAAATTGGATAACCACAACTTTTCGAAATAAAACAATTACTAAAAATTAATATTTATTAAAAAGTAAAGTAAATTACAAAAGCTAAAAAAAATGAATATACTCTAATTTAGATATACATTTGTATATCTATTATATTTATGTTTAATTTTAGTGAAAATTTAAAAAATGTTTTTACTATATGAAATATTGCCAGTTTTTATTAAATTGTGAATTTTCATAGATTTCAAAATTTATAATTATTTTAAACTTTTATATAATGAATTAGATATTTAGTCGAATATATATCTCCAAATCTTAGTGTTTATGTGGATGCTAAATATATAGTTGATTGCAAAATGAATAAAAATCTTAATATATTTATATGGATCAAACAGAGTGACTCCCATATATTACAAGATTATAAGATATAAAGCTCTTTATCCATCTTTAAGATAAATTAATGGGTATTAACAATAGCAAAGATAAATTACTGGCTATTAACAATAACAAAGTAGACAAGAAAAAGAAAAGATAAATAGAAAAAAAAAAAGAGAGACAAATATGAAGATTAAAATGAGAAATGAAGTGGTTGACAACAACAAAAAAAGAGATATGAAGAAGAGAGGGAAAGAGAGAAAAAAAAAGAAGGTGAGCTGGAGACAGATAAACTGAGAGGTAAAAACCACATGGGACGATCAAAGTGGCGTAGATAACTCATAACCCACATGCCTTCCCTTCCCATGTGACTTTCTTTATTTTCATTTCTACCCCTTACTTCCCTTTTTCTTCTCTTTTTACCCCCAATATTCTTTTACACCCCCCTCCACTCGCCTTTATTATTTTACCCCCAGTTCACATCTACACATACGATGATGGATCAAAATAGGGGTCAATATTCAGCAGTCATAGTGAATTTGAATTTCACTTTATTTAATACGTCCTAGTTTCCCGGAGATTGAAAATAACAAGGTTGTTTTTTTTTCTTATATATATATATGCCTCTTAAATTTATATATGAATCTACCAACTTTTTAAAAAATAATCCCAAGATTTACCCTTTTCAAGTTCTTAATGAATCCTATATGTGGACCCACACTTGTATAGCATCAACTCTCGACCCTTTTCTCACTTGTTGAAAACTTTAATCGTTTAATATTTAGGCAATCTCTATTCTACTTACTTAATTGCTAGCCTTACACTCGTATAATTTTTAATCTTCTTGGCAGCAGAATCTATTTATTTATTTTATTCTTTAAATTATAGAAATATATTTTTATTCTCCGGGTGATTTATGAATTCTTATGTAATGCTTCCATTTTTAAACTAGTTTTGTCTGTTATGTACATATTATTATATACGTTTTGCTCCATGATATGTTGTAAGTAGACCATATAATATTTATATATAGAGTGATGTAGACATCTTAATCATCATCCCCACGAGTCCTCAAACAATCCATTCACATTGTACTTCAGTGGTAATTATTCAATAAGAAAGTCGAACCATAAAATTTTTGATCCTAATTCAACTTAAAAATTATTTGACAAAAAAAAAAAAAAAAAAAAAAATTCAACTTCGAATTAATTTCGTCGGTCGTATAAATATAAAACAAACACATCTAAAGCGTATCATGTATGATCATAATTGGTATAGAAGAACCATAAAAAGGCAGATATGAAACGGAGAATATGTTTACAACAACAAAGCAATTTCAAATGAATCCAAAATCCGCCGTTATATATCTCGCCGTCCGTGGAATTTTTCTTTTTTTGAACTAACTAGTCATGCTATATAGTATCTACACATATACTCAGAACTAATATATATATGTGCACTTACATCAACATATGTTGATCAAATGGTTGGATTATAATAGTATAAGATTTATTACGTTGGTCGAAAGTAGATTCGAATTTTATCAACTACGACCTCCTACTACTAATCTTTTATATACTAACCTTTGTAAAACGAAGGACCTAAAATATCAATTTTTCCACATTTTATAGACATAGTTCTGAGTTTCAGTCCAACATTAATCCTAGTTATTTATAAAATATTATATATGTATACTTATGGATATATAAAGCTTTTATATTTACATATAACATATAATTAAGAATAAGAAAAAAGTATTATTTTGTCATTAGAAGAACATTTAGAATAAAATAAATGATGGTTGTAGCTCAATCAGTTTTCTACAAAATGTAAATTTCTACTGGCATATACTCAAGTTTTAATTATATATATTAACCACCGTATATCATACCATACGATAATTTGCATGAAGAAACGATTTGAAGTTATTGACAAAAACAACAACAGATCTTGTACATTGGTGCCACGTTAGAAAGTGAGACAGATGCTTAGAGTAGATTAATTAGTTAGGAGAACACTGACACACATATTGGTATATATAATTATATACTACTACTATAATGGTTATATACTGTGTGAGTGTGATTTTCCGTGCACATATATTTGTGTGTGTCTGAGTGTATATTTGTGATTTTCCGTGCGAGTAATGATGGTAACTAAAACTGATTTTAAAATTGTATGCTAAGCTAAAAAAAACTTCGATAGTAGTGGAGTGTGTTTTTTTTTCCTTATAGGCGTAAAAAGGCAATATTATGGAAATAGAAGGATATAATTACCAAAAAAAAAAATCAAATCACAAACATTTTTTTCACTTTTGTTTTGGGTGTAATTAGTGCAGTAAATTATTCTTTTTAAATGGGTCCATAGCTACATGCTCAATCCACTTGCATGTTTCTTCTTCTTCTTCTTTTCTCCACCTTAAATTTACTCTGGCCCATCAATAATTGAATTACTTAATTTTACGGCTTCTATAATTATTTTTTGTACGCTAATGTCTCTGTTAATTTTATTTATAAGTTTCTTAAACTGTTATTTGTGAATCTAGATTTCCCCAACAGGGTTATAACTCGTCATTTAAAAAAATAATAATCATATATATATAGATATAATGGTATGCAATGCTATTTTTGAGACCCGTTATTGTAATGGTCGTTTTCAGCTCCGAAGTGCACCTACGAAAAAGACCCACGACATATAAACTTACTTTTTAAATTATTAAGTAGAATAAGATAATAATAAAAAAAAATTGTAACGTTAAGGGTCGAGCCATGCGAGATTCGAGTGGCTATTATATAATTTCGTAGAAAAATCATATTCAATGCTTTTAGGAGCTACCAAAAGGATGGTCCCTGATATCACCTTTCAATATATTTTCATGTAATTCATTAAATATCCTAAATCCAACGCTAATAAAAAAAAATACTCCTAATAATACTGTAAAATGTAAATTCCAATCCTTTACCATGTAATTTATGCTGATGAATAGGCTGGCGATAATTAGCCTTAGATACAAATCTTGTTCCCTTTGACAATATAATTTACATTTTACTATAACTTGACTTCAAAGCTACCAGTGTGTTAATAAATTCACATATTATCTATTATGGAAAAAAATAACAAAATTGGATTAAAAGATTTGATTCATTTGAACAGCATACTGAAAGAACCACAAAAGAAAACTATTGAACAATTTCTTCTTTTTTTATGGAATATCAAATTAATTAAAAAAATTAAAGAATATGACCATTTACAAATAAAAGGAATAGTAAGTATAAGTCATTCTAAATTTTTTTAGTAATCTCAAATTTTAAACCAAGATGCATTAAACCTTTGTGTTTGAGTGGAAATTTGTAATTAAGAGATGGAATTCTATTACGCTTAATTTACTTTGCCAGTGTAATGGGAGAGAGTCGTTGAATTGAAATCCAACACAGTTGATATCGCCTTAAATTTATCTCTCCAATTTCTTATTAATAGAAAAGTCATTTCAAAACAAAAATTGATGCATTACGATTATACTAACTGCATAATCTGCGAGATATGAAGACCATGAAGAATCTGACCGTCAATAATCTCAAATTATGTCGGAAAATTTTGGTTTGACTAATGTTGTATTTTGTGTGATTTGTTCGTGTTCATCCTTTAGCTTAGTAAAAAAGCCACGATTGTTAACCCTAATTCACCTCCGTTTAAAACTCAATTAAAACTCAACTATTAACATATATTTTTTGATAAATTTTTGCAATGAGTATCTTTTTTTATTATATGTAGGAATTCTAATATTTTGGGTTTTAAATATACTAGGCTTGGCATAAAAATAATTCGTTCTCGACAACAAGATAGAAAATATATTAAAATGTTTAACATGGTACGTATGTGTTCTATAAATTTGAGTATTCAGGGAATTAGCCGGGTTCGTACAGATTACATGATAATAATATATATATATATATAAAATTGTAGGTTAAAACTGAAAATTTGAAAGAAATTAGTTGGTTGATTGTGTTGTTCGTCATGTTTTAGGTGTTTAAATTATTGATTTAGTTAATTACGTTAAATAACGGCCGTCAAATCGGTTCAATATGATACAAAAAAATGAATAACAATATTAAAACAAAAAAAGAATAACTGAAGCTAATGTATGGCCTCAACGGGGAATGGTGACCATTTACTTCAATCCCGAAAATGACGTACATCTAACCACTTCCCTTCTAACATCCCCTCATCATTTATATTTATTATTTTATTGCTTTCATTTGGGTTATAATATATAATGATTTTTTTTTATCAAGAATCATCATATCTCTGGATTGATTTGAAATCAAGCCCGTGTTCATAGAGTGTGTGCGATCAGTACTTGTGGAGATTAGAATAATTTGTAAATGTGAATGTGAGGGGGGGGACAAATCCAGATCAGTAATCAGAATGGATTAGTTTATTAATGATAAATTTAAATGTTGAACTCAGAATATTATAGCTAAATAAATCCTCAATGATTAAAGGTCAATGGGATCCACGTTAGGGCCAATATGGTCATTTCGAATAATACGTAAGTCACCCGCCACTCAATTCCAAAAATACGTTTCAAAAAGCAAAGTTGATCCTCATCTCCACCTACCTTTTTACGGTTTACCTCTCTATCATTAAAAATACTTATAAAAATATTTTACAATATATATAAGTTATAATGTATAAATAATACATACTGGTTTGTCTAGACATACTATATGTTTTAACATAATTTTATATTTTATCGTTCGAATTGGGTTTCCAAGTTTTTTATACATGACAATCTCACAAATGATTAGGTGGAACATAGTTCTGGTGAAATAACAAATGAATGTAGTAGAGCAAGAGATCTATCCACTAAAGGATGAGAAACACTCATCCAAAAGAAACTTATCTAGGGAAAAAGACTAAATAATCTACCTAAAAGCCTATATGGTCATATCTTTAAAAGAAATCTAAAAGTTTTTCGATAACAAAATCAGAAGACGTCTGTAAAACATATTTTATTGAAAAAAATGAATAGAAATAATGTTCCAAAATCGTTTCTATTTATCGTAGGGGACTAATTTACAGCCGAGATAAGTAATGGTTACAATGCTCTTTGCACCCTCTTTTTATTAATCCACCTTTGATCCATATCATACAATGATGGTTCAAGGTAAAAAGTTATTCTTTCGAAAAAACGGAGTTGTAACTTTTTCCTTAAGGTTGTAACCATATATTGATTGATATATATATGTTTTCTCAGATAGAATGTGTGACTACTTGTCTCATTTGCTAGGCATATTCCCTTTGCTTCTCGTGTGAGCTTATAAGCTTCCCTTTTCATTTCTTTATTTTAGATCATTTATACAAAAATCCACTTCAGGGATTTTACAATGATAAAGTTTCTCTCTTCTTCACTTGTTTCATCCATCTTCATTTCAATAAGGGTTAATGATTGAATGACAATGTGGTTAACTTTTTTTGTACCCATATTCACGGTACTTCTGAAGGTCTTAACAGCATGGTTGATTCCTCTCGCATCAACTTTTGCGTGTGCTTGTTAATTTACATGTTAAGTTACTGAAATTTATAATAACATGATGTTAACACAAAATTATATCTAACATATATCATTTAAATACTCTACTACACAATTTATTTTCATTTAAGGCGTGTAAACAGAGCTTCTAATCACTTCATGTGGACATGTATAGAATCCTCTAATTAAGCTATGTCATGTTTACACGATATGCATATGACATCAATTCGATTTAAGATGGACTGTTAGGATTTTCTCATAATGATTGAAAATTTACTTGACTAGCTTTTTTTCAAGTTGGAGAGATTATTCTATAATCTTAGAGATTCCTTTGAGATTAGTAACTTGCATGTATTTTTTTTGTCTTTCTAGTGTTCTTGCGGACTCACTCAGTAAAAAGACAGAATTTTTTTTTTTCATGTAAACTATACCAAATTAATAAAACTTACTATTCGAATAATCATTTTATCAATTAAATTTGAATTAATATATGAAATTAGTTTTTTTTTACAATTTAATTTTTTCTCTCGTGCTAACAAATTTTCTGGCAACATGTACATTACTCGACAAAAATATTACAAATTGATTGTTTAGTGAATTATACTTTAAAATAAATTTGTGTAAAAAAGTATCGTGAACTCATTGTTACTTTCAGATTCTAACTGTTAAAAAAGGTCTTAAATTATCAATTTTTGAGAAAAATTATAATTTTAAACTGTTCGTCGTATATTTCAAATATGATCAATACGTTAAGGATATTAATAATATAAAACAAAGTTTCAAATATGATCAACACGTTAAGGGCAATGTTAATATTTAACTCACAGCCTTGAAACTAAATAAAATGTTTTGAGATTAAAAGCCGGCTTTCTACGACAATTTTGCTGGACGGACAAAAACCAACTAATAATAATCACCACCGTCTTTATGCGCAGCTGTCAATAGATGATCTCTGTAATAAATAACTTTCTTTAAAGAAAACAAAAGATAATTAGTTTTAAAAAACTAATCCTTCAGTTTCCTTCATATATATCTTTTTGTGCCTACTTTTTTCATCATTACACATACAACCCATTATGTTAAACTCTTGTTTTTAACATCACACCACTTCTTTATTGATTTTAAAACCAAAATTTAAACATGATTATGTTTTTTTATGTTATATTTATTACATTCAAATTTAGATTATGACACGATAACAATAGTATAAATCACTACATTACAAATTACAACTGTACTATTTATTGTTTTTAATGTAACGCTTTCTGAATCTATATATATTAAATATAAATTTTGTTTTTGTAAAATAAAAAAGGAAGTAATAAATTTTTTTATATTTTAGTTAATTTGACTGTTTATATTCATTGCATGATTTCAAAAAAAGCTACTAATGCTAATTACATTTGTATTTTTTTACATTGAAACGGTTCAACCTTATACTTATAATAACTATTTTTGTACACAAAGTTATAGAAATAGCAAAGGATCATATGATGATATTTGCTTATAGGCGTGTATAAGTTAACTTATCAATCATAATCACAGTATAAATTTGTTGTTACGGTAAGAAAATATATTTACCCAAAACTCGGAATATAAAGGAGAGAGAAATTATGAAGATTCCATTTTGGCTCAAACAAAGGAAAAGTATCAAGAAAAGGCGAAAACAATTAAATAAAATAGGTAAAAAATAGAAAAATAAATAATATAAATATATTTAGAATGGCTCCTTGAGATTGACAAGCAGATCCATCACCAGAAAATAAAAAAATAGAGAGAAAAAAAAATTTAACTTTAGGTATTTACAAACTCTTACTCCATAAAACCCTGCGCCTAGAGATTTCACTCTTCTTCCTCATGTAAACTCTCTCTCTCTCTCTCTCTCTCTCTCTCTCTCTCTCTCTCTCTCTTTCTCTCTCCCTTTCTTCTATGAATTTTTATTTTTCCCTTTTTAATTTTAATTTTTCATTTCTGTAACTTCTCCGTCAAAGACAGAGAGAGGGGGAAAAATAAAATAAAAAGACAGAGAAGGGAATAAATCAAAAACCCTTCGCGATGATGCAGCTGGGTGGTACTACAGCCACAGCCACAGCCGTTTCCGCCGCCGCAACCGCAGAGGCGCCGCAACCGCCGCAATCGAACGATTCGGCGGCTACAGAAGCTGCGGCAGCTGCAGCAGCGGTTGGAGCTTTTGAGGTGTCGGAGGAGCTGAGCGACCGCGGATTTGGAGGAAACCGGTGGCCGCGTCAGGAAACGCTCGCGCTGCTGAAAATACGATCTGACATGGGAATAGCGTTTCGAGACGCTAGCGTTAAAGGACCCTTATGGGAAGAGGTTTCCAGGTGCGTTTCCAATTCTTCCTTTATTCCTCTTTTCCCTTTTTTGGTAATTTTTCTTTATTCGCCTCTTTTTTTTTTTTTTTGAAAATTTTCCATTGGCGAGTTTGATCTAATTGGAAATGATTATTACTACTAAGCTCATGTTTTTTTTTTTTTAAACTGACGCAGTTCAAAGATTCGGTTTTTCTAGAGTTAATTGTCCCAGATTCGGTTTTGTCCGAATTTCGTAAATATGTCTTTTTTTCTTCAATAGTTCAGTGAGATTTCCGAAATTTTATCGTTGTGAGATTCAGATTCGGACAGTTCTTCAAGTGGGTCTAATCAATTTTAAAACTTTACGTTTTAATTTATTAACTGTTAATTTAGATAAAATAAGTTGGGTCATGTTTTATTCATGAGATTGAGAGAAGAAAGCCAAGTCTTTCACAAACTCAAACTCATGCTGATTGATCCACTTCTCAACTAATTATATATATATCCTCATTTTACTAATTTACTATTATTATTATTCAGACAAACAAAATTCGTGTCTTTTTTTCATGACCATTTTCAGACAAATCAAGATGATAAATTTGTGATGTCTTTTCTTATAATTTGTTTTCTCAGGAAAATGGCGGAACTTGGATTCATAAGAAACGCTAAGAAATGCAAAGAGAAATTCGAAAACGTTTACAAATACCACAAACGAACCAAAGAAGGCCGTACCGGAAAATCCGAAGGCAAAACTTATCGGTTCTTCGATCAATTAGAAGCTCTCGAGACTCGATCAACCTCCTCCTCACTCCATCATCAGCAACAACAACAACAACAACCGCCTCAACCGCAACCGCTTCAATCGCAACCGCCTCTACGACCGCACAACAACAACAACAGTTCCATATTCTCCACTCCTCCTCCGGCAACGACTGTTATGCCGCCGATAACAAACATCACTCTTCCTTCTTCATCAATCCCTCCTTATACTCAGCCTGTGAACATACCTTCCTTTCCAAACATCTCCGGAGATTTTCTGTCGGATAATTCGACATCTTCTTCGTCTTCTTATTCGACCTCCTCCGACGTGGAGCTTGGCGGCGGAACAACCACTTCGAGGAAGAAGAGGAAGAGGAAATGGAAGGAGTTTTTCGAGAGGCTAATGAAACAGGTTGTTGATAAGCAAGAGGAGCTTCAACGCAAGTTCTTGGAAGCTGTTGAAAAGCGAGAGCACGAGAGAATGGCCAGAGAAGAGTCTTGGAGAGTGCAAGAGATTGCTCGAATCAACCGCGAACACGAGATCCTAGCTCAAGAACGCTCCATGTCCGCCGCGAAAGACGCCGCGGTTATGGCGTTTCTTCAGAAGTTGTCAGAAAAACCGAATCCTCAAGGTCAATCAATCCCACAAACGCAACCGCAACCGCAACAGGCTCGGTCGCAAATGCAGGTTAATAACAACAATCAGCAGACGACACAACAGCAAACGCCTCAAACGCCACCTCCTCCGCTTCCGCAGCCAGTGATACCGACCTTAGACACTGCGAAAACGGACAACGGTGATCAGAATATGACGACTCCGGTGTCGGCTTCTGCGTCTGGAGCGGTGAGCTCTTCACGGTGGCCGAAAGTGGAGATAGAGGCACTGATAAAGCTGAGGACGAATCTTGATTCGAAATATCAAGAGAACGGACCAAAAGGACCCTTGTGGGAAGAAATATCAGCGGGAATGAGACGCTTAGGCTTCAACAGGAACTCAAAGAGATGCAAAGAGAAATGGGAAAACATCAACAAATACTTCAAGAAAGTCAAGGAGAGCAACAAGAAACGCCCTGAAGACTCCAAGACGTGTCCTTACTTTCACCAGCTCGATGCTTTATACAGAGAGAGGAACAAGTTCCACACCACCAACAACAACATCGCCTCGTCTTCCTCAACTTCCGGTCTAATCAAACCGGATAATTCGGTTCCTTTGATGGTCCAACCGGAGCAGCAATGGCCTCCGGCGACGGCAACTACAACAACTACTACGGTGGCTGCAACAGCTCAAACCGATGCTCAGCATCCTCCTCCTCCTGCTCAGCCGTCGGATCAGAACTATGATGACGAAGAAGGCACAGACGAAGAAGAATACGACGATGAGGAAGACGACGAAGAGAATGAAGAAGAGGAAGGAGGTGACTTTGAGCTAGTGCCGAGCAATAACAACAAGACGACGAATAATCTGTGATGAGGATTATGAGTCGGGTTCGACCCGGGTTGGTGGGTGGGTTGTGGTGAAAGATTAGTAAATCTTTTTTTAAGTTTTGATACAGAAGAAGAGAATTTAAATATTGGAAGGGGGGGTGGCTTTTTTTTTCTTATCTTTGATTTTTAAGTTATACCGAAGAAAAATTAATATGTTCAAAAAAATTATAATAAATGTGATTTAATTATTTTTTTGGGGATAAATAAATAAATAATGTTAAGAGATGGGGACAGTGTGGGATTTTCATAAGCAGATAATAAAAACTGTAACTTGTAATGTTTTTCAAAACCTTTAAATGAATGGTTCTTGTTGTAGGTGACGATGATGTGTATTTGTTTTTTTACATATTATTGTCATTGTTTTGTTCTACATTATATAAAAATAAAATAAAAGAAGTAATTATAAGGTGGGACTGGGAGACGAGAGTTACTCATCCTTTTCAGTAACAGTTTCCTTGGTAAAATAAATATATAAAAACTATATATTATAACAAAAAAGAAAGAAGATGCCAAGTTCACATGCACACAATGAGAGAGAGCGTGGGGTTTGGGGTCCACGTGGAAAAAGGAATCTTACTCTTTCATCTCCTTTTCTGTCTTCTTCTCTTCGTTGCCCTAAAAACGCAAGACTCTCTTTTTGTAAGGGTAGTTTCGTAAATTCTGTTCCCGAACGCACGTGACAGATCCAACGATGTCTATACAAAACTCTTATTTGGGACGATGATTAATTTCTAAGTCCTATCGACACATGTTTGGTCGCATTTCCAGATCTGTATTAACCAAAACTGATATGTATCTACTGATGATCGTGACTCCTAATGTGTTGTGATACTTTACTTATATATGTACACAAACACTCACTCCTGGAGTCTTAAGATATTAACACATCACTCGTGGATTTCAATTCGGTTCATGAACATTCAACATGTTATAAAGGTATATACTTCTTTAATTTGCAGATGTTAATAATGAAATCCCAACTTGTGTTGTACGTTAAGTAATATATGTATATATACTTGTAGATTACTAAACTAAGATGCTGCTAACTAATCATGATGGGTTAGTCCAGTTCGTATCATATATCTAGCTGTAAATGAAAGGACTTTATTATATTCTATATGTTTGCAAACAACATACTAATGATTTTTTCATCACTGTCAATCAAATATATAAGAAAATCGTTTGTTGCCATTAGAAATGTTTAGGATAGCAAATCATGAATGAACTTTCACTGAGAGAAATCAAACCATAGCTACTCAATTAACATAATATGAATAACGGATTACCATATGTTAAAAAGAAAAATTATTTGTCAAGTGGTAACATAGTCATTATCTTAATTTCCATTGTTAGGGAGCGAATCCAGACAACCTACAAATGACATGAAGAATTTTGAGCTATTAGAAACCATCGGCTCCTGTCAACGATTTGGTTTAATTCCACATTTTAAGATAAGTATCATTTTCATATTTTAACATAATTTTTTTTTAAAACATATCAAAATCCTTACAAAAATCAATTTCTTTTTTTATTATATTACATACTCTTTCCATATCACAATAGCTATAGTTTACAGTTTCTCACATATATTAAGAAACATATTTAAATTTTATTACAGTCTTAAAACACAAGTTGGCTATTGGTATTTTTCATTAAACCTAAATTAGTATATATATTAATATATATATATATATATATATATTAAAAACCGAAAATGACATGTTTATTTAAAAAAATAGTTTTTAAATGATACTTAATTTAAAACAGAAAAGATACGTACTACTATTGACTTGAGGTAAAATTAGGTATTTTATGTTAGAATTTATACTAAAAATAAATAAATGATATTTATTTTGAAATTGAAAACTAATAATAAAATGAAATTTAACTTTAAACGGGAAAAAGTAAATTGTATATTTTACTTAATTACCAGTTTTAGAGTAAAAAATCTATTATCACCTAAATCAAGATTAAATTTTAGGTGATTACGTTTTCACTTAATGTAGATACCTATTTTTGTGTTGTATTGGGTATGAGCTGTTTTTTACTTCTTATTCGTGTGTGTGTGGCATTTCCAAATTTACATCAATTTTTGTCATTTGTCTATGACTCTTTATAACCTAGACACGAATCTACGACTCTTACCCAACCTTCGAATAAAGAAACACTCCCATTACACTGTAATTTTTTGTTCGTCTTTTACATTATAATATGTGACTAATGTGAACCCATTTTAATTTGTTTGGTCTGTGTTATTGTTTATTTGGATTGATTAGCAATCGCTAGTTATTCTAGCATACGTGTTCTTTTTCTATGACAGTATATTCTTAGGCTCTCAGGGGAAGTCGCAGTTTGTACCGTTAAATTAAAAAAATATCTTATTAAAATAATTCTAAATTTCGAGTTCAAAATGATTAAACGAAGCAATAAGTAGACTTTAAAGTACACGAAAAAGACCTGTTGAAAACATATGTATTGAAAATTAAAATTTTCCAGTCCACGTATATAAAAAGTTGATGTTTGAAATATATGTACGTCCATAAATTGCTATATGTGTTTATTGGATGTTATTTCGAAAGTATAGGAGATATTTTGTATTTTTTCAATTGCATTTGCAAGGATTAGAATGGTCCTGAAATTTTAAGGATTATAAATATTTTAATATAAATTTCATTTTTTTATAATTTAAAAGGTATAAATTTATGTATATTGGCTCTTTAAAATTTGGAAGCCAAAACCAATATTTCATTCAATATGTCAAGAATCGATCTTGCTGAGGAGATTAACTTTTCACCAAGCTACCTGCTCACTATCAATTTCATGTGATGTCAACAGTTAATAATAAGAATATTTAAGATGAGCGTTATTGGGTTGTGAGTATTATGCTGTTCTAATGATGAGTTAAAAAGAGAATTAGATGTTTTCATATGCATGGACAATTTTTAGAGAAAACTTTATCCTCTTGATAACCCATCATTTAGATGGCATAATCGTATCATCACTTTAATAATTTAATTATTTTTTGAATAATTTAATCAATTTTCTAACAACAAAATTCTGACTAACTATAACTCAATCTATATAAACGAATTATGAATGATTTAATTCTTTTGAAAATGATACTAAGCATTATTTTATAAGTCACAACTATAACATATAAAAAAATTAATTAGCTTGTCTATTTGATAAAAAAAAAATTTTTAATTGCTCAACTCCAACTTCATCAATACACGATTTTCTTAAAGCCAAAATTATTTCTACCATCCATATAATAGACCAAATGTGAGTTCAGTAAAGTCCATGTTCTTTAGAAACTCCTTTAGTACACTCATAGAGCCACATACATTGGGTGAAAACTAAAATTTAATTGTAGGATACGGCTTTCTTTTCGTAAAGTAAATCGTACCATTTAACATTGACTCTATCATTAAATATACAAATATATAAGATTATTCGATCGTTCTGATGAGTCATTATTATTGCAAGAATATACTAACAAAATTTTAGACCATAGATTTGTAATGAATTCGAACAATTTGTGGCACTGAGTAAGTACCTCCATGAAAAGTAATCAACAAGTGGACATCATTTGATCGCTGTATCTCAAAATAATGTTCTCCAATCATTTTTTCCACCCTATTTTTTTGTTTCATGTCGCCATATTATTTACTATTCCAGTCCCACAAAATGTCATTTAGTTGTTGTATTTAATCAGTAAGATGATTGGCACCCAAAAAAAATCAATACAGAGGTTTTTGCATTTGAAATGAATAAAAGTAAAAATAAAATACATAACCTAAGTATTTAGTTTGATATATCAGTTATTTTAACGATCTAACCCAAATTTTAATTTTTTCTCCAATATTTACACTTTATTTTTGCTTTAAAATCAAATAGGAGTTATTACAAAGTAATTCATTAACTTAGATGAGAATAAATCTTATGAAATTTTTATGGATACCAGCCGGTTGTTTATTATTTCTATTTTTTTTTAATCTTATGTAATTTAAATTTAAAGGAATTTTTTTGACAAATACTTTTTTTTTGTTAAGCTCTTACCCCTAGTAAAATAGTTGGTTAAAATCTTACCCTCATTCGATCCAATATCTTAATGAATTTGGTGATAAAAATGGCTTTGCAGATAAGATAATTGTCATAAAAAAACTATATACCAAAAAATATAAAGAAATGAAAAAACGAAATTTGAAAAATCCAAGGTGGGTATGTCAAAGGGAAAATGATATGTGAGAAAGAATGGTGGCTACTTATTAGGAACGGAATCTTCTTCTTTTTCTTTTCCCTAAATGTTTATAATTTCTATTTGCATCTCTTTTTCGAGGGGCTAAAACAATAATGATGACCCAAATACTAAATATGTATACTCATACATAAAAGCGTAGTTAAAGAAAAATTATATATATATATATTTTAATTATCCTTTGTAGACCCAAAGAAAAAAAATTATAAGGTAGATATATTGAGCATAATATTTTTCAAATCCTTTGAAATGGATGAGTTTTTGAATTTTGTGGAAAATATAATTATCTTGCATCCCAATTTCAATTCAAGACATTATTAAAAAAATTCCTGTAATTAACCTATAAGAAGTGACATCTAGAAAGAAAGTGATTCTTTTTTGCTATAAATGGTTTTTGAAAATTGAGTTTGTGCAAAGTCTAATATCAAAGTTAGCTTTTACTTTTGTTTTGACACAAAAAGGTCAATATTTCGTGGGGAGACATAAAGAAGTTTTGGGAAGATGATCTCTCATGTTGTTGAGGAGCAAAAGTCTATCGTCTAAGACTTTAAATTAACTATGGCACGGAACTTCTTTACCCTATGATTTTTCAAGTTGGAAAATTTAATAACATATACTTTGTAATATCATTGTAGTTCTTAAAAAAATAAACAAAAAATAATTCTAGTTTTATTGGATATATAATATCATTTTCGAATCACTGTTTGACAATCTCTACTAGATAATTCTTCAACTTTGCACAACAATTTACAAAAAAAAATGATTTTAATGTTAAATCTATTGGTTTATTATTTACTATGGTTCCAGATTCAAAAACATTAATTAAAGTCTTGGTTATGTTTTTTTTTCTAATTTATCATTTTTTGATTGGACAATCTTATTAACTGAATACACATGTCTACGTGAAATGTTACAAAGATAATGTAGTCTTTTCATTAGAAAATAAATTACTGTACTAATTCGAATATAATGCGTGTCTGTTGGGTCCACCTCGTGGTATGTAGGCACATATTACAGAAAGAAACGCACCAACACCAATTACCATCTACCACACGGAAGATACTTTTGCTCAGATGATTTAAGGTAAATTCATATATTTCGAAATTTAGAATGGGGATAAGAAATTCGAAGTTAAAATTTGAAATAATATTTCAAAGAAAGAAAAATTATGAAAACGACGACCCAGTTTTAATTCGTAGGTCCAAAAATTTTATTAGTTCTGTCGGGTACCCATGGATATAGATGGATCATGGATGCTTGATTACCCTTGGCTTCTCCCTACCAGTTGAGCCAGTATTTATTCAAATTTCATCAGTTGATACAATTGAATCTTGTGGTTCTATAATTTTATATTCATGGTGATATATATTTCTACATTTAGTAAATACATATATATTTTTGCAAATTATTCTATTAAATAACACGAAAAGGAACACTATAACTAAAAAATCAAGCCATTTACTTACATTTTGTTGTGTATGTTTTTTTTTCAACTTGTTGAGTAGTTTAACAGAAAAGTATATATATATGGTAATAAAAGCCACTTAGGTGAAAAGATTATTGTTTATGTCCATAGGTGAAGATGTTTTGTTCAACACAATCTCGAACTCACTTGTCTCATTGTCTCCTTCTCCTTCTTCTTCGTCTTCTTCATCTTCGTAATCATCTTCTTCACTCTCTCCTAGTACCTCTTCACCTTCTTTATTACCAACTTTGTCCCTCCCATCAGTCTCAAACTCAGTCTCCGTTTCTTGTGGAAGAAGCAACTGTCTCTGTGGAGTCACCATTAAAGGCAATATTGGCAATGCCCCATTTTTATTCCTCTCACTGTACAAAGCTTCGAGCTGGTGAAAATAAGGGCAAGTCTTGGAATCAAGGGGTCGTTTCTTGTTGCTCTCTTTGACTTTCTTGAAGTACTTGTTTATATTTTCCCACTTCTCTTTGCATCGTTTGGCGCTTCGATTGTATCCCAATCTTCTCATACCTGCAGATATTTCTTCCCATAATGGCCCCTTAGTACCGTTTTCTTGATAGTTAGCTTCAAGATTCTTCCTTATCCTTATTAAGGCTTCGACCTCGGTTTTAGGCCATCTTGAAGAACTAGGGGATACCGAATGGTTTCCATCATAATTCCCCATCTTCATTGTTGCATCGAATAGAACTGGCCTTGGCTCTTTACTCCCAAATGTTATTGAATGTTCACTTTGATATTGTTTCCTTTGTGATACTTTATGATTCTGCTGAGGTTGTTGCTGCTGTGGTTGTTGTTGTCCTCCTGAGATTTTGTGTAAGAAGGATATGATTGCAGCGTCTTTAGCTGCGGCATTAGACCTCTCAAGGACTAGTATCTCGTGCTCTTTATTGATTCTCGCTACCTCTTGGACTCTCCAAGCTTCTTCTCTCGAGATTCTCTCTCTCTCTCGAATCTCCAAAGTTTCCAAGAACCTTTTCTGCATCTTCTCTTGTTTCTCCATCAACTCTTTTGTCAACTTCGTAAACACTCCTTTCCAATATTTCCTCTTTTTTCTCGATCTCTTTTCTTGATGATGATCTTCCTCCTCGTCAGACGCAGTAGATGAAGAAGTTGAGCTCGAAAAAAGATTCAGCGACGAAACGTTGTTTATCAAGTCATTCGAAATTGGTTTAAAACCAGTATCAACAGTAGTAGCATGGTTGTTGCTATAAAAAGGGAAAGGTGTTGTAGGAGACGGTTGCTTGGCAAGGAAGGTAGGGTTTGTGGCGATGGGTTTCACACTAACCTGATGATTATGATGTTTCAACGGTGTACAAGTCTTTTCGGTTGATGGATTGTTAGAGCTAATCCACGGTATCAAAGAAGTGGTTGCGGTCGCCGTCATGGTCGTGGTCGCTGCAGGAGATTTTGCCGGTTGCGACTCGGGTTCATGTGGATAGGAGTTGAGAGTCTCGAAAGCTTCTAACTCTTCGAAGAACCGGTACGTTTTGCCTTCAGATTTTCCGGTACGACCTTCTTTGGTACGTTTGTGGTACTTGTACACGTTCTCGAACTTCTCCTTGCATTTCTTTGCACTTCTCTTGTAACCAAGCTCCATCATTTTCCTAATTGTTTATCAAACAATAAAACCGTAAGAAAAATTTAAAATATATATATAATTAACGTATTCAAAGATGTGTAAATTTGTGATTAGACTATATAATTAACCGTATAGGAATATTCAAATGAAATTACCGAAAATATGATAACACTCTATATCTAAAAATGTGTAAAACGTATATACAAGATCATAAAATTTCTGTTTAATACTTTTTTCAATAATAAATATGCATGTAACATAAATATAACAGAAAACCTGGAGATTTCTTCCCATAAGGGAGCTTTGAGAGTGGAGTCACGAAAGGATTTATCCATCTCCGAACGTATTCTCAAGAGAGCTAAAGTCTCCGGCCTTGGCCACCGGTTTCCTCCTCCGCCGCCTACTTCGCCGGTTTCCTCCATCTTCATCATATTTTTGTCCTCCTCGCCTGAACCGCCTACGCCGCCACCGGAGCTGTCTAACAGTCCTGAAGAGTTTCCAGACATACTTAAAACTCGAGTTTAGATTTCCTCAAAGAGAGATTAGGAGAGAGTTTGAAGAGAAGACGAAGGTTTGTGGTTGAATTTTCTGTTTCTTTTTTCTTTTTTCTTTTTTTTTTGTCTATTGTGATTTTATCTTAGGGGTATTTAATTGGGTGGGATGGACCATTTATCTAGATCTTATAAATATAATACATTTTTGTACGTGATATTTATTTTGTATAAATTTTTTTTTTCTATATCACAAAAAGAGGAGTGGGACTTAAAAGGAGAACTTTTTTCACTTTCCTTCTGTCTTTTTAAATTTGGGAATCTTCTCATTGCTTATAAGAAAACTCTGTTAGAAAAAAAATAGTTTCATATAAAATAAAAATTATGTATATTTTATCTCATTAGGTGTCTGGTTCACCGTAACATCTGATTAATGATTGGTTGATCAGACTTTTCGACAATATTTTTTTCTGAAACTCGACATCGATACAGTACCAGAAACCGGACTAGTTAATTTTTTATATAAAAAAAAAAACTAAGACTGAATAGGTTGAAATGAAATATTTATTTAATGTTAATATGCTCACTACATCGATTCATATCCTTTTTTAGATATATAATTATATAAAACGGATTTTAACGTGGATGTATAATTGGACGGTCTTTAACTGTCCCACTTTGCCTGTTTGCCACTTCTAACCTGTGAATTAATTAGAAAAATCTCTCGATTACACGTCATTTTTTTGAATTATCAGAGAATTTTATATTTGGTTACTAGTATACAAGTATAAAGTATATTCACAGTAAATAATCAAAATGATGATTTGAATTGAAATAATAATAATAATAATAGTATGAGATTGTGAGCTGTGGAGAAGCCTAAGAATATAATTACATTAGTGTTTAAAATGATTGACATCATAATGGATGCTTTTGGTTTAAATAATTATATAAGTGGAAAAAAATAATCAGGAAGAACAGCTGCAGATAGAGACGATAGGGATAATATTCGTGTAGCGTGGGCCCACGTGGACCCAGATCAGCTTCTCACCGCCGCTGGATCAAACCGCAAATTGTTCACGACACCGACTGTAATTTACCTTTTTACCCCTAAATGTTGACCTCTCTAATCTATTAATCATGCAACTAGTTTATATAGCCAATAAAGCACACGTCATTGTTCACCGTCTATATTTATTGTGATATTTTTCTTAAATATAAATGGTGAAACATTACATTTTTTTTTAAAAGATTTTTATTGACGATTTGAGGTAGAAAGCGGTGTGGGTGTAATTAATATATGTGGAAGTTTTGATGTAACATCAAATTACGGTATTAAATTAGACGTGGAGTTAGATAAATGTCTAAGTTATATATGGTTATTAGGCGCATATCAACGCATTTATGAGAAAAAGCAAGTAGAGACATGATTTAGTTAGCTTATGACCTACCTTATTTAATGATATTGTAATATTCCGGTGCCTAATAACTGATAATGTATCTATTTTTTTACGTAAAATATTTTGTTGTTTCTTCCGCAACCACTGGTTATAATTTCGCTTTTTTTTATTCGTCGATCGTCTTTTTTTTTTTTGTTAAAAAGCTTACTGGTATTTTCATGTCACATCAATGAAGATCGACGTATTTTCCGTTTGTAGACACGTCTGTATTAGATATATCAAAATTGAATAACGTAAACATATATCATAAATGGAAAAACAATCAAGCCTAATTTTCACTTGTCAATTTTTAGACTACACTTTTACAACAATGAGTTAGCTTTCTAAAAAACTACAATGACGGGATCAAGATAGTTTTTATCTTGTTTATTTAGTTTCTTCCATCTATTCATGTTTTTTCTTCATTTTATTATCAGACAATACAGGTAACAGTTTTTCTCAAATCATACGTTACAATTGTGAGATCATGATTTTGGCATTTGTTTTATGAATTTGTGTTGTTATGGGTATTTTTTTTTATATATAACCACGGGGGAAATAGAAACAAAACCGTATAAACATTTAGGAAAGCAATCACATTTTAGTTATGGAGATGTTTTGTTTAAGTATAACAAAACATTAATAGGAAAATGGACAATCTTACTGGTAGTTTGTTTTTTGTCTGAAACACCAAACTCATCTCCCTCTTTTTTCGCATCTCTCTCTCTTTTTTCTTTTTCTTTTTGTTATCGTATCTGGTTAAGTTATGTTCATTTTATTTACCGATACTACTTATTCATTTCAGAAAATTGTATTTTATATTCCAATTATTAGTTTCTTTTTTAATCGATAAGAGGATAAATAAATAAATAAAAGAGAAGAAATAAAAGCAGTGGTTACAATGAGCTGGATTCAGATGTATTTCCACTACGTATGGCTCTGTAAAGTGACCCCAACTTGATCCTTTTCTACGTATGTATACAATACGCCGTTTATATTTATATAGCCACAAAATATAATTGATATAATTTATTGGATATTATATAATATATATATATATATATATATATATATCTAAAAATGGCTGGCAAATAACCAAAGTGAGTCGAATAGTGTGATCGTTTTTAGGCATACGTAACATACATATAACAGTAAAAGCTAATAATAGGGTTAATTAATTTTCTATCGTAGAATTTCTAATCAAATCTATATATTTACCGAAACAGCAGGCGAATAAAACAAAATAGTTCTCAATAAATACGATTTGTCACCGATCGATTCTTATATTTCGAGAATGGTACCAATTATTCTAACTCCATAAACATTACCTGTACTCTCCTTTTTGCAAAATCGACCTGACCCAACAAATTAAATGAATGTTGTTATCTTTTGCTATCTTTTTCGTATATGCATTTTAATTTCTTTTACTGCAAAAGTATTCGTATTTTGATTTATTAATGTATAATGTACCTATATAATCTATCAATAAAACTCAACCAAAATCAACGCGTCTGAACGCAGCGATACCAAACATAGACCGAAATTGCGAACCGTTTAAAAAAATGTGACGTGTCAAATTAAGGACTGTCCATTCTGTCTAAGTCGTACAATGGTTGATTTTATAGACACGTGTTGCATTTTGTCGGGACTTTGATATCATTTTTGCCACATCGGATATTATTTTTCGACGTACGTGGAATTTTTAAACTTTTTTCTTCTGTCTGAAATAAGTTTTGCTTCCAACAAACCATGTGAGAGCAATAAAAAAGAAAACTTAAAAAATTCCTTAAAATAGCGAAACCACTTTATTCCATTTGAAAATAATATCACGTCGAGAAAATAGTTCCGTGGCTCGTGGACAATAATTTCATAAATTATGTTATTTGTTATTATAAAAACAGTGGTAAAAAAAAAAAAAACTGCAGTGGTGATCGGTTGATTTCCTTTCCTTGTATATATAAATTTGTAAAAGACGTTTTTTTTTTTTTGTAATTATGAGTATCAAGTTATTATATCTTGATGGTCAACCTCATTTGTCATGCCAAGTTCGTTACCATCCATCGTTATCAGACAGGTCATTGTCAACTATAATAATTGGAATAATTGACATATTTTGATCTTACCGTAACCTTGCTTGGCTTGACCCAAATAAAAAACGTAAACTACAACAGAAATTTTTATTTATTAGGGGGACCCATTATTAATTTTTAAAATTGATTTTCTTGTGGTCCATAAGTTATGGATAGGCAAATACTATCACTTAAATTTACTATGGTATTCTTTTTCTTAGGGCCGGTCAATTATCCTGAACATCGAGCACATGTACACGCTTGCTGGGTATAAACAATGGTCCAGGAAAATGATTTTAAGTTTTGGGCCTTTGCATATTAATAAGGCCTTGAAGCTAGGCCCAGATCGTCACTTTCGAATCCAGTTACTTGAGAAAATATTTTGAGATGAGGGCCTTAGAGGTGCATGATGGCCGGCCTATCTAGTTTCCAGTTTTCGATTTGATTTTTTTTTACTTTGAATTTTATGGTTTTAAGAATTTTGTAACTTTTGGAAAATACACTGAATCTAGTTCCCACTCGACATGTTCGAGTTTTTGTTTACGGTATATGGTTACTACTATATTGTTCACGTACTGAATTGAAAATAACTAGCATATTGAAAAATAATAATAAAAAAGAAATGATTCTTCATATTGCAAACAACAAAATTGTAGATACATGTCATCGTCACGTGTAATAGCCAGCTTAGCTACATTCTATAAACTAATACAACCAAAGAGAACATCAACATGAACTACACAGAAAATGAGACCAGAAACAACTTTATAACCAATGTAAAGAAAAGAAAAATGACAAAGACAATGGCGAAAGAAAAACATTAAAGCGTTAAATGGGACGGCAGAAAAAGTTAACTAGGTCCTAATCAGTTCTATAACTTAATTTCGGATTGCAAAATTCCAAAAAGGAATACTGTATTTGTAATAAGACGATACGATACAAGATATGCTGAAGATTGACAAAAGCTTCTTTATCAATTTTTTTTGACAAAGTGGTTAAGGTATGTTTATGAACATTTGCGCAATTATGTTTCATATAAGCAACACGCTTGCGGTATTACTATTATGCTTTAATCATATAATCACGTCACACACATATATACGTGTGTGTGTGTGTGTGTGTGCAGATTTAAATTAGTTAACTGATCAAAACATTAGTACAAATTGGCGTTATTATATTCTCTTGCCGTGTGACATGTTGAAGCCCCTCATAAATAGTCTTAGATGACTAGGTCTCACTCACACTACAATATATACATATATATATATATTCGTGATTATAATAGTTAATAGTAATCATTCAACCTGTTCTAAATACTATTGGCTCGGTAGACACTTTTGCTGTTGGGTTGGTTTTTCATACATTATTTTTTTGTTTTCATGCCAACTTTCATCTAAAATATATTTAAACAGTTATGATATTTTTTTAGCTGCTTTATCGTCCAACAATTTTGCTTCGTTTTCTTTGCAATTCTTTATCTAGGTACGTAATAATTTTTTGATTGATATAATATAGCAATACGTATTTTTAGAATATCACCATTTGACAAACAAACAAGAAAAAATCTGAAATAGTCAACAGTTTGATGGTTTTGTTTTACAAAACAGCCAAAATGTTTGGAATTTCCGTACAATTTCATTATAGTGTTTTTTAGCAGATCGGAACCAAAGCCTCTATCTCACACCGAGGCTTATAATTGGGTCAAAGTCAACCTCTTTGATGTGCCTTATCCGCCACGACGTATCGCTTTCCAAAATAAACATATATCTACGAAATTTATTCTTTTTGTCGTCTTCTTATAACTCGATTCGAAATTAGTTGTTTCTAGCTTGCAAATCGTTCACAGCATTGATTCCAAAACAATATATTTAATAAACAACATAGTTAATGGAACACATCTCTATCTTTCTCCACCTTTGCGTATCGCCATGATCTTTTTTTTCTCGTATATGTTTTTCTTGGTTGATTATAAATTAATAAAGAATCATATAGTATAGTTGACAAAACACATTCGGATAATGTATTTGCGTATGTTTTGTAATCTATCAAATTCTCAGTGGCTGTGTTACACACACAAAAAAAACTCCACAACAGAAATAATGGTAAAGTATCAAGTACATATCATCAGGGGTAATATAGGTATTTCGTACGCCATGTTGGATGGAGAAATAGTCATTTCATTCATAAGCCTGTCTTTATGACGAGAGTGTGTCGCTCAACTAATCTCATCACGGATTGTTCAATCTTAGCCGTTCAAGATTTTCAAAATAAATAGCCCTTTTTACCTTATCCATTATCCATATCTATCTCATTCTCACGTAATCAATTAGAAATAGTAATAGATGAATATTTAATCTTTCGAATATATAACTAGCAACTTTCTTTTTGGTAATGGAAATTGAAAACTGGTGGCAAATAATTATAAGGTTGAAGAAATGGAGCATAACCAATAATAGTGGAATTTAAATATAAAGTGAAGTCCAATCAAAGGGATATCATTTTGCTACAAAAGGATAAAAATGCTTTTTGAGTCCTGAGACTTGTCGTTTCAGCATAGATCTGCACTAATGAATTTATTGCTCCCAGCCAATCACAAGCACTCTTGAGTTACGGTTATAAGAGTTTGCATAGTTTGTTGTAATATAAACGTTACAAATGAATACATTTATGATTTACTCTTTTATTTTTGGGCAAATAACAATCATATACTATAATACTACTATGATTTTTCTTACCTTTGTCAGCTATTTATTGAAAAAAAAAATATATATTCTCATTGAACCATCTAAAGATTTGTGAGTAGTGATTGAAAAAGGTTTAACTAGCGCTAATCATTAATAGTGTATTAATTCTTTAATCTAAGTAGTGTTTTGTGAAAAGCTAAAGCCGAATCGTCTCATGAAAGAACGGTAGGTAAGCCCTACAAAATTTCGCAGCTTCAAAATTATATATATATTGTGTTCGTATTTCATTTCAAAAATAATTTCTAATATGGTAAATTATATATACAAAGAAAAAAACTATTGTCTAAACTTCTACGGCCATATACATAAAGCAAAGATGATAACACGATTTTTTTTTGGGGGGGTCAACAACATTAGTGACTTACAAGGTAAGAAACTAATTTTACAATTACAAAGTGATAATCTCTTTAAAAAAATTATTTATCGGATATTTTCAAGTAATGAGAAGTAGGAGAGGAGGTCAACGGCTTAAAACAACTTGCCTGTATATATGTTTTTTTTTACATAGTCAGTGGATGTATTTTATTTTTACATATTTGTTTACATTGTTTTTTTTTTTTTTTTTGCGTTTCATATTAAATAAAGCATCTGTTTTAATAAAACTAATTAATTAATTGCACAAGCAGAGAGTATTCTAGTCAGAGAGTAATAAACAGTTTCCTAAATATTTTATTATATAGTAGTATATATAAAATGAAGGAAAAAAAAATGAGATGTGTTCGTGTTCGTGTTCGTGTAGCGGAGATAACGTAGTTGGTTTCCGCGTGCTGGACGAGACAGTTAAACTTCTAGAGAGAGAAAGACAAAAACCCTAAGGAGTTGAAACGGAGAAGACGAGGAAGACAGAACAAAGGAAGACTCAAGAACTTTTGTAAGTTTTCTTTTCCTTCTGTGAAATTGATTGGTTCCTGTTTGGTTCTCTGTAAAGTTCTGATTTTTGTTTTCTTTGTAAGTGATGAAATCAATCAAGGGAAGTTATTCAAAGTGTGGAGTGTTATTTTTTTATTTTATTTTGTCATCCTCAAATTGGTTTGATAATGTTTACAGATCTATGCTCTATGTTCTGTAAATTTGGTCAATTTTTTTGAAACAGTGATTACGAAAATTCCTAGATCTATTTTTTCTTATAGATCAATTTTAAATCAAGTAAAGGTTTTAGCTTTAGCCAATAAATTTTGTTAGGTAAGAAAACCCAAAATTGTGATATACAACAGTATGATCCGGAATCAATAGTCTTTGTTTCCATTTGCTATATATATATATATGTAAATCTCCAAAGTTTCCTCTTTTCTTTTTCTTCCTATCCTCGAAGTAGTAAAGACTTATCCTTTTTTCTTCTTCTCTCAATTGAATCCAAAGAATGCTTCAGATGGTTTATACTTTGAATCAGATCTCTGTTGTTTGGGACCATTAATTAATCAGACTTTGTTCTTGGGAGCAGAGACTGTTGTTGTTTCCTTTTGCCTTTTTGTTTTTGCTTATTTCGAAGATTCTTCAAACATCTTTTCCAAGTTAAAATTTTGAAATTAGTAGTTTCTTTTACTTTCATTTCGAAGCTGTTTATGTTCTCTTTATCTCTCTTTATTATAAAATGTGAATCAAAAGCCTGTGGTGTTTCCTGCTTTTGGTCCATTGTTGAGAGAATCTTCTTTTCTTCCTCCTATTGTTCCTTTATCTGCTCTCCTCTTTCTCGTTGCTTTGTTATTAAGTATCGTTCAGAATTTGAATCAAACTCTACTTTTTTTCTTGTGTGTGTGTGTGTGTGTGTGTTTCAGAACGTTTGAGAGAAAACAAATGTCGTTCCGTAGCATAGTTCGAGATGTGAGAGACAGTATAGGAAGTCTATCGAGACGTAGTTTCGACTTTAAGCTAAGCAGCCAGCACAAAGAAGGAGGTAAATCTCGCGGTTCGGTTCAAGATTGTCACGAGGAACAGCCCTTGGTACTGGTTCAGGAAACACCGTGGGGGAATCTGCCTCCAGAGCTGTTGCGTGATGTGATCAAAAGGCTCGAAGAGAGCGAAAGCGTGTGGCCTGCTCGCAAACATGTGGTTGCTTGTGCTTCTGTCTGCAGGTCATGGAGAGATATGTGCAAAGAGATTGTTCAAAGTCCCGAGCTTTCAGGCAAAATCACATTCCCTGTTTCGCTCAAACAGGTTTGAATTTGATTCTTTTGTCTAATAATGTCACATGTGTTTGTATTTATGAGTAAAATTTTCTTTCTTGTTCGGGATTTGTAGCCGGGACCAAGAGATGCAACGATGCAATGCTTTATCAAAAGGGACAAATCTAACCTGACTTACCATTTATACCTTTGTCTCAGTCCTGGTATAGCTTTCATTATATTCAAAGTTCTTTTTTTGATACTTTTGCCTCTCATTAGGTTAATCAATCCGTTTGGTATTTTAACTATTTCCAGCTCTGTTGGTTGAGAATGGAAAGTTTCTTCTTTCGGCAAAACGTATAAGAAGAACTACTTACACCGAGTATGTGATCTCTATGCATGCCGACACCATTTCGAGATCAAGCAACACCTACATTGGCAAGATTAGGTAAAGAAAAAAACAGAGTTGTCTACTTTATAAAACATTTTAAACCGAAAGTTACTACTGGTTTAAGCGTGATCATCTCCTCTTTTCTTTTACAGGTCTAATTTTCTGGGGACAAAGTTCATAATATACGACACACAACCTCCATACAACAACAAAGCTTCTCAGCCAACGGTCCAACCCTTGGGACTTAGCCGCAGGTTTTACTCAAAGAGAGTATCTCCCAAAGTCCCGACCGGTAGCTACAAGATCGCCCAAGTGTCTTACGAGCTAAACGTTCTTGGAACTCGAGGTCCAAGGAGAATGCACTGTGCTATGCAATCCATTCCCGCTTCTTCCCTCGCGGAAGGTGGAACCGTGCCTGGACAACCTGACATGATCGTCCCACGCTCTATTCTGGACGAATCTTTCCGTAGCATCACATCCTCCTCGTCGAGAAAGTTCACCAACGATTACTCAACCGAGTTTAGCAGCGCTCGGTTTTCAGACATTCTTGGCCCCTTAGGAGAGGACCAAGAAGCTGTCTTTGAAGAAGGAAAAGAGCAGATTTCGCCGCCGCTTGTGCTTAAGAACAAGCCACCGAGGTGGCACGAACAGCTTCAGTGCTGGTGTTTGAACTTCAGGGGACGTGTAACCGTCGCTTCCGTTAAGAACTTTCAGCTTATTGCAGCAAACCAGCCACAGCCTCAACCACAGCCTCAGCCTCAGTCTCAGCCGTCGGGTCAGACCGATGGTCCCGACAAGATCATATTGCAGTTTGGGAAAGTAGGTAAAGACATGTTCACGATGGACTTCCGTTATCCTCTCTCCGCGTTTCAGGCTTTCGCTATATGTTTGAGCAGTTTCGATACGAAACTCGCCTGCGAATGATGAAAAAAAGAACGCAAAAAAGACAGCTTTGTATGTAATATATATCATCTGTTTTTTAATGATTCAGGAGATTCTCTTCTTGTGGTTGTTTTATTTTCACCGGAGAATCTTAGATTTAGATTTGTTTCGAGGTTCTCCATTTCATCATTTACTCTGATCTGCCTATGTTGTTTATTAATGCATTCATATAAAAAAAAAATAGTTTGTCCCAGTTTGGTTTTAGACTACTAATTTGATGTATTTCATATATAACGGCCAAAACAAGAATAACTTAAAGACAATGTTTATTGAAATATAACTCCGATTTTACATTGACTAGAAGTTTGAATATTCGAAAAGAGAAGAAGGACGAAACTACTTTCTGTAAAACATCAAATTTGTGTTAAAGGGAAGAAGAGAAGATAAGAGAGAGCAAAGCAAATGACAGAGACGGAGAAAGTGAGCACACTGCTTGCCGACTTGACATCAGAGCATATCGGAAAACGGCAAGCGTTTCTTTTTCGGTAAAAAAGCTACATGGCCGTACATGTGCTCTTGCGTTCCCACGGTGGTCTGTACGGACCGACGCTACTTGTCGTTAGAAGAAACATTTTCTCTCTCTCTCTGGTGTGTGTGAAAGACAGAGATCTCAATAGTTGTCTTCTCCAGTACAAGTTTTATAGTTTCATAATTATGTTAGTCGAGGTTAATATAGTATAATATTAGTCTCTCCTATTCGTCAAACTATTATATTTATATCATATCCTTCTCCAATTCCAAAGTTTAAAGAACCAATCGTGTGTGAATATGGTGTGACGACTCCATCAAGTAGAGAGACCCAGCGGTTAAGCATCATTTTTAAGTTAACGTGTATTGAATCATTTTCTCCAAGTTCTTTAATAGTTTGCTAAATTGTTTACATATTTTATACACACTTGAAAAAATATGTTAGGGTTTATTTTCACTAACAATAATTAGATATATCAAACAAGCATTGTTCTTTTTGTTGTCTTTTCTTGTTATTTTTAATTAATGATTCATTTATTTCGTGGTCAGAATTCGAACTCACAAAACTTGTGTCAAACTTGTTGGTGAATATTGGTGGTCTTATATTGAGGTGTGGACCAATCAAAAGAACAAATCAACCACCATGTGTGGGTTTCTGCGAATAAAATAAATTGGAAAATTAAAATAAGAATTGACCTAACAAGGATAGTTATAGTTTAATTAAGCAAGCTCTGTGATGTAATCAGTTTTGTTATATATAATTCTATCTCATCGACTTGATCCAAAAGCGACCTTCAAGGGCCATCCCGGATGATTGTCTTTAAAAGGGGTCACTATGTGTTGTAAAGATTTCGTTTGGATATTAATTTCATATTCTTAAAAATGTATCTCTCTGATTAGCCAAATCGTAAGATTAATCGGTGCATACAATTGTACTATTTTCCTTGGTCAGACGACAATATACCTTTGGAGTTAAAACGTTTTTGAAAACAACGTTAGGAGAAGTTAGTTTATAATTCTTCAACAATCTCATTCAAGGAAGTAAGTACGTTTTAGAAATCTCAACTTGAAAATAAAAATATGATTTACGAATCACTAACTTTATTGAACGTCACATTAATTACGAGATCAGGAGGTTGTCCTAGTGTATAAAAATTGCCAGTTGCAAGAGTGGTGGAGCACCAAATCACACACCACCATAATAAAATCGTAATCTAATAAATTAACGTTATCCGCAATAAATATTTTCATTTCGTAAATCTTCTTGTCAGCGTTTTAATATAAAATTCCATGATACGATCTCGATCTGCTTAGACGAGAACGACAGTGACAAAACAAAATAAACATTAACTGTTTGATCATAATGGGCTTTTGATTGCTCACAAAAAAATAATAAATGGCCTTCTAATGGGCTCGATTGAATCGAAACTCCCACTAACCTAGTCATACACACACGGGCTTTAAAGTAATAGGGTAGAATCGTCATTTCGTAATGCCGAAACCCTAATTCCATCGCCTACTTCAGACAACAACAGCTTCAGATCTGGTTTCACTTTCTACCTGGTCGATTAGCGATTTTCGTTTTTGTTTTTGAAGCTCTTTTTTTTTTTTTTTGGGTTTAGTATTCTAGTTAGATGCGATCTTCCTGAAAGTGTTTTTTTTTTTAAAATTTTTGACGGATTTATTGTTTGTGGTTGAATGGCCCAATGATGGATAAAATATTGAATAGAGCGGTTGTATTTGGATGAATTCTCCGGCGTGTTGTGTAGTCCCTTTAAGCCTCGAACATTGCTTTAATCCGTCGCCGACGACATTCACACGCGCACAATCTCACTACCACCGTTTTTTTATAAAACAAAACATTCACACACGTGCGTCGGAGTCGAATTAGCGATGTCGGGGGCTTTTAGGGTTTGCTTGGTTTTGTCCATTTACGTGGCCGTGAATGATCAGATTTATAGCTATGAGATCTGAGGGCTTTTCCTTTATTTATTTGTCTTATAAAAAGTTTATGTTTTTAGAGTTTTTTTTTGTTTCTTCGGATTCTGATTTTGCCCATTGATGTTAAAAAAAAACATTAATTCCTGAGTGGTGCCCTGGTTTTCAAATGTTTTGATCTCCTAGTTATCATTGCAGCTCTTGATCATCATCATCATCATCATCACCATCACTATCTTCTTCTTCTTCTCCTTATTGTTCCGTTGTTTCTGCTGCTGCTGCTGCTACTACTTGTTTATTGCAATGATAGCTATGTGACACGTTTGAAAAACCGGATTTTGATGCGCCACTAACAACAGATTTATGTGAAAACTGAGGGCTTTCTTGTTTTTATGGTTTGGATGTTTTGTTTTTATTTGATACGACAAGATTGGCTTAACCTTTTTAGTTATGTAGATAGATTGGCATAAGCCCTGTGATGATGACTTAAATGAGTTCGAGTTGTGCCGCTTGGTTTTTTTCTAGCCGAGACTCATCATCTCCATTGCTGCATCTGCTTTACTCTCTCTGTCTCTCTCTCTCTCTCTCTCTCTCTCTCTCTCTCTCTCTCTCTCTCTTTCTCTCTCTCTCTCTGTCTCTCTAGCAATATATATGCATACACACATACATACATTACGGATTACGGTCGCAGTGGTGGTGATGATGATCTTTAAGGTCTTTTGGCTTTGTAAATTTAAACCAATGCGTTGTGCTATCAATGACTTAATTATAGAAAGCTAAGACCTGAGGGCTGTGTACTCAATTTGTGTGTTGTTTATATGCGTCATTTCTCCATGTTTTCTTTTAGTTAGACTCCTCTGTTTTGCAGCTTTTTAGAAGTTAAGATTTTGGTGATTGAATGCCGAATTCAAAAATTCGATTCTGATGCAAACCTTACTTGGATTGTCGGGCAAACATGTTAGATACAAATATATGAGATTGAAATGCAAAAGTTTATTTTTGTTACATGTATCAGTAGAATTTATTTCATGTTGAAGTAATGATTTAATTCAATTTTAGTAAACTGATATGAATATATTCTCTTATACATTGGCTTATGTTTTCATTTGGGGTCATCGCAAGTCTTATGCACAAGTTCTAAATCCGAACTTAATCGTGGTTAAAACCTTCCCGTTTTGGAAAGTTTGCAGATTAATCAAAGAGATACTTCACAACAGATTGAGAGCTGCCTTAGCTAAGGAGTCAGCCTGTACATTCCCTAAACGGGGTACAAAGCTAAAAGTGATAGTAGAGAAGGAGTTACAGAGGACGATAATATCGTATAGAACTCCTTGAATGAATCAAATTTGACACTAATAATAATTCAACAATGCGGTTCTTTTCGGGTTAGTTTATTCCACTCAAAATGCTGCTTTGAAGAAAGCATGCATCAAAGTCTTTGAAAGTTTCCAATCATGCATGCATGTATATTGAGGTGAGACTGAAAAAAGGCCATGTTATTGCGTGATAGCTTAGATATTGACAGTCTCGAGAGAAAACTAAATCTGACTGCAAGTTTACAAGTCAAGTCCTGTACCTTTGTACTCTCTCTATGTGTAACTCATTTGAAGTACAATTAATTGAATGTTGCACAGATTAAGTGACAAGGTACTCACCTAAAAGTTTTAGACTATATGCCACCTTCTATGATAAGTAAAATATCGATCTCTGTGTGAGTCTCTAAATTTCCAATACTGCATCTCTGATTCTCTATTACGATTTCATTAATAGTTTATCCAATAATTAACTTTAAAACAAAAAAAAATTCTCATGAGTATCTCATAATGAAATTAATGTAGGTAAATTGAATCCAAATAACAAGTGTGAGGCTATATATCTCTTAGATAAATTTAAATGTAATGATTGGACTCGGCACATCTGGATCCACCATAGACCCTTCATTAAACCTGTCGACAACACAACCCGTATATAAGAAGATGGATGAAAGATCAAAGCTTGAAAAATGATGATCCATATTAGTCCAGCCCATTGAATTGTATGAGTCTCTTCAAATGTCAAACCTTCATTCCTACGGCATGCTCTCGCTATTTGGAAACGGCCTTAATCCAATCAAACTAAATCCTCTTACAAACAATATCATCGATTTTTAATTTTAAGCACATTGCACACGTTACATTGATCTTTTTCTATAGGCAGTCGTTTTCTTTTCTTTTTTGAATTATATAACTTTTGAATTTTAATATTCAATTACCGTTGACGAATTTCGGGTTTCGAAAACATTGTATAATTTGACTTTTTTTGATTAATGCAAAACTCAAATTTGGAAAATGATCGACCTAAAACTAATCTGTGAGAAAGAGAAGCCGACAATTGTTTTGGACTGACCCAATCAACTAACTTTGTCGACAATACCAACTTGTGTTTTGTTTTTTTCTTTTCCAGACGATTTTATTCGTGCAATTAAAATAATTTAACCTTCTAACTAGAATTTCAATACTGTATGTATTTGCTCATATTATTCTGAAAATTATTGATTGTGAGAAAACTATTTATATTCTCCAAATATTAGTTTTTAAAAATGTCTTTCTGATAATAATTCTAAACACTTATAAGAAAGAAAAAATATAATAGTGTATGAAGGTGTCAATGATAACCAGACAAGTAGGTGAGTCAGGCCATTAAGCCAGGGACAAAATCGGAACTATAAAAAGTTTAAACCACCACTCCCCTTCCGAAACCGAGACTCGCAACCAATGACAACGCAGAGGACGCGACTTCGCTGACAATTCCGATTTTACCCTTTTAAAGGCTTTCGTGAAAGCAAAAAAAAAAAAAAAAAAAAAAGAGGGTCAGGATTCGCCGCCGCCGCAAAGGAACGGAGGAGATCATGGAGTCGTCGCCAATCAACCGTCTCCCGCCGGACTCGCTCCACCAGATCTTCTCGTCTCTTCCCCTCCGTCAGATCATGATCTGTAGATCTGTGTGTAAGTTCTTCAACCAGCTCTTGACCTCTCAGTGCTTCACCGAGATCATCTCCACTCGTCCGCCTCTGAACCTACTCGCTCTCCGTCCTCCGCATCACCACAGCCACCGTCACGCTGCGGCGAACACGCGGCCGTACATCCACGTGTACGACCCAGAGGAGAATCAATGGTTCAGATTCAATCTCGATTTCCTCCCTTTCCGATCGCCGCAGCCTGTGGCGTCTTCGAGCGGATTGATCTACCTTTGGGGAGACTCTGTTGGCTCCTCCGACTCCAGCAAGTCGCTCGTCGCCTGCAACCCTCTGACTCGGCAGTTCAAGGTTCTGCCTCAGCTAGGCTCCGCTTGGTCACGCCACGGCACTGTTCTGGTCGACTCGGCTAACCGAGTCATGGTGCTCACCGAGTTAGCCGCTCTGTATTACTCAGGCGTGGTCATCGCTGACCAGTGGCTCAAATTCTCCTCCAACTTACCTTCGAAGCCTCGAAGCCCTGTGTTGATGTCGAGCTCCGTTTTCGCCTTATGCGACGTCGGATCTCCGTGGAGAAGCCAGTGGAAGCTTTTCTCGTGTAGGTTGACGAACCTCACCATCACTCACACCAACTGGATTTGCCTTGAGAAACACGAGTGGGGAGACATCTTCGATATCATTAAACGACCGCGTTTGCTGCGGGGAAACGGCGACTCTAAGCTGCTTATGATCGGCGGCTTGAAGTCGACCTTCTCTCTCAACCCGGCCTGCTCCACGATTCTGATTCTCAGGCTTGATCTTGAGAGCTTGGAGTGGGAAGAAGCTGGGAGGATGCCTCTTGACATGTACAGAGGGTTTCAAGAATCGAGTAAGTTTAAGGTTTTTGGAGGTGGCGATAGGGTTTACTTCTCTGCTAAGAGGATGGGGAAGCTTGCAATGTGGGATTGTTGGCAAGGTTGGAGATGGATTGATGGTGTTTCTGCTTATGGAGATGGACTCTGTCGAGGGTTTGTGTTCGAAGCTAAGCTTACGATGATGCAATGAATAAGATTAAAGGTGACGCTTTGTGTCTCCAGGGGTTTGTGTTCCAACCTAAGCTTACAAACTCAAATCTCTGTTTACACAAGAACAAAATTATTTGCTGAATTTCTATGATTGTTTCGTGCTTCCTTTGTTGTTTATTGTTGGTGTTCTTAAGCTGTTTTTATCTCTTTGTCATCGTGCTTTGTGTTGTTCTTGGAATCGAAAGACTATTAAATTGGAATGTGCTTATAGGTAGGAGTTATATCTCTCTTGAGTACACAACTGATTTATGAAACCATCATCCTTGTTCATTTGTTGGTCCTGAATTGAAGGTTAAGTTGCTTCAAGCTTCAAGCTTTCTCATATTTTTTTACTCTGGTCTCTTGATTGTGATTGATCAGGAAGATCGTACTGGTTTACTTTTTACTATCTTGTACTATCTTTGAAGGAGTAAACGAATCTCTGAAATTTCAGTGTAAAAAAATTTAAGTAAATGGTGATTCCGACCGACCATGTAGAGAGTATCGTTCAGACAAAAGCGGTCTGTTTGATATGTCACCAAACAAATTTGTTCTCCCATTGAGACTGATCTTCCTTCTGAGTCAACTCTAACACCAATCATATGTATGTTTGATTATAAACTCTACTTCATACATTTATATATATGTATGTCTGATGATTATATCATTAGCTTGAAACTGAAGGAACGTGCTTGATGATGCAGACTTGCTAATAACTAATAATATATATTTAGTCATATTGCACACGCAAAGTTCAGTATGGGGCCATAACCTATGGCATATGTCATGAACCATTATGTTCGGTCTATAGATGATCGAACATAATCATCACCGATACGTCGATCAAATTGAGAAAGCTTTACTGGACTCTTATATATACTTCGTACTGTCCACTGTTTCTTATCTCCAGAATTAGCAACTAAGACCAATTATAAATTGATAATACGAACATATCAAGAATACCAATATAAAATGAATATCGTCAAGTGAACTCTTCTTATTTTTGTCTACAGAGATTATAAGCTGGCAACGGTTTAAGATCTTCTTTGTAATGATTAAATCAACCATTCTTTTTTTCTTTCTACAAATTAAAGTTTAATTCACGCCATTTATTCGTCTCTACATAAAATTATTTATGTCGGTATGTTACGTGCATCTCCGTCGTGAACGGTAGAAGGGATATAGTTAACAGATGTGAAAGATGATTGATGGATTTACTTGTCAAGAACATCGGCAAGAAGCAAGATAAAAATAGTTAAACCTGATTATTGTCAATGTACGGAAAGAGTGTAAAGACATAAAAGAAGGAAGTCTCTAGACATAAGTCTATTTGCATGATTATATCAATGTACTTCATAATTCTGCTTGCGTGATTTTACATAATTATTTTATTTGGTGCTTGTTAATCTGAAGACTGAAGTGTTGGTGAAGCCACAAAAAAAAAAAAAAAAAAAAAATTCTTAGTTCTCACTTCTCAGAAGCAAGAGGAAGGCATTTTGACCTGTATAAAGGTATGGCATAAGCTAAAGGCGATCCTGTAATATTTATTTACCGGCGGTTTAATGCTGCTGTTGGGCTCATGGTATTATGATTATTTACCGTCAACAGACTCGTTATTTTTTGTTTTCTGGTCCAAATTTAGAGATAAGAAGTTGTACTTGTATAGTACAACACTTTTTGCTCAGAAGTACGACGACTGTTGGGTGTTGACCAGTTCCGCTAGATCGTCTGATTTATATATATATATATATATATATCATTTCATGTATAATAGGAAAGTTGATATATACTAATAATTTATTTGAGGATTTCATAGCAGTCAATTTAAATTAGGAATGGTACGACTTAGTGGAGAAGGGAAATTGAAAAGGAACTTATACTTTTGTTTTATTAAACAATCGAACTTTGAAATTGAAGAATCTGGAAAACAGGACTTGAACTTACAAACATATGACCAATTTGCATGCATGAAGGGGACCACTCATCAACATGTTTGAAGTTTATTACAACAACTTATTTATGGGAGAAAAAAAACACATTAAATGGGAAACTTTCTCTTTAGAACATATATTCGTTTCGATTGATTTCTCTTAATGATCTTGTATCTTTTATTATATCACCAAAAGATTCTTTGTTTTCTTGTATACTGTCGTCAACTCCTGCAAGAATCAATGTAAACGTGTGAAATAAGGAACAGTAATTAGCCTGAGGTTAACAATATTGTTAGTAAGTATGAGAAATGATAATTACCATGAGTCTGACGATTAGTTTATCTAGTAGTGGTATGGAGGAGGTGGAGATTTGTAAAGATAGGGTTGCTGTGGAGGTGAGTAGTGAACCGGTGGAGGAGGAGAATGGACGGGAGGAGGAGGAGATTTGTATTCGTAATGCTTCTTTGGTGGTGGGGGAGAGTGGTAAACCGGAGGGGGAGGAGACTGGTAAACCGGAGGAGGAGGAGATTTGTATCCATAATGCTTCTTTGGTGGTGGTGGAGAGTGGTAAACCGGAGGAGGGGGAGACTGGTAAACAGGTGGTGGTGGTGATTTGTACTCGTAATGTTTCTTTGGTGGTGGAGGAGAATGGTAAACCGGAGGGGGAGGAGACTGGTAAACCGGAGGAGGAGGAGATTTGTATTCATAATGCTTCTTTGGTGGTGGAGGAGAGTGGTAAACTGGAGGAGGGGGAGACTGGTAAACAGGTGGTGGTGGTGATTTGTATTCGTAATGTTTCTTCGGTGGTGGTGGAGAATGGTAAACCGGAGGAGGAGGAGACTGGTAAACCGGTGGGGGAGGGGATTTGTACTCGTAATGCTTCTTAGGTGGTGGAGGAGAGTGGTAAACCGGAGGAGGAGGAGACTTGTAAACCGGTGGAGGAGGTGATTTGTACTCGTAATGTTTTTTAGGAGGAGGAGGAGACTTGTAAACCGGAGGAGGGGAGTAATGCATAACCGGTGGAGGAGGTGATTTGTACTCGTAATGCTTCTTGGGAGGAGGTGGAGACTTGTAAACTGGAGGAGGAGAGTAATGCTTAACCGGTGGAGGAGGAGATTTGTACTCGTAGTCCTTCTTTGGTGGAGGTGGAGATTTATAAACCGGAGGAGGAGAGTAATGCATAACCGGTGGTGGAGGTGATTTGTATTCGTAATGCTTTTTGGGAGGAGGTGGAGACTTGTAAACCGGAGGAGGAGAGTAATGCTTAACCGGTGGAGGAGGAGATTTGTACTCGTAGTCCTTCTTTGGTGGAGGTGGAGATTTGTAAACAGGAGGGGGAGAGTAGTGCATAACCGGTGGTGGGGGTGATTTGTACTTGTAGTGTTCCTTGGGAGGAGGTGGGGATTTGTAAACCGGAGGAGGAGAGTAATGCATAACCGGAGGGGGAGGAGATTTGTAAACCGGAGGAGTGTAGTGTTTGAGCGGTGGAGGAGGAGAAGAGTAGTAGTAATTGGCGGTGGTTTCAGATACAAAACCAAGAGAGAATGTTAAGACAAGCAAAGTTGCTGCCAAAGAGGCAGTTGGTGACCCCATTTTGCTATGTGTTTCTCTTTGTGTTTGATGCTCTTACTCTCTCCCTGAATCACCCTTTATATAGCGTTTCAATTTCTCATTTTTGATTTTTTTTTTTTTAAATATCTCTGATGGTAAATGGCATTTTGGTCATATGTAATAAAACAACAATAATGTACTATATTATACAAAGAATAAAATGAGGTTGGTCTCAGTCGAGCTTCATTATTGATTTTCATTTTCCCCTTCTATTATTTTGTCGTGGTTGATCGATATGTTCTGCATGTTCCGAACATATCAAATATAATTAATATAGGGAACACTGAATCTAAAGCTAACATAATTTTCCATGATATAAGAGGAACCACACACACAAAAATGACCGACGTTGTTCTATAAAATGGTAGAAAGAAAAAAAAATAGATGGAAAGCATAAGAAGAATGACACATTCTGAATGTGGCAAATGTAACTATTAGTCCATTTACCAGGAAATAAAAACACTTTAGTTTAATTTTATTTTATCAAAATGTTTTCTTCATCTAATAGCATGATATATATATATAAAGAAGATCTTTTTTTTTCGAAATAAATATTCCCTTATCTTTCTAAAAGAATTTTTTGAATCGAATATGACACATCGTAATATAATTTGTTATGTACTTGACTTTGTCAAAACATTAGAAGTTACAAAAAAAAAACCCATTAAACTTAGAGAATTGTACATTTTTTGCTTTGGAGTTATATATATTCATCAATAAAAATTAATAGTTAATATTTTTAATACATATTTTTGCAGTACTTTTTGTGTGTCACCTTTTCGCATATCTTTGCAGTATTTCTAATCAAATAATAACTTAAAATCTTTATATTTTACCAAAGTGTCGCGGACATCTATCATGCCAGTGCATTTATTGTGTGTTCAAGTTTTTTTTTATTTCTTTTACTGAAAGAAAGATTTAAGTGCTGCATGTTGTGATAAAGTACCCAAAATCATGTATTTAAAATATTTTATGAATATCACGATTATTTTATAAGTTACATGTTTCATAACAAAGTTATATTTATGAATGACGATTTCTATTTGTTGATGAAACTAATACATTATTCGAAGATATTAACTTTGTTTTGTTTTGTTTATCTTTTGATCTCCCATTGGACAGAAAAAAGAAGAAGAAGAAGCAACGCGTTAACGTCTTAAAGATTAAAGATAGGCGGCTGTGTTGAATGTAGAAGGAATATTGAAGGAGAAGGTGGTCCGTCATGCACTAGATTTTCTCTTGTGCCGGTGACAGTCAATCTTTGATTATTTCTCTGTTTTGTTTTTGGGTTAGGTTTTTGCTTCACACGTTCTTCGTTTTATAACACGTTTCTTGTCATTACTCAGTTTTAATTTGTAATCTCTTACTCTAACTATTATTTAGTCAGCATTCTGTCGTATTTAAATTACGTTTAAGATTAATGAAAGATATATAATATAATGTTATGCTTACCTTTTTTGTATATGCTAACTTTAGAGATGATGTGAACAATGCAAACGAGAAAGATATAACCTATATACATCGTATCTTAATGTATTATATATATATATATATATATATATATATAATGTCATCAAAGTAGGAATAATAACTTTTATAACATTATCACGAATCGGTGTTTTATAAATAAAAATACAAGGTGGAAGGTAATCCAATTCAAGGCCAATTTTCTTAATGAAAATAAGTTAATAAAACTATAACCGAAGCTTGGTCAACATTAGAAAATAAAACATTTTGCATAATATATAGAAATTAAATGGGGTTATTTATTTGATTTTTATCAAATGGGTAAGTAACCAGCTGGATTAGGATTTAGACAAGTAAACAACTTAACATTCTATATAGTTTTTTTTTTCTCGAATGTTGACTATTTTGGTTAGGCGTCAAAAGTTATATAACTAATTTTGACAATTTTGATGCTGAAGAAATTGACATCAAACAAACTTTATATATTCACCGTCATTAATAATTTGGATTAAACAAACTTAATTATGATTTGTTATTCAAACATGATACTAGCTAGTGTCTGCGTAAAAACTAATTGGTTCTTTAGAAAAGCATATGAAAACAAAACGATATCAATAATAATCATTATTTTATTAGTAAAGTAATTAATTATGAGTTATGACTAACGAGTAACGATCATGAAAATAAATAGAAAATATGTGTACTGCAGCAGCTGCAAGTTTGCCTTTCTGATTTCGGGTTTTTACTGAACTTTTTTGTTCAATTTTTGTTGATATATATGTTTTATTATTACTAGATTTGGTTGCAGAATAAGATTAAACTTAACAATTAGAAAGTTACCTTTAGTTGCAACATATATATATATATATGTGTGTGTACGATCCAATTTTTTTTTTTAAGTTGTTAGTAGTGTGTGCGCAATCTCTTAAGTTCAAATTTGTTATATTCAAAAAGTCACAATTTCAAAAGGTAATTAGGTAAATGCGAAACTTTAGTGATTAAAAAGTCTAAGCCAACCACGGAAAACAAAATAACAAAAGGTAAAGTATATAAATAAATGGAAAGGAGAAAGGGTATATGATCGTTTTACCATGTTTTTATTATAAAATACCAGATAACAAAAAGGGTAATATGATTGTTAATAGAGTAGTACTCTTGTTAATATGCATGTAGTCGTATCCCACGTGTGTTGCTTGTTGTTTTTTTTTTTTTTTGCTCCTCCTTGGAGGTATACATATTAATTAATTACCATCTACGTCGCTGATTTCATTTATTTTTAAATAATAATTTCATCATATATATAAATTACTGTATGAAAAAGAAAAAACACACATCGATTTAACCATATTAATTGTTACTTATTTGATTCTAGCTCTTATAAATATCTTCATAAAGAATGTTTGACAAAAAAAAAAATCGTGGGATATATAATCACTATTATCAATGGTTTACACTGATGTTTTGTCTTTTTGTTTTTCATGCATTCTTAATTTACTTTAAGTAATAATGATAAAGCAAGAATGAAATATTATAAGTTTTTTTATTGTTTTGTTTTGTGTGTTTTTAACAAAACATCACTAATTACAAAATTCAGATATAAATACTTTAACTATACCGTGTTATCCTTTCTATTTTATCTTCCAATATTTCATCAATAGCATGAACAAAAAAATCTTATTATCATATGTTTTTTTATCTTTCTAGTATCAAGAATTTCAAATCTTTAATTTGGTCTGTATTTTTCAAATAAAAATACTTTTAGATACTGAACGTCTTTCATTAATCATTACTGCACCAATCTTTCTTATTCACCTATCACAAAATTAGATTATAATGCATTCCTTTAGAACCAAACTCGTTTAGGAAAAATTATTAAGAAGGTATAATACACTTCTTAGTTTCATTGTCATATCTTACCAAATAAAATCTTCGTGTGAAAGCATTGTAAGGGGTTCGTGGACTTCATTGCTGCGTGGGGGGGCCAGGCGGCCTTGTATACGTCTTTCTGAACATTTTTATATTTCATCCTTTTATTGATTTTGTCTTCTCCGGAGAAAAACTAGTCCCTCTTATTTTCTTATTTATTTTCCAAAATTAATAATTGCTAGTAATCTCAATATATATAGATCATAATTTCTTGGATGCTAGTAACTGTGCAAATTGAAGATTACAAACTTACAAACACGTAATTATTTTTTACCTTTTTGTTGTAGTAGTCCATGGCTCATTAGAGGAGTTGTGATAATTTCCCCCACAAGCATGTTACTCAGCAAGTAAACTCCAATGATTATCAAGTTAATAATATTTATAAGTAAATTGAGGAAAAACTCGACGATAGTGAAATGCACTTCATATAAACATTTAGCAGGTACTGACTACTCGCTATTAGACCAAGACCTAATGAAGTTTCTTTTGCTTTAGGAAAATTAAGTTTTGTTATTATATGTCTTAGATAATTAAATTTATAAAATTTAGAAAAGACTCGACGATAGTGAAATGCACTACATGTACATATCTGGTAGGTAACTGACTACCGAATATTAGACCAAGACCCAACGAATTTCTTTAGGGAAATTAAGTTTTGTTATTATATGTTTTATTATACATATATAGCAATATTAATATATATCGATGAATCTTGTAACCTGTGCTTACCTTTTAATCCCATTGGCTCCAAGTTTACAAAAGATAGATGGCATAATTGGAAATCTCATAACATTAGTTCCAGAATTAGCATTGCAAAACTAAAACAACATTCTACGCTATAAAATTACGTTCTCCTTAATTGTTTTACCCAAGGAATGACATACTTTAAAGTCGTCTATATAAAGGTAATCGAAGTCTACAAGCAAAAAGAGCAACACTCTGAAGTTAATGGAAAGATTAGCTAACAAGATATTTTTGCATCTTGGAACTATGATAAATTATGATAATTTTTTAATAACTAGATTATGCTATATATTATGACTATAATTTTGTTGATTAGGTAGAAGTAGAATCTATATAGATCCACTTGAATCAATATAGTATAAAATTCACAGACAAAAGGTTTTCTTCATAAATACCGATCTTTATTTTCGTCTTTTTGTAAATAAATAATTTAACAATCTTTCACCCAACCACAAAAAATATAATAATTAATATAATCTACAAAGATATTAGCTCATTTGAACATGTCACCCAAGAAAATATACATACTACCTCACTTTCGTAAAATAATTAGCAGGATTCCTGGTGGAAAGAAAAACGTATTCCGTATAAATTATAATTTTAGATTATTCATTTAAATAATAGCATTACAAATTTTAGTCAATTAATAAATATATTTCGTATTAGGAAAAAAAAAAGTCCGTTATGACGTCCAATCTTAGCAATACGTTTTGATGTTAGGTTTAGAAAAGTATTAGCAGAATCAAAATGTGAATAAGTGGTTAGAACCGGAAGAAATGTAGGTTTATTTACTAAACTTTTCAGCTTCTGTATCAAATGATTGAGGGGACAACTCAACGAATCGAATTATTATTTTATTTTTGGGCTAAGTGCTAAGGAATTAAAATAATGTTCCAAACTAGTGGCTAAACAATACTTTAGACATTATACAAGATACAGTCAAAGTATTTTAAGATATAAAGTCGTAGTATAAGTTTACTAGTTTGTGCAGTAAATGTGGATAAAATTATGAAGGTTATATATGGAGCACCTTGCAGCATTTCATAGGAAACATTTAACTGTTAGATGACAAAATTAACCATCTATTTATGATTATGGTAACTATTTTCTTCAAAAACGTTGTAAGATAAATGTTAGAGACAAAAACATTAGCAATACATATTTATGATTATGGTAACGTAACTAACATCCATCATCTATCTTATGAGTCAGAAATGGAGCTATGTGTTAGATTTTAGACGGTAGAATTTGTAATAATAACTTGTTAATTCTTATTTACTTTGGCTAAATAGTTCTACTAACAGAGATAAATGATTTTTGAATACATTAAAAATCATACTGTTATGATGAAAACATGACTCCGAAAGCAATCACGTCTCTTAGTTTGATACAGAAAGTTTACACATTCAGGCAACGAATGTATCAAGATAACATTACATAATTCAGACCACAAAAAGATTTTAAATAAAAAATCTAATCTATTAAAACTTATCTCTAATATCACAAGTCGTCCCCGACTACAGCACCCCCGAACACGTCTTCGTATGATACATAGACATGAATTATTATTGGAAGATAAAAAAAAATATATATCGTTTCAAAATTGAAAGAGAAGACGAAAAGGAGAGGAATACAAGTAAAAAAAATGTGAATTGAGAAAGAAGATAACTTAAACAATTAAGACTAGTGGACAGAGCAGAGCAAATAATGTTTTATCGATATTATTAGCGGTAGAAAATCCTCTTCGTATAAAAATATATCATAAAACTAAGGATCAATGATTCAATCACTAAAGAAAACCAAGCTTTTTGTTATGAACCTTTGATATCAACAACACAACTTTATAATAGGAAACATGAGTTTGAAATCTAGGAAGGGAACCAAAAAACAGAAATGGTATATTATATATATATGTAAAAATAGCCTTTTAAGTTTCTATCACCTCGGATTCTACAGTCTCCACCATATTTGTTTCTCTTGACACAGGTTGCGTTAACGATACAATCATACAAACAAGTGATGCATGTTCGGTTACATTGAGATACTACTCGAAGGAGGGTGTCTCTTCTCGCTAAAACTAGCAGACGCAGAGACTATAAATTACCATTTGGTTGATGTAATGCACCGTCCCCGAGGTATCACCTCCTTCCTCGTTGTCCCGGTCTTGAACCTGGTTTTCTTGAAAACTGGAGCCGTAAGAACTTGGAATCAGGCTCGCTTTCATCCATTCGATACCCTGTGAAATGTATTGGTTTTCAAAGAATATGAGATTTAGATCATAGCTGCATAGGAGATAGAGATTATGGTGATTTTAAAGGTTCAGGCTGAGAGCATAGTGTTTTATGGCATATAGACTGAACTGAAAAGTATCACAACATGTAAGCATAAACAAACGTAAACAGGACTAGAGTAGATGCGATTAACAAGCCAGGAAACGAAAGCTTATCATTTACCTTGTAAAGTGCTCAGAGCAGTGGCCGCGCACGCAGGGTTTGTAAAATCAACAAAACAAAGAACGATAGGATCTCCGTTCCGCTGCATTAACCATAAATACGAACCCTTTAGTAGAGTTTATCAAAGTAACAAAATTTCTAAAACAAGCGAGTTTCAACAACATCCCAAGTTTGAAATCTTACGTGTTTGGAGTCTTTGGTCACAAGTCTCACTTCTCTATATCCTACAAAAGGTCGAAATATATCTAGACATGGGTTAAGGAGAGTGAAGAGTGGAGAGTTTCTCGTTAAGTTATGTTTAAGGAAGAAAAAGAAAAACTTTTTCATGTGTCATGAAATAGGATACGAGCTACTTCCCTCCTTGAGCAATTAGAAGGAAGACCTTCAACATAGAGAGTGTTGGACGCATCTGGAGGCAGAGGAAGTGGTTCACGGTTACGCCTATCAACAGATTCAGGTGGATCAAAACCCATAGCCCGACCATTCAAACTGTGGTCTTGAGGGACAAGCCCACCACCACCACGTCTCATCATAAACTCATCCATGGCAACATCATTACGAGGACCTGCTTCTCCCAAAGGTGTTTGCTTTCAGATGAAAAAAAAACACATGTCAATAAAGAAAGAAGAATGTACAAAGAAAACAATCGAAAATGAAACAATAAGAAGAAAAAGTACCACGCTTTGGAGGTAGCGATCATAAGCTGATCCAATAGTTCTAGTATCGGGAACATCGAGATCCTCGTCCCGCGGGAAGTAACCACCGTGCATCTCACGCCCTGAAGGCATTGCAGATGGTGGCGCTTCTACAAAACCGACAAAACATAACAAAAGTGAACTAATCTACTTCAAGTAAACTACTAACTATCACATGTGTTTCATTCCTCTTAAGTTGATGATTGATCAAAGCTAATAAGTAGCTTACCAAAATCGGAACGGCGACGTTTTGGAGGACCACCTTGAGGATGTTGTTGCTGTCGCTGCTGGTTCCAGTACCCATCCGCCATGGAAACCGACGGAATCACTAGCTTCAACGAAAGAGATTAAGACGAAGAAGAACAATTAAAAAATGAATAGCTTCGATTCTATCTGGTTTTCAAATACAACAACAGAGCCCTAGCTCGCTCGTTCTTCGTCTCCCCGATTCTCAATCCTTTTCGATTTCGATTTTTTGGTCTCCGATCTCGAAACTTCTCATTCCATTCTTCAGCCCGGCGTTAAAAGATCCACGACCCGGCCCGGTTTTTTGACCCGATCCTTATATGATGGGCTGATCTCTCTTTCCGCCCCGGTTTAATGGGCTGATAAATTATCCTCGCGGAGGCCCATTATACCAAAGTTTGACTTTCGTGGGCCCATATGATCCGATTTCAGTAATGGTTATATCCGGTTTCAATCCAGATTCTGATATCAAGGGTGCTCAAACAATAATGTATATAATAAGGTTCTCTCGCATATTATATATGATAATTGAATGTATATAAAGTGTATCACGGATTGTCGCATGTCTATGTATAGGTGCTTTCTTAAGGCGTACCAAGAAGATACTTTGATGTTGTCGTGGAGTATTTATGATTCACAATGAAGAAACTTCGAATAAACAAATTAATAGTTGACAATAGAAATATATATATATATATATATATATATAAAGAACGACAAAATAAAAACAAATTTGCTTTTTTTTTTTAATATAAATATATTACAAGTGTATTATAAAGGTAGGAAATGTGGAGATGTCATAGGTAAAGAGAGGGGGTCCCATGCACAACAACAACCAACAAAGTAAGTAGAGATATCCATGTTTCCTTGGACCTTTTCTTTTTGTTCACAAAAACTTTCATTTGTTCTCAAGCCTTTGCCTTAATCATCATTTTTATTTTATTTTTTTATTTCTCTAAAGTCCAATCATACAATCTATCATCGCATTTCCACCAAAACACCTTTTATTTTAGGTTCTTAATATATGCTCTTTAAAAATACAAATTATATATGAAGATCTTATACTGAGATTATACGTTTCAGCAAACTTGGTATGTGATTGGTCTCGTCACAAAGATTGTAGAAGACAATGTACGTACGTATATATTGTTCCTTTCAAGGCAAGAGAGGTATTCAGATGTCGATTTTTTTAAGTCTACTTTTATTTACATAACATGATATAATCTTCAGATGTTTTTTTTTATAATCTTAACATTTCAACATACATAATAAGATATATACTATGCGTATTATAGTATATATTTTGTATGGAAAATTGGAGTACAACTTTGTGTCTTGATCCTTGGGCATGCATCATCCAATCCAAGGTTTCGATTTGCTTTTACAATGCCGAGACGAGCTAGATCCTATGTAATTATGCATTGCTATCAAACAAATCACTTTCATATTCGTTTATAGCCACTAAACTATTTACTTTGTCGGTGAGTTTTTAAAAAGGATTACACAGATAAAAAAAGAGACCAATATAAACAAGTATATATAAATTGATTAAAGAAGAAGAAGAAGAAAAAAGTAGAGAAAATGGAGATGCACTATTATTGTTTTCATCAAAAAGTGATACATTCTCCTCGAGTAACTCCCCGAAATGTGGAGGGAAAGCACCAGACCAAACGGGCCCACTCACTCCCTTAGGGGTGTTTTTGTCTTTTCACTGCAACCGGCAACCACCATTCAACGTGACCGCGGCGAAGAATAAACCCCTCCCTCCTTGTAAATTACCGTTATAGCCCCAATCCCGTCGCGTGGGTTCTTAGACCGGGCTATATGAACCGGCCTGATTGAACCGGGATTACCATTCAGAAAAACCAGTTTCAGTAACTTTTTAACAGGACGATTTGAAAAACATGATTATCGGTGAAATTACAGCGGTAAGGAATCTACACGATGATATTAAAAGAATAAAACAAAGAAAGTCAATTTCTTATTCACATTTTTAAAAAAATTCATAAACAAATACTACAGGTAGGTAATCAAAACTGTTTTTTTTTTATTTAATTTTATAAAAACTCAACACGGATTAGAGAAATCAGTGTAGTTGACCTTGTGGATTATCTCGTTAGCTCTAAAATAGATACGAATACGATGTATCCCATTTCCATACCACCAAAAAAAAAAGTAATAAAAATTGTCCTTTGTTTCAAAACCAAAATGTGTGTTTTGTAATACAAAACATGCTTACTTTTAACTCTTTGAAGTCTAGTAGAGATAAGTTTAAGATAATAATTTGATTGACTCGAATGTACTACTGCATGGGGAACGCCTCTTTACTTTTCTTTTTCTTTTTTTCACTAGCCTCAATAGAGAGTTTCATAGGGGATGCATCCTCTCTACATATATATACATTATTATTTCTTAAGATGTTATACAAAACAGAATAAAGTATTTAATAAATCCAAGAAAGAAACAGTTTCCTCAATTTATTAAATGATTTAGTTTTGGTATTTTACAGTCTCTCACACCGTCGTCGCTTTCATTTCATTTTTTTTGTTTCCTCTCTCTCTCTTCCCTCTGTCATCGCTGTCTCTGACTTCCCTGTCTTCCTCCTCCTTCCTTTTTGCTTTCCCGTCGTTTTTCTCCGCCGGATCTTCTCTCTCTCTCTCACACCACCACTATTTCGCCGGAGAGGCGAATAGCTTACCACGGGCTTACTTAAGCAGCAGCACTTGGGAAATCAAATTTGACTCGTGGGGGAAATTCTGAAGATCGTGTAGCTTTTTCAATTAGTAAAAAAAAAAGCTAAAGTTCCGGTCTTTTCCATCTTGGAGAAGCGTCGTTAGATCTGAGAGGTCAATTAAACCGAGTGCCATCTTGAAAGTTTTAAGCTTTTCGTTTACGTTTCTTTCTCTATCTCTCGCAACTGGTTTCACCGGCTGGTTACGGTTTTTATTGATGGTTTCCACGGCGGCTAGGACCTCCGGGGCTTTTGTTTATAGATGATGAACGGTCCGTCGGGTAAGGATCGAAGAGGGTGGTGGCGTTCTGGTGATTTTTTCACATGGAATGGCAGATCTTGTGACCTACAGTAATGCTGACCACAACACTGAACAAGTTCGTCTCTTTCTCTCTATCTCTCCTGTCTTCACTGTGGTTTCGATTTGCTCAGTTTGGGGATCACCTGGGAAGAAAGTAGAAAAGCTCAAATCCTGTTACCTCAAAGTGACTTTTAAGGTTTTAGCGATCCATGGAGGATGGTTAGTAGTAGTATGAAGCTCAAAGTTGAAATCTTATTTGTTCAAATTGTAAAACTTCCAGAAAATCTCATGTCTCTCTGTTTACTTTGTTCTTCGAAATCCGAATTCTCAGCTCAAATCCTCATTTGTTCGTGGAAATTGTCAGTAGATAGCTTGTGTATTGAATCTGGTTTTCTAGTGAACACTTAGGCTTACGGAAAAAGCAGGACCTTGACATTGTAAGCTATAGGTGAATACATCAAATTGTTGTTTTTCTATCTTCCATGTAAAATGATCATTGAAACTGATGATTTGGTGATGCAAGGGAAAGATGCTGTCACCTTGTAGGTAGTTCTTGTTTTCTTACGCGGATATTTTCCATTTGGCAGGCATTGGTTACATTGAAGAAGGGCACTCAACTTTTGAAATATGGTCGCAAAGGAAAGCCCAAGTTTTATCCCTTTAGACTGTCTACTGTGAGTTGCTTTTTGCTGCACAACTTCACTCTGTGCTATCTTATTTTGGATAATTGCTTCATCTGAGATAATTATGCTCGTTGGTTGTGCAGGATGAAAAATCTTTGATCTGGATATCGAGTAGTGGTGAAAAGCGACTTAAGTTAGCTTCTGTATCTAAAATTATACCTGGGCAAAGAACTGTAAGATATTCTTTATTTCTTTACGGTATTTATAAGAAAATTGTATCCATCTGAAAGATAAAGTATTCGTCTTGGCGTTCAAGCAGATCTAATAAACCATTTACTCTCTTGCAAATAGGCTGTTTTCCAGCGTTATCTTCGCCCAGAGAAAGATTACTTATCCTTTTCTCTCTTATACAACGGAAAAAAGAAGTCTCTTGACTTGGTTCGTCATTATGAAACCGATATTTTGACAAATTATTTCAGCAACGCTTGACAATAACTCCATGCATAACAGTTTACTTCTTAATAGATTTGCAAGGACAAGGTTGAGGCTGAAGTTTGGATTGGAGGCCTTAAAACATTGATATCGGGTGGGCAAGGCGGGCGCTCAAAAATTGATGGCTGGAACGGCGGAAACCTTTCAGTTGATGTAAGTATTCAGGCAAGAACTCTTTGTTTGTATGTCCTTTTTCTTATAATTTTTGTCAGAACTTCTGTCTGCCAGATATATATTGATCCAGCAAATTGGATCACTGAGAGCGTCTTGGTTGTTTTGCATATATTCCAGGCCAGCAGAGACTTGACATCCAGCAGTCCAAGCAGCAGTTCTGCGAGCGCTTCACGGGGTCACAGCTCTCCTGGGACTCCCTTTAATTTTGATCCAATTGCTTCTCCAAAGAGTGCTGAGCCTGAGGTTCCTTCAACTGATTCAGAGAAATCACATGTTGCATTGGAGACCAAAAATATGCAAACAAAGGTATCTGGTTCAGATGGTTTTCGGGTTAGTGTCTCTAGTGCCCAAAGTAGTTCTAGTCACGGTTCTGCAGCAGATGACTCTGACGCTCTAGGGGACGTATACATTTGGGGTGAGGTTATATGTGACAATGTGGTTAAGGTCGGGATTGATAAGAGTGCAAGTTACCTAACCACAAGAACGGATGTCCTTGTGCCGAAGCCATTGGAGTCAAATGTTGTCCTGGATGTTCATCAAATTGCATGTGGTGTCAGGCATGCTGCATTTGTGACACGGCAAGGTGAAATTTTTACTTGGGGTGAAGAATCTGGAGGAAGACTAGGTCATGGTATTGGGAAGGATGTTTTCCACCCACGTCTTGTTGAATCTCTCACTGCTACTTCATCAGTTGACTTCGTTGCTTGTGGAGAATTCCACACTTGTGCTGTTACTCTGGCTGGAGAGCTCTATACCTGGGGTGATGGTACACATAATGTCGGGCTTCTAGGGCATGGCTCTGATATCAGTCACTGGATACCAAAGAGAATCGCGGGTTCTCTCGAGGGACTCCATGTGGCTTCGGTAACTTGTGGACCATGGCATACCGCTTTGATAACATCTTATGGGAGGCTTTTTACATTTGGAGATGGAACGTTTGGGGTCTTAGGGCACGGTGACAGGGAAACAGTTCAGTATCCAAGGGAAGTTGAATCTTTAACAGGACTGAGAACGATTGCGGTTTCATGCGGGGTTTGGCACACGGCTGCTGTTGTCGAGATCATTGTCACACAATCAAACTCAAGTTCTGTATCATCGGGAAAATTGTTCACATGGGGTGATGGAGACAAAAATCGTCTTGGACACGGTGACAAGGATTCTCGGCTTAAACCAACATGTGTGCCTGCACTAATTGATTACAACTTTCACAAAATTGCATGTGGACACAGTTTGACAGTCGGTTTGACAACGTCTGGACAAGTGTTCACGATGGGGAGTACAGTTTATGGCCAACTCGGGAATCTACAGACGGACGGGAAATTACCGTGTTTGGTGGAGGACAAGCTTGCAAGTGAGTTTGTCGAGGAGATCTCTTGCGGGGCATATCACGTGGCGGCCTTAACATCTAGAAATGAAGTTTACACGTGGGGTAAAGGAGCCAATGGGAGATTAGGACATGGTGATCTGGAGGATCGAAAAGTACCAACTCTTGTGGAAGCTTTGAAGGACAGACACGTAAAGTACATTGCTTGCGGATCAAATTACACTGCAGCGATATGTCTGCACAAATGGGTCTCTGGTGCTGAGCAGTCTCAGTGTTCAACCTGTAGACTGGCTTTTGGTTTTACACGGAAAAGGCATAACTGCTACAACTGTGGACTTGTGCACTGCCATTCATGCAGTTCCAAAAAGGCATTCCGAGCTGCATTGGCCCCAAGCGCTGGTAGACTGTACCGTGTCTGTGACTCTTGTTATGTTAAGCTCAGCAAAGTGTCTGAGATAAGCGATACGAACAGAAGGAACAGCGTTGTGCCTCGTCTTTCAGGGGAGAACAAAGACAGATTGGACAAATCTGAAATAAGATTAGCTAAATTTGGTACGTCCAATATGGACTTAATCAAGCAATTGGATAGCAAAGCAGCCAAACAAGGAAAGAAAACTGACAATTTTGCACTCGGTCGCAACTCTCAGCTGCCTTCTTTGTTGCAGCTGAAAGATGCTGTGCAGTCTAATATAGGCGACATGCGAAGGTCTACTCCAAAGCTCGTGCCGGCTCCATCAGGTATTAGCTCCCGGTCGGTGTCACCTTTCTCTAGGAGATCAAGTCCTCCCCGCTCTGCCACTCCTATGCCTTCAACTTCCGGAATCTATTTCCCGGTGGGTATAGCGGATAATATGAAAAAAACCAATGAAATCCTGAATCAGGAGATCATTAAGTTACGTACACAGGTATGCATCTTGATCTCAGAGAAAAGGGACGCATGCTTGGCTTCTTCTTCTGAGATTGGTTCCATGTTCTTATTAATTTTTTTTCCTTGGATTTAGGTTGACAGTCTGACTCAAAAGTGTGAACTCCAAGAAGTAGAGCTCCAGAACTCAGTTAAGAAGACTCAGGAAGCCTTAGCATTGGCAGAGGAGGAATCTGCCAAATCAAGAGCCGCAAAGGAGGCAATAAAGTCACTCATAGCGCAGGTATAATCGTTTTGATACATATATTTGTGAACTGCATTGAAGCTTGACGTGTCGTAAGACTGGATTTACACCTTTGGTTCTGTAAAACAACAGCTCAAGGATGTAGCTGAGAAGTTGCCTCCTGGTGAGAGCATCAAACTCGCCTGCCTTCAAAACGGATTAGACCAGACCGGTTTCCATTTCCCTGAAGAAAATGGTTTCCATCCTTCAAGATCGGAGTCCATGACTTCCTCCATATCTTCAGTTGCTCCTTTTGACTTTGCCTTTGCGAATGCATCTTGGTCCAATCTCCAATCACCAAAGCACACGCCTAGACCCATCGAAAGAAACAACAACAACAACGGTTATCCAGCTGCTGACCCACGGCTTAGCAGCAGCGGGTCAGTAATCAGTGAGAGACACGAGCCTTTCCAGTTCCAAAACAACAGCGACAATGGTTCGAGCCACACAGGAGCTGTTAACAGTACTAATCAGGTAGAAGCAGAGTGGATCGAACAGTATGAGCCTGGCGTGTATATAACTCTTGTCGCCCTCCACGATGGAACTAGAGATCTAAGAAGAGTCCGTTTCAGGTTAACATTTGCTCATGCTCTTGAATTATTTTTACTAGTAAGTGTGTTCGATGCTAAAGGTTTCATTTTTCTTTTTCGCAGCCGAAGAAGATTCGGGGAACATCAAGCAGAGACATGGTGGTCGGAGAATCGGGAAAAAGTGTACGAGAAATATAATGTGAGAGTGTCTGAAAAGTCAACAGCTTCTCAAACTCATAGAGACAGAGACGAAGAAGAAGAGGTTCCTCAGTAGGTTTTGTATGGTTTTGCCCCATAAGTTTTAGTTTCCCTACGTTTTGCCCCGAGACTCTTCATTTGTTCTACTCAACTCTTCTTCCCTTTTTCTCTTCCCCTTCCTCTATCTCGATTCAATCTGTTTGGGAGATTAATTTTCATGTCCGTAGATGTATGTTGTATATATAAAAAGACCATCTGTTCTCGGTTCACTTTAGCAACAAAAACAAAATTATATTAAGAGCAATCTTTTGAAGTACTGAAGTCTTGTAACCAAGGTCGTCTTGCTTTTGACTTTGTGAAGTTAAAATAAAACTTTGAATTTTTGTGATTAACAGACTAATGACAGCCATTTGTCGTCATTACCTAATTATGTGACTAATATGACAATATGTTTACCAAAACATAAGTCCACCTCACAACTAACATAGCAACTAAACTCCAAATTTCAATGCCTTAACGAATATATAGTGTCAACTGTCAACTATAGTACTTGTAGGTGTTTCCCAAATAAAGGAGAGATATATGAAAAGTGATAGAATCAAACATATATTTTAGAAAATAACTCGTCTCATATATTTGAAAACTTAAAAAGAATAAAAAGATTGAAATCAAATATGTCAAATAATGTGATAATGAAATCGATCTCTTACAAAATCATTATCCACCACTATATTTTCCAAATATATATATAATATTGGAATGCTCATTAATAAGATTTATAAATAACATAAATATGTATATAATATTGAAATGCTCATCAACAAGATTTATGAATAACATCATGATTATTAGAGGGAGAATTTGTGCGGCTGTATATTTTTTACTTTACTATGGGTTCTTTTATTGACTTTTCCAAAAAAAAGTTTTTAATCAGACAATAAAAACGGTAAGTACAGAATGATAATGACACTAGTTTCCAAGAAAAAATATTGTTTAGGTCAGAAAATATGGCATATGTGATATCAACAATCATGGATAAATTTAATTTGTGTAGACCTTACCCTCACTATGCACTCACAATAATTTTTTTATTTTTACATCTACATAAACGATTGTAAACACATATTTTTCCTTTATAAAATATTACTATAGAACTCTCTCTTGCCTTTCTCTATTTTTAGTATGTTTCTGTTTTTATGAATATAAATTATTCATTTTTATTTTTATTTAAAATATAATAAATTATACATATTATTATAACAGTCTCTATATTTTATTACATAAATTTTGCGTTAGTATTTGATAACTCTGATTAATTAGTATGTTGACCGATGCCCTTTTCAACCTATCATTGTCTTGTCTTAGAGCAGTAACTAAAATTTTACTTATCCATACCTACATATATTTCATAACAACCTTAATTTATACTATATATTACAAATTTCGTCGACCTATGTTTGAATCTCGCTAGAATTTATATTTGTGAGGCTTACATGTCTCCGTTGTTTCAATTGCAAAAAGAAAAAGAAAAAATGACACAAACAAAAGAAACCTCAATATCTTAACTACATGGTAAGCAAAACCCAATCGAATTCGAATGATTGGCTGAAAATAAGATCACTGATTTATGGTTGGTTGGTTGGTTGCTGCTAATAAATGTGTTATATCCTCGCACTACAAAATTTCAAAGTCCTTGTTGGATATATAAATCAAGTCGAAACTACAAAACAAACATACTTCAGCTCAATGGTACATATATACAGACAGTCACTTACATGCAACTAGATAGTTCTCATTTTTATGGAAACAATAAGTTCCATTAGTATATGCGAAGAATGTATATACCGTAGCATCATTTATGGTGACTTCATTTAATTTGTGGCTTCATTTATGAAAACAATTAGCGTCTGCAGGTCCCATGTAATACGTCTGTTCATAACTCCGGAGAAAAAAATGTAGTTGGCCATTATGAAATTATGACATATTTATTTCTTTTAGATCTATATAAAAACATTTAGCTTTTTGATTTTGTCAAAATGGCATATGTTTTTTTTTTACTAAAATACTCTGGTACATAATTGTTGGTGAATAATAATAAGAGTAATTAAAATCATGCCGCTAATCAGGCATTGAAAGCTTCTCGACTTTAAGAAAAGAAAGAGATAAACAGTAGAACATAGGCGTTAATTTAGTGATACATTAGCATGATGCATTACAATGATTCAATCATGAGTTTGCATATAGGATACATAATTCTCCAAACTATAATACAAGTGGGGGTGAAATAAGTAGGCGTGCATCCAAAAATAGCCCGACCTTAATTTGGTTATTCCTTCCTAGAAAAGCTTCTTTAAGACAAAAAAAAAAAAAAAACACGAAGGGGAGAATGAAGATAGACATAACTAGATCTCTATGTTATAAAAATATGTATGTATACATTATATGTGTAATTTAGTATCATGGTGATCAAAGATCATGGATATTTGTGGGAATTGGTACTCTGTAAACCATAGACATTGTGTTTCTTGGAAGGAGCAGAAGGTGGAATTGGCATTGTCTTGGGCAAAAATCCTGAGAAACTTTCTGGAGGATAATCATCATCGATGAAACCGTGATTATGATGATTATGAAGTGGATTTGGTCTTCTCACCTTGAAAAATCTTTCTGGTCTTGATGATGATGTATGTCTTCTTAAGTTCTCGGCTTCACAAATCCTCCATGAGAACATCATCATAATCACCACTAGAATCCTCATTGCTTCTATGCGTTTATTGCCCATTATTGTAAAAGCTTGCTTTCAGAAAACTGGTGAGATAAAAGAGGAAGAAGAAGTAGAGAAACTATGAGTGTTTTGTCTTTTAAGGTGAGTATTCAATATAAAGGGGGAGACTGGTTGATATTATAAGAAAAATACTATATGATATAAAGTTGGTATACAGGGGGAATCGATTATCACTTCTTTTACGTATATTAAAAATTATTCATATACTGCTCTCCCTCCATATTATTAAACTTTTTTGAAGTGTTGTAATAACTTTTAACTCCATTTTATTTTGTTTAGATAAGAATAAATTACATCTAAACCGTTACGAAATAAGTTGAACTTTAAATTGATATTATGGTTAGAATGGTTATTTTGTAAATTCTATTATATTTGCGAAATTCTGAATTATAAAAGCTTGGGTTTCTACAATACCATATATCATCAACTCTCCAGCAAATTAGTTTTTTTTTTTTTTTTTAAACCTTTTTATAGGAGTGCAAAAGAAGAAGACCAATTAACCATAGTTTTTTGAAATAATAGTTGTATAAACCGAGACTTAAATGTTTTATGCTTTATAAAAACCCAACATGGCGACTTTAATGCTTTATTGTGTAACAGTATACGCTATTACTAATTTAATTAATTAAATCTAACAAAGATCGGTGTACTTTAGAAATAGGAATTGCTTGATTAAAGGCATGAAAGATTGTGTTGTCTAGAGGTGGGAGTGGGTAGGATGTTTTATACTTTTGAACGGGTCTCTAGGGGATTCATATAGTAGATGTTAATATGCATAACATTGTTGTTTTCTTTGTTTCACAGTTGTTGGTGAAAAAATAAATTGATTAGTAACAACGACCAATAATAAGTACTTATATCGTTTGTTTTGCGGTTGGTCATAACCAAACAACCAATGACAGTAATTGGTTTATTTTGTAGTTATGGGTTCAACGATACATTTTGTGTTTGTTAATAAAAGATTCATCAGGACCTTAAGGATCAATAATCTCTTTCAATATGGAACGAACCTCAGATCAAGAACTCAACCTCTTCCAAAAGAATCCTTGCAACCAAATAAGCTACATGCATGTTAAGTACGGCGACAAGTTTCGAACTAACAACAAAAAGATTTAAACGTTGAAAACTTAAGCATTATAAATTTTAGTTTAGCAATCAATCGTTGAACCAACAATCACAAATCAAACATAATGTTGTTGTTGGCCAATCTTCGCTCGCTAGCGACGATGAAACAAATAAATTTTATTTAAACCTCTTTGCCTCTTTTTTTTTTTTTTTTGCATGTGTACGTATGAGATTTAAATAGATATATATTTGTTCCCGTTATCGGATAAACGACCAAGTTTCATAAGAGTAATGTACTTCGAAATTTCAATTGACACTAAATGAGTTATGAGGAACAAGAAAATAAAGTAAAATAAAAATAGACAAAGAGAAAAATGCGAAAAAAAAATTACATGAAGAATGGGAAAATGGATTGAAGCATTAAATACTATAACAGGAAAGATAGATGATATGGGACCTTGCCAAGTTTGAAAATTTCAAGTTACCAAAAAAAAAAGAAAAATACTACGCGAGTCCCACTGCCTCGCTCCTGTCTTCGAATTTTGTTTTGGGAACGTTAAGCAACAAGTACATCTATACCGTATACGTGTATAAATTTAAATGAACATCGATTTCACCGACAAAAAAAAACTACTACACAACATGCACATATCTACTTGCCTCACATTATCGAATTATATATATTATTATCATACATAATAATTATCCAAATACAAAATGAAATAAAGTTGCTACCAGTATAATCGAGCTGAGCTCCTTTCTTTATTATATATATACCCTATATATTTATATAATTAAAGTAATGGAGCTCACTAAACAAAAAGGAGAAATGCAAAAAGAAAAATAAAGATCAAAGTGGACCTCTGTTTGCCGACAAAGCAGATGACATATGCGAAAATGAAAAGACATGTTATATTAAATATTGTTGGATAGATTCAGGTAGTCCTACTTTTATTTATTGGGTCACGCATTTAATATTTTATGGTTGCTTTGTATGTCCTTCCGAAATTTCCAAATCTACTGGAATAATAATTACGAAAATCCCGACAGTTTTTTTCTTTTCGCTTACTTTTCTTTTCAAAATAAAAAGTAAAAACTTCAAACATTAACATAAGATATACACGTATACGTTATATATCATCATCTAAAAAATATGATATATAATACTTTGTGTATTTGAGACTCACTAATATGCTAACAAATGTTACTCTCGTCATCTATATATGAAGAATTATATAGCTGCAGTTTCTAAAATCAAATTAATTGTAGTTACATATACTATGTGTCTAACTCTGATTAAAACACATTTGTTTATTTTTATACGATAAGACATAATAGTTTTCTTCTGTATTGATAACATAAAGTTTTCACATCGCTCAAAAACAAATTGAAGAGCGATAACTATAGACCTCTTCTCGAGAGCCGACACATGATGGGCCTTGGCATTGGACATTATAAATGGGCTTTCTTGACTAAGTTTTCTTCTAACATTTATTTTTTTATAACAGTGTGTATTATGCGGATCTGCATTCAGATGTCAGCAATAAGTAATAACACACATATATTTACATGTTTTTTGCATCTCACATCATTTTAGAAAGTAACCATTTATTTGTTAGCACAAGTAATACATTACAATTATGTTTTCTTAAATGTTAATTTTTTTTTGTTAATTATAAAGTTAGATTGCCACCGTCTGTGGATCCCTGCACCCTTTTTTTTTATTTGTGAATTCATTTTTTTTCTTCCAATAATTGATACATTATTTTTTAAATTTCAAAAAATCTATTTCAGATTTTGTAATCACCGTATAATTTTATTTTATATTTTATTTTTATATATATAGTACAAAAAATATTTTTAATAGATCATTCATCATTAAATTATTTTATTTTAAAGTAATTAAATCATTGAATTTTATTTAGATAAGTGATCGAAAAATATATACATTTTTATAATATAATTAATCAAATAAACTATTTTAAATATTTTCATATGTACTATCATATTTTAAAAATTCTGAAATAAAAATATTACAATTATCCTTATTCACATGTGAAAAGAAAAATAAATATAAAAGAAAAAATTTATAGTGATTAAAAAATCAATTAATATATCTTTCAAACCTTCTTAAAATAATGCACTATAGATGAAAAGAAGGCATAGACCCACAAACAATGGCAGCCAAGGTTTTACATTGACCATCTTTTTCATTGCAGCTTAAAAACTCCTAACTCATTTATCATTTAAGTCATGTCGTAGTCAAAATTTATTGTTTAGTTTTGAACGATGTTCTATATTTACAATATAGAATTATATTTTATTTTATATAAATAACTTTATAATAAATGATTAGCTACTTTCTTTCTGTAAAAGTAATTGATATAAAATCAAGATATATTAGATATTAAATAACTTTTCTTAAGTAAAAGACATCATTAGGTTTTGGTTTGTACAAATGATAAAGAGAAAAGTAAATATTTTTATTTTAATATCGGCTGATTTGTTTGGTTCCGGTAGAAATGCACTGAAATATTATAGAATATATTATTTATATAGTTCAACATATACTACGAATAGGTCATGAAATTCGTGAGATACAATTTGAGTCACTATACTGTTTATCTCAAATTTAGAGTGTCGTATAACTAGTACAAATGAGTAATTAAAGTAAACAATTAAAATAAGTCTAACTAATAGATTTTATACACAAATATGATTTTTGTTTATGTGAAAGATCGAACTGGTCTAGAAGTTTTACTTTTCACTAAAATTTCTCCAAACACACAGAGTAGAAATGCCCCATCCAAGAAAGTAAACTTTTTTTTTTTAACTTTAAATTCTGTTGCAAATATTCAACATTTTCTTCTTTCTCCCCTATATATTTTTTAATATGCTATACACACTAGTAACAGTCTCGTTAAAGATGACTAAATTAAGGGGAATATATTTGCAGAAATTTTTTAATTGGGTAACTTTGGTTCACTAAACAGAGATATCATTATGATGACCAACAAAAGAAACGTAAATATCATTTATTCATTACAAACTGCAACATACTGTATATATAACAAACATTTAATTCTCCAGCAAACCATGAATATATATATGAAGATACCCATATATATATCACCTTATTTTACTTAACAATAATTCATGTGACCAGATTGAAACTCTCATGGACGACAGTAAGGTGGGTTGAAACATCTCGAAGGAACAGGAGAGTACGGAACAGCACCGTACGCCGGAGGCAGCGGATAACCATTTAATTTCCGACCTTTAACACAAGTCCGAACCATATTAATTAACAATAATACCACTATTGATACGAAACCAATGATTCATCGAGATTTTATATTATTACATATATATATATATATATATATATATATATATATATATATATATATATATATATATATATATGATGTTATATATATGGAAACATACCAGGAGAAAAGGTTTGAGCATGAGAGATTATGAAAAGCGCCATGAATGAGAAAAGCATCATGATCACAAGCAGCTTCGATGAAGATGAACTTGGCATCTTAGCCATTATTATTATTTAGTGTCTCTTTGTCTCTCTTATTTACAACGTACAAGACTAGGAAGCCTGAGTCATGTGAACTTTGAATGATTAGTATTTACTATTTATAGACTCTACAATATTGGGATTAAAACACTTCTGATTAATTTACAGTTATACCCTTCGGGCCTTACTTATCGTGAAGGGTTCCTCCTCATTGGCTCAAAGCCTCAACCATTGTTTTAGTAAAAAAATACTGACGAAGCATGATTAAACCTTAAACTAATCTGATGAATCTAGCTGCTGAATTTTCTTAAGGACTTAAAACGTGATATGATTTCAACTAAACCAAACGGAATCAGCACTAATAATTAATAAACTACTCATATAATATCCTATTTTTTTTGTTATCCTAGTTTTGTTGCCATATCCACAAGACTGAAGACTTCGTGGCGGCTCAATGATATTAAAGTCTATATACAAAGGTTAAGTATTTGAAAAGGTTAAGAAAATAGTTTTTGTTTGTTTTTCATTCTGTAGCAAAATTCTCCCATTGGCTCTTTGTCACTGATGGCCGGCTCATATCGGTTTAATGAAAACAAAATTTCCATTAAAAAGTTACAACCACATATCGAAAACTGATAGTGACTAATCAACATGCATGGACATTGGACATATCATTGCTGCTATCGAACCTCTCTATACGGTCCCAATCATGGATTATCAAAACTTTCAATATATTATAATGTATCTACAAAACATTTAAGTTGATAATAGCTATCACACAAAAATGTTTTTGTCACTCCATACCCTACTAGTAGCTGTAGAGAAGACATCTGGCTTAGATTTTTCTGCTTGCCTTGGCAGACTTCAAATTCTTTGCCCGGTATTGACTCTTGAGTGAGTGTCGTGTATCTTAAGAAGAATTGACCAAGACCAAAGTTTTCATGAAATATATATTATCACTGGTGAATTAGATATAAGCTTAACAGAAAACCATTCAATGGCGGATTCATAAGAGACAAGACGTAAAAAAAAAAATTATCTACCTTCAAATATTTTTTTCAATTGTGACAAAAAGTTATACATTTGACTTAAATTTAACATATATATAAAAAAAAACATTTATTAAAAAAGTACTAATTTATCCAAAAACCTTATGCTAAAGCCTAAGAAGGGATGATGGTAACTCTCTACATTTTATTCATTTACAAACCGAAACAATTGAGTAATAGCTTCGTCCTATTGTTACTTCTCTTTATGTGAAGAATTATGTTGCATAATGCAAAATATGTGCATCTTTGAACGTGATTGGCCGTAACACAAATGTATTTTACAGTAAGGCACACTCTAATATCATCTGCCAATGAAAAAAAAAAAAACGAAGAAAGAAGATTGCAAAGGCATAATTGTTACACAACACAAGCAAAATACTCAAAGTGACCTATGGTTGGGCTTGGATGACCTGGTTTTGGCAAACTCAACCAGGTCTTTGAAAAGCACATCCTCTGCTTTCTTCGATTCACTATTCATAGAGAGTTTTCTGGTCTGTCCAACAAGACCGTCGTAAGAGGAATCAGAACCGCTACTCGAGTGATGATGCTCAAAGAACAGTTGCCTCTGGTTGTGCCTTGAAGGCGGAGGTGGAAGATTCCGGATTACCTCTGCATCCCATGGGGCCGGAGGAGGAGAAGACGAAGCAGCAGCAGCAGCAGCAGGAGGAGGAGGCTTTACTCCTTGTGAGGAGCCTTGAGGTTTATAGACATCACCACTAAGGAAATCCACCAAACCTGAATCAGTACCATGTACTGGTCTCATTGTAGGTGGTGGTGGAGGAGGAAGAATCGGGCTGAAATCTCTTTTAGACCTTGTAGAGAGTGAACATATTCGCAAAGTTAAGAAAAAAAAAAAAAGATGTCAAGAGATCATCTCATCATCTCTCTCCAAATAGGAATACTATTCTTACCTGTGAGGTAGCTGAGCAAAATCATCATCTGATTCCTCATCGTCATCATCATGATTGATGTTGACTGGCGGAACTGGAGGAGGAGTTGTCGTGCTGCTTCCATTTGAAGGAATAGAGCCAATATCATCGTGACGCTGAAGAACACGCTGCAAATTATCGTTCAATGCCAATCCCTGGCACAGAAGCTCCTCGTCTCTGGAGAGAAGAAAACGAAGACCGTTTACACATAAACCCATCATCAAATGGGAGGAAACAGCATCCCGGATGAAGGAAGAAAAAGAGCAAAACTCACCTTGTAGTGTTCACAAGAGTCATTACACGTCTTTGATAAGTGCGACATTGCTCGACTAAGTCAACTATAAGCTCTTCTTTCAAACCCTGCAACAACATCCAGAAGATACAGACAGTTAATTTCCATTACTTCCAAACACAACCATCAGTCCCTTGTATGAACAGAGCAAGCATATTCTTACCTCGGGATTACCGGAATCAAGTGCTCCAAGCATGTCCATCAAAACATCAACTGATCCCTCAGCACTTTGAATCTCTTCCATACTTTACAGAAAAAAAAACTCAAATAAACAACATTTCACCCTAAGAGAACCCAAGCAATAGACAAAGAACATGATCTACTTAGAAGAGAGTACCTGAGGCTAGAAGCATCATCTCCTTGCAGCGACGTCTCAATGGCAGCATCTTCATCTGATGGGATGAGCTGAGTCTGAGGTGGAGTAAACAAGGATAGACTACTCTCCGTTCGAGGTGGAAACTCCATTCCAGCAGACTAAGAGAGTTATGATAATTACCATTAATATGCCAAAAACTTATTGCAAAATAAACTGTCAGAACTCATGAAGTTAAAAAAACACATCATCTCTCAAGTTAACATACCCTGAGTTCATTATACGCATTGTAGTACTGTGGGTATTGACCACCACGTCCACCAAAAGCTTCTTGCCATGTATCTAGCAAACTTAGTATCTTTTCCCTCACATTCACGTCCGGCTGCATTATTATTATAATTGGCAACTTACGAGGTAAGGCAAGTGAGCTATATATAGCGCAAGAAAAGAAAAGAGAAAACCTTTTTCTTCACTATTTTGAGCATGTCAATCAAAATATCACGGTCGACGATAAGCTTGTACACGTTCTCGCCACAATTCTTGCTTAAAGTCTCCAACGCCTGCACCAAAAACCCCCGAGAATAATCCGAAAATGAGGTGAGCACAAAGATGAAACCAAACCAAAAGCATTCAAACAAAGCATACTCACATAAAGAGCAAGAATCTGGACTTGAGAGTTTTTACTTGCTAACCGCTTCTTGAGCACCTTCACTGCTTCTTTTGCTTGACTAAGGCATTGAACAAAGTAAAAAAAAAAAAAAAAAAAAAAGAAGAGTTACATATAGAGCCACGAAGAAACTGAGAATAGCCGTGGGCTAGTAGGAGTATTCAACCTAGGGTCCATGTTGATAATATCACACAACTCAATGTTAATAGCCCAGTCTGGACCAATCAACATATCATTTGTAGCTCTGACTGCGCATGCTCCCGCATCATTTCCCATCTTAGGATCTCTTATCAGTCAAATCCCCAAAATTCCAGATTTCCTATAAGACACCACAATCTCTTTAGTCCACAAGCATATTAAAAATGCTTAAACACTAAGCATATATATATAATTATAATCAAATTGTTAAACTCGCAGAATTGCTTTCAACCCATGAACAATTACGGCAGATATTAACACAATGTATATATAATATGTATTCAAACAGAGTCGATCACTGGATTTGTCTTTATAGTGAGTGCGATAGCAAGAAGAGAATAGGAGAGTAAGACAAGAGAACAAAACTTGAGATTCGAACAAAAGCAAAAAAAAAGTGGACAAGTCTTTACCTTGTTCAGACCTAAGAAGCAAAAGAAGAAGAGCAAAACAAGCGAAGATTATGTAAGCCTCAGGATTCGAAATTTGAAGGGAAAAAAAACAAAGTTCAACTTTCTCCCTCGAACACGGTAAGGATTATTCTGATCGTGTCAAGGTCAAGACCAGCCTTTCGCCGTCTAGAATCAACTGCGACTTTTCTGCTTCTTTAGATGCTCAAACAGTTGCAAACTTGTGTTTTGGGTTTTCTCACGCTTTTGCTATTAATGTCACAGCCGGTGATTTTAAGACAAAGTCACCCTCAGCTGTTATCACAATATTTATATACTTACATTTAGTGATTTTTCTCGTTTTTTTTCTTTCATCTATACTATATTTTAATATGATTTTGATTTATAAAAACAGAAGAACAAAACTAAAAGAAAAGAGTTAAAACTCAGACAGTTTTACACACATATTTACATTTTCTAACAAAAACTCAAAAATCAATAATACTATAATCCCTTAACTTTCACAAACTTTTATTTTCACATTTTATTTTGTTTACAATATTTTTTGAATATTTGTCTTTAAACAATTCATTTTTTCTTTGTATTTACCAAATAAATCCAATTCTTTAAAAAATTTTATTTATGAATTTTGATTGTTGCAATTTTTACCTACTACAAATGGTCGCATACATAACGAAAAATAAATATTAAAAACTTATAATTTATTTAACTATATAAAAACAACCATAATAATAATCAGTACATTATTTCAAAATATGTTTGCCATATTGTTATAATCTTCCCTCTAATAAGATATGTGTGTAATAATATCTAGATCTTTGGACACGTGGGCTTAGGAAAATTACACTTTTCAAAAATAGATAAAACAGCTAGGTTTAGCTTAATATCCTTGGACGTCACGAGTGTAGTCAAGCATGAAGATTTAACAACAAAATCCTCCGATCTACATTTTACACAACAATCTGCTGGTCCTGGGACTCCGTTTATAAAGGAACGGACGCAAGGTTCAACAGCCCCTCTGCATTGAGGTGGCACTGGCACATTCGCAGCATCGGCCACTTTCATAGAAACCGGAAATGATGTCAAGAACATGACGATGGCAATGATCATCAATTGAATGATCTTCATTATCATATATGGTCAAGATTCTAATAAAAAACAAAACAAAATTACTTTATTTAATTTTTAGGAGCCATTTCATTTTGTTTTTAGTCCTTTAAATAAGAAATTAGAATCAATGGTTCCTACACACATGACAAGTGGAAAGTGGGAATCGATTCCTATGAAGAAGGGGAGAATGCTAATTCCATGTTAATTTTCAAAACAAACAATTGACTTGTTCAATAGCCTTTTCCTATTTTTACTACAAAACAAATAATGGTATTTATGGCATAATGCCACCTGAACATAATAACCAAAAATGTATCTTGTTGCTAATCTTAGATACTATCTCGCCTTATTATTTGACAAATAAAAATAATAAATAAAAATTGTAAAAAATAATATCCAGAGTTTTTTTTCACTGAAATTATGTTAATTCATTTGAAAATTAAAAATTACATTATAAATGAAAAACAATAAATAACCCACAAGAGATCACAATAATCTTCTCCAAACATACTATAGTGATGAAGATAAGATTTTTTCATGAAATGTTTCCACATATGCATGTATTAGAAACTAAAGTCCTATATCTAAAATTGAATAAAAATCATAAACAATATGTAGAAGATATGAGTCAATACACTAATTTTTCATTAGTTTTGAATTAAAAATCTATAGAACTTAATATGGTATCAGAGTTTAATCCATGCAATCTAATTTTATCCATAATCGATCTGACCCAAAAATTAATATATCAATCCTTATCCAAATATTCCAAAATTAATAACCAAAGAACCATCATTTCAAAAGATTTGGAGGTGTTTGCCGAACTTCGCTGGTGTTAGATTTGTAGACAGCAAGATTTGCTGTGGTAGCTTTAGAAGGGTAAGTTATTTTGCCGGCTTAGTTTTTTTGTATATTAATTCCTTGTCTTTCCTTTAATCATTCAATATAGACTATATTATATAGTCTTCTATTGGGGGAAAAAAATTTGTAGGTAAATAGTATTCATGTTTAATAGTGGATCACTTCTTAATAAATGCAACTTTTGTAACATAAAGGAATATTTTTTTACATTTGCATTTGCATTTGCATTTGCATTTGTTACACTTAGTTACTAAATTGGTTATGGCAATGTGCTACTAGCATGTGCGAGTTTCCCGTTCGATATTTACTTTTTGACATAGATATCTATATTAAGTCATTTCTGTAGACTATTTTTTAATTTAATTTTCACAGATCCAACCAATATATATATATATATGTAATTCCAAAAAATATTGTAATACAAACGCAAACATAATGACATATGTATAGAAACATCAGTAATAATAATAATTTATTTTAACTTATATTAAACCAAGCATGTACATGATTACAAAATATGTTTGCTAAAGTATTATTATTTTCTTTTAATAATCTCTAGATCCGCTTACAAGGACATAATCTAGGACGGCTTTGAAATTGAGGGAGTTATAAACATTTTAATTAGAAATTTCAATAATTTTTTTTTAACAATTTGAAAACTATAAAACCCATGTGAAACATGTTCATTGAGATATTACCAACGCCGGCCGCGACAAACCGAAACAAGACACCTATTATAAAAGTATAGAGCAACTCTGTTGAGATCACGATCCTGAGACGACGTAAAAAGTTTACGCAAACATGGTTTTGCAGTTTTTAAGGTAAATTTTTGACAACAAGTTCCCCCTATTAATTGCACTTTCTCATTTCTATTTAGATTTAGAAAAAAATTAACGCAACGGTAAGTATCGGAATTGTTATTTCCGCATTCTGGTGGCACTGGTATTATGGGTGGCTTCAATGCTTTAATAGGAGATAGAAATAATGTCAAGAATATGATGAAGGCAATAAGCATCAAAGAAGTGATCTTCATTATAATGATGAATATATTTAATTTGTAGAAATAATCTATATGTTTTAGGACCTTTAAATAAGAAACTTGAAATTGGAATCAGTGGTTCCTAGAAAACATGAAATTTGAAAAGTGGTAATCGATTCCTATAAAGAAGGTTGATGGTTCCGTTTGACTTGTTAAGTGGCTTCATCGTATTAAAAATAGCTTCATCGTATTAAAATAGTTTCATCCTATTAAAATAGCTTCATCATATTGCTTTGGTTTTTGTTGCATAATGTAAAAAATGTAAAATGTATGTGTCTTGGACCTGCTTGGCCGTCATACAAAAATGTATTTCATAATAAGAAACACTCTAACATCATTATTAATTCAATGCCACTGAAAAAATTATATAAAGAAGAAAAGAAAAAAAAGATGGCTAAAGCATACTTGTTGCACAAGTAAAAGACTCAAAGCGACCTATTGTTTGGCAAACTCAACCAGAAATCTTTGAAAAGCACATCCTCGGGTCTTTCTTCGGCTCCTGGTCTGTCCAACAGGACCCTGGTAAGAGTAATCGGAGCCGGTACTCGAGTTGAGTTGTTTGTCAAATTAGATCGTTGGTTTAAGCAGTTATAGCGGTTGATGTTGTTCTCCATCTTAATTTACCTCAAATCTTATAAACAAAATCAGTCACATCACAAACCCAACTAGCTTAATACATTATTAATTCATAAGACAAGTTGTTCTAAACTTTTTAAACTAAGTCATCATCATTACAAACCCAAAAAAAAAAAAAAAAAAAAAAAAAAAAAAACTCTACCCCGCCACTTCCAAAACATGATTACAACCAGATTAATAAGCATAAAGAGGATCTAACTCTTCAAAAGTTTCCTTCTATTATAGCTCCTAAAGGAAACATTCAACAAGATGATCTAACACATATTTGGTCAAATTCTTGGCTTCTCCGTCGTGGAATCCTTATTTTCGCCATTTTCCAAATCCTCCAAGCTATTAACCTCGGCGCTATGATGTGTCGCGGACGGACCAAACGAATACTATCTTGACCAGAAAAGATAATTAAAGAAGTTGATGAAACTCAACGAAGCGAGGAGCCAGTAAAAGAGTACTAATAATAAGTCATTGCTGTGAGAGTGTCTGAAAAGTCAACAGCTTCTCAAACTCATAGAGACAGAGACGAAGAAGAAGAGGTTCCTCAGTAGGTTTTGTATGGTTTTGCCCCATAAGTTTTAGTTTCCCTACGTTTTGCCCCGAGACTCTTCGTTTGTTCTACTCAACTCTTCTTCCCTTTTTCTCTTCCCCTTCCTCTATCTCGATTCAATCTGTTTGGGAGATTAATTTTCATGTCCGTAGATGTATGTTGTATATATAAAAAGACCATCTGTTCTCGGTTCACTTTAGCAACAAAAACAAAATTATATTAAGAGCAATCTTTTGAAGTACTGAAGTCTTGTAACCAAGGTCGTCTTGCTTTTGACTTTGGGAAGTTAAAATAAACTTTGAATTTTTGTGATTAACAGACTAATGACAGCCATTTGTCGTCATTACCTAATTATGTGACTAATATGACAATATGTTTACCAAAACATAAGTCCACCTCACAACTAACATAGCAACTAAACTCCAAATTTCAATGCCTTAAAAATTTGTAGGTAAATAGTATTCATGTTTAATAGTGGATCACTTCTTAATAAATGCAACTTTTGTAACATAAAGGAATATTTTTTTACATTTGCATTTGCATTTGCATTTGTTACACTTAGTTACTAAATTGGTTATGGCAATGTGCTACTAGCATGTGCGAGTTTCCCGTTCGATATTTACCTTTTGACATAGATATCTATATTAAGTCATTTCTGTAGACTATTTTTTAATTTAATTTTCACAGATCCAACCAATATATATATATATATATATATGTAATTCCAAAAAATATAGTAATACAAACGCAAACATAATGACATGCGTATAGAAACATTAGTAATAATAATTTATTTTAACTTATATTAAACCAAGCATGTACATGATTACAAAATATGTTTGCTAAAGTATTATTATTTTCTTTTAATAATTTCTAGATCCGCTTACAAGGACATAATTTAGGACCGCTTTAAAATTTAGGGAATTATAAACATTTTAGTTACAAATTTCAATATATTTTTTTTTAACAATTTGAAAACTATAAAACTCATGTGAAACATGTTCATTGAGATATTACCAAGGTTTGCCGCCACAAACCCAAACTATACACCTCATATAATAGTTTAGAGCAATTCTGTTTAGTTCACAATCCTGAGATGATGTAAAAAGTTTACGCAAATATGGTTTTGCAGTTTTTAAGGTAAATTTTTGACAACAACTTCCCTCTTTTAATAGTATTTTCTCCCCATTTAGACGAAAATTAACGCAACGATAAATATCGGAATTGTTATTTCCGCATTCTGGTGGCACTGGAATTTTTGGCTTCAATGCTTTAATAGGAGATAAAAATAATGTCAAGAATATGATGAAGGCAATAAGCATCAAAAGGAGCAATCTTCATTATAGTAGCTGGTCAAGAAGGAGATGAATATATTTAATTTGTAGAAATAATCTATGTGTTTTAGGTCCTTTAAATAAGAAACTTGAAATTGAAATAAATGGTTCTTAAAAAAACATGAAATTTGAAAAGTGGTAATTGATTCCTATAAAGAAGGTTGATGGTTCCATTTGACTTGTTAAATAGCTTCGTCCTATTAAAAATAGCTTCGTCCTATTAAAAATAGCTTCATCCTGTTGCTTTGGTGTTTATTGCATAATGCAAAATGTATGTGTCTTGAACCTGATTGGCCCTCATACAAAAATGTATTTCATAATGAGACACACTCTATATCATTACTATATAATGAGACACACTCTAATATATAGTTCAGGCATCATAAACAACAAAAAGGCTGCACAAGAAATAGTTCAAGCATTGATGAGATATCAATCTCCTACAATCATGTAATCAAAGTCAATCTCGTATGATAAGGGATTTGATTGGTCTGGCATTAAGACTGATTTATTTGGTATAACAATAAACGTCTTAGGTAATTAGGAAAGTAGATACTCAATCTCTACTACATATTATGTATGTAAGTTTGATTGAGAAATAACCAAATACTGCAGAAGAAAAGACAATAAAACAAGAGATAAGATGGATAGTTTGGTTCATTGAAATGAAATGTCAGTTACTTTCTTCAATTTCAAACGCGGATACAGATGGACCCGACTCCGGTTGCACTTGACCTGAAGCTCTTAAACCTTGAAGCTCTGCAGCCACTTGTCTCATATCGGGCCTCTCGTCTCCGTTCACTCTAGTGCACCTCATCGCCAACAAAGCTACTTGATAAATCACTCCGTGATTCTCTGCATCGACCACCCTCTGATCCATAACTTCACTTAACCGATCCTCTCTCAGAGCAGATTCTAAGTGACTAACCAGATGCATTTGAGCAAGTGGCCGGTTACAGCTCAGCGCCTTTTCGCCTGACACCAGTTCCATTAACACAATGCCGAAGCTATAGACGTCACTTTTCTCGCTCAAGGTTCTTGTATTCAAATATTCTGGATCCAAGTAGCCCCAAGTGCCTTGGACCAAAGTTGTGAGCTGTTCACTGTTTGCAGGGACACGCCTCGACGCTCCAAAGTCAGATAACTTTGCAGCTAGCCCTTGGTCTAAGAGAATGTTAGCAGGCTTGACGTCCCGGTGAACTATTGGGACAGGAGCAGAGAAGTGGAGGTATGACAGAGTTTGGGCGACTTGCGCAGCAATCCTCAACCGGTCCGACCAAGGCAGAGAAGAACCGAACAAGACATCATAAAGAGTTCCACCAGAAACAAACTCGTAGACCAAGAGGGGAACTTGTGTTTCTAGACAGCAACCTAAAAGTCTCACCACGTTTGGATGGTTGATTTTCGAGAGTAGAACTAGCTCGTTGATGAATTGCGCCACTTGGCTACGGTCCTCAAGTCTAGCTTTTTTAATCGCAACTTCATGGCCGTCTGAGAGCACCCCTTTGTATACGACTCCTTGGCCTCCTGCACCAAGGATTCTGCTCTCGTGATAGCCTTTGGTCGCGGTCTTGATTTCTTTCTCCTTGAAGATTTGAATAGACGTATTATTCGACGATGGTGCAGCTTCGTCGAAAAGTCTTTGTACTAACATGATTCCACCGTTTTCTTCAAACCACCTTTCTCTAAGTTTGGCTCGCTTCCAGAGCTTGAGTTTCAGCATTAGGCAGCCGACTCCGATCAAGAAGAGCAAGAATCCAATGACGCTTACTGGTTTTACACGATTTAATATTCGGATCCGGGTTAGTTTAATATGAGAGAGTGTCGATCGATATGAGAAGAAAAGAACTTACCAAGAACGATTGTTATCCATTCTGTTTTTTTCTTGCACCGGAAAGAACCAATAACGTTCTTACAGCTTTCATGCTTCCCACAAGAATGAAGATTCATTTTGCACTCATCTATATCTAGTAAGAAAAAAAAAACAAAAAAACGAGCGATTAGTGAATTAATATAACCATTAGAAGAGAATATAAAGAGAGTATACCTTTGCAGCCATGTTGAACATAGGGATTCCCTTCAAACCCCTTTAGACATTTGCAAGAATAACCATCTCCCCTTCTAGTAATGTTATTGTTGCAATTGCTATTTTCTCCACAAAAGGTTGTGTTTTCAGCCTCCTGACAAGTTCCTTTCATGGTCCAATCAAGTAGCGCCGGAAACCTTGTAACGTTCCGGAGGTTTTTAAGATCTTCTTTCTTAGAGAAGATGAAATGTCCTGCTTTGACCATAAACACACTGATGCAAGGATTTAACTTCCTCCAGAATTCTGACCCATCAAGACCGCTCCATAAAGGGTATACAGATAAACTGTAAGCTCCGCTTGAGACTGATTTTGTGCAGCAGCCATTAGTACTAGAACATATATCATCCATCTTTTTCGAGGAACTGCAGTGTATATGGCATGAGTCTGATGCCTGTCCGACTCCCGTAAAAAATTCCCAATGGACGTAAGTATCACAACCAACTACGGTGATATCGTTTTTGTTGGAAAAGGTAAAACCACCATCTACTATAGCTCCACCTACTTCACCTTCCAAGTTAGTGCAGGCCCGGATGACATCCAGAAGGACTTCCAATTCTCCCTCCATGGATATGCTCACAACTTGCAGATTGCTAGTATTCATAAACGCCTTCTGCTCTATTTCATCACACCTTAAGAGAAATCTCTCATCTCCCACACAGTCGGAAGATATTCCAAAAGGGTATTCGATTTTGAGGTGTCCACAAGTGGTTTGGCAATCTGTGCGTGACTGCATTCTTGAAACTGAACGCGCATCAAATGAGAAAAGCAAGAACATCGCCAACACTAAGTACTTCTCTCTCATCATTTTCTTCATCTTTTTTTTTTCTTTCCTTTTTCTGTAAGAACTTCACAAGATGCGTTTGTTTTTAATGGACAATGTCTTTTTTTATGTTTGAGCTATGCGTATATGACAGACACACCATGTATTGCCCATTCCCTGCTTGGGGAGTTAAGTCATAACTAGTATTAATCGTTTTTTGACTTAAATTAAACTGCATACATAAATATAACAAACTATGTACTTGCTTCCAACGCCACATCCTACTTTTATCTACCGTGGGGTATAAATGAAGCCAACTAAAACCGGACCATATCCCATTCCTACCATCTACACCATACTACAAAACAATTGAGTCGTTCAATAGCTTCGTCCTCTTTAGTTATGTGGAGATTTTACTTCTTCAAGAGCTTCTTGTTTTGTTATTTGCTGCATGGTGCAATATGTATGCCTCTTTAGTTGATTCGTTACGCAACATGAACGTGACCAGAACTTGAAACGTCGTACATGTATTCAATTGGCGTCTAGATTAGAGTTAAGGTTTCTCCCTTTATAGTTTTTTTTTTTTTTTTGTTTTATGGATGGTCTATTGGACAATGGGTTCACTAATATATATATACCTTATTTACTAAAACCTTTTTTTAAAAAATGTTGTAGAAAAAAAAATTATGGTTGTAAGAATTTATTTCTATCTTTTTAAAAAATACATATATCTATCACCAATACAACTACAACAAATATATGTATATGAACCAAATTTATAACAAATAATTTTAAAATTACAAATCTACTTTTATTATTACAGTAGTGCTAAAAAATACTTACTTCCTTTAATGGTTCTTTTGGTCATTTTCATAAATGATATTATTATTTGGGTCGTAATTAACAATCATTAATTAAAAATTAAGAAAATCTTATTTGACGCACCCGGTTTGGTCTATTCAGAATTCACGGCAAAATAACTGTAACTAACAATGGTGAAAACGGCGTCGCTTTCCGAATAGGTTTCGTCGTTGACTTATCTTCCGAGGAGTCCAAACCGCTAATACATATAGCGCGTTTTCTAAACGCAAACAAATATCTGCAAAAAAGCGTTTGGATGATGACTCCGTAAACAAATAAATCTCTCACAATTCAACAAAGGACCCCACCACTTGCGACTTAACTAGTTTTCTTCAGTACCAATTACCAAACTTTATCATCATTAACCAACACAAGAGAGCATGCATAAACAGAACAAAAACTAGATAATCGACATTGGTTAGTTTTACGACGCAGGCAAAAACATAACATTTTGATATTTATCGATGAGCATTGGGGTACACTTTTATCGGCTCTATGTTGGCAAAAGCTGAAGTATCTATCTACATATCTGATCATCATCGACTCTATAGATAGATTACATGGCCTTACAAAGAAAACTCAAAAAAAAAAAAAAAAAAAAAGAGAGAATATTTGGTGAAGAAGATGTTAAAGTCCTCTGCTTTCATCTTCACCATTCCTGGATTCGTTCGTCCATGGATTTATAGAACGCACTAAACCCGGCTCGAGTTCGGTAATCTTGTCAGCCAAACAAGTGTATAACCAATGAAGATCTTTTCGTTTCAATCTCGCAGATGTGCATTCCAGAGGAAAGATAAGCATCCGCTGTTATCATCCCTGTATCACAATTCCAAACATTACTCTAGATTAGCATTTTCAGTCATCACCTTTGAGCAAAACAAAGTCCAAAACTTTATGTAAAATCTCGTGCAAGTAACACATCTACATTGACCCTTTATAGGAAACGATCAAATTCACATGGCACCGGTAAGATATTAACTCTACAAGACCAACACTCGAAGTAGATGCAATATACCTAAATCGTGTTTCAACATCTTAAGTCTAAACACTAACAAAGCATTTATATGATCAAAGATAAGCCTTTAGTTTCCCAGAGTTTATGGTTTACCTTAGACTGCTTCGGCTTCGATCGCTGTTGCTTCTACTGCTACTACCACCACTGCTCTTTGAGCTTCCACTGTTGATCCTTGTCTGACTCCGAGGCGATTCCGACGATCCATTCTTCCACCAATCTTTATCCTCTGTTTTTATCGAGATGGAAGTTCTGGGAGATATCCAAGAGCCTTTGCTTGTCACGGAAGAATCATCCTCATCCTCATCCTTCTTCTTCGTCTTTTTCTTAGCACCCAAGCTAACAGGAAGCACCAGTTTCAGAAGAAACCCACTCTTGTTCACTCCCCCGTTCCGAACCGGGTCGACCCATTTATCGCTCTTCGTCTTCCTCACGGCTCTGCTCGGCTTCGTTTTTCTCTGAGGCAACTCGTCCAACGCTCTCTCCTCCTCTCTGTTCACCTCAACGAGATCCTTCAAGGAAAGCTCGTAGCACGACTCGGGCATCTTGCTAACCATCTCCATAAGCTCTCGCTGACCACGAGCGATGACCTGAGCCTTGGAAACAGGCGAGAGGCTCTGCTGGTTGCTTTGCCTGTGAGCAGGACTCTTCGGTGGACTGTTCCTCCACAGAGGAGGCGAACACACGCCGGAATCTGGATGTTCATCGAAAGTCCTCGGAAATATCAAATGGGTACTGAACGATTTCGACGATGGATCAAACATTGCTTATGCTGCTCCTTGATCTTTGCTTTCAAGGGAAACAAAAAAAAAAAGTTGAAAATGCGATTTTTAGGATTTGTAAGTCTTGTTCAGATGTTCACACAGCTTCACAAACAAGCCCCGTTATACACGCCCTTCGCATCCACAACATTGTTGTAATAATAATAATATCTTTATTTCTATAATTTATAAGACAGGACAAAATATGTCGGAAATTAATAAATAATAGTAAATAGTTCTTTTTTTTTTTGTGGGTTTAGGGTATGGTGATGATTGATAGATGGCAGATTATTTGCTAATTATCAAACAAAGCGTGCGACGGAGATAATCTAAACCCGTAAAATATTTGCTAATTAATAAAGATCCTTTACGTCTATTACATGACATGATTGTAATTTTTTTTAATCATTCAGCAGCATCATTGTCGTTTAATTCCATCTATTTGTGGGCTTAAATTACTCGTCCCTACTTGTTTACCACTAACATGTTTTATGCTCTCGCCGTCTCCAAAACCGTACGTAGTGGAAAGGAAATTAAACAAGAAAATGCTTTTTTTGTTTCTTTTCTAGTTTCAACATATTGTTCTAGTGGTTTTAACATTAATGGAAACTTCCTTTAGGTCAAAATTGTTTAATCTGCCATGAGGCGTTTAATGCGTTAGGGATACGCCAAAGTCATTAGTCTCTTGAATGTGTCTACTAAAGGCATAAGCGTGTCCAATGGTTCTTTTTCTTTTCTTTTCGTCCTTCCTAATTCCATTCCATAACGTATCTATCAAGGAGAGACGACGAAGACCATTTATTATTTATTTCATTAGATGCTTTCAGTTCCATATAGTAAAGTCGTGTTTTCTTCCAAAGGATCAACACGTACTTGCGAATTAAATATACCTCTCTAAATCTAATGGTTTGTAAACATGGAAAGTAAATGGTGCGTAACAAAACATAACCTATGGATAAAGAATATACATAAACGAGAGAGAGAGAAAAAAAACTTAAGAAACTACCAATTTGTACAAAACGGCAATATATATACGATTATCATAATGCCAGCTAAAATAATTCATAATGTTTATAAAACGTAACCCCATGATCGTAGTGTGACTTAAAATCGGGTATAACAATTTCGACAACCACGTGTAACCATACAATAATATCAATAATTATTAACATTGATAGCAAATCTGATCACGTTCCTTCTTAAAAACTAAAACAAAATGTCAACGTGTATTTATGTCTTGTTGCTAGCGTTCACTTTCTCGATATACAATATACTAATTATATCCATTTGTTTCTCTCTGAATAAGACAAATTGTTTACATTACGTACGTACTCTCCAATTATTCAACTACGTATACGTTCCACATATATTCATTATAAAAAAACAACTTTGTTCATGTTAGGCTTTATTATGCAACACTATAGTTTTCATTTTATATCATCATGATATCGTATTACTACCGTCGATACCGAAAGGACTTGAAGGACCCCATTGTGTAATGAGTACTGTCTCTATAAGTCACCAAACATCTTTGCAGCTTTCAGGGGTTTCGCTGCTTTTTTCAATCCATTTTTTTTTTTTTTTCCTTCACCTCCTCTACTTAAATATTCTTTACCGATTTGTTCTACAATTTGTTTTCTTTCTTCTAGAACTCTTTATATTATTCTTTTAACCACAGGCTCTTTTTTATATTTAAGTTAACAATCATGTCTTCCTCTTTTGGTTTCTTTCTAGAATTTGCTTAACGGATAATCATAATTTAAGTTAAAGAAACAAAATAAATCGAAAGGCGCGTTAGTGTTTTGACTCTCAACATACGACATCGTTTTGGCGGTCGCATGATTGATCCTATCGACTTGTGTTTTTTTTTTTTTACTTCGCAGCTATGGAAGGAGATTATCGTCGTTATTACGTTCGTCTTCTTCAGTCCTGCAGCAACAGAAACCGAGAAACTCTATGGAGACAAACCCACGGATTGTTCCTCAAGAAGGGCTTTCTTAGCTCGATGGTCATCGTCGCTAACCATCTTCTCCAGATATACTCGCGTTGTGGTAGAATGGGAACTGCGCGGAACCTGTTCGACGAAATGCCTGAGAGAAACCGTTTCTCGTGGAACACCATGCTCGAAGGTTACATGAACTCTGGGGATAAAGGGAGTTCTTTTAAGCTCTTTGATATGATGCCGGAGAGAGATGGGTACTCTTGGAACGTGGTTGTTTCCGGGTTCGCTAAGGCTGGTGAGCTAGGCGTTGCTAGGAGGTTGTTCGACGCCATGCCTGAAAAAGATGTTGTGACCTTGAACTCTCTGCTTCATGGATACAGCTTAAACGGTTACGCCGAGGAAGCTCTGAGGCTGTTTAAAGAATTGAAATTGAGCGCTGATGTGGTCACAATGACGACAGTTGTAGGGGCTTGTGCAAAGTTGGAAGCTTTGAAATGCGGGAAGCAGATACATGCTCGGATTCTGGTCGGTGGTGTTGAACATGACTCGGTAATGAATAGTTCTTTGGTAAATTTGTATGCAAAGTGCGGTGATTTGAGAATGGCTAGCAATATGTTGGACCATATTGGGCAACCTGATGACCATTCTCTATCTGCCTTAATTTCAGGTTATGCGAGTTGTGGGAGAGTGAATGAGTCTAGACAACTTTTCGATAGTAAAAGTAACAGATGCGTATTTCTGTGGAACTCTATGATTTCGGGTTATGTTGCCAACAATATGGAATTGGAGGCTTTGCTTCTTTTCAACGAGATGAGGAGTGAAGCTCAGGAAGATTCACGTACTCTGGCAGCTGTTATAAATGCTTGCACCGGTTTGGGTATGATAGAGAGTGGTAAACAAATGCACTGTCATGCTTATAAATGTGGGTTAATTGATGACATTGTTGTAGCTAGCACATTGCTTGACATGTACACCACGTGTGGGAACCCGAACGAAGCTTGCAAACTTTTCGGTGAGGTCAAAACCTATGACACTATCTTACTGAACTCTATGATCAAGGTGTATTTCAGCTGTGGAAGAGTTGAAGACGCAAAATGGGTATTTGAGAGAATCGAAGATAAGAGCTTGATTTCTTGGAACTCAATGACTGTAGGTTTCAGTCAAAATGGTTGTCCAGTTGAAACATTAGAGTACTTCCGCCAAATGCACAAGCTGGATTTGCCAACAGATAAGTTTAGCCTCTCAAGTGTTATTAGTGCGTGTGCAAGCATTTCATCACTCGATTTCGGTGAGCAGGTTTTTGCGAGGGCAACTATTGTTGGTCTTGACTCTGATCAAATTGTATCATCTTCTCTCATTGATCTCTACTGCAAGTGTGGATCTGTGGAGCATGGAAGGAGAGTGTTTGACACAATGGTAAAATCAGATGAAGTACCATGGAACTCAATGATATCAGGTTATGCTGCGAATGGTCATGGATTTGAAGCGATTGAGTTGTTCAAAAAAATGAATGTTGCTGGTATAAGAGCCACTCGGATCACCTTTATGGGCGTTCTAACAGCGTGTAATTACTGTGGTTTAGTGGAAGAGGGAAGGAAACTGTTTGAGGCAATGAAGTTGGATTATGGTTTTGTTCCAGACAGAGAGCACTTTTCATGTATGGTGGACCTTTTGGCTCGCGCTGGTTATTTGGAAGAAGCCGTAGATCTTGTAGAAGAGATGCCTTTCGATGCAGATGCAAGCATGTGGTCATCTGTTCTAAGAGGATGTGTAGCAAATGGACGTAAAACCATGGGAAAAAAAGTTGCTGAGAAGATTATAGAGCTCGAACCTGAGAACTCAGTTGCTTATGTGCAGCTTTCTGCCATATTCGCAACCTCTGGAGATTGGGATAGCTCGGCGCTTGTAAGACAACTGATGAGAGAGAAGCATGTAAAAAAGAATCCAGGTTCCAGTTGGGCTGATTGTTGAATACGTAATTTGAGTTGTGAATAACAATAGTAGAAGCAAAACAACAAGCCAAGTTCGAGTCAGAAGATTGTTGGGTAAATTTAAGCTAAACTTCTTAGTCACAATTCCTTTCTGCCTCATATAGCACTTTTTGCTTCTGGCCCTTTCTCTCTACATCCGACTAGTCGCACCATGGACTACGTTTGAAGAATGTGGCAGAGGATATAAGATGGAAGAATTCTTCAGTTTAAGAAAAGATCTCAAATCAACAACCATTTGAGGTCAGTTCTCTCACCTTTCCAAGATCCAGGACATAGCTTGATCCCTTTTTGAGTTGGTGGCAGTATAGATATCATGTCCATCTATGGAGCTACTACATACAACGATTCTTATTGTTACTGGATAGTGGATAGCAATTTTAAGTCTCCTCCACTTTTTTTTTTTTGCCTGGAAACGAAGTTATATCCTTACTGATGAAAGGCATGGCTTGTCCAGGACAGACTATTGAAAATCAGTGTCTTTAAAGAGACACCCTTTTGATTTTGCAATATAATAAGAAGAACATGAATAGCTTTGTTAGTTATATGATAAGTCAACCATCAAAGAATTGTGATTGAAAACAAAAGGATTAGATAGTTTCATCGTCGTGTTGCAGACTTTAAATTACTCGTCAAAGCACATTTCCAACCATTTTTATGTGATGTTCTGCCGAGGAATCTCCAGGAATAAAGATTGGGTGGTTTAAAGGGAATATAGTCTGAGACACAAACCTCAAGATCATTATCCTCTTTGGTTTTCTTGTCCTAGTAAAAATAGTAGCTGTTGACTTTTAAGACTTGAGTGCATCATGTGACAATAGGCTCTCAGCAGACACCACCCAATCTTTATGAGTGGATCAAAGTGGTAAGCATTAAGAAGAAACAAGTTTTTTTTTTGTCTTCGGAAGAGTTGTTTCACGAACAGTATTTTGAAGATATCTTTTGTTGTTCAACATTTAAGGTGGGAGAGGTTGAGGCCATCACATGTTCCACTAAGCAATGTTCTTTGTAGGAAAAGCACTTTGGTATAACTTTATTTTTCTTGTTGTTGTTGTACGAAAATAGAAGAAAAATAGAGAGGATAATGGAAGTAACAACGAACACAAAATGTGGAATACATTATTGAGCCTTTTGTATCCATTCAAATCAAATTCTATCTATGCTAGTTGCTTTTTTAATTAAAAGGTTCCTTTTCAAGATACATCTAGGCTTGTATCGTCATCAAAACTTTATTTCAATAATCTTTATGAAACAATTCAAATTTAGGTATCTAAATAAAGCATTATGGAGTTTATCAGCCACCCAAATTTGAGGAGAAGCAATCTCTAGTACAACAATTTGATTTTTCTTCTTACAATGTTCTTTGTGTGATGGTCATTTTTTTCCTTTCATTTTTGTAACTTTTATAATATTATTTAAGAAGCTAATTCTAACATATCCCACAAAGGTCAAATATATAAATATTTTTAATAAATTATAATTATGATAATTAATTATCATTATTATTATTATTTAGTTTTAAATAAAATCACCTAATACATTATAAGTAAAAAAAAAAACGAATATTTCTAAAAACTTAATATATAGAATCTAAGTTACAAATAGTAAGTACTCGATTCTTCCAAACTCACAGCACACGAGCTCTAAACTTGTTAATAATTCTAATAAATGAGATATATTATTCGACTTCTTTCTGTAAGAATATTCTTGGTATGAATTATTGCACACTTGGCTGGTTATGTGTGTACTGTTTTTGGTTGACAAGAAAAATAAGTGAACTGTTTGTGATGTTATACATCAATGGTATACATAAGACAAAATGATGGTGTAATTTAGCAAAATGAATAAATTGGTTGCGCTAATTTTGTAGAAATGAAAAAACAGAGAGAAAGAGAGTGACGTCGATATAGTGGGGAGGGGATAGAGTAAAGAGCAAAGATACGGTATCTTCTTCTCCTAAGCTTTGCGGCTTTGCCTTTTTTCATTTATTTATATATTAATCTCACCCACTCAAAATAATAAAATTTGGTGAAACAATTTCACGGGATAATGTATTTGATCATACAAAATCGACAGCAAACTTTGTTGGTGGTAGGAGGAGCCGATGGAAACACAAAGAAGCAAATATATAATAATTATACATCGCCACAAACTTTAGCCTACAAGATTTTTAGAATTTGGTTTGAGATTTATTAAGAACTGAGTTTGAATCAAGTGGTCTTAGTTAATGGTAAGGTGAGTGCTAGTAGTCTCTCACCACTCGGGTTCGATTCCACTTGACCACGGGGGTATTTACATAGGCTGTCTCTCGCCCTCTAAACCACTAAGCATACCAGAAAACCCTTAAGTGGAGGCTTAAAAATTCCTTGCGGCATGAGCTTCGGCTCGGTGGATTAATCGATTAACATTTTGTGGATCAGAGTTAGAAAAAAAAAAAAAAAAAAAAAGAACCGAGTTTGGGTCGAAAAAAATACTGGGCCTTGCAAAATGTAAACAAGAAAAGTAATGGAAAAGTGTTATCACATATTAGTGTATATATATTAAACCGTTATCGCTTGTGTACTCGTTTACCTTAACTTTTATGTTTTAACCCATTATTAAAACTTTCGTTAACCAAAACCCAAATAAATCAGTAAGCAGAACTTATATATATATGTGTGTGGTATTTTTTTGGACATATAATGTTATTATTATTAAATTATAGCCTCGTGGATAGCTCAAAGGCTATTTTTTGGTAATTTATGAAGCTTTCCATGTCGACAAAGCAACTAAGTGACAAAAACAACCGCCCGTACGATCCCGTGAAATCCAAACGCTTCCATCCTCACGCGCTCTTTGCGTTATTCACAAAGTAATTTGTGCAGATTAGTGATTCAAATTTACCATTATTAACTCCAACACACATCATGTTAAGCAGGACTAATGGGCTTAAAAAATGACAATAATGGAGAATAGAGGACACGCGCTGTAGGGAGCGTGTGTGGAATAGTTCGTATTAACACCACCACTAATTATAATGTTCGCTTCGTCATGTCTGACTAATACTCATTTAATTAAAAGGTATTTTTTGCAGTTAAATTTTTAAAAGTTTGTCGTACTATTATCTCGCTAGATTCCTATTAAAGCCTCTGACGGAGTAAGAAGGGTTGCAATCTCATTAAAAGAAAAGAAAGAACGTTTAGATAGAGAGAAGAGGCAGACAGACATCTTTTTGTTTTTCCTTCTGAACACTTTGCTTCTGTCCCTGTCTCTCTCTCTCTCTGTATCTCCTGTTTCTCGAAGATGTAAGAGATCTTATTTTACTTTCTTTTTTTCCTTAAAAATAATCGGTCCCTTTGTAATAATCTCCATAGATTTCTCTCTGTCTCATCCTCTCTCTCCGACTCCACAAAATTTGAGCTTTCTTGGTCATACTAAGGTAAACTATTCACAGTACTCTCTTATCACTTTCAAATCCACAATGTTTTCTTGTTTATTTGATTCTGATTTCGTTTTTTTAACTCCCGATTCTTGTTTCTTTTTTTTTTTCATTGTCTTTTTCAAGTTATGATTCTATCACAAGTGGGTTTTGTAATAGATTTATCTTAATTTCTGTGTGGAGAAGAAACTCAGTAGCTGAATTTGAGGCAAACACACACGAGCTCTGTTGAAATTCACACATGGATTTGTTGAAATTCACACATGGATTTCGACAGAGTTTGAGAACCATGTATTATAGCTAAGTTTATATAATATTACAAATTGGGAATAGATTTTGTGTGTTTCACGGAATCGACTAACAAACTTTGTCTCATCTTCATGTTGTTGGTGTCTGTGTTCAGTGGCGCAAGTTGGCATATTGTCTAATACGTGTTTTTATTATTTTATTTTAAACTGTACAGTGTTTCGATGTGTTACATTTTAGATTCCATCTTTGACCAATAAAATCAATTTTTTGATTTATTATTACTATTTAATCATTTTTATTTCCTTTTTTTTTTTTCACTTTGACAGCTACTTCCAAGTTCGTTTCTTTTAAGCATCGATTCGTTTATGCAAATAGAGAGAATCTCATGTCGAGTCTAAGGAAAAAGAATTAAACTGTTGCTCAGAAAATATTTTTTAGTTTTGATTTTCGTAGTAAGAGATCTTTAAGGAATCTATTCTTCTGTTTTTCTTTGGTTGAGAAAGGACCAGAGAAGGAGCAGTGAGATTCTTGTTTTTTTTCAGAGAATCTCAGTTTGTGGTCTCTCTTTATGAAATCTTTATCTCTATCTTCTCTTTGATTCCGCTTCTTCTGTCGAGTTACTTAGTGGCCAAGATTCACTTATTTTGACTCGGCAGGCCAAATCTCCGAATATCTTATCTTCTTGCAAGTTGTTGAACACACATAGAAAGCCTGCTTCTTCTTATCCTTGTGTCTTGCTGATATATCTCAGTTCTTCTGGTTAACTGCAGAACGTGTGAAGGGCTTAAGTTTGCAGAAGATCTTGTTTCTTCTTTCTTAATGGCTAAAGTTTATTGGCCGTATTTCGATCCTGAATATGAGAACTTGAGCACCAGAATCAATCCTCCAAGGTAAAGTAATTCACCAACTCCTTTCGGATTATCGCATTTCACATTTAAGAGGAGTCATTACTTGATCTTGCTTTTAAAGCTCATACTTCTCTATGTTGTTGTTGTTGTTGCAGTGTTTCTATAGACAACACTAGCTGCAAAGAATGCACTCTTGTCAAGGTAATGCATCCTTCTTTCTCGGATTTAATCGTTTTGATGATTTGCCTTAAACTTGATGTTTGTGAGAGTATCTATTGTTAGGTTGACAGTATGAACAAACCTGGAATACTACTTGAAGTTGTGCAAGTTCTAACCGATCTCGATCTCACTATCACCAAAGCATACATCTCTTCTGATGGTGGATGGTTCATGGACGGTAATAATTGCTCATTTATACTATGACAATAACAACTAAAATTTTAATTCCAATGAAGCATCTCATTGGTTCTATTTTTCACATTTTAATAGTATTCCATGTCACTGATCAACAAGGAAACAAGGTTACTGATAGCAAAACCATCGATTACATCGAGAAGGTATGCAATTCCAAAGCTGTAAATGTATGGTTTGTATAATGTATGTATTCACTGATTTGTTGTTACAGTAAATATATGATTCTTGTTTCTCTTGTCAGGTTTTAGGACCAAAGGGCCATGCTTTGGCTTCACAAAACACTTGGCCAGGTAAAAGAGTCGGTGTCCATTCATTAGGCGACCACACATCGATCGAGATTATTGCTCGTGACCGTCCTGGTCTCTTGTCTGAGATCTCAGCCGTACTAGCAGACCTCCACTTCAATGTGGTGGCAGCTGAAGCATGGACTCATAACCGGAGGATCGCGTGTGTTCTCTATGTGAATGATAACGAAACGTGTAGAGCCGTTGACGACCCGGAAAGATTGTCTGCAATGGAAGAACAGCTCAACCTTGTGCTGCGCGGGTGTGAACAGGAAGATGAGAAAGTTGCACGGACGAGTCTCTCCATCGGGTCGACTCATGTTGACCGTAGGCTTCATCAGATGCTTTTCGCTGATAGAGACTACGAAGCAGTGACTAAGGTTGATGGTTCCGCTTCTCCTGGACTCGAGCCCAAGATCACGGTTGAGCATTGCGAAGAGAAAGGTTACTCTGTGATAAGCGTGAGCTGCGAGGATCGAGCCAAGCTCATGTTCGACATTGTATGCACGCTTACGGATATGCAATATATTGTGTTTCACGCCACGATTTCATCGAACGGTCCTCATGCCTCTCAGGAGTATTTCATCAGACACAAAGACGGTTGCACTCTTGACTCCGAAGGAGAGAAAGAGAGAGTAATCAAATGTCTAGAAGCTGCAATCCATAGAAGAGTCAGCGAGGTAAGTTAACTCTCTTCTTTTTTTGGTGTTGCTTGCATTAGAAGGCAACAAGTGCTTAAGTTACTGTCTGAAATTCAATTCTAGGGTTGGAGTTTGGAGCTATGCGCAAAGGACAGAGTTGGATTATTGTCGGAAGTGACTAGGATACTGAGAGAGCACGGGCTCTCAGTGACGAGAGCTGGTGTGACAACAGTAGGAGAACAAGCGGTTAACGTTTTCTATGTGAGAGATGCTTCGGGGAATCCAGTGGACGTGAAGACGATCGAGGCGTTACGCGGAGAGATCGGACACAGTATGATGATTAATGTGAAGAATAAGGTCCCAAGCAAAAGATGGAAAGAAGAAGGTCAAGCCGGAACAGGAGGAGGATGGGCCAAAACCAGTTTCTTCTTTGGGAATTTGCTGGAGAAGTTGTTGCCTTGAGAGAAAAGGTAACTCATATATATCAAATTACATTGTGTGGATAAAATATGTACTGTAAAATGTGTATTATGTATGATCATCTAGAAGGTCTAGTGGGGTGTTTTGACTTGGTCAGAGATTTTGGTGGTTTACCCGAAATCAAACCGAACCAAAACCGGGTTTTTGGTTACTTAGTCATAGTATGACCGTGAAATGCACTATTTGAACATGTCTATAATAGAATAATATGGTAATTTTCCTATTGGAAGGTTTGCTTTTGTGTATGAAACTCAATCCTCTTGTGAACTGTTATGTTTGGCCAAATGTATAATATCCATCTTGTTTAAAAAATAGTTTTATTTATTTATATAGAAGTTGCTCTATTCTATTATGTGGATAAATAATAGTTAATTCTATGGAACCTATGTTGTAATTCCATTATATCAATGCACCATGAAAATGAGTCGACTGACTTAGCATAAAGCAGTATAATAAGACGTTACTTAGCTGCATAATTCAATGAAGATATACAGAAACGTACTTCAATCTTTCTACCATATCAAATATTCAAAATTGAGATAAGTGGTAAGAGGAATTATTGCATTTTATGAAATGAAAATCTGTTGATATAAAGTAAGGTTGAGTTTGGCTAAAACTAGGCCCTTGAAATGGGGAAGGCTAATGGAGAGTAGATGTGGGGAAGTCGAAAAGCGATAAAAGAAAACGGCATGGAGTGCGGCCTGGGATAAGGCTAACAGCCTTTAGCTAGCTAGTCTACTCTAAACTATGCACGAAACCAAAGGAGAAAAAGTAAACGGCTTGCTGTTTCCATGTCCTGTCCAAATAATAATATTACTTCTTCCGTAATGGTCCTGTGTCCATGTATTTTAAGCAATACTTAAAGTAATAAACTCTTTGCGTGATCCCCCTACAAAAGAAATATAAACTCGTTCTCGCAGAAACAATCAAACAATACGTTTTATGTTTAATTAAGACTTAGCTTGCGTATTTTCTTTTATATGTACAAATATATCTGTTCTTGAAGAATTTTTTTTATATGTTTCGTGAGCATACAAACAAAGCCAACCTGCGAATTGATATGTCTTACCTTATTTTTTTTTTGATAAAAGATTTGCGACTTTGATATGTCTCGAATATATGACAGTTTAGAATTGAATTGTCAGTTATCTTTCTGTTGACATGTGGAAAGAATAAAAAAAAATAGGACGTATAATGTACTAATCAAAACCTCCCTTTGTTAAATAAGTTTTAACATGTTTTTTCAGCTGTTTACTAGTACATGTCTATTATAGGTATGGTAAACTTATGCTTATTTAAATCGGTCAAATAACTTTCATAATAGGAACAAAAATATTTAAGAAAATTAACTTTTAATCTTAAGTAATCAACTATAAACATGTAATAGAGTGATTTTAATTAAGTGTTGTAGATGTATTACCATTATCCAAATTGAAACTGTATGATAGTATATGTTATTGACTGTAAAAAAAAAAAAAAAAAAACCTCGAGTAGTCAAAATCATAAATACTATTGTTAATTACTAGATTATTACGGTAACTTTGGTTAATGACAAAACGTGTCACTAATTATAGAACCAAACAAATCTTAAATATGTGAATCCATGGGGGGAGGAATGAAGTATTGGTGGGAATTTGAAAAACGTGCCCACCAACCCAAAGACCTCCTGAGCCCCGAGGTGCATTTTTGTAGTTCTTGCGACTTGCTTTTTATGTCTTCTGTTCTCCATTATATGGATCTCATTTTTCTGATTTATTACGGGCTATCTAATATTTGTTTTGCGACTAACTTTTTGATGGATATATGAAAGTTTTTATTGTATACTACAAGGACAAAAAGAAGAAGAAATAATGTACGAAAACAGTAAATAACAAAATCTCCAAGACATATTAGGATCGAACCATCATAGATATAATAGAAATAGGGTTTCTAATTTATATACACATTACTACATTAGGGCTTCCATGCATCTATTGATATGAAAACTGATTTAATAGCTTATGCTTACTTTTCCCCTAATTTTCCTTTATTTAATTAAACAGTACATATAAGTTTTCCCTTGCTCTGTCAACGGGACCCTGTGATATGCGGACTTCATTCATTATGCGGCTCGGCTTCGATTTTAATTATTTATATAAAGTTCTCCACTTTTCAAAATCCGTTAAGTAAGTATTATCTGATTAACTATTACATATCTTGCCTTGTCTTGTGTGTTCCGAAACTTTTGAGTTATTTCTATATTACAACAGTTTTTGTTTCGTAAACATGCTACAACTACAAGCATATTTTTTTACAAGTTTGATTATTGTAAACTGAAAAAAAGAAAAGTCGAATTTGAGATATAATAGTAGTACTGTATCACCGCTCGATCTTCGCCACGTGGCGAATCACGTGTCATAAAGACATTGCCCGTACGTCTACTCTTGCCTCTTCTCCCTTTTATTACAAACTCTTTTTTTTTCTTTTTTCTTTTTTTTAATTTTCTTTCTCCTCTCCTTATCATCCTCACGAGTGTCCACGGAGTTATTTTCTTACAAAGAGCTAAAAAGATCGAAGAACATTCCAGAGTTGCAACATATTTCGAAAGAAGATAAACCCAGAAAGAGGCACGAAGAACATTTTGTCCAGAGGTATGATCGGAGAATAGTCCTAGTTTTTTTTTTTTTTTCTAATTGAGAGGATTTATTTTCTTTGCTGCAAAAAATACTCTGGTCCTACGCTAGTCAATGGAAAATCTCCTTAACTTTTTGTCATTTTTATTGTAATTATAGAATTAAAATTCTTCCACTTTCTGGAAAAATCTAGCCAGCAGAAGAAAGAAACTTGTAATTTTCTCAATTACACTCGAAGCTGTAACTTTGTGTATTTCTACGTTTACAATCTTAAAGGTATTTGTATGGTCAAAAAAGAGTTACGCAGAGACATTAATGTTTACTGAGTTTTTAGTTTCAATTTATTATTTTGTCTAAATTTGTCGTCTTTCGAGGTTTTCTAATTTCAGAGATATTACTTCTCGTGTTTCTCTCTCTCTCTCTCTGTTTCTCCTAATCTCTCAGTTTCTTTTGTGGTGGTAGAATCAAGAAACCGCTTAAAAGAGTATTAAAAGATGGTGAGTGAAGGAGGATCAACATCACTTAACCGGTGCTTCGAGAAGATGAAGGAGATGAAGATGGAAGGAGTCGTGATCACTGAGTGGAGAGATATTCCTGTCGAGCTTCTGATGAGGATCCTTAACCTTGTAGATGATCGGACGGTGATCATTGCTTCTGGTGTCTGCAGTGGCTGGAGAGATGCTATTTCCTTTGGTCTCACTCGTCTCTCTCTCTCTTGGTATGTATATAGCTTCTTCTTCTTCTGTCTTTGTTTCATTGTTTTTGTATGATGTTTCAATTAGAAGTTACTTATATGTGAAATTCTATTGCTATCCTTATCAGTTAAGGACTAAGATTTTAGATTGATGGCTGATTAATTGATAGGATCATGTGATTGAAAGTATCAAACTTTTTTTTTTTTAATGAAAATCAATTTGAGGATTGCTCAAGTTTACTTGTGAGACAGTTTCTTGATGATGGTTTCAGTTTCAAGGTTCCAATTTGTATATTTACATGTACCAAGAATCTAGGAGGATTTTATTTTACGTTTGCTTGTTTGTTCTTCAGGTGCAGGAAGAATATGAACAGTTTGGTTCTGTCTCTTGCTCCGAAATTCGTTAAGCTTCAGACCTTAGTACTGAGACAGGACAAACCGCAACTTGAGGACAACGCAGTGGAAGCCATAGCGAATCACTGTCACGAGCTACAAGATCTTGACTTAAGCAAAAGCTTGAAACTCACTGACCGTTCCCTCTATTCTCTCGCTCGCGGTTGCTCTAACCTCACTAAACTCAACCTTAGCGGCTGCACTTCATTCAGCGACACTGCTCTCGCGTACTTGACAAGGTTTTGCAGGAAGCTCAAAATTCTGAATCTTTGTGGTTGTGTGGAAGCTGTATCTGACAATGCTCTGCAGGTGCTTTTTGACATTCAAACTCTCTACATATCATCAAGTTTTCTATTGTATCAACAACCGTAACAAATTTATGCAGGCTATTGGAGAAAACTGCAGTCAAATGCAGTCACTAAACTTGGGATGGTGTGAGAATATAAGCGACAATGGAGTCATGAGTTTAGCTTATGGCTGTCCTGATTTAAGAAGCCTTGATCTCTGTGGCTGTGTTCTAATTACAGGTAAAACACTCATAAAGTAAAAGACTTTACGAGAAACACACGAGTGAGAGTTTTCTTGACCCTCTTAAGCATTTGTGGTTGCAGATGAGAGCGTGGTGGCTTTGGCGAGCCGGTGTGTACACTTGAGGTCATTGGGGTTATACTACTGCAGAAACATAACTGACAGAGCGATGTACTCGCTGGCTCAGAGCGGAGTGAAGAACAAGCACGAGATGTGGCGATCGGTGAAGAAGGGCAAAGTCGATGAAGAAGGACTAAGAAGCCTCAACATTAGTCAATGCACTTACCTCACACCTTCAGCGGTTCAAGCGGTCTGCGATACGTTCCCAGCGCTCCACACTTGTTCAGGCAGGCATTCGCTGGTCATGAGCGGTTGTCTGAACTTACAATCGGTTCACTGTGCCTGCATCCTCCAGGCTCACCGCACCCACACCCACGCCGCTTTCGCTCACCCGGCTCATTGAACCAGTGTAAAGCCAGAGGGTCTCTCTCCCTTGGTATGTGTACATATAAAGCCTGAAGGGTTCAATAAATAAAAGCTTGTTTATCTGAGTTTTTTCTTCCCGCCCTTGAAATGATTACAAAGTACTTTACTTTTAAAAGTTTTAACATAATCATCATCTGAATACAGAGAGTCTTCTGTAATAATTCCATCAAGTATCCGTTTACCTATTGCCTTTATATACTTAGTAAAAAAATAATCCTTCTGTTTCATAATATAAGTTGTTTTGGCTAAAAGCACAAAACTTCTTTAAAGCTGTTTGATATGATGCCAAAGAGGAACGTATATTTGAGCTGTGGAAGGGTTGAAAACGCGAAACGGGTATTTGAGAGAATGGAAAAAAAGAGCTTAGTTTCTTGGAACTCAATGACTACAGGATTCAGTCAAAATGGCTGCCTAGTTGAAACTTTAGTGTTTCCGCCAAATGCAAAAGTTGAATTTACCTACGGATGAGGTTAGTATCTCTAATGTCATCAGTGCGTGTGCAAGCATTTCTCTTCTCGAACTCTACGGATGAGGTTAGTATCTCTACTATATAGTTTGCTTGCGGAGTTGTCTAGTGTCAGGCTTTGTACTTCCTCTAATAATCTGTAAAAGGTCACCAGCATACTCAAGTTACCAACCACAATCCATTCATGGAGATCTTCTTTGCCTATAACAGTAGGCTGAAATGAGGGCTCTCTGGTACTGTTTTGAAACCTCCGTTGATTCACATGTCTTCTATGCAAGAAGTTGTTGTTTGTGGAAGACATGTGAATCAATTGAGGCACGCAAAGAAGCCTCACGTTACACGGCCTCTGTCACGGATCACGGTTTAAAGATGAAGTGGTTGAGTTGGAACGCAAGATTCTCGCGCAGCATATGGCAAGAAACGGTTGCGAAAGAGAAGAAGAAGGCCGCCGAAGAAAAGATAGCTGAAAGGAAATTATCTGCTGAAACTATTGACAAGGAGATTGAAGAGGTGAAGCTTGAGGTTTCAGACAATATGAATGAGCTTTTAAGCTCTATTTTGGTAAGTAAAAAGATTTGTCTGAGATCACTGGCCCTTATGGTTGCTGATATTTGTTGAATGCTCAATTTGAGTGTGAATAACACCAATGGAAGGAAAGTTATAACAAAACATTATAGCAATCTTGTAATGATTACAAAGTACAAACAGTGCATTTTGCCTCTCTTTTTTCGTACTTATTTTAACAGTTTGTTAAAGTTTGATCCATCAATCATCATCATTACAATTAATATATATATAAAAAAAGAATAAATAACTTAGTGGCTGCAATCACATTCACATGCGAGACCATCAAGTGCAATGTGAATGTGTGGTATTGTTCATTTGCCTTTGTATACAATTTCATCATCGTCTACATCAAACGCTGGATTGCAGAGACATCTGAAGAGTCTACCAATCCCCTGTAAAAATGTTCATTCAAGAATCTAAATCTCTGTCTAACGCTTTAACAGTCTCATCAAAGAATGAGTTAAGAAGTGAGAATTGTACCTGAGTGAGCAGAGGAGTTCTGTATGAAAGTGGTTGTGAAGAATCGTCATCGCTGCTACTGTCATCATCGTCGCTGCTGTCTTCATCTTCCCTTCTTGACGTTGCACCGTTCCTCGATTGCTTTTCTTGCTGCACAAACCACAACAATGTTGAATCAGTACAGGAAACAAAAACAGATCAGATAAAGTGAATATGATGTATGTCAATGAGAAAACCTGGAAAATCTTCCCAAGAATCTTGAGAGCCACTGCTCGAGATTTAAGCTCCTCTTTTCTCAAGTTGTTCTCGCGCAAGACCTAAACCATTTTTTTATTTTTCAATAATTCATCATATCTTGTGTCTTGAGATCCAACAAACATAAGCAACAGAAGATTCAAGAGAACTCACCATCTGACACACATGTAACAAAGTCACTTCAATGTCAACCACATTGAGTTTCCACAGAGATCCCATCAGTGTTTCTTTGTTTGTCTGAATATGAGACTCTAACTCATTCGCTGGACTAGTCCCGTCTTTCCTGAATCTCCGGTTACTCTCTTCTTGCAGCTGAAGTAACTGAAAAGCACCTTTGGCTGCACTGATCTGTGATTTCCAAGAATGCCCTTTGTTCCTAACCCATTCAGCTACAAAAGGAACTCCTAAGTAAAGAGCTCTCTTCCCAAGTTCTTGAGCTGCTTGTCTTGTGTACACATATCCAATTGTATGCAACATATCCGCTCCAAAAGCTATAACAAATCCATTCATAAGAACGCTAAGAAAAGTTTTGTGTAATTAACTAACAAGTGAAAGAAAGAAAGGAAGGAGACAATGCCTGCATCAGACAGTCTCTTGGCTTCAGATTCAGCGCGGTGTGTGAAACCTTCTTTGTCCCCATGGACGTATTGGTTTAGAAAATCTTTGAGAAACCTCGCGAGGTTTTCTTCCCTTTCTCTCTGAACAGCCTGCAAATAAAAAGGATAGTTCTTTATGTATGATCCAGATCAGAAGATGGATATATATATGTAGTTATATAACATATGAGTTTGATTTGCCTTGAGTTTGTCATGAATCTGATCAGAGTTTTCGGTTTCAGAAGCCATTTGAGTGGAAGCCATAGATGCAACAGCTAAGTGACCGATATAATCCTCGAATAGTTCACTTCCAAAGAGAAGAGCGAAAACAGCCGTTGGATCAACCATTGTTTCTCTGATCAGACACAGCATTATAGATTCTCAGAGAAAGAAGAGAGAAGCACATCATTCTTACTCAAAAAGGGAAGATACAAAACATTACTTGGGAGCTGAGAACTTTCCAGTCTGATCATACGCTTCACGATGAACAGGATCACTCAGAACCTGGTAAGCTTCGCCTAGAACCTGTTCCAAGGCCAAGGAGAAAACTCTTGATATGACCAAAATTATCAATATAAAACAAGAAAATGAGTGACATTATAAAGAACTTGCCTGAAACTTTTCAGCAGCCAGAGGATCACCTTGATTCTTGTCAGGATGAACTTGTCTTGCCTAAAGATTTAAAAGTGATCAGTCCTCCAAAAATAGAGAAAACTTGCAGATCTCTAAGAAAACAAATTATAAGAACTCAACCTTGATGTAATAAGCCTTTCGAATCTCTTCCTCGGAAGCGGAGGGAGTGACACCAAGAACATCATAATAGACTGTTTCCTTCACCATGATCGGATCAAAGGAAGAGAGATTTGAGGAGCTATGCAGAATAAGAGAGATGTAACTTTTTTTGTGAAGATAAGAAAAGAAAGGTTGGTTTGGTTTCAGTGTGTGAAGCTTTTAGAAGATGTGGGGAAGAAGAAGTTGGACACAAGAGAGGGTGTGATCTGCTTGAAGAAGCAAAAAAGAGATGTCTTTACAGTTATGCACTTTTTTTTTTATAATAAAACTAATTTGCGCCGCTTTTTAGCGGGAGCTACACTCTCACTCTCTCTTTTTAACTGTCCACTCAGTGCTTTAGATCATTCATCTCATGCCTCCTTTTTGATTATTCCATTTCAAAATCATTGTTGACATTATTAATCAAGCAACCATTTTCTATTCTGTATTGCTGAAAAAGAAGATGATGATGGTTCATGCAATACGACCTCGATTAGCAAAATGAAAATTTTTTTGAAAAAAGATTAAGGTCCTACCGGGAGTCGAACCCAGGTCGCTGGATTCAAAGTCCAGAGTGCTAACCACTACACCATAGAACCTTGATGTCTAACGTGTTATTGTATAGTTATTTACCATAAACAAACTATATGCCACGTATCGGCTTGGATTTGCCACTTGTAGGAGGAACATATGGCTTTTCTTTCCCCTGCTAACAGTAAACTTTTTCTATTTCAATAACAAGAATGAACACATGAAAACGAAAATTGGAAAAAATCAAACAAGAATGAAATAAAGTGTTGCACAAAATTTGAGCAGAGAAGGGTTGGTGAGTGACAGAACATTTGAGTAAGAAATAGTTTTGCCTAAGCTCAAAAGTTTTAACGACTCTTCTTGATTCGTCCATAGAGACTTCACGGCTATCTCGCTTTCCCACGTTTCCCTCCACCTCCTCCTCTTTTACCACCTCGGCTACTACTACCACCTCGGCTACTACTACCACCTCTGCTACTACTACCACCGCGGCGACTGCCAAAGTCTCTACCTCTTCCGCCGCCATCCCCAAAACCTCTTCCGCCGCCAGAACCACCACCTCTTCCTCCGCCTCTACTGCTTCTACCGGCAAAATCCCTCCCACTTCCACCACCAAATTCCCTGCTGCTACTACCACCACCACCCCTTCCACCCCGGCCTCCCCTGGCTCCTCCACCTCTGCCACCACCTCTCTTGCTATGCAGATAAGACACTTTGTTCGCCTTTTCCTGCCTCTCCTTGCGCACCTGCTCCAGATCTTTGATCTCTGAACGCACATGCGCATTAGGCACTGATCCTTGCCATCTTTTCCCATTTCGCCCGCCTCGGCCACCTCTACCTGCCAACTTTCTCTTTTAGACTTATTGACGACTCGAGCGGTCAAAACAATGAGCTTGTGTGGAAAAAAAGTTGAACTATATACCTGACATACTTGGTGTATCGTCTCCATCACCATCCTCTCGGCTGGATGCTGTCTTGTGAGTGCTGTCTTTCCATTTCTTGTATATGGCCCCTGCCCTGCTTGCCCTCACTTTAGCTCCACTCTCTGTCTTTATCTATTTAGTTACAAGAGAGCTTAAGTTAGCTCGGAGCATTTCTCAGAATCATCAAACGTTCTATAACCAAAACACAAATTTCTTATTTTGTAATTAGGGTACTACTATTACTACCTTGCCACTGGCTGTTACGCGATCTCCATTGTTCAACTTGATGTACTTCTTACTTTTCTGCCATCAAAGACAAATCCAGGTTTTTTTAGTAAGAATACAATTTGGGCCACTGTTATGATGTACCTTAACTCTTTACCTTGTCCCAGTGATAATTTGTTTTCTGCTGCTTTATGCCCTGGCCATCATCTGCAACTAGATCTAGCACAGCAGCGTCCAACCTACAAACCGAAATAAGGACATAAGGCATGTCAATATCAGACAGAAAAAGCATTTCAAGATTTGAATGCAGCCCATTGATCCTTCAGTGAAATGCCACAAAAAGCGCCAAGAAAATTCCTTTTACCTATTTGATCCAAACCCTTCGTTACCCCTCACAGATAGCCCTGCCTCTGAATGCTGCATGCATAAGAGTAACAAAGAGTCAAACTCTGCGTCATCTTAACATCACTAGAATAAACAAAATGGTCATAAGCATTGTAGCTTTGACAGCTAATGACACAGAAAATGTTTTAACTTAAAACGAAAAACATACATGGTTAACTGGTATGGCGCTGATATAGAAATCTTCATCCTTGAAGCTTTGTTGTACCTTTCTTTTCTTACCACCTACTGAAAAATCAATGGAGAGTTTATTCGAAGCTAGGTAACTAAAGAAGTGAAAGACCAACCACGCACTACAGACAAAACTATTCAAAAGATCGACAATAAAAGAATTTAACATAGCAACTAAAGGAACAAGCGCACAAGCAGCAACGCATACCTTTGCTTCCCGCTATCTTGTCCTCACTAAAAGTGGTAGTAGGTTCAACTTCCTGCATATTAAAACACTTGTGTAAGTGAAACTTACGACAGATAAATGAGTACGTCAAAACTTAATACTAGGAATTGTACAAGATTACCATCTCCAAATGATTATTGGAACTCTTCTTCTGACTCTGCTGATGTCTCGTATTAATGATCTCCTCATGGATTGCCCTTTTCCTCTTCATCACATCAACCCATTGCCCAGAAGGACCCTGCACAAGAACCAAAACATTTTGGCCTTAGCTACAAGCAATGATATGATCATATATAGTATAGAAGTTAACAGAATATCGAGAGAAAAAGGAAAGACGGCAGGAAAGCAAGGATTACCTTCACATTTTTAGATTTGGCAGCTTCACCTTCTGCTTCAAGTATGGTCTGCTTGGGTCTAGCACAGATCAGCAATCATTATAATTAATCATATTGGTGTTAAATTACTCTTGCAGAGAAAATAAACAACTCTGGTAATATCAAGGAGATGGATGGATAAAGGAAAATTACACTACTCACCTAAAGTTTTTAATTTTCTGAAAAAATGCCATTGCCTCTAACTCCCCACCTTCAATTATGCTTCTGAAGATGGGATGTAAGCCTTCTCGGGGCAATTCCTTTGCTCTCCTAATGGACTCTTTTGACGGCGAGGGTTTTGTTTTTGTGTACAAGCGAAAAGCTTTTGTGGATGTTTTCTCAAGGGACTCTAACTCTGCGGATGAATCAATCATCTCTTGGAGTTTGTTAAAAATAAGATCGATTGTTTTCTGTGGGAAACGACCATAAACAGTTACTCCACTATCTATTGCTTCAATAGTTCTGTTCATTACTTCTTCCATGTTCTTCAAGACCTCATCCTCAGTGGGTGCAGGCCTGATCGGTTTTGAGAGGAATAGATGAAGATCTAACATATATGGCATATCCTCAGGAGTAACAAATGAAATTGCAGAACCTGTTCGACCAGCCCTAGCAGCTCTTCCCACTCGATGGACAAAAATCTTCGGCCTCGGAGGGAAGTCCCAGTTAATAACATTATCAAGCAATGGTATGTCAATACCTCTAGCAGCAATATCTGTCACAATCAACAACATAGTCTTCCTCGCTCTGAACCTAGACACATGAATCTTACGTGCGTCTTGATCCATGTCACCGTAACATACAGACGGCACAATGTTTTCCAACTTAAACAGTGAGTTGACGAATTCCACATGATGCTTTGTGGAAACAAATATCAAAGTCTGTTCATTTGAACTTATATGCTCCCTTACCAAGTATATCAATGCAGCATACTTCTCTTCCGGTCGTAAGGTCAAAAACGAAAGCTTCAAGTCCGGGCTTATCTTGTTCTCAACATCTAACCGAACTAGCTGAGGCTCACGCAAACCAGCCTTTGCAAATTCTGCAAGTGCGCTTGGTAATGTGGCACTAAAGAGCAAAGTCTGCCTGTTCTCACCTAATTGAGCTAAGATCTGATGCAACTGCTCGGCGAAACCCATACCAAACAGACTGTCTGCCTCATCAAAGACCACATACTCAACCGTCCTAAGCGACATATCATCTACCTCCTCCAAAAGATGCATAAGTCTCCCAGGGGTTGCAATAATCACATCAGGGCTCTTTGTTAACTCTTCAAACTGTTCTTGCATGCTATCACCACCAACCAGTAAGGTAACACGAAGATCTGAAACAACAAAGGAATCAAAACGTGATCTGAAACAAATGTTTTTAGATTGACATTAGGTTAGAATTGAATTCTTCGGACACCATAAATGAATCAAAGGCACAATCACAGCTCCATCAGTGCAGAATTTAGTAGCCAAACGAATTTCTGAAAATACGAAAAGCCAACCTGTAAACTTTCCGAGCTCCTTAGCGAACTTCAGAGTCTGCTCAGCTAAGTCACGAGTAGGCGACAAGATGAGCGCCCTAACACCTCCCTGAGGAACGTGTTGTTTAAGCTTCTCAAGCATAGGGATGAGAAAAGCTGCGGTTTTTCCGGAACCAGTTCGCGCCATGGCGACGACGTCGACGCCGGAGAGGATGAGCGGCATCGTCTTCCGCTGGATCGGCGTGGGAACTTTGTACCCTTTCTTCTTGATTGCATTGAAGACATTAGGACCGAGGTTTAGAGACTCAAATCCTCCAGATTTGCCTTTCTTCTTCTGTTTCTCTTTCCGGTGAAGCTCAGTGACCGAGCTCACCAGGAACCCTTTTCCTTCTACCATGGTAAATCAGGGTTACCGGAGAGACCTGCGCCGCTTCTGAGAATTTGCAGACTGTGCAACTGCAGCGAATCCCCAAAATTAGGGTTTAGAAACGAAGAAGATGACTCACACTCGTGATGAGTTTGTTTAACTAACTTAGGTTTAGGGTTTAACGACACATAAAAACCCTTTCGTGGGCTTGGCTTACTTTCGGGCCTACACTTACCACTATCCAAGCCCAACATTATGTTGCTCTGACTTACGTGATTGGCGAAACCATTTTGAAAAGATTTTCACATAATTCTCAAAAGTTTTTATTTTATTAACAATAATAATTACTACACGACTGCAAACGTTACGTTATTGTCTTATTGATGAGACAATTGCTCAAATAATCGTCTGAAAAATTAGCAAACAGAAGAGCTTGAGAGAGATTTGAAAAAAAAAAGTGTCTCTGTAGGAGAAGCCTCTTCATGATTTTGTAGTAGTCCCAAGAGCGTTCCTAAGGTTTGAGTAACGAGCTTCGAGCTCAAACCATGACTCTAAATCCACCAAACTATTGAACTCCTCAAAAGTAGCCATCTTTTGCAGGTGATCTCGCGTGGTTCCGTTTTCTTTAAGAGTCTTGAGAACATCGACCAGAGCTCGAGCGGATGCATAGAGTGCGGTCAACGGGTGAACAATCAAGTGAAAGCCCATTTCTTTAAGCTCCTCAGGGGTGTGCAATGGCGTGACTCCGCCTTCAATCATGTTGCAAACTCTGAAACCCTTTGTGCGTTTTCCAATTTCCTTGAGCTCATCATCGTCTCTCGGTGCCTCCACAAAGGAAGCATCTGCTCCCGCCTACACAATTTACGACACATCTGTTTGATACCATTTGTGTGTTTGTTTTAGTTACTTATTATAATTATTTGGTACCTCCATGTAGAGATTAACACGCGCAATGGCGTCTTCAAGCCCTGATTTTGCAGAAGTAGCACGTGCGTCTGTTCTTGCGACAAGGAAGAAGTCAGAATCTCCAATAGCGTCTCGTGCTGATGCTATCTTCGCAGCATGTTCTTCTGCAGATATAACCTGTTTCCCGCGCATGTGACCTACATAGAAAGTGTTTACAGAGTGATTATCAAAAACATTTGACAGCGATTTAGTGAAGAAGACGAAGCACTTACCGCATTTCTTTGGCCATGCTTGGTCCTACCAAGAACAACCAAACAAAAACGTCAAATGAACAAGTAACATGCAATACACAAGACTAAATGCTTTATCTGAGTTTTGAACAATTCTGAGATTGAGAAATTCATCAACGAGCTAGAGTCAGAATTTACCTCAAGGAAGCAACCAGCAGCACCAGCTGCGATCAAGTCCTTTATAGTTCTTTGAACGTTTAGCGCATTTCCTCCACCGGTATCTGAAACAGATCAAATGAAAGATAATGAAACCTTTTAAGCTAAGAGCTATGTATACATTTATTAGAACCAAGAACTCCATTTTCCCCAAAGAGCTACGAAAAAAACTATAATAAGCAAGTGAAAAGATTGATGGTTTCATCTAGGATCTAGAGTCGTGCTCTGATCAAATAACCAAAAAGCTTAATTTTTGCCGCGCATGTTTCACGGTTTTGATCGAGCTTTTACTACCAAAATTGAAACTTTACCAGCATCTGCAATGATGGGTATATTTGGAGCCGAAGCACACACGGACCTTGCCGTCGAAGCCATCTCCGGCGGTCTAAAACGACAAATAAAAAAAAGAAAACATATAAAACGACAGCATAGAAACAAAACAAAACAAAAAAATCTAATAAAAGAAAGAAAAATTAGAGAGTGAAAGAGTCACTGGCTTACGTTAGCAAACCGAAATCGGGTTTTCCCAAAAGAGAAGCGGAGAGAGCATAACCGGAGATGAAACCGGCGGAGAATCCGGTCTGCTGCACGATGGCGGCCGATAAGGCGTCGTAGCATCCAGGCATAAGGATGATGCCTTGGTCTTCAATCAGACGATGAATACGTGTTTGGATTCTCGCCGTCGGATTCACCGATCTCGCCGCGCGAGGATTCGTACTTGGGATTCTTCTCGGTGAGGCCGTCATGTTTAAGGTGCTGCAGAGGGAAGTGGTTTTGGCCGCCATTAGCATCGACATTCTTGGAACCTCGATGAGCCTCTTCTTCTCTCACTCTCACTCTGTCGAGCCGTTTGATTGGATAGTGGAGACGAGAAAAACGAGGCCGATAAAAGGACCAAAAGTAGGTGTGTTTGGTTACGTAAAACAGACCCACGCGCTTTGGATTTTAATACACATCGCGCGTGGTTTATTCCGTTCTTATCTTGTCGTGGGTGTTGGTGGTTTAATCAAAGCTGAGAATTTGAATCATGAGCACTAAACCGGAACCTAAAGTGAACCAAGGATTGGTCGAGAGCGTGGTTCTCCTCTCAATGAGAGCCATAGACAAACCACGAGGTTCGGTTTTCTTATAAATATGAATAGTGAAGACCGTATGCCAAACTTAAGTTTACTGCTCGTATTTAGTTTACTGTAAAACTACATGATTCTCATCTTTATACAAGCACGTTATGTACGAGACTGATCATCTATAAACTCACGAGTCACTTGTAGAAGAACCGATGGATAAAAAGAAAAACGTTTTGGAAAATTCCTCTAAACAACGCGGAACGAAGTAGCTATCCTCTTCAGATCCTTGTAGTATCTCTTCCATTGAAGCCCTGTAAGCACCGAACATAAGCGTAAAACAACCAATTACGATTGTTGTTCATTGTGTATCATAGAAACTGCGACTAAAAGAGAGATTTTGACTCACCGTTTCCGGTGACACTGAACAAGTAGAGGCGGTTTCCGGCAGCTGTTGCAGTGATCAGTACATGAGGTGGCTCTAGCTCGAATTGGTAATAGAGTCTACCCTCGTGTTCCGCTACATTTGAACTTAACACCTTCCCTTCAACATTTTCTCCAATAACTTCTGGTCCAAAGGCGTTGATCACCTTCGCTGGTGTGCCAATATTTTCAATCTTCACGTCATCCCCAAGGTCTGTCAGAGGATTTATGAACCAATCATCATTACACAGGAAACGTAGGAGTGTTGTAGCCAGAATAAAGAAATTAGTAGAACAAGAAACATTTGTTAAACGCTTCATGATTGCCTGGTGAGTACTATAAGTGGCTCTACTTCAACACACAATATCAAACCAAGCTCTATGTATACAATTAGACCAGATTGCATTGATTCTAACTTAACAGACTTTAATGGCAGAGACCACTTACTATCTGCAAATCTTAGAACGGGAGCGACAATTACAGACAGGCGACCTTCTTTAGGACTAGCAAATCTCAAGTCAATCTCAGTGCCACCAAGATCAGCGATCGATACAGGTACCTAAATTGATGTAACAGTGAGAAAAAAAAGAATCTCAAAACATGACTAAAACAATGTAATAAACAAAGAAACAAGAACCGAGTGACCAAACCTCATTCCAATCTTGAGGAACCGAGAAGGCGTAAGGGATAATAGGACTCCAACCAACGCCATGCCCTCCTGACTTCTCGTCTGGCCTACGGTATGTTCTCCAACCTGTCTGAGCATTGCAATTACATTTCACCCACAAACTCAACAACAAAGTATAATACAACACTCCCACAATCAATGTCTAAAGCCTAAAGATTTATGAATCTATGATTCATTGGTAACATCCTAATTAAGAAGAAACGATTGTCAGATCATTGACTATCTATCTACATACATATGTAACACTTCAAAGTTTTTATCTTTGGGTTGCGTTTTCAATCTCCGCGTAACTTAGAAGACGACGAAGAGAAGAAAAGAGAGACACGAACCTTCATCATCAGGTTCGGACAGACCAGGAACTCTCCCAGCGAGAAGACCCTGTTTCACGACAGCAAGTCCTTCCCCTGGAAACCCTAAAGCCGTCGAGGAGACCAATGAGAACGCAGAAGATGCCATAACCGATCTTCTACTCAAAATCCTAGCACACCACTCGTCTTCTGATCCTCCCGGACTCTGTTTCGGTGCCGGAGTCTCACCATTGACGACTCTGTGATGAGCGGCGATTTTCTTGTGGTAGGGATGACCGGAGAAACTGACGCAGTACCGGAGCAGAGCCGTCTCCATCCTTCTCCGGCTTCACTCTGATTCGAACTCGCGAATCCGAGAAATGGCGTTTTGATCAAACAGAGTGTGTGGCTGCTACGCAATGCCTCGGCTTCTTTTGTGATTCATACTAATCGTTTTCTAGCGTCACACGTGTCACTGCCGTGTCTTGTTGAAGCACACTCACAAAAAAAAATATATATATAACCGATTCTTATTATGTTTTAAATTACGAAAAATGTATAAAAAAAATCTTTAGCTTAACTTTTTGCTAGTCTTTTACTTTTATTTTGTGCCGATATTTATTTTATCAACAAATAATTAATTTATTTTTAGTGAGATGACATGCAAAAGTAAGGAACAAATATGTTTGTAGTTCAATCTTTTATCATTTTTTGGGTTTACATGTTTTTATCATGGTCGTAAGAATCATACATCATTTTATTTATCACTATAAATCCAACATAGTCGGATATGTAATACTAAAATATATAATTAAATATTGAAATCTTCTTAATCGAAACTAATTTGTAGCATTGCATATGCGTCTGATCTCTCCCTTAACACCGGTCTTCACCCCAATGGAACCCATCTTTACCATGGCTTTAGCGAAATCCGTAGCAAACTTAGCCTTCGAACTCCCGTTAGTGGCCACATACGAATCAATGATCTTCTTCATGTTGTTGTCTTGGTACAGAACAGAGTCAGATAGAATAACTCCTTTGCCATTTCTGATGTTCCTAAAGATTTGGTCGTCGAACACAAATTGGCTATCCCAATCCAACGGTATCCTTACATTAACATCGCCGCCTTGGGGACACTTTGACCTCAGCACTTTGAAGAACTCTGGATCTATCGTCGAATCTTGACCATCTAAACGTGGTATGACAAAGAAACACGCCGTTGTACCGATAGTATGTGCACCTTTAGACATGAATAAAGTTTGTATTAACAAGGGTGTTTTGTAATTAACCAAGTTGTTGAGATCATTAGGATAATTAATTAATTACCAGCACTAAGAAGTACAAGATCTTTATCCGAAAGCCCTTTTTCTCTGAATTTGGATTTCAAAGAGTTTATAGAATCTTCAACATCTGGCAAGTTCGCAGCGTTACTCTTCTCTGCAGTCTGACCATCTCTTCGACCGGTTGGAACCTCGTAAAAAGGTCCTTTTGCCTGTTAATATAATATTAGGTTTTAGTGGTTTATTTAACCCCAAAAAAAAAAAAAGAAACAAATAGACACGAAGTACAATCACTTTTTATTGAACATAACAATCACTTTTTACAATTCATTATCAAAACTGTCCTTTATCTTCAATACTCTCATTGGCAAAATATTTTTGAAAGTTTTTTTTGTTTTTTGGGTTGGAACTGTTAAAGTGTTACCGCAACAACAGCGTCTCTAGCAGCAAGAGTAACGATGTCAGCGCAAGACACAACGCCGGGACAAAGACGTTCAAGCTCTGATTTGGCATCATCTATTACATCAAAACCGCCCACACCAGCATTACCCGCAGCAAACCTCTCATCATCATCTACGTCGTGTTTGATTAGAATAGACCCATCACAACCCTCCAACATAATAACCAGACCAGCTTATGTCGGTAAACTCGGAACAAGAACATCGTGAAGAATAGTGAAAATATGGTTATTATAATCGTACGTACCTCAACAAAGCAATCGTGGAAGTGGAGACGGAGTAAGACAGCAGCATTTCCCGGGTCACGGGTCACTGCCTGTTGAACAACGTTGCGGACGATTGATTCTGCTGATGGACATGTTTTTGAGTAGAACCCGAACTGGAGTTGAGCCTCTGAAAGACTTAATTGGTCATGAGCAAAAAACAAAACTAGAATTATTGCAATAGTGATCATTTTCGGACTTAAGGAATGATTCGATATACTCTCTCGTACTCCACTGCTCGTTTTTTCTTTTATGGTGATCATTTAATGTAAGTTGCAATGTTTTGTAATTGCTTCGTCGATATTTATATGCATAGAGGATATATATTAAATAATATAATATATATCTTCATATTTTTGACTTTATGTCATTCATTGTATTTGTATAGCTGTTACCGCGTAAAATGCTTCCAAAAGGTGACAAAACTTTTATTCGAATTTTGTAAAACGTATTCTAGTAATACTTAAACAAAATATATATACCAGTACATAATAAATCAACTTATTTTACCTTATTACAACTTTGTCCGACTTTTTCTTTTTAAAATAGAAAAAATATTGTAAGCCAAGTAATAAATAATTTTAAAAATCAAGTATATTTGAAAATGGAAAACATAAAAAAAAAAAACATAATATAGGGCTTCGTTAAAAGGTTCGTGTGGATAATATATATATTAACGTGGCGAGTATTAACGTTAGAAAACTGCATGTGGCAACAGATTAAAGAGATATATACTGAAATCCATCGTAACGTCTTTTGTTTTCTCTGCAAATTGTCAATGTGAATATCACAAAAGCTCAACCAAATGACCGCACATGGCAACAAATTTTAGAAGTGCGACAAGTTCGATGAATTATTCTTGTGTGGACGACTCTCTCGCTGAAGCTAAAGGTTAGAAGGTTTCAGCTAAACAAGGTTTGCTATTTGTCACGTGAGGATATTTGCTATAATAGCACGTGCAAGTCGGGTTGTTTGCTATAACAGCCAAGGATATTTCTTTGATTTTGTTTTCTTTGTATCGTCTTCTTTCATTTAGTTTATTAAACAGAGGAGGGACAAAGAGAGGAGGCAAACAAAACAGTACTTTTAATGTTTCGCTAAATTCATCAGGGACTGTACCTTAGGTAGTAATCTAGTGTTTCACGAAGCTAGTCTAGAAAAATTTAAGGCAGGCGAAAAGGTTAATATACTAAATCGATCACAGTTTATTAAGATATGACGACGATAATTAAATATGTAGTAACAAGATATCTCATTCTAAATAAATAAGAAACTTTTGAAATCATTTTCATTATTTTGTGTGTAACAGAACATTCATTTTACGAAACTGAATGTAAGAAAAAACAAGATCTAAAAACATTTTACACTTGTAACAAGTGATGGAGATATTTTACACTTATAAAATACTTGGGCCCAAAAAATATTTTATTCCTAAGGCCTCAAGACCAAACCTCGGATGTGGAAACTGGATTTAGAATAATCATTCGTGATCTGAACAATATGTTTAAACTCAAATAGATCAAGGGCATTACGAGCTTGTAAAAAAAATAAAAAAGAGCTATGAACTTGGAGATTCTTTGATAAATTATTGTATCGCAACAACGAAATACCTTATATTTATACGTATGTAAATATTATCATATGTTCGTATGTTGTTAATGTACGTATGCATATACATTGACAAGACGGGACCGTGTTCGTAAGGAAAAATACATAAGTTGGTGGAAAATGAGCCAATGAAACAAAAATAAGAAAATGAACAAAATGATGAATTGATGGCACGCGAAGAGAAGAGAGGTAGAAAAATGCAGAACTTATGTTATGTCACTTTCCTTTGATATTTACACTCCCAACCTCTCTCTCTCTCTCCAATGACTAGACCAGACACATTTTAGTTCTTGCCCCCTTTTCTCAGACCATTTTTTCACTGACTTTCCAATTTTTCCTTTATTTTATATATTTTTATAACTAAAAATAATAGAGTATGTAGTTTAGAATTTCGAAATGAACCCATCATTTTTCGCACTTGAATTTGATTTGATTTTATAACCTACCCATAATCCCACTTTCTATTCATATTTTCCCTTTTCCTCGATCCCATGCGCTTCCCCTTAGTCTTCTGTTCCATCATCATGCCTTTTCACTAATATTTTTCGTGTTTTAGTTCGTTTTAATATATATGTTGTACATATTAATTAAGACCTCATATTCCACGGTTTGTTTCATTTGTATATGTGTGTGTTCGATGGCAACATAAAGAGACGATGTGATCTAATATTGCAATATAGAGCGAGAAAGACAACTTCACTCGAGAGTCGAGATTCCAAAAAGCAAGTTGCTTATTCTGAATTTCTTTGTCAGGTTTATGTGTGTGCTTACATATAAGATGCTTTAATGTCCTTGCCGCTGGGAACTATGCTAAACGTTATTTTATATTATATATCTTTCAGGGATCCTGTCTACATGTTAATTATTATATAGTAAGGTTAGTTAAGATGAGATATAGGACGGAATCGATAATCCCAAACTTTTGTGTAGCCTTTCGTTGACAAAATAAATTGTCTTTAATAAGAAAAAGGTTACGTATGACTTAGTTCTTGAAATTTCCAAAAGGCTAAAGTCTTTTAAGCTGCAAAGCAAAAGGCTAACACTGTAAGTCTCCACCCGTTGCGCTAATATCATTGATCTTAGATTCTATGAGGATCTCCCTTCTCTTCCTTTATGCACACATATACATTACATATATGTAAATGTATGTGAATATATTAACAACGTACTCATCTTTATGCAGGTCATTTTCTTATTATCTAAATTGTCATATCTAGTTTTTTTTTTGTTTTTTAAGAATTGACACCTATAGGTTTAATACAAATCTCATGATATTATTATTTTTTAAAGTACCAAAATAAAATGGTGGGAAGATAAAAAAAAAGATTAACTACATCAAACAAGGTGCATATAACATACTTACAATTATGATTTATTAGTGACTCATCATTTTAGGTGGCTTTGAATAATATAATTTAACTTAAATATTTTAATCTACATTTTCATTCATGTATTTATGGTAGATTTAGCTTAATTAATAGCTGTTTAGTTTTTTACTAAAAATACACTAGACAGCAAGTTTTATCATAAATAAGAGAAGAAAACAAAAAAAGTAGGAAAATAGTTTGGGTAAAAGCTTATTTTGATAAAACACAATTTAAAAATTTTAGAAAAATATATCCATTTTTGATTAATTATTTTATCTGAATTTATAGTATATTAATTTTACGTTATATGAAATTTTATATAAAAGTTAAAAATTACTGTAATTTTTTTTGTTGCTGTCTATGCTAACCACTAAATTTGTATTTTTATAAAATTATAATTAATTTATTTTGATGTTCTAATAAAAATTTTGAAACTTACTTTATTTTTATTTATAAAAATTTGAAACTTATTTTGGCTTAATAGCAGAATAGTTTCATTAGTTTCTATTTCCTATCAATTGTCAGGTATTTAAATGACTCTAAATGACTCTTCAATTCCTCATTGTAAAATACACCAAATGTAATTACTTAATCATAAGTAAGAGAAAAGAACAACAAAATTAGGTACATAATAGGGGTGAAAAGATTATTCAGACAAAACGCTTGACACCAAAATTTGGTTATACAAAACCTACTTTTCTTGATTACCATTTTATCTTAGATTGTGAAAGAAAGAGTTATATTTATGTTCAAAATAGAATGGTCAAAACTATGTGTATTTTTTAAAGTTGTTATAATACAACATTTTTTGTTAAATGAACATGTATACATTTTGTCTTTGTTCCATTTTATTACATGTATAAAAAGCTACCCAAAATTTAAGTTACCTCATCTCCTAATCTATCTATATATGCATAATTATAATATATAGGTTGATTATAGCATGATTCTAATATTTCAGCTTCCTAAAAGGTGAAAAAATTGATTATAACATGATTTGTGAGTAATTTTTATATAATTAATTCGTAAAATAATATAATAAAAATAAATAGTGAATTTAATTTCAAAAACCGGATTAGACCATAAATCTTTGAGGACGTAATAGAAGACCAGAAAAACAAAATTATGGTAAAACATTTTATGAAGTTACTCTAAAATATTTTTAAAAAGTTAGAATAACATAAAAACTAGGATGTCATCAAATTAACTATGATGTATACGCAAATAACGAAACAAACTAGGGGCAATCTCGTCACCAAGTCTCTATATAACCCAACACACATTTGTACATAACTCAACCTACACACCTTAACTAACCAGAAAGAAGAAGGAAGGAGAACAAAGAAGATGATAACGGGAAGCGAATTCTACAAAGTGATGTGTGCAATGGCACCACTCTACTTCGCCATGTTCGTAGCCTATGGATCTGTCAAGTGGTGGAAGATCTTCACGGCGGAGCAATGTTCCGGAATCAACCGTTTCGTCTCGGTTTTCGCCGTCCCGATCCTCTCTTTCCACTTCATCTCACAAAACAACCCTTACAAAATGGACACTATGTTCATCATCGCCGACACTTTGTCCAAAATTATGGTCTTCGTTTTGCTTTCTCTATGGGCCGTTCTTTTCAAGTCTGGTGGTCTCGATTGGCTCATCACTCTCTTTTCAATCGCCACTCTCCCTAACACGCTCGTTATGGGCATCCCTTTGCTTCAAGCCATGTACGGAGATTACACTCAAAACCTCATGGTCCAACTCGTTGTTCTTCAATGCATCATTTGGTACGGTTTTCAAATTTATATAAGTTTATTTATCTATTTATATATTTGACTGATGGGTGATCCGTAGAATGGTAGACCAAATTTAATGAAAACACAATCACAATTAAATAAATTTAGTTATTATGCGGTATTTCAATTAATCCGAACCTATTGGAATACTATAGTTGATTAATGAGTCGAATTATTTATAACCTATGATAATAAATGTGAATATATTTGTGTGTAGGTACACTCTACTACTCTTCCTATTTGAACTCCGTGCAGCGAGGTTGCTTATCCGAACCGAGTTTCCGGGTCAAACAGCCGGGTCAATCGCTAAGATCCAAGTCGACGATGACGTCATCTCCTTAGACGGCATGGATCCGCTCCGTACAGAAACTGAAACCGATGTCAACGGTCGGATCAGGCTCAGGATCCGACGGTCCATATCATCCGTACCCGATTCTGTTGTCTCTTCCTCTTTATGCCTAACACCCCGAGCCTCGAATCTCTCCAACGCCGAGATTTTCTCCGTCAACACTCCTAACCGTTTCTTTAACGGCGGAGGAAGCGGTACGCTTCAGTTTTATAACGGTAATAACGAGATCGTGTTTTGTAATGGTGATCTAGGCGGTTTCGGGTTTACCCGACCCGGATGTGGTGTAAGCCCGAGGAGACTATCAGGTTATGCTTCTTCCGATGCTTACTCGTTGCAGCCGACGCCACGTGCCTCGAACTTCAACGAGCTTGACGTTAACGGAGTCAGTACGCCGGTCTGGATGAAATCTCCTGTCGCCGGGAGAATATTCCGGCACACGTCGTCGCCGAAGATGATGTGGGAGTCAGGGCAGAGACATGTAGCCAAGGATACTATCAACGGTACGTTTTCTTCAAAGATGTGTCGTTTTCTCGTTTTCGTAAGCACTGACACGACGCCGTTTAGTCATTTTCCTTCGCTTTTTCATGTCTAAATTTATTTATTTCCACACTATTATTTTTTATTAGTTTGTCCTTTGTTTAATAAAATTTGATGAATAGAAATGCAGCTTTTTTCAGATTAAATCTTAGCTTGTGTCTCTTTTAATTTCCAGATCCCAAGCAATAGACTAATTGAAATATCAATCTAATTAATTCCACTTGATTTATTACCTTTTGTGCATATTCTGAATTTTGTTAGCTTTATCATTTATTTCGTTTTTTTTTTCGAGCTTAAGATTCTAATGAAACAACATGATGAAGCATGTAAATAAAGCGGACCCCTCATACCACCCGCAAAGTTACAATAATCAATAAAATCACATAAATGGTCAACAAGATGTTGACTTTTTGTTGTATCCATGATATTTTTGGTCTCACAAGTCAATTCTTTTTTTTTCTGAGAGAAAGATGCTATCATTTTCCTCCAGCACGTGTGTAATCATCAGCGAAACCGACGCATGAATTTTTATATATTTTTCATTTAATTATCTGTTCCCATTAGTACATTCCACAACCATGATTAACAAGTCGTACGACTATATATTAGTGCCTGTATATGCTGACGTGTATATATGATTATGTAGCAGTTCCAGAGAAGGAGATCAGCTTCAGAGATGCACTTAAGGCTGCGCCACCGCCTACGGCAGCCGGTGTTGCTGCGTACATGGAGGAAGGAGCCGCCGAAAAAGACACAACTCCGGTTGTTGCTATTGGCAAGCAAGAAATGCCAAGTGCCGCTTTGATGGTGCGGCTCATACTAACTGTCGTGGGACGCAAGCTCTCTCGAAACCCTAACACCTATTCTAGCATCTTAGGTCTTGTCTGGTCACTTATATCCTTCAGGTAAGTAATCATTTACTTAAATACGTCTATAATCATTTATCTGACTGTTAACTTTTTCTGTTTTCTTTAATAAATAATGACCAGATGGAATATAGCGATGCCAAGTATTGTAGCATTTTCGATAAAGATAATATCAGATGCAGGTCTTGGGATGGCCATGTTTAGTTTAGGTATGCTAATTAATTTCCTTATTCTACACTAGATAAAAATGTTCTTGATTTTAATTATACAAACACTCAAAAAGAATTTAAATTTACAGGTCTATTCATGGCGTTGCAGCCAAAGATGATCGCTTGTGGGGCGAAGAAAGCGACAATGGGGATGTTGATTAGGTTCATCTCAGGTCCCCTTTTCATGGCTGCTGCTTCACTTCTTGTCGGATTGAAAGGTTCTAGGTTACATGCTGCCATCGTACAGGTAAACATGGTTCATATCGAGTGTTCAAAGCTTGCTGAGATTTAGTACGATAGTGTATATATATGGCTATAATTTTGAAAATTTTAATGTTGATTAACTAGTGGTATATTAGTAAACTTGACGTGGCCGATATGTTTTTGTCTCATGCATAGGCAGCTCTACCGCAAGGGATAGTACCGTTTGTGTTTGCGAGGGAGTATGGTTTGCATCCAGACTTACTCAGTACATTGTGAGTTTCTACCGCTTTTTTTAATCATTTCTACATTAATGGTTTGAAGGTTTAAAAATGCGTGATATGGATTAATGTGAAATTTTATGTGTGTTTTTGATGTTTTGTTTTCAGGGTTATCTTCGGTATGATAGTATCACTACCAGTAACTATTCTGTACTACGTGCTCTTGGGCCTATGATTCACAAGAACATTGAAGAAAAAAAATTCACAATAAAGGGGCGTGGAAATAGAGACTCGTGAGCTCTTAATATATAGTTGTACTTGTAGAGCTTGCGAGAAAGATTAACGGTTACACTAGTGAATTCAAATTACCGGTCAATGGTTAGGGGAGCGTATTAAATTATGTACTTAATTAATATTCAACAGTGATCATATGGAACGTACATGCATGGTGTGACTAGAGGTTTAGGTTAGGAATTAATCGTGAACCACGTTGATTTCTCTGAGCTGAATGGTTCTATGTTGTATAGTGAAAGCATGATTCATATAGGAATCATCATGAAGATTCTTGTCACAAAGACCAATATAATTAAACCAAATCATATGCATTACCAGCTGATTAATAAATTAATACACAAATATAATTTAAAATCCTATCATTCTACAGAGATCTTACCTAGCTAGCTCGTATGACTTTGTTCAACTCATAAATAACCAGCTCAACAGTTACTTAGAGGATAAAAACAATTTTTAGTCTTTATCAAACACAATAGCCAAAAAACATACAAATACGCGACAATAAATCTTGGTCATCGTATTTTCTGTCCTACGATTCCTATCCCTTAATAAGTCGGCTTTGAATAATATTCGAAAGAAACAAAGAAAGAAGAAAAAATTAGATAAGACTCTCACAATTCTAACTTTGAGACTTGAGAGTGACGGCCAAGAATATAACTAAGAGCTAATTAAGGTCGGCACCATTAATTAAAACTAGATAAAAGTTGCAACTTGATTCCCAAGAAAATACTAAAATACTACCAAACTCCAATTTAAGGCTAAACCGCCAGAGACAAAGCATTTCGATGGGTGCCGTTTTGCTGCTTTTGGAAACACCACGGCGTTATTTTAATTTAATTAATTGCTAAATTCGTAATTAGAAAAGGCGAAAAGAAGTTCCACGTGGACGAATACCGTAAACGACAAGTGGAAGACCATTCGAGAGACTATTAGACAAAACCAAAGCCAAAAAACGCCCATAGTAACGCGAAAGCCGAAACTATCCAGTGGCATATCTGTCAATACGCCCTCTTCCCTATATAAATATCTTCTCAGTTATTTCTCATTTCTCACAATCACATACAAACAATTGTTACAAAACAAAGATCAAGTTCTTCGCTTTTGATAATGTCTACGACCGGACAGATTATTCGATGCAAAGGTTCCTTTTTTCATTCTTGTCTTTTTTTTCTCTCCAAACAATGAGTCTGTCGGTCGTTGATCGGTTTTCGTTTCTGATAGTTATAATTTTTATTTAATTTTTGTTTTTTGATAAGAGTTCACCATTTGAGGTTTTTGATCATAAGTGTTCTTATGAGTTATGACTCATGATGCGACTTTTTGAGAATTTTATATGTTGAAATGACGAAAACGGTGGCGTTTTCACGGTTCTGGTTGCAGCTGCTGTGGCATGGGAAGCCGGAAAGCCACTGGTGATGGAGGAAGTAGAGGTTGCTCCGCCGCAGAAACACGAAGTTCGTATCAAGATTCTCTTTACTTCTCTCTGTCACACCGATGTTTACTTCTGGGAAGCAAAGGTAAGAAACCCAAAACTCATAATCAACCGATCTCTGATTCTGAGTTCAAATCATAAATCTCGGAATTTTTTTATCCTGCAGGGACAAACGCCGCATTTTCCTCGTATATTCGGCCATGAAGCTGGAGGGTATAAAAAAGACATAATCTTCTTTCATTTTTTGGTGTTTTAAGGGGTTAGAGATTGAGATTTTTTGGTTGTGTAGGATTGTGGAAAGTGTTGGAGAAGGAGTGACTGATCTTCAACCAGGAGATCATGTGTTGCCCATCTTCACCGGAGAATGTGGTGATTGCCGTCACTGCCACTCGGAGGAATCCAACATGTGTGATCTCCTCAGGATCAACACTGAGCGAGTAGGGATGATTCACGATGGTAAATCCAGATTCTCCATCAACGGCAAACCGATTCACCACTTCCTTGGAACCTCAACGTTCAGTGAATACACTGTGGTTCACTCCGGTCAGGTCGCTAAGATCAATCCGGATGCTCCTCTTGACAAAGTCTGCATTGTGAGTTGTGGTGTATCCACTGGGCTAGGAGCAACTTTGAATGTGGCTAAACCCAAGAAAGGTCAAAGTGTTGCCATTTTTGGTCTTGGTGCTGTTGGTTTAGCTGCTGCAGAGGGCGCTCGAATCGCTGGTGCTGGTAGGATCATCGGTGTTGATCTCAACCCCAATAGATTCGAAGAAGGTAAGCAAATTTGATTAGTCCTTTGACTGTGTTCTTCTCTATGATAATCCCCTCACTTACATGGAGTGTTTGATATGTTTCATGGCAGCTAAGAAATTCGGTGTGACAGAGTTTGTGAACCCTAAAGAGCATGACAAACCAGTTCAGCAAGTCATCGCTGACATGACAGACGGTGGTGTGGACCGGAGTGTGGAGTGCACTGGAAGCATCCAGGCCATGATTCAAGCATTTGAATGTGTTCACGATGTAATGTTCTATTCACATCGATTCGGACCAAACCATTCGTAACTACACTGTGCATGTATATCTGAACCTATGACATGTGATGTTGTTTCAGGGTTGGGGTGTTGCGGTGCTGGTTGGTGTGCCAAGCAAAGACGATGCCTTCAAGACTCATCCCATGAATTTGCTGAATGAGAGGACCCTCAAGGGTACTTTCTTTGGGAACTACAAACCCAAAACTGACATTCCCGGGGTCGTCGAGAAGTACATGAACAAGGTAATGAGAATCCTTCCTTGTCTACTTCCATCAAAAAGTTTGATCTTTGGTAATATATCAATGATAATTTCTGTAAATAGGAGTTGGAGATTGAGAAATTCATCACTCACACAGTGCCATTTTCGGAGATCAACAAGGCCTTTGATTACATGTTGAAGGGAGAGGGAATCCGTTGCATCATCACCATGGGTGCTTGAATTATATTCTCGTACCAATGATGTCTACTTTGAGTTTTAGTTGCTTTTGTGCATTCGCAGCAATAAAATAAATACATCTCCTATTGCTTTTGGTTTTATGCTCTGCTTTTTTTTTTTAAGTTAGTCGTTGTCGTGTCTAATCTATCACCTTACAGTCCTTACTGTTGTAATAGATTCTTTCTATTGAGATTTTAATATAAACTAAAATATTCACTTTGCTCTTGTTGTGTTTTCAACATTCAGAATGCAAACTAAGTAAAATATCCATCTCCAACCTTTCAAAGATCCATACATAAAGCAAAAGTTTCATCTTTCTTACTCTCTCAAATTAGGAATAAGTAGACTTTCATAGACTTCTTCTTCCTCGAGGTAAAATCATCATCTAAATGTATATATCGTGACACAAATTCTTTTGATCATCGTAGTTTCTGCCCTGTGACTCCTATCCCATAATTAGTCGGTTTGAATAGAAGTCGAAAGAAACCAACAAAAAAAAAGGACGAGGGAGAAATACACTCATGATCGTATCGATGAGACTGAAGAGTGATGGCCAAGAGTATACAATTAAGAGCCAAATAGGATTCATATATTAAATTCATAAAAAAAGACGATACCTTCAAGATTCATTTAATGAATTTACAAAATGAGAGGACCCTCAAGGGTTCTTTCTTTGGGAACTACAAAGCAAAAACTGACATTCCCAGGGTCGTCGAGAAGTACATGAACAAGGTAAAGAGAATCCCTCCTTGAAAAATTTTGGTCTTTAGACATATATATATATCAATGTTTCTGGCGATTCTATCAACAGGAGTTGGAGCTTCATTGGTTTTATGTTCTGTTTCGTTGCGTGTCTAACATATTACCTTATCGTTGTAATAGATAAATTCTACTGAGATGTTAATAATATAAACTAAAAGATATTCCCTTTGCCTTTAATTGTGTGTTTCAACATTCAGAATGCAAACGAACTAACCGTAGTGACGCGAAAGACGTTTCGAGTCTCCATTCTCGTTGCTTCTTGCTCAAAGGCCTGCCTTTGCCTGCCTTCTCTCGGTTCACTCTAATATCAGCGATCCCCCAAACGCAGCTTTTGGATTCCACATCAAAAGACACTAGCCTGAAAATACCATCACCTTCGGTCTCATCTTCCTCGTTAGCATACCTCACATACATCGGTCTGTCCTTATACCGGTCAAGATCCTGCGGAATCCGTACTACCCTTTCTACACCAGGAGACGAAACCTGTGCACAAGGTTCAAGCTTTTGTTGAGTCTATGGACCAAAATCTAAGAGAGAGTCGATGTGAACAAATATCAAAGGCTGTAACTAACTAGACCTCTAGAGAGATATTGTCCGGTATGGACTTGGCGAGTTCAGCTTCAGCCAGTTTTGCTCTGTAGTTTGTTGAATATGCTTCAATGTCTTCCATTGTAGGTGAACCGAACTTGTTAGTGAGCCGCTCGATTCGCACCTGTATGGTGGAGTTTGGCAGAGTCTTGAAGGCATAAATGCCTAGATCGCCATTAAAGGACTCACAGACCTTCTCAGCTAATGCCAAAGCTTCTTTGTCCCATAATGTTCCAGCAAGCTTAATTCCTCCTCCACCACCTCCGTCTCCAGCCTTTCAGAGATCCATTCATACATGAGAGAGAATGCAAAAAAGTTTGTATATTTGATAAATCTATATAGACATAGTAGACTTACATAGAGTTCTTCCTCACTCTCATTCTCATCGAACTCTTCCTCATCGAGATAAAAATCATCGCTTTCATCATCAGTTAGTAGCTCTGTAGAACCAAGAACATCGCCAGAGAAGAAATGGTTTTATATTGTTGAAATTCGGACTAAAGCTATAGAGAATCTTCAGACCACAAAAAGGGAATATAAGAAAAAGAGACAGAGGACAAGGGGATGATTACTACGCACCGTCTAGAACATCTTCGAGGAGAACTTTCTCTTCTTCTTCTTCTTCATCATCATTTTTCTTTGTTAATTTTTGTTCATCTTCTTCTTCAAAGAGTAATTCGTCGAATTTTTTCGGTTGTGGTTCAACGATACTCGTTTTTGTCTTCTTCTTTTTCGCGTGTGTCTCGATGGAAAGTTTCGGATTCCGAAGAAACGGCGTCGCTGGAAATCTAATGCGGAGACTCGTTGCCGGACGCAAACGATTGACGGCGGAAACACTGGTTATGCTAAAATCAGGCAAAACTGTAATGCCGCGACAAGACTGATGCGGTCGGAAACAACAAATTAAATCCATCTTCTCCCGCAAGTGATTCTCGCGGAAACTCGACCAAGATATGAAGAAGAAGAGACTGGTCTCTGGATTCGCGTCAAGACCATTTTTGCGGCTAAGATCTTTGGTTCTCGTCACTACAAATCAATTTTATCGGTTTGGTTCATAAGTTCCGGTTCTGTAAGATAAATAGAGTTGGTTGACTTTTATGTCTGACTAAACTTTAACTAACATAACGAACCCACTCAGATTTGGCTAGTGAAAGGGACCGTAAATTTAATAATTTCATACCATAAACTCGGACAAAGGCAACAAAAATATTACAGGGAAATTTTGGCGGCGGTTTTTCGCGGCGGCGACGGCGGCAATGAAGAGGTGGTGGACGACTTGCCGGTGGTATTCGTCTCACCCCAATGCCGAAGCATACTCTCCCAGTAACAGAACTTTTCGAAGCAAGTCTTAAGTCTCTTGTCTTTGATCTTAATCTTCCAATGTCCATCTCTGTAATTCCCTTTCTCAGCTTGTCTCCGATCCCACTCAAGCTGCGCCTTCTGCTTCGACCTCAACAGACAAAACCTCTGCAAATTCTCAGGCATCGCGTCGTGCACTCTCCACCAAGTCTTATGCGCTTCATCGCTCGCGAATTCATGGTAACTCTCGACGTTCCAGTTGCAATCGTAGTCCCTGAAGCATAACCACGGTTTGTTATAACCCAAGTAATGAAGGACGTAGAGAACCGGAGGATCAGAACCAAACAGCCTCGTCTTCAACTTCTTGATCTCAGGTTTGTCTCCTTCCCAGAAATGCTTCAAGAAATTCATGTGTTTCGGAATCCGATGCCACCATGTGAATATCTCGTTGAGGTAACCTTGATCTCCTCCGTTGTAAGACACGACTTCGTCGATGTGTTCCATTAGTAACCGGAACGTCGAGTAAGATGGTTCGACCACCATCAAACCGGAATTGAAAAGCGTGGCGTTGTTTCCAGTTGCGGATATCTCAGGGAACTCGAAGAGGAAATCGATGTTACGAAGGATAAGCACGTCTGCGTCGATGAAGATGATCTTGTCGTATTCAGTTAATTGCCAAAGACGGAACTTGCTGTAGTTCCATTCGTTGTATGCGTTTGGTTTAGCTTTCGGGTTTCTGATTCTTTGAAACGTTTGAATCTTCCATCCAGCAGATTCCAAGCCGTTTCTATCGTGCTCGCTTATCGAATCGTCGACGAGTATGATGAGATCACGAGTAGAGCCTGACATTCGAATGCTTTGTGCTGCTGCGATGGCTCCACAGACATAAACTTGAGCAGAGTGTAAGATTGTTGCGTAAGCTTCTTTCGTAGCATTTGATGAATAGAAGTTATCTGCAATTTAGAAACGATCGATTGACAACTAGCTGAGACTGAAGACGAAGAAACTTGCTACTGAGTGTAACTGACCTTTAGCTTGAAGAGGAACAGAGAGTTCACAGGAACCAACAGGAAGCTGTAACTTTTGTCTTAACTGGTTAAGATTAGGTTTAAACAGCCATGTGTTTCCTTGACGGGTTACAAGTTCTTGACCGGTGAAGAGATTTGGGATTGGAAAGCAATCAGTTACCAAAATCACATGAACATCATGAAGTCCTTTAGAAGAAGAAGCCACTCGAGCTGCTGCGAGTTGTAAATGCAACCGAGCCACGTCTCTCGACCATCTTCCTGATTTGTTACATGGAAGCTTGACAACGACAAGATCGATCCGAGATTTTTCAGGAACTTGAATCCAAGGAAGAGAAGGGCAAGTGGGGACTTGGAAGTCTTCTTCTTCGTCGATCCATTCCGGGTACAGTGATTCCCAAGTTAGGTTATTTGCTGCATGGTCTAGATGCAAAGCTATATGTTGACATTCAGATTTCATTACCTCCTTCCATCGAACAATCTCGTTATCGTTGAGATTTAGAAAGCCAATCCCTTGATACTTGGTTCTACTGCCGGATAAGTAATTCTGAACAATATGTGACATATGGTTCCAGTTTATCTCAGCTGTAGATATATAGCGAGGATCAGCAGTAACATCGGATTCTAGTATCCATTTGTTTACAAAACTTGATGGAGTTTCAGCAATTTGTAGCGGTGGAGAACGGTAGAGTGTGAACAAAGCAATCAGCATAACAAGAATCAACACAAGCTTGAGAGTAGAGAACGTTCGGTTCCAATATCTATAATAGCCATGAACACCTTTTTCACTCAGGAATCTCCTTTTGCTTGTCTTCTCACTATATGTAAAACAAAACAAAAAAACGCAGTAGCGATTATATATATATCTAGGTCAATCACATTGCTCTCGTGATCGGCCTGAAGTTGAGAACGAAACAAAAACACACAATCGACGATCTTATTCCACAAAGTCAACATTGTCTCTGAAGCTAAGTTAGCTATAATAGTCTTCATAAAACTCGAGAAACTAATGAGAAAGAAGAAGAGAAGAGACTTACGTGGAAATGGAGAGTCGATGTCTGGACTCAACGGGACTTGAGGAAGGGATCCTCATTCTCTCCGTTTAGAGATTGTAATGCAGAGGTTTTCGGTTTGACTTCCGAGAGAGAGAGAGGAAGACGAAATGGTTTGTGTTATGGACATGGAGTATTATTGATTTTTCACACGTTTTCGACACTACTAATTGAGTTTGTTGATGTTCAGGATAAAACGCTACGTATTAGCAAAATAGACGATGAGTTTGGATGTTCAGTTGAGTAGAGAGAGCTACAGACGGGTGTGTTTATTTATTATTTATATCACGTGAATATCGGCGTTTAGCTTGGACAATTTTTATTTTAAAATTTTCTATTAACAAAATTTTATTGAATAATATTTATAATTTATGGTGCTATAAAAATTGACACATATACATAATAAAAAAAATTTATTTTAATGGAGTGATAGATTAGTGGAAAGAGAGAAACAAACTAAATCTAAATCACTAAAATATCGATACTATATAAATTTTTTTTATATTTTATTGCATTTGTTTTAGTTTTATATAGGTTTGTTCATAATTAATGAAACAACAAATCGCAGAATTTATTTTTAAGGAATTAGTGGATGTGTATGAACATGAATATTAGGATTTATTTTACTATTTATTTTGTTTGAAAAAAATAAGCAAAACATTTGAAAAAATGAGCAAAATATATATTTTTTGTTTGAAAAAAATAAGCAAAACATTTGAAAAATATAAGCAAAATAGATTTTAACTGTTCAGTTGTGTTCATTGATTATTGTGAAATGTTAATTATCATTTAGAATTATAAACTTTAAAAATTCTAAATTGCTTTTTAAAATATCGTGATTACTTTTCAAATTATTGATTCTTTAGTTATTTTTAATTTTTAATTTTAGGTTTTGATGAAATGTTAATATTGTCTCTATCTTGAGTGTCAACTTCTAGTTTGCTATCCAAATGTTGATAATTTACGTAAAATTTATGATTTTAAAATAATTAGTAGTTAATTTTGATGATTTATTTACTTTGTATAATTTAACATTTTTCAGCGCCCAAGATTTTTCAGCGCCCAGGATTTTTCAGCGGCTATGGTCAAGATGGGCCTTCTCCGAGTAAAATCCGGCGACGATGAAGGCCAAATAAGACGCTTTTGTAATGTCATTAATTAAGTAATTAAGGTTAAACCAGATTCTTAGAAGAAATCCAAAAAAAAAATTATGTAAGGAAAAAACCACTATAAATAAAATTATTTTGATCCAAATTAAACTCAAACTAGATTATGGCTCATCCCGGTATTTGTTATTATATATTTTATAATCTTTTAAAAATTTATATTTGTAAATTTAGAAGATCAAAATTAAATCATTAATTTATTACAATATATTAATATTAATTGATAATTTTGTTAAATAATGTTAATTACAATTTTTTTTAAATGCATAATCGAAAATATCATGAAAAAAAAAAAATTTATTTTTGATAATTATTTAAGACGTGTTTAAATGTATTAATTGTAGTTACTATTTTTTGTTAAGATTTTTAGATTTATTATATATTTTAAGATTTGAAATCAAGAGAATATCTTTATTGAAATATTTTGATCGTATATATGGTTAGTATTTAGATTCCGAAAATTAAATTTAAGAATATATTTTTGGTTTCTGAAATTAGGTATCTTTATTGATATTTTTTTTTTAATATCACTTGTATTTTTCAATATCTTGCATATTTATTCACATTTGCAAATAACAATTTTACCCTTAAAAAATCAATGGCGAACTCAAAACTTGTGGAGTCCTTAAACTCCTCCAACCACTACAATATGTGGCATTTTCGACCATGTTCTATAGAATTAAATTTATCTCGCTATGCATACGAAAAACATATAGAAAACAAATCCCAGTTAATCTCTGATTAATTAATTAAACACTAAGTTTGGACTGATTATCTGATTCATGCCTAACGCAATCTCGAACATCTTTTAGTTTTACCGAATTTGGTATAAGAAAAAAAAAATTCTCTCAGTTTGACTATGAAATTGATTTGGTTAGAAGTAGTTAAGTCTTGACCGGTTAGAGTTTTACATAAATATATAATTATTTTACAATTTCTATTCGTAGATTCTTATAAAAATGTTGTGTGAACTTGTTGTTTCTATTTAATGTTTGAGTAGCCAGTAAAATTTAGTTTAGAAATAATAAAAACAAAGGGTAAGATGAAACTCAAATATTCATTAATAAAAAGAACACGAACAAAAACACATATCTGAAACTTTAGTTATTATCTCTAGTGCATTTAATCAACCATCCTTACAGTAACACATGCGTAAACTTGGTTCGGCTCTGTCAGGCCCACAATAGCCTCCCGGGTAACCAGACTTTTTACAGAATTTATCGCACTCTTTGTCACCGAAGTCGGGATTGCAATCAAGACTTGGAACGTCTGCTAACCCTATTCAAATAAACATAATGGATAAATTTAGCTTTTTATCACCTCTTAGCTAAAATTAGAGTAAATGAATCGAAAATATGTAATATCGAATGAACTGTAAAACTTAATCCAATTGGTTATTGCATTAAAAAATCTTTTGATTCAAATTCAAATTAACTAAATATATATTTTCATGTGAATTTAACAATAGTCATTTCTACGTGAATTCAACAATAGTTATATAATGTGAATCTATAAAATATTTTAATAATTATTTTTCTGTTAAACTAAGTCATATTTTTTTTATTGAATTCGTTTTTTTCTATAAAAATCTTTTAAAATTTGAAAAGAAAAAAAATTACTATGAAATTTGCTTTTATGATAATGGATTTACAAAAAATAATCTAAATTTTAGATTCTTAAATAAAATCAAAATAATCTTTGATCTTTACCATCATGATCAAAAATCACTGTGAATTTTGTGTTCTAGCTTCGAATATACTAATTATATATAATACTAGCATGAAAAGGGGTTGAATTAAAGAATTGAACCTGAGGTCAAGAGAACGCTAAAGCAGATAAAAAGGAGGACGAAGTGCTTGGTAGAAGCCATTTTCTTTCGGGCAAGAGGCAAATTATATGAATATCTAAAGATGAGTTTTACTCATATATTTATATTGATCTCATGGTTCTAGCATTTAAAACATATATTCTGTTTTTTTTTCTAAGTTATTCCTTTCCTATTAAGTTACATTTTTATTTTAAAATAGCTAATAAAGTCAAACATTGTAAGATATCATACATTTTATTTTGGAAGTACATTTAAAACAAAATATTTTGGATGACTTATAAAACACATTCAAGTATTTTAATTTAATAAGATAACCTGTTAACATATTAGGAGATTCTTTCTCCATCTAAGGGTCTACATCAACAACAAAAAAAAAAACATTATGTGTATATATACATATATATGATTATAACTTTTATTTAATATATTTTAAAATAAAAAATATAATAAACTAATAAAATTATATAAAAGTACAAAATATGATAAGAGAAAAAATAAATTTATACACAAATTGTATATATATATATGAGTCAGTTTTAATTATGTAATATAGTTTTAAAGCAAAATTAAAATGAAATAAATATTAATTTATTTAATTCTTTAAATAGTATCTTAAATGGATTTATATTAATATATTAAAAACTTAATAATAAATATAGTATGCTACTGACATCATTTTCAACAATAAATAAGGTTTGTTAAGCAATTTAAAATACATCACAAAGAAAACAGTACAATTAAAGTCTTAAAATATAATAATAAATGTAATATTTTTCTATTTGTTTAAAAAGTTAGAAATTTATGGTAATTTAAATTTATTTTATATATATATATATTACTATTATATTATATTTTAAGCTAAATTTCCAATTTCAAACATTATAATAATAGTTATTATATTTAATATTAAACTATCATTTATTTATTGTACTAAAACACCATGTTTTTGTTTTTATTAACACCGAAAAAGAAACATAAAAGAAGGCCTCAAATACATGAGATAACCCCCTCCCACAAATTTTAAGATCCTAACTTTGTATCGATTAAACTTGGAAGAACATAAACAATTCCATTACTCACACTCACTCTTATGTATACGTTTTTAATTTTCTTTTCTTCACTTTTCTCGGTTATAAATTTCTAATATATATCGGTTTAAATGATAAAAGAAATATGGTTATCTAAAATAAATATTTTTTTTTTGCAAATGGAAATTAAAAACTCTAAAAATGACAAGTTCTTAAAAGGAAGTGGCTTATCTAGTTAATTGATCTTTCGAATCTTCAAAATCGGATTTAATTAAAAGGCTCAATTATGTCAAAAGAGAAGAAAAAAATATTTGAATTGAACAAAAGAAACCAAATGTTGTCCTAAAATAGAAGAATAAACCGGTTCAATGAATATATAATATATATATGTGCGGCGGTCCACAGTGAAGGGAACGACGTCGCGTCTAATCATAATCAGGTAATACACATGCACGACACGTACGCGTAAATCTTTTGGTTAAGTACACAGTGCACATATGTGAATGATGAAAGAAAATCTTTCAAGGTTATGTTCGGTACCAATTCGTTTTGTTCATTGGCTAACAATTTTAGTAACTTCTTCTATGTCCGAAAGTGAACCTCTCCTTTTGCAATTGTGTACAAAGAACCAAAGTAAAAAAGAAAAAAACTTTACAAAGTTCAAAAGGTTTTATCTTCATTAATTTGGAGTGATCGTTTGGCTATACGATTAGACGCGTAAGACGAAAGAAAACTTGTAAATTCATGCTTTGAAGTAGAAAAATCTCTTTCTTGGAAATTAAAAGTAAAATGAATAAAAAGAAAGAATTACTAAAATGTTTCAGTTGTAGTGGAGAAGAAACTGCTAAACGTGTACGAGGAAAGAAAACTTGTCTTTTAAGAAAGAATGCATGCTTGACGTTAAACCCATGTGGTAATTGGCCAGCAGTTTTCTCAAGTTTTAACGAGTGGAATTGGCCAAAACTACTTAGAAGACTCAACAAGCTAAGTTAAAGTCCCCTACTCACAGCTTTCGTAATAAACTCGAGTAATGCTCTCCCTCATTGTCCGATGTTTTCTATAATTCACATTTGTGTTGTTGTCTCGAGTAGATAAAAACAACAAAAATTCAATTAGAGGAAAACAAAAAAAAATGGAGAGAAAAAACGAAGAATATCCTGAAGATATACAAATCGAAACTATGGTACGAATGCCTCTGAAAGCTTTGCATAGATTCATGTGCCTCTGCACGAGATGGGAATCTATAATCCGCGGGAAAGAATTCAAAGATCTTTACTTGCAACGATCAATGACAAGACCTCGGGTGCTGTTCGCATTCTCTGGAAGACCACTCGACCCAACCCCTCATGTGTTGTTTCACTCTGTTTATCAAGAGGAGAACCCCTTCTTTTGCTCTGGTCAACAACAGATGCGTTTACCTTTAGAACCAGTATATGGCATTTCTGCACCCATCCGAGGTTTGGTCTGTTTTCAATCAGACGCTAGGGTTGTCCTATGCAATCCGGGTACCAACAAGTTTCTGACTTCACCAGAATTTGGAGCGCTTCAAGTATCCTTTATTAAAAGTTGCTTGTTCAGTCTCTCAAATAATATATATTACCAGTCTTATTGGAATTGTTTGTCGTTCAGCTTCTCAACTAGTACTAGTCTTATTGGGTTTGTTTTCTAACTATTGTCGTTAAACTTCGTTCATGGTACACAATACTGTTCTATCAATTCAGATGGCTGCTCTTGGACCAATCAGTATCTATGTTTATGGATCAAACATAATGTTCTATCTCTTCTTTTTTCTCTACACTCCTTTCTGTTAACTTTTAACGGACAGACTCCAAAACGCTGTGACAATAAAGCTAAAAGCCGTTATGTTTGTACGATTTGCTGAGGCTAGCCGCCGTTTGTCTGCGTCATCTACAAAATTGGGTTTTATAACTCAAAAATTAGGTTAGTGGTGATAAATAGGAATACCCAAAAGAGTAGGGGTTGTTTTGCAAAACGAAAACAAAAACTCATTTCTTCGTTTGAGTTGTAGATTAAGGAAGATCTGAAAGAAGACTGAAACGAATTCGCTCAAAATCCTTCGTTGTCAACAGTGATCGACGAGATCAGTCGCCGTAGATCTGATCAAACGAGTTAATATCTGTGAAACGATGGTGCTGGTCACGTCTGTGCGTGATTACATCAACCGGATGCTTCAGGATATCTCCGGCATGAAGGTTCTCATACTCGACTCCGAAACGGTAAATCCGATCTCGTCTTCTACTTCTCCTCCTTGGATTAATAATGATAATCTTCTCTGGTTTGTACTTGGAATCGTGATTCATAGTTTCCTTAGAGCCGGAAAAATTAGGCACATACAAATGGTTTTGTGATTACTTGTTTGAATTTGCAGGTTAGCAATGTGAGCATTGTGTATTCGCAGTCGGAGCTTCTTCAGAAAGAAGTTTTCCTTGTGGAGATTATAGATTCAATCTCCGTATCGAAAGAATCGATGTCGCATCTGAAAGCTGTTTATTTCATCCGCCCAACTTCAGAGAATATCCAGAAGCTACGATACCAGCTTGCTAACCCTAGATTTGGAGAATACCACTTATGTACGCTTTTTCGGAATTTCTGAATTTATCTCTGTTCACTGGCAATTATTAATTGATTTTTTTCTTATGAATCTTTCAGTTTTCTCCAACCTGTTGAAGGATACTCAGATTCATATTTTGGCTGATTCCGATGAGCAAGAAGCTGTACAACAAGTTCAGGTGATTTTTAGAAGCCTGCTTTGGCTCGCTCTTTTCCCCCATGATGTTTTTGAAATAGGAGACTGAATGTTTTGATAGCATAAGTATTAAGTATCGATTCTTAGCTGTCTCTAAGAAGCTTGTTTAACATAGTCCTTTTATGTTGCAGGAGTTTTATGCAGACTTTGTTGCCTGTGATCCGTATCATTTCACATTGAATATGGCATCAAACCACCTGTATATGCTCCCAGCAGTTGTCGATCCCTCTGGTTTGCAACGCTACTCCGATCGGGTTGTTGATGGAATTGCGGCAGTGTTTCTGGCCTTGAAACGTAGACCTGTCATCAGATACCAGAGGACCTCTGATACTGCAAAAAGGATCGCCCACGAGACAGCTGTAAGTGTGAAATACGTGGGACAAGCTCTTCAAAAGTTATCTCTTTCCGCTACTCTCCAGCTTGTTTAGTCTGAGAGTTTCGTGTATCCTGTATTCATTTGAAAGACACTTTTATGTTTCAGAAACTGATGTATCAGCATGAAAGCGGTCTTTTCGACTTTAGACGGACTGAAAGCTCTCCGCTGCTGCTTGTAATTGACAGAAGAGACGACCCGGTTACCCCGTTGCTGAATCAGTGGACATATCAGGTTAACTTGAGTTTTAAAAAAATGTTCTTATTGTGCCACTCTCTGTTATATAACATGTGCCTCCAGATGTTTTGCTTTTCCGTAAGGATAAGACTTGCTCATTAACTAGATTTTTCTGTAGGCAATGGTGCACGAACTCATAGGACTTCAAGATAATAAAGTGGACTTGAGAGCCATTGGAAGTCTTCCAAAAGATCAGCAAGTTGTGAGTTTTCTCCAATAGCGTCTTTTATTAGTTGAAAACCTTACAGCTAGCTAATAAGTCTCTTATTCGGGCAGGAGGTGGTTTTATCCTCAGAACAAGATGCATTCTTCAAATCTAACATGTATGAAAATTTTGGGGATATTGGAATGAACATCAAGCGAATGGTAGATGACTTTCAGCAGGTGGCAAAGAGTAACCAAAATATCCAGACAGTAGGTACAAATATGGCTAGTCTCAAGCTATGCTCTTGCAATGACGTTCAGTTTCTGGTGTTAGTGACAATTATAATCTGTGAATACGTTGGTTTTACAGAGGACATGGCCAGATTTGTTGACAACTACCCTGAGTACAAAAAGATGCAAGGCAATGTTTCAAAGCATGTTACCCTGGTTACTGAGATGAGCAAGATAGTTGAAGCAAGGAAACTGATGCTGGTTTCACAAACAGAGCAGGACTTGGCTTGCAATGGTGGCCAAGGAGCTGCATATGAGGTAGTGAATATTCGCATGTTCCATCTACTCACTGTACCATGGGGAAATCACATGCTGCATTCATTATAAAAAAATAAAAAATACAGAGCAACCTGCAGAAGGTCTCTTACTTAATAATTTGACATTCACTACCTGTAACATCTCGCACTGGATTCCCGTACAAACGTATCCAGCGGGATGCAGAATGTTAATCAACAAAGATCATCGTAGCTAGATATGCAAAGTTGTTCATACTCTATTGTAAATACGGTGGTGTGACTCTCTTTTCTTGCTTATTGCAGGCAGTTACAGATCTCTTAAATAATGATAGTGTCTCTGACATCGACCGGCTGCGTTTGGTAATGTTGTATGCTCTGCGCTATGAGAAAGAGAATCCTGTTCAGTTGATGCAACTGTTCAACAAATTGGCTTCACGGTCTCCCAAGTACAAACCAGGGGTACAGTCAAACTAACACCTGATTCCTTTCAGCTTAAATCGCATGTCTTGAATGAACCTTTGAATTAAGTATTCTGCGTGTCCTTTTACGGTGGATAATGATCTGTGGTTCTGCTACTACTATACTTGTTTACTTGTTTCCGAATTTCGTCCATGGTGGTTTTAACTTATATTTCTGAATCAATTCGTTCTTTGGTCGCATGTCTTTCGTATTATAACTTTTTGGATGTTCTACAACTGCAGCTAGTTCAGTTTCTCTTGAAACAAGCCGGCGTGGAGAAGCGTACTGGTGATCTATTTGGAAACAGAGATCTTTTGAATATAGCACGCAACATGGCTCGTGGACTTAAGGTCTGTATCTGAACTTATACGTCTCCAGGAACATTGTATATCTCCTTATGTATACTGTGTTGCTAACTTGTCGAAAAATACAGGGTGTTGAGAATGTCTACACTCAGCATCAGCCACTCTTGTTTCAAACAATGGAGAGCATAACCAGAGGGAGATTACGAGATGTGGACTACCCTTTCGTTGGAGATCATTTTCAACAAGGACGGTATGTGACACTATATTTTTTTTCAAATTCTGCTCATCATCTTCTTCACGGTTTCGGATTTTGGTCCCTAAAACTTACATTAACTAATCAAAAACTGCAAAATATATGGTAAAAACAGGCCACAAGAGGTGGTTATCTTCATGGTTGGTGGGACAACCTACGAGGAAGCACGCTCTGTTGCTCTACAAAATGCCACCAACTCCGGGATTCGGTTTATTCTCGGCGGCACCGCAGTGCTTAATTCCAAGAGGTACGTTTCCACTAAACCGGGTAATCCCCTGGTTAAGACAGGTCTGTTTTTTGTGCGAAAGAGCCTTGGTTGAAACAGCACTGATCAAATTAAGAATCAACATCGGTTAGTTAAGTCATAGTAGACAAAAGCCCAATGTGGTGTTGAATGAATCATTATTAAAGGAATCCAAATTGGTTTGATAAAACTGTAGCATAAGAAATGTTAGCTGAATAGTGAATTTGATTGTGTCAGATTTCTCATGGACTTGGAAGAAGCACAAAGGATATCAAGATCAGGTAGCCATATGGTGTGAAGGATAACAAAAGAGTTTGTGTAAATTAGTCTATATAAGATTCTTCCTTGTGATAAAAAAAAAAAATAAATAAAAAAAATCTGATATGGAGCATAGAGGAACCAAACATGCGTGTGTGACCATCATTTTGGAGAGACAGTGAAAGAAGAAGATTGTGGTCACGTTCGTCGAATCTTTCGTACACATGACGACTACCCAGAGACCGAGTTTTGGTGTTGGGTGCGTATATTCCTCGTGGTACAGTTTAATTCGATTGTTCTTCGTACAAAATTATGGCTAATCAGGAAATTTAACTTCAGGGGATTTTGCTCCTTTACTAAAACTTCAGAAAATAGATTGAGAGTCCTTTTTCGCAAAATTATACTAGTAACCTAAGATACAGTTTCGTAAGTATAACAACATGCGTCTTTTCGTTTCTGGAAATACCACAAAATCTTTCTGGAAGCTTTTCTCTCTTCATCTGATGTACAAAAAGAGTTTCCTAAAATCCAGAGAGATTTCATAAAAATGGTTAAATACTTTCGGAAAGAAGTTTGGAATATTACTCTCACATGAATGCTTTTATTGAATAACATCTGACGTCAAAAAGGCTATGCCGTCGTAATGCCCGAATTTGGTATAGAATAAGAAAAGAGAAAAACATAAAAATAGAGCTAATCGAGTAAATAAAGAAGAAGATAAAGGATCTTTGTAGCTCGGCTGCTGTGCTACCGTTGGATTTCTCAACTGTCATATGATGTAAGTAAACTGGCACATCTCTCCTGTCCTGTCTCATCTCTGGAAGCATTCATACTTCTTGTCTTTTCACACGCACACTTTCTTATTTTACTTAAAGTCCCTTCCTTAACTATATGTTTATACAACATTCCACATTTTCTTTAACCAAATTTGTACATCCAAACTGGTACTATTAAGTATAAACTATTAAGTAAACGTGTAGACCCCGTTAGTTTAAGGATCAGTCTACGTTTAAGCAGCATACCAAACCAGTTTGGTTAGACATTTTGACAATTGAAAATGATTAAAATAAAGTACAAACATATTTTACAGAAAAAAAAACATAAACCGATGATAAGTAATCGTTTTCGTTTGTGGTTTTTTGACTTCTACATATAATTTCCGACTAATTTCGAACTATATCCACCACTACTAGATATGATTAAGATATGTATTTTGGTATAATGTTACTGCTGCATTGAATGTGGTACGATCAAGTTGGATTAAAATTTTGGAATTTTGTTTAAAGTCAACTAACACGCTTCTTCTATCTTCGAGAAATATTCGTCTTGTGGTAATTTCGTTATATATTATTAAAATGTCATATCAGCAATAAAAACAGTTAAATAATTGAGGAGCTCGAGACGATTTCTTCATACTTTCTCTTTCTTTTTGCTTGGCTCTTAAGCAGTCTCTGACTATCCCGTTTCCAATCCATTTTTTTATTTATTTAATCTCTAGGTCCTCTCTGTTTCTTCTATCCTTTCATCATAAGTGTCTGCTCTCCTTCATATAACTATTCAATTTAATGATGTATTTAATTTTAACTATAGCACACAGTGCATTATCTGTTAGTTAATTAGTTATCTGACTTACGGATTTTGATAAATGTGAGCTTAGTCGAAGTTTCTATCACAATCTCGAGGATCAACTCGAAAGAATAAAGCGTGACGAAATAGATAAGACAAAAAAAAAGAGATTACTTATCAACATATCGTTGAGAGTGATAGATGATTTATTAATTAATTACAGTTTCGTTTCTATATTTAATCTGGGTTTTGATACACCTCATCGTTCTTCATTTGGATATGATTCTGATTTAGATATATTGGAAAAACTACCAATTGACTCCATGTTGTTTAACAATGAACGTAGTGCATATAACATATTCATGCAAAAAGGAAATTTCTGGAATGTTGAGCTTAAATCAATTGTGTTGATTTGATTATCAAACAGAAAGTTTGCGAATACTTTTTTTCCTTTTAATCCGAATATTTTTGAGTGATCCAGATCAGTTTTACTATCACATTGATAATGATACACCTTTTTACGTCTAAAGATTCGTGTTTTTGAACATTGATTGTGTTATACACTATGACAAATTAAAATTATATACTATTACCAAAAGAAAAACGTCATTCTATGAGACCAGCTTTTAGTATTTCTAGTTGTTTTAAATAAACTATTGAGCATAAAGGATTTCGCCATTCGATTATGCTGTCGTTTAATTTTTCATCTTATGTCATTCAAATTTTAAGGCTTAAACATATATAAGCTTTTTGATTAACACTACAATAGAATCTTGGACTGGAAATAACCATAAATGCTAAACATTCAAAACTTTATAAAAATAATTCGACTAATTCAACCGTTTCAAGAAAAGGTAGTCCCGTCCTTTAATCAACATTATCAAACATAATTAAATATCTTGATCCCAAAAAAGAAGAAGCTACATTAGATACTAAATTGGACTTTGTGCTTTGACTCCGTGAAGATTTTTTCTTCTGTTTTATTTCTAGCTATCTTTTTTCTGAGCAAAAAAAAAAAGCATTCTTTCGAGTTATGTATCCGGTGTCCGACTATAACTTCCATTTAATTCAATAATATGATTCCAGCGAAAGAAAATGAAAAATCTAAAATGGACATGTACGTGAAGACAAAAACATATTATGTAATAAATATACATATAGGCCATGGTTACAAGTAGAAGATGCAATATAGCATCAGAAAAAAACCTGATACAACAAGCCCCCCACAGAAAAGGAAAAATCATACGAAGCAACAAACAAAAAAGACAACTAACGTTCAAAATCCGATCTTAAAACTCTTTTTTGATTTTAAAAAATTGATTTAACAAAAAAAAAAAAAACGCTGCGCAATCCTCTCAGAAAATAGGAAAACAACACGTAGCTTTCGAACCAGTACCACCACTGGTTGTCCCAACAGCTTCAACTTCTTTGACATCATCAAACACAGACCAAGATCCTCTCTTAGAGCCAGAGACTCCTCGACGATTTTCAGAGAGCCACTTGGCTTGCATGTATCTCTTAGTCCTCCATGGAGGTCTAGACATTCCTTCTTCCTTCATCGACTTTTTCATCTCACCACAAACCAACGAAACAACTCTTTTGAGTCTCACTTCTGACGCGACAAAAATTGTCGGAAGCATCTCAGTTATGTCTTTGTAAGCTTCTGTCTGTTTCACCAGCTCAAACTGAGATTTGAAATCAAGATCAATTATCACACGTCTCGGCTTACTTACGTCATCACCGTCGTCGCGATCACTCGGCACCATGACGTCAATGTACTCATACTTCCTTGTACACCTAAACACTCTACATCCTGTGTGACATTTCCAAAAAAAAAGCAACAACTTATAAAAACTTGACTTCCTCCAATTTTCGAAAACCAAAGGAAAAATTCTTTGTCTTTACAAAAAGTTCAATCACATGATTACTTTTCTAAACTTTTCTTTTTAAAAACAAAAATGTGTGATATTTTATTATTACCTTCACGGCGATCAAAAGAAGAGTCCCATATGGTTCTTGAGATAGAAGCATCGTAGCCGTCAGATCTAAGCTTAGAGACTATCTTTTTCATCACATCTCTCTTAGCATCGTCTCCTTCGTATGACAATCTTTTTCTTCTGATAAACGACTTTATCTTCTCTTCAATCTCCTTTTCTTTTTCTCCTTTTGTCCCAAGAATCTCCTGTAGATATATTTATTAAAATTTTAAATTTTTATCAAGAGAAAAAAGAGAGTGATGCGTTGATGGAAGGATGAGATAAATATAGACCTGAAGAGTGATAAGAGCTCTTGAAGGTCTCTCCACATCATTGGAGATGATGATCGGAGACTCAATATAATCGATCACAAGCTTCTCCAAATCTACTTCTCCCAAGCTCCCCATCTTGAATATTCTTACCTTTCTCTTGGATTCTTCTTGTTTTTTGTCTTCTTAAAACTCTTTTGCCTGATTCTTTTGTGAGGGGGAGAAGTTGAGAGAGAAATGAGTCTTTTTTTTTTTTTTTGTTATTTGTGAAGTGAGCTTTTCTTGCTCGTGAACATACAGTTGAATATATATGTATTGTGAATTTGTGACACAGTCTTCTTATCCATTTTTTCTTGGCATTGTGATATGAATTAATTAAATGTTCATTCCCTTTTTTTAAAGTTTGTTGTTTATACTTTATTTTATCTCTGAACGTGAGTCGTGAGACTTCTTTGAGGGGTTTTTTTCCTTCTTTGAACAAAATTTTCTATTTTCTTGGAAATACATTTAATTTTGCTTGTCATACCATACGTACCTGATGGTAGAAAAAGTCGTTTCATGTCATTTTCCACTTGTCGTATATTCCACATATTCGAACCTTGAAACGATAATATGCGTGGATGTTTTAAATAATTCAATCTGAAGATAATTTATTTAAGTCTTGAGTTTCATTAAGATATAAAAAAGCTTTAGTTTAATTCAACAAAACAGATTCATGAAACTATCGATTTTTTTGCTGATGTGATCGATCTTGTCGTATTTGTAACTTCTGTTTCTCTGGTTTGGTTATCCAAATCTATCGACTAATCTTTTTGATCAGGTTAACAATAAAAAAATGGTTATTACATGAAAGTAAACAGATAACCACAATCATAATCATTAAAAGAGAGACGGCAAAAATCATTTAAAGATTAATATATTTTATGAAAGATTAATATTAAAAACATGGAAGTAGTTATGAAAATAGGAATTAAACATTATAAACTTTCATAAAATATTTGATTAAAAAGTAAAAAAGTCTCCATATTTTTTATAGCAAAAAAAATTAAAAAATTATATGTTTTATTTTAACGAAAAAACAAATGAAAAATGTTTCCTTGATACGGAGTCGGACTAGGCGATCTGCCGAACAAGTGATCTATCTTTGATAATCAAAAACCTCACGAGTCTATTCAGTTATCAAAGTAGATATATAATATATACACAACATAGAATATTTTGATTAATTTGGAAGCAGGCCGAGCAAACTTGTACGTTGTCACATATTTGGAAGCAAGATTATCTTATAATGTTGTCCGTTCAAAGTTCAAACATATGATATTTATTTATTTTCCTTCAAACCTATGATGGCTAATCGATATTATAACTTTTCGTAGGTTTGGCTTACACGACGATGACACATGCATGTGTATATTATATACAAAATGACAAAATGACGATTGTATATCTAAGATAATTATATATCTAAGTTTATAATCTTAGTAACAGTAGATAGCAACCCAAAAATTTAAACCGTTTTGTTATGGATGCTAATTTAGCAACCTGGAATATACCATTTCAATGTGGGATATATAAAGAAGGGTAACAATTAAGATGGAAATTAAGGTTGGCTAACAAACGCTTGCGGACCTCAAAGCTGGATCCTAATTTTGAAGCCCACATTTTTACTTTTTAGCCATGAACGATCTTGATGCACCTACTAGACGGGTTTATCGTGAGCTTAACCACAGTATCTTTTGAAGTTTCATTTTGTCTCTTTATAGGGAGATGTGATAGGTAGTTTTAGAGTTTAACTTGTAACAAAAGTAATTTTGAAAATGCAATTAGAAATATGCTGATGACATCGATGTTATGCTACTTGCAAACTATCCCACTAAGTGTAAGTGGAGACAAAGATGTCCATTTACCTCAATACACAATTCAAAGTTCAAACTATCAATTAAACTCACGTTTCGGTCACATTTATAAAAGATGTAAAAGCTTAATGATATAAAACAAAAGTAGACCAGGTTTCAAAAGAGAGAGACATTTAATATAGGTAAGCATTGGATTTTCAAAACAGCGTCGTAGAATAGCTATAGGCAGGAATCTTAGCAAGCTTCTTCTCCTTCATCATTTTCCTAACTCTCTCAACATCTTCCCACATCCCTCTGAATGCATACACATTAGCCAAGACCACATATACACCATCGTTCCACGGCTCGAGCTCAACCATGTGTTGAGAAACCCACTCAGCCATCTCAACATCCCCAAACTTCTCACACCCACCCATCAAACAACCCCAAACCACCACGCTAGGCTTCATCGGCATCCCTTGCACAACCATCTTAGCCTCCTTAAGCCGCCCGTCCCGGCTCAGTAGATCAACTATGCATCCGTAGTGAGACAAACCCGGCTCTAAATCGAACTCTGACTTCATCATTGCGAAATAAGCTTTCCCTTCCTCCACAAGACCTCCATGGACGCAAGCACTGAGTACTCCCACGAACGTGACATTGTTTGGTCTGACACCTGCGTCTCTCATCTGACGGAACCATTCTAACGCCTCTAATGTTCTCCCGTGAGCTGCGTAACCCATTATCATGGAGGTCCACGAGACAACGTTTCTGTGTAGCATTTCCTCGAACACCTGACTCGCTAAATCCATACGCCCACACTTTCCATACATGTCGATGAGTGAATTCATCATCATGATGTCAGATTTCTCTTCGGGTTTAGCTTCAAGAACGCATCTGTGCAACTGAAGGGCTAAGCTCAAGTCACCTAAGCTTCCGCAAGCTGACGTCACACTCACCATGGTGAAATCGTCCGGCTCAAATCCGCTTCTTTTCATCTCGACAAACATTTCAACAGCCTCCTTGGCTCGCGCTACCTGGTTCAGCCCTCCGATAATCGCGTTCCAAGACCCTAACTTTCTCTCGGGATTTTCGTCGAACAGGTTACGTGCATTCCTAAATTTCCCCGCCTTGCAATACAACGTTATGAACCCACTCTCGCAGAACTCATCTCGGACGAACCCTAGCTTCACCGCGACGGAATGAAGCTGCTTTCCCATCGGAAGGTCGTGAATCTGAACGGCGGCTTTGATTGCGATCGGAAGAGTGTACCGATCCGGTAAAACATCTGTTCTCACCATGCCGAGGTACACCTGAACTGCATCGAGAGGAGAATCATGTCGTACGTAGGACCGCATGATGTTGTTCCATAAGAAAGCGATCCGCTCTTGATCGAGGATGCGAGAACGGATAATATCACCATGGATCCGACGGACGTGAGCGAGGCTCTTGCAGTTTGATAAAAGCTTAGCTAAGAATCTGTTCCGGTCTTCAGGTGAAAGAGACGCAGTAGAGGAAGATGAGATCGAGACGAAAGGTTCGTCTATGGCGGTGGTTATGGCTGCCGGAGTACTAGAATGATTCCAACGGTGAAAGACAGTTAAGTATTTTGTTGTTTTAGTGGAACCATTCAGCCTAGAGACAAGACCAGAGAAGGAGACCATATGTGTCTTTGGTTTTTCTCCTGATCAAAAGATGCAAACGGAACCACCTACTGTAGTAACTTTAAACCGAACTTAAAAGTACAAAATTTTATTACATTCAGAAAAATGTTCTTAAAGATCCAATATAGAAGAAAGTTTGAAAGATTGCATTTGACAAGTTCAGAGCCTCACTACAACATAATACTGAATCAAAAGCAAACTGTTTCCACAGATCCAAATAACAAAGTCGAAAACATATATTGAATCGAAGATCAGTTGCTGAGCAGTTTTAAGACATTTAGCGATCACCGCGTTGGAAATTGATCTTGGTCCGACCAGAACCACCATAGTCATCCCGTGAAGAGCTGCCGCCACCGCCACTTGCTCTCATAGTTCCACCAGACCCGATTTTGTCCAAAGGTTTCTTACCTTTATTCACATCAGACACAAATCGGTCCAGACCAAAGGGATCTTGTTCTTCCTTCTCAAAATCAACAGGTCGTTCTCTCTTGCCCGACCTCTCGGAAGCACCGGTGAAAGCTTTGTCTGGTTTAAACCTCTCAGTGTTCTTGAGCTTATCCAACTGCTCGTCTGCGTTTCCATACATCTCTTCATCCGTATGCTGCTTCGGCTTGTACAGCGTCGAGAGAGTAGGTTGTGCAGTGAACAAGCCCTTGTCATATACGTTGTACTGGTCGTCCGTGGCGAAACCTGAATCCATACCTTTCTCTTGGTTGAAGAGTCGTTGATCATACATAACTTCGCCGCCTTTTGCTCCAGTAGAAGCCATTCCAAGAGCGACTTTCTCGCTGATATCACGGTCTCTGTCTCTCGTGATCTTGCTCTTCTTCCCCATGGAAGCATCTTTAGCTTCCAACCTTCTCTCCCTCTCTCTTTCTCTGCGACGCTCTTCTCGGATCTTCTCCCTCTGCATCCGCTCTTCCCTTTCCTCTCTACTCTCCTTTGGCCCTTCCCTCTCTCTTTCCCTTTCTCTCTCGCGGTCATAGTCATAATCACCCCTTGGGTCAACACTTTCACTCCTAGCCCTGTCAGAAGAGACAGGCATACTCGCAGGAGCACCACCAGTTCTTTCAGAACGAGCTTTCTGAGCAAGAGCCCTCAATTCCTGCTCCTTTCTTTCCTTATCCTTCATCAGCATCTCTTTCTGCACCTTTGACCGCATGGAAACAGCCTCTCTAGCTTTCTGCTCGGCTACATAGAGGGCCTCTGATAGCTTGGCAAAGTTATCATTGATCTGAACGTCCTGTAGACCCCTCCCATCAGCAGCAAGACGTTTATCAAGAGGGATAGTGTAACCTTTGGGATTTTTCCAGTTGGAGATACAAGGAGGGATCTTCCAATCCTGCTGGTCCTTGACGGTAACAGGCCTGGGCGGAGAATGCATGACCGGAACAGGCGGAGAGCCAGACGCCTTTGGGACTCTCTTGTGCTTGAACTTTGGTGGATCAAGTGGGTCTACAGGCATCTCAACCATCCTAATGATCCTCTCTTTAGCTCCGGAATTGAACGCTGAAGATTGCTGGGAAGGCTTATATTTGATGTACTTGGAGTCGCCAGATTGCTTGGGAACATTGGTAGGCTGTGCTGCACTCAATCTCACATTGACAATCTTCTCCATGGCAGCTTTTGTTTCTTCAGTGGTCTCCTGTATCTGCTTCTGCAACTCCTCCTCTTCATCCACAACACCATCCAAGTCCCCTTCGTTTTTCAGTACCTTGGGGATGATATCCTTATGCTGAGAGTAAACAATCTTCTTCGAGTTCTCGTTCTGCCTCACAATGGCGTCAAAGACCACGTTTCCCTGAGCGTCCACTGTAACAGGGAGGGTCTTGGATCCAGGCTTATTGGATTTGTTCTTACCCATGCCGAGAGGATACTGAGCAACGTGAATCTCAGGGAAAGCACCACCATCTCCAAAGTCCTCGGGGTTCCTCGGACGGAAACCTTGCCGCTTCAGGTAAACAGGAACCGCTTTGAAAGTTACAGCGGCGGATATTTCAGACTCGGATTCGGTGAAACGGTTTTTGAACCATGGATCATTCGAATGGTCGTAAAACGTCGTAGCTGTTGATTTGGCCGGAGGTAAAAGGTCTTTGAGAGACGCCATAGTGAGTGACTTAGCTCGACGGATACCTAAACTCCAGCAGCAACCTGCATACAAGAAACAGGAACGATACCAAATCAGAACTTACCAGATTCGCGATGGTGAGCAAAACTGTACGATTACACAGATCCCAGGAAACTAAGGTTTCAAAAACGATAAACTCGACGCGACAATTAGATCTCGACTAAAACCGATTCAATCCTGGTAAAATCTGGGTTGGATTCTCTACAATAGAACGAAAACAAGTAGGGATTTAACAACAGCTGAGGTTTGAGATCGACAGAAAATCTTAAAAACAGCAGAAAACGAGACCACAGGAGGAAAACAAAAGCAGTATTATATTGTGCGGAAGGAGAGGATAATGGAAGAAGCTAACCTCGGAGGAAACTGCGAGCTTGAGAGAGATTATAGACGCCGTACGATTGCGGCGGAGAGCGAGGAAGAAACAACGGAAGGAGGTGAAGCTTTGTTTATCGGGGAAAAAAGAAAAAAAAATCAGGCTTGATGAAACCTTCTAGGGTTGTTTAAAAAAAAAAAAAAAAACTTGGTTTATACTTCATACGGAGTGTTGTAATCTATAGTTGGAATAAAGTCGGTCTTTTCGCTTCCTTTTTCTCGGTTAAGTCGGTTTACGAAATTATAAAAAAAAAAAAAAAAAAAACTAAAAAGAGTAACTTCGCATTTACGAGATTCGAACTCTCGCGGGCAGAGCCAAAATGCTTAGCAGGCATACGCCTTAACAACTCTTGGTTTGAAGGATAGTACTTTAGTAACTCTTCAAATCAAAATTTTCATGTGTTTTCTTAAAGATATAATGGCATAAAACATGTCGATTAAAAAAAACAAGATATAGATTTTATGAAAATCTTAATAATAATTCTCTATGCACACAGAGAAATAAAAAGGATAAAAGCATGCACAATGAATTGTTTTTTATTTGAGATACATTTGCCATTTGGACAGATTTATCATTCAAATTTCTATTTAATAAAATATATTTTTATTTATGTGTGAGATATATACATTCAAAAACAGGAGAATTTGCTGAATAACCAAAAAAACTAAAATTAACAAACTAACCAAAAGCTTAAAGAGAAATAAGAAGAAAATGAGAGAAAAAATAAGGAGAAAAATGGTTAGTTTGTTAATTTTAATTTTTGTTATGGTTATTGCTTCAAATTTCTCTTCAAAAACTTCCATTGTAGATAGTATGATTCTTTTTAGATTTTGTGTGGTAGTCCAAGGCTTAACTCTCCTTAAAAATCTATTTATAAGGCGACGAACTTAAAATTGAACAAGAGTTACGTGGTTATGAATTTGCAACAATTCATCATCAACTTTCATGTTTGTTTTAAAAAGAAAAAAAAATATATATATATAATATTTCTCTATGTTTTGAAAGAGGCAGAGGCCAATTATTCAGCCAGCTTTTTAACCAAAAAAAAAAAAAATCAAAATTTTGTACAATAAACTGTGGTTTAATTAATTAAATTTGCGGCAAAAAAATTATAGAGAAAGTAAAGTCATCAGAACTGAAAGTAAAAATGAACTAAAGCGATCAGAACTTAAAAAGTTTAGATGGAATTTGAAGTTCTAACCCATCAACTTCTATAAGATCATGAAAATGTAGGAACGGAAAGGTAATTGCACGTCTTGGTCTCCACTTATACTTAGTGCGATACCTGGATATTCAGTTTTTGATTCTTTCTTCTTCCTTCTTCGTTATTTGGTATGGTCACGCGAATCTTTGATATTATGCAATTGAGTATCATCTCCGTTAAATAAATCATTATTTTCTGTTATCTTTCATGGCTTAGATTGAATATTTGAGGGTTTCGAAGCTTTTAATGAGGTTTTAACAGGTATTGATATTAATTCCGTATCAGCAAAGATATACACAGTACGTCAGATTTATTTCTTAAAAATCTGGGATTGTGTCGAATCCTCTATATTAACTAATAAAATCAAATGGATATTGCTTCGAGACTTGAGTATTTTTTTTTTTTAAAAGTTAATAGTATATAGTTAATATTGAAAGTAAGTGGTTTAAACGTACGTGATTTTGGTGGTGGTAAACACAATATATGTAATCTACTATTGTTTTTTGTTTTTGGGTCATCAATCATCATGTAATGATTTATTACCGGGTTGATTTTGCGATACCTTTTCAGAAGGTTCGATTACTAGTTAACATGTTTTGACCAAATGATAATAATCATATGTTATAAGATTTATAGTACTAAAATGGGTCCCTGTTAAAACTAATTAAGAGAATCATCTATATATGAGGAAAAATTAAATAAACACTGTGCTCGTGGGTGGAACCTCCGTTGACCGCGGATCCCAATGGCAATGGCCTTTTCCTACGGAATAGTTAAATGCGTGATTATTTAACGTAACGATTAATTTTAGTTCTAAGTTAATGTACGATGATTATAATAAATAGGGTTAACTTAATCACCTCACGAGGCGGGTGTTGATTGATGTTTTCGTCGAGAAGACTCACGCGATACTTTAGCTGATTTTGACATATAATTAAATTAAAAAGGCATTTACCCCATGGCTGGATTTGCGTGTGAAAAAGTGAAATGTTCAAACATAAAATAAAACAAACCTCGTCTAAGTAAAACAGAAACAAATAACGAAAGTATTAAATCTCCATCGTTGGATTTGCATATGAGTTAGTGCATGTACGTGTTAATTTAAGGGTCCAAGTCATTAATTATGTCTGACTAATGCCAAAAAGTCAAATAACAGTAGTAAATCATAAGAACCCTTTAATTTACCTGCAAATTGGTTTTTGCAAAACGATACTAATTTCTTACTTCTCTTGTTCTGTATAATAGTTTTTAACAGGAATCAATAGAGTTTTGAACACAAAAGTGTAATCGTTGCTTTGTATTTGTAATAGTAATACACAATAATTAATTTTTAAGTGTTGGTTAACTCGATCTATATAGTTAAATCTTGTGAATTAAATTGAGAGGGTGATAATAAATATCTAATTAAACACCAAATTGAAAAGATTCCATATCTGCCAGCTAAGAAGCCATCTGAGATCACATTTTTAATTGATTATACAAACCATACATTCAAAACTAAAGTATACCAGCCTTAACCTTGATACAAATAGTTTAATTCTCCAAATATTCATTCACCTACAGATTAAAATGCATGCTTTTGCTGAACTTACAAGATAGAAACATAAAAAGTAGTTGTCGTCCAATCACATTGGCGTGTTAAGTACTGCGTAATTTGTTTTGGCCTTCGTTCTAGAAGATCCGCTCACACTTTTTTTTTAAATAACTATAAATTTATGATAAAATCAGGTTTGATGATCGAGTATATTAAACTCTGTTGTGAATCCAGTAATTAATTAAACCTCAGAGAAATTGGGCTAAAATGAAATTTTGTAAAACAAGAGGGATTAAATTAAAAAGAAAACTAAGGAAAAAGAGGGCCAAAATTGGAAGACTCGAAAGGTTCACCCATCGAAGTGCCATTTTCGTCGCTGTGGTAATAAAAGCTATAACAGTTATTAAAATACCAAGGCGAACTAGGTGGATACGCCGGGTCAACGTACACGAACTCGCTCCACGGCTCATCGTAACTCGTCTCTAGATTCGGCAACTCGACTATCTCGCTCAGTTCTTCCGCCGTCGATGACGCTGCTTCTTCGCTCGACGGTGACAGCGACGAAGACGACGTAGACGTCGAGTAGCTACTCGACGAAGATAAGTGCGTCTCAGGGACGACGGTGGTGGGATCGGAAACAACGACGGGAGAGGAGGAGGAGGAGAAGTCCATGGCGGCGGCTACGGCGGCTGCGGCTTGAACGTCGCGGGGAGAGGAGGAAGCTGGACGGGGAAGGTAAGTGGCGAGCTCCGGGAAGTTGAGGACGGCGGAGGTTCCTTTGATGGTGAGAGCAGCTGCGTCGTGGGCACGCGCCGCCATCTCCGCCGTGGAGAAAGTGCCGAGCCAGATTCGGCTTTTCTTGCGTGGCTCACGGATCTCGGAGACCCATTTGCCCCACGTTCGCATCCGGACACCTCGATAACCGGGGTCGGGTCTAACCCGTTTCTTGTTATTGGTTCGATGGGACTCATGATCTTGGTGATGATGATTCTCCTCTTCCACCGGAGAAGATTGTTTGACGGAGGAGATGGATGACTCGGTCATTGACATGTGGGTTTGACTCAGTGAGTGTGAGGAGAGTACGTACGTACGTATAGAGTTTATATGAAGACTAGAGAGAAGGAGAGAGCTGAAAAGTATTCGAGTGAATATGATGAAGTTAGTTAGAAAAGGACAGTGGATCGCTTACTTATGATGACCAGGTGTGTTCACATTACGTCAATATATATACTTGAAAATCCCCCATTTAATTTTCTTTTATTTAATGTTAGTATTTAATTTTACATTCGGCAAGTAAGTGTTTATTTATCTTTTCGTGATAACCTATGCATGGTCCATCGATGAACTTGATTATTTGAATATGGCCTAAAATTCCATTTCGAATTGACTAAGAATTTATGCAATAGAAAAAAGGGAGAAGAAGTGTTTGAATAAAAATCAAACCACGAAATATAATATAATGTATTCATGTAAATTATAAAATATATAACTATATGAATTTAATCATTTTACGTGTTGTTGATATACTACATTAGGTACAATGTTTTCCGATTGAAATAAATGCTTATATTTTGAAACAGTGTATACTAATACCAAAATGGAGAGATGGAACTAGATAATATAAATGTTTTTATTTTGTCTCGTAGCGAAAAGAAAAATGAAACAGTACTATAGTAGAAAACTAGAAATGAATGTCTTTCGGTGGAAATCGAGTTCCCCAACTAAATCCGAGAACTAAACCTTTCATATTATACTGTAGCCACACATAGCATAACAATGTTTGATCTTTTTTTCATTCATCACTGATGCTCACTGCTCAGTTGCTTGCACCTTTCTTATGACCTAAATAGCTCTCTGTTTCTGATGTAATTAAGAGTACACTACAATCAATTATATGGGTTTTGTTGAGGTTTAAACTTGATAATGGAGTATGAATTACTGTTAGGGTAGAAAATAAGAAGAGGAAGGGAAGAGGAAAAGAGATAATTAAAGAGACCCACAAGGAGTGAAGGCTCTTTGCCCCATCTCAGCATGGCATTTCTGACAACTGTCAACACCCTTCCCACATGCCTTTATGTTTAATCTCCCTAATTTTCTATTTTATTATTTTTCATTCTTCCATACATTCGCTATTTAATGTTCATTTACCACACTTATATCACTACTCAAACACATTTCACTGTCTATTTTTTCTAAAACTTTTTCTTTCTGTAATCGTTATGATCGTGACGTTTTAGTACCTGAGAGTATCATTGTAATGTGTTTTGATATTAATGCTAAATCTTAGCCATTTAATTGTGGTGTATTGGTTGCCATAGAGGAAACAAAAAAGTTATCTTAAGAAATAATTACAAACATGCCGTTTTGGAGTTTACTTACCAATGGTAAAAACACAAGTCATCTTGTATTTTCTAGACAGCGATTTATGAGTCTATCTACGTTTATTGTAGTTCATACAAACTCTAATCATGACTAAAGTTTTTGTGTTAAATAACACTAAATTTGATGTTTTAGCTAGTGTTATAATTTATTTTACTTCTTTAATTATAATACCAAGTTTTACTTTACAATATACTATTAAATTTAGGATTTTTTTCTCTTTATAATAATTTTAATAAATATTTTTTGTTTACTTTGTTTTCAGTGTTTATTTAAATTTTCATATGTATTATTAATCTTAATTAATTTGCATATTACTTTATATATTTTATGTAAAAATACTAATTATAATTAAAGTTTCATATTATTAAAAAGAAAAAGTATAAAAATTACATATGGTATATTTTGTTTTTTATTTACAAATTGTAAGTAATTGATAATACTAATTTAATATATTATTAAATAAAAATAAAGATATTTTAATATTTAATATTATAAACAGTATCACATTATATATATTTAATGTGACATTGTTTATATCATACTATATTTAATGTGACACTGTTTACAAAACACCAAAAAAAATATTTTATCGTTGGTTTTACAGTTCTATTGGAGTATATCTTACATGTTATAGTGTTTTGTTGAAGACGTCCTGAGTGAATGAATAAAAAGACAGGTGTAAACTAGCATATTTTAATATGTATAAGCAGTATTTCTAGGTAGTGTTCGCGTCTATATCGCAGTATGAACACTAATATTCAAAAACTAACTTACATGGATTGTGTTGACTGAGTTATTTAATCCTTACGCTATTAGCTACTTTATAAAATAATACATATATCTAATTGATGATAAAAAAAATAGGGGAGGCCGACCTAAGTGAAATTATAATAAGATAATATACCAATAAACAAAATCGAACAAATATACATTTGTATTATATTAATTTTAATATTATGTTAACCAATAAGTCCAGGACGTAGACTTAGAATCTCCTGACAATGATCAAATCATCATGAATATTAAGTATTCTTTCGGCTGCTCGAACGAAACTCATATATAATTTTTAGAAAGTATAGATAAACAATCTTTCTCATAAATAAAGAAATATGCAATTTTTCTTTGTTGTTGAAGTTAAATATGCAATTTTCTTATGAGCACATAGTTTAAAATAAATATAAGTTGCCTTGAAACTAGATATCAATAACATGGCGCACCTCGTGCATAAGATTAGGGTTTCCATGCTACCATCAATCACGTAATGAATTCTCATTTTTTTTCTTTTTCTTATTATACAAATACGTGAACTGCCATTATGAAAATCCAACAGCATCCATTCCTCGCACTAAATTGTTGTGATATTTTCAGACGAAGAATATATAAACGTGTGCACGCGCGTGTGTATCACTATCGTTATCACTATGATCATATACTCCATGCTATTAATCGATCAGTCCGTTTTCCTTTTGTTCTAAATCTGTTCGTTTTCAATTGTTTTGTTTGCATAAATTGCATGGAATTATAGTTGAGTTCCTTAATGTCTCAAATCAAAGCATTGTTGCTTATGTGACATGTCATTTAGTCAAATTTGCTAACACGTAGCTGCTTCATAGATAACATCGTCAGCAAAATGGGTCACGAGTAATTAAAATATAGCATATACTTCACTATTTAATTATATCATCTTAGCAGTGGTGTAAAAAAATCATTTCATTAATCACAATTAATGGATTTTGACTTCACCGGAATTTTTTTGACCTAGATTGATCTAACTAGCTAGGTAGTAGAAACATGACCTAATTCATAAATTTGTGTCGTGGCCAGGAATGCCCTCATATGTTTTACAACGCTTCAAGCTCAGGTTTATGGCACTATATGTATTATAAAATAAAATAAACTATTAGCAATAGATATATTATGAAATTAGTTTAGATTTTGATTCAAGAAAGTATATACTTGTGTGTTAAAAGTTACATTGGTTAATCTATAAAGTGTGTAACATCCATGGTGGTAATTTATTTGTTGTTGATAAAGAAGTAGGGAATTAAAGAAATAATGTATGTTCCATTTTTAACTTATTCAAGAATTTGGTAGTAGATGAGAACAATCAATGGGCTGGGACCAGTTTGGGCCTACAAGAATAAAAGGTTGGTTAATTGTGGGCTTAAAAGAAATGGGGCCCAATTGGACCCCCTAAATTTTCCAACTTTCGCAAAATTGACCACACAATCTCAACAATTCGGTACATAAACATCCCTGTCCTTTTTCGCTTGTCGCGGTTATAATTATAAACCGGCACACACCTAATCAGTAAACCACTACCGAGGCCAAACCTCTACACTATGTATGGTGCACATTCGTGTTTGCACACTAATTGAATATTTAATTCTTTCAACTACTGACTAAGATTTAATCATTTGCGAGCTCTCACAAATAAATGATTTAATAGTTAATAATAGATGTCTGGAGCAGTTAAAGAGTTGTTAACTTTAGGCGTGCTTTGTATTTTTTTGATAAACAAAACATTCTGTAAAATTAACATGTGAATAATTGATACTGGACCGCGAAAATGAAAATCATTATCGTAAATATGCTAAAAAGAAATACAAATTTTGGGAGCTGATTTAATTTAATGTCAAATCATGGAGACTTTACAATTGTGTCAACATCAATGTTCGCTCCACATCTATTCAGATTCTGTTGGCACGTATCATTCTCACATAACTTCTTCGAATAGAATCTGTCCGTCGTAAACTTATAACCATAACTAATTTTGTACTTTTGATGGTACTATTTTTTTTTTTTTTTTTTGGCAGAAACGATGGTACTAAGACAGAAACAACTGTCTTTCTAAAACTATTGTACTAATGAATTTTCTTATGCCGTATATGTTTTTGCATAGACTATAATAGTGTACTGCATATATGATAATATATTTATGCGTGTGTCTGTAAACTAAATAAAACCCTAAATTAACAGAGCATACAACTTTTAAAATCTTGAAGATTAGATATCGCATAGACTGATATATAGACGCGTAGGTTTTATTATAGTCTATAGCATAATGACGTGACAACTTGACATTATCACGCAAACAAGAAAATAAGAATGATCCTACAAAATGTTCTTCTTCTCTTATATCTCTTTATAAAAATACCAAATTTTTTGTTTTCGCTTAAAACACTAAACACTTTCGATAAATTATTCAAGAAGAAGCAAACAGATGAAAATATCCCATCGTCAAGTTTTCAACCCTTGAAGATCCAAAGCCTTCCCCGCCATTTATATAATAATCTACCGATCGGTCTTTTCATCATAATCTTCAACATATTTCTTCCAAAGCCAATGCTGTCTCCACAAAAGATAAATCTCTTCAATAGGAACCTGCTTCGTCTCCGGCAACAGAAAGTAAACGAAACTTCCCATCCCGAGTATAAGTCCGGCGAATAAAAGGAATATTCCGTACTTGAGATGGCACAGCGACACGAGGAAACATTGCGCGATAAGCGCCGTGAAGAAAAGGTTAACGCACACCACAACACTCTGACCGGCCGATCGAGTCTCTAATGGGAAAATCTCGCTCGGAACTAACCATCCCATTGGACCCCATGACCGTCCGTATGCCAACACAAACAGGCAAATAAGGACCACAAGGATCAAACCGAGCGATTTCGGTAGCTCTTTGCCTTCCCCAAACTTCAAGGCTAGTGTTACTCCTACTACAACCTGCGAGAAAAATGAGCATTTTTTCGTTGGGGTTTTAGGGTTTTTCTGGAAGTTACTTGTATGACAAGACAGAAGCCCTTATAAAAACAGAGCACTCACCATATAACAAAACATCTCGACGCTAGCTTCAAGAAGAAGGAACCTTCTTCCAAATTTGTCGGCCGAATACATAGACATGACCGCGGCAATAACGAGCGCAGCGTTTGTCATTGTGGACGAGATAAGCGACGCGGAACCGCCAAACCCTAAACTCTGAAACATAACCGGAGCATAAAACAAAATCGAATTCATTCCAGTTAGCTGCTGAAACGCAGGGAGCCCAATCGCTCCAATCACTAGCTGCGGTCTGTTCCTCCGAGCAAGAAGGTTCCGAAACGGATTCTTCACGGCTCTTGCAGCTACACTAGCTTCCACAAGATCCTGAAACTCAGCTTCGATGTTGTTTGTGCCACGTACTTTTATCAGTACGGCTTTAGCCTCCTCAAGCTTCCCTTGTTCGACGAGACTGTTTGGTGTCTCCGGTAGGAAGAGTCCGCCGAGGAACATGAGTGTAGCTGGTACCACAGCGAGGCCAAGAGAGAGTCTCCATCCCCATGGATGGATCTGCTCTGTCTTGTAGTTTATCAAATTAGCCACTAATATGCCGATGCAAGTTGTTAGCTGGAAAAGTTGGTTCACGGTTCCTCGAATCTTTGCTGGAGCCATCTCCGATAGGTATAATGGAACCGCCTGCAAAAGCAAACACAGAGTCAAACCGACAGTTAGAGGTAATGGTGCATAATCCGGTTTAGTTCTTTAGACTTTAGAGTTCATGTATCTTGTGATTTTCCTGGTTTCCGAATCCAATGCCTATCCCGAGGAAGATTCGACCAAGGATTAACATTAAAATGTTTCTGGCGGCGGCGTTGACGACTCCTCCGAGGAAGAAGCTGATGGAGCCGACGAGGATGCTTCCTCTCCTGCCATAGATTCTGGTTACATAAGAAGCTCCAAAAGTGGAGATCAAACCGGCGAAGTAGAGAGAAGAGGTGAAAAGTGTGAGGATTTGATTGTCGTATTTGCAGTAATCTGTTTCGTGCAGATGCATTTGCTTTCTTTTGTAGATTCCTGGGAAGAACTCTATCAAGAAGTCGTCCATTGACGTAACACCACCTGCATTTAACAAGGAAGAAGAAACAAAATGAGCCATGAATCTTCCATAAGTTCCTTGTATCACAAGAAACTAGAAGCTTAAGCAAATAGACATTTAACAAAACTGAAGCTGAGCCTTCTCAGACAGAGGGCTGAGAATCCGGGAATGCGAGTTTTTCGCTAATGTCGGACAAATACAGATCAGGAGAAAATCAGAGAGACAGAACACACTGTGTTGCAGAGGTTCTTTTCAGTTACAAAAAAGTAAATTTGGAGCTTAAGCAAGGGAAATTGATCAAAACTGAAGTTACTTTTCAGAAACAAGACTTGAGGGTTTCGAATTTTTGATTGATGCAAGGAAAAACCTAAATCGAGAAAGCGTGTATGAAAGAGAGGGAGATATATATATCTAGCTAATTACCAGAGACACCAAGATCATAGCCGAAGAGAGAGCCTCCCATGGATCCAACGATACAAGCGAATATGAAGTAAGTAGTGATGCGATGCTCATATAGATGAGCTCTCTTCAGGGCTCCTTCGTCGGCAAGAGCTCCACCAGCCATGGCCTTACACCTTGGAATTCGAAAGGAGAAACCTTCTGAGTTCTGATCAATCAAATCTCTTTTGTGACTTTTAGAGATGAAAATAAAAGGTTTATATTAGCAGATATACATTGACTAAATCACTCTCCTTATCCCTTTTTATAAGGAATGCACTTTTGACTTCATCTTTGTTAATTGGTGCATGGTGGTTGGTGCGATCATATTCTTAATAAGTTTTATTTATTTACCTTTAATATTTCGTCCATGAATCACTTAGTACAATTGTATAATATCCGATCAAAAAAATATTTTAAAGGTAGGAAAAATGTAGTGAAAAGAAAGTATATATATCAAAAGATGATGACGTTAAAGTAAGTTGATTTGTTGACAAAAAAGGTGATTTAAAGTTTCAGGTTCAACATATGTTAACTATTAAAAATAAACGAATCAATGAATTTATTTTATTTTTTCTTTCTGAACTGAAATATCTGACCTTTCTTATAAAACATACCAATGGGGATAATTTAGGAGTAAGTGTTGGAAATAACACGTCAGTAAATTAGATAAGTCGTAGAAAATGGTTCGGGAAGGGTTTAGCTTGCCACAACCGCCAAAGCACAAAAAGGGAGAATTTTTCCTTTTTAGGCTTTTCTTTCTCTTCCACGCGGAAAAGCAAAAATTAAAAAGACCCAAAATTCGATACACAGAGAGAGAGAGAAGAAAGAAAAACTCTCTCGGGCTCGATTTTTTTTGGATTCCCCAAATTTTTTTTTTTTTTTTGTTCCCGTTCATACGAGCAACTTCGAAGGCACTGAGACTTTTTTGTTTTTGTTTTTTTTATTGGGATAACGAAATTTGATCCGCGGCTTTAAAACTCTTCGTGAGTGCAATTTCTCATCCAATCGTCTGTGGAATCGTCTTTATTGGGTCGGTGATTTAGGGTTTTGCGAAATCGTCTGTTTTGATGGGTTGTTTTTGCTTGTTTTCTTATAATTCGTCTGGGCTCTGATTGTTTCTGTTGTTGTTTGTTAACTTGGAAACTCTTTTCGTCTAAATCATGATTCTGGGTTCCGAAAGTTTTAGTCTTGATCATAATATGACCTAATTGTTGCGTTGTTACTCGTAATGCAGGTTTTCTCTATTCAATTCGGAAAGGTCACCATTGCGATTGTCATAGCTTGAATAAAAGATCAGTGATTTTGGGTTTGGTGTATATGAGCTGTGGAGCACTTGTTTGGGGGAAAGAGTCCTCTTGCTTGATGTGAAGATATTGTCTTTTTGTTTGCTTTCACTGTTTCTGAAATGGAGTGGAGGGGAATCCTCTGCTCTCTCTTCTTTATTCTTTCAATGGGAGAGTCGTCAAGTAGATTCGGGATAATGTGGCCTCCTAACCTCGGTACTGTTGTTTCCGGAACATACTTCACTTGGCCAATCTTAAGTGCCAGTGTTTTCGTAGTTGTTGCCATCCTCCTCCCCATGTATCTCATCTTTGAGCACCTAGCTTCTTATAACCAGCCTGAGGTTTGTTATCACACTTTTCATGTTCCCTTGTTCGTGATAAACGATACTGATTCATCTGTATAACTTAAAGTTGGGGCATTTGCTATACTCGATTGATCCATTGTATTGATAGTATCACTACAGTAAGAAAGCATAACGCTTCTTTTTTTTTGTTTTTTTTTTTGGTTACAGGAACAGAAATTTCTTATTGGACTTATTCTGATGGTCCCTGTTTATGCCCTGGAATCGGTAGGATTGATAAGCTACTATCTATGTTAATCTCATATTTGTAGTGCAATTAATTTTTAAGATTCGTATTTAGAATGTTTATCCTGATTCTGGGACCTTTATGATTTTCGTGCAGTTTTTGTCTTTGGTGAATTCAGAAGCAGCTTTTAACTGCGAGGTGATTCGGGATTGTTATGAAGCTTTTGCGCTCTACTGCTTTGAGAGATATTTGATAGCTTGCCTAGGTATGCTTGATAGAACCATCAAGATCTGTATCCCTACCTTCTGAGTCCCTGAATATGATTTTTTGTTTGTTCCGGGCTTCAAACAAGCAAGTGATTGATATTTTATCAAAAGGGATTAGTTGCATGTGTTGTCATGTTATGGTGTGGTTCGATTGAGATATAAAGTAATTATGAACGTTATATAGTAGGTGATTGAGCTGGATTTGTTATGTGGAAATATGGTGAATTCCGCTGACTTGGGATGCTATGTGTGATTCTACATGCAAAGAAGAAAGAAAACCATTTCTTAAGGAAAATCAATGTTAATGGCTTTATGGCTCAGTTTCTTTATTCAGTTAAAGATACCTTTGGAATCTGCTGACTTGTGATTATTCTCAGTTATAACGTACAAGTTATTATTATTTTTTTTATCTCTGTATCCGCAGATGGAGAAGAACGTACAATTGAATTCATGGAACAGCAGACAGTTATCACCCAGAGCACTCCTCTTCTTGAAGGCACATGTTCTTTTGGAGTTGTGGAGCATCCATTTCCAATGAATTGCTTCCTAAGAGATTGGAATCTTGGTCCTCAGTTTTATCATGCTGTGAAAATTGGCATCGTTCAATATGTATGCACTGCGATAAATTTCTGTGGTCTATGCTCAATGATCTATTACTGTGCTTCAACTGACGTAAACTTCTGCTGCAGATGATACTGAAAATGATCTGTGCTCTATTAGCAATGATCCTTGAAGCCTTTGGGGTTTATGGAGAAGGGAAGTTCCAATGGAATTACGGGTAATATTTCCCTTCTTCCCTTCTCGTTGCTGAAACGTGTTTGTTCTTGGTTGTATTCGTTTTTGTCTTGATTCTAACATGGTTTGATATTGTAATGAATGTTGTGTCATTTCAGATATCCGTATCTGGCTGTAGTGCTGAATTTCAGTCAAACATGGGCATTGTATTGCCTTGTACAGTTCTACAATGTCATCAAAGATAAGCTAGCACCCATCAAACCATTGGCCAAGTTTTTAACATTCAAGTCTATTGTCTTCCTCACCTGGTGGCAAGGCATCATTGTTGCATTCCTCTTCTCTATGGGTCTTTTCAAAGGGTCTTTGGCTAAGGAACTGAAAACGCGGATACAAGACTACATCATCTGTATTGAGGTAGTTTTAGTAAAACCAATCTATGTTTTAAGCATGGATAATTAGGCTGGTATGAGGCTGTGAATATATCAACTTGAAATTGTTAAATGCATTTACAGATGGGTATTGCTGCTGTGGTTCATCTCTATGTCTTTCCAGCAGCGCCTTACAAGCGTGGGGAAAGATGTGTCCGTAATGTAGCAGTAATGTCAGATTATGCGTCTATAGATACGCCTCCTGACCCAGAAGAGGTTAAAGACAGTGAAAGAACAACTAGAATGCGGTATGGTAGGCATGATGAGACAGATAAACGCTTGAATTTCCCACAAAGTGTGCGTGATGTGGTGTTGGGGAGTGGTGAAATCGTAAGCAATCTAATTCTCTACTTGGAGGTTTTTGGCATTAGTCGTTTTCCTCATGACCAAATGTTTCATTTTTTTCTGGCTTAGATTGTGGATGACATGAGGTTCACAGTTTCGCACGTGGTGGAACCGGTTGAAAGAGGAATAGCGAAGATAAACAGAACATTCCATCAGATATCAGAAAATGTGAAAAGATTTGAGAAGCAGAAGAAAACGACAAAGGATGATTCATATGTGATTCCACTGAATCAATGGTCGAAAGAGTTCTCAGAGGTTCATGAAAACCTCCACGATGGAGGGAGTGTGAGCGACAGCGGTTTAGGAAGCACAAAGAGGCATCACCAGTCTCGAGTGTCGGGAATGTGGACTAGAATGCGAAGGTGAGAAAAAAACGCAAATGGTGGTGCCCAGTCCAGCTACAGACAATTCTGAAGATGCCTGTTTTTGAAGTCTCATCTTCGTGACCACCTTAACAAAACAAGTTGTAGATTTTACGAGATGATGCTAATCTGCTGGGTTACACACAGGTAACAACAGATTGCTTACTAACTAGTTTTCTCTACTCTTTATACGAAACAAGTTAGAATCTGTATTTCGTTATCCTTACACAAAAAAAAATAAAATAAAAAAATGGTCGTGCTTCAGATCGGATCCACAACAACTTCTCATGTTGTGTTTGTTTTCATTTCTCCACTGTCAAAAACCTCCGGCGACATTGTAATTATTTTACCTTTTTTTTTATTTATGAAACCCAAGTGTAAATCGAAAACCTAATCAAACTAAAGTGTTTTTTTAAGCCGTCAGAAATCAAACCAAAACTTTTCATATAAAAATTTTTAGTTAAGATCACTCTGAATTACAAATAGTTTTATTTGAAATTACAAATAGGTTGGGCCCGATAAGGCCCAAAACACAATTGGGCTTTATCTCTCTTATGGGCCCGCGGAATCAATTCATAAGCCTGTAGGTTGGGCCCGATAAAGCCCATAACACAATTGGGCTTTGTATCTACTATGGGCCCGCAAAATCAATTCATATGCCTGTAGGTTGGGCCTGATAAGGCACAGAAGACAATTGGGCTTTGTCTCTCCTATGGGCCCACGAAATCAATTCATAAGCCTACAGGTTGGGCCCGATAAGGCCCAGAACACAATTGGGCTTTGTCTCTCATGGGCCCGCTAAAACAATTCTTAGGCCTGCAGGTTGGGCCCGATAAGGCCCATAACATAATTGGGCTTTGTCTCTCCTATGGGCTCGCGAAATCAATTAATAGGCCTGTAGGTTGGGCCCGATAAGGCCCAGAACACAATTGGGCTTTGTCTCTCCTGTGGGCCCGCCAAATTAATTCATAGGCCTTTAGGTTGGGCCCGATAAAGCCCAAAACATAATTGAGCTTTGTCTCTCCTATGGGCCCACAAAATAAATTCATAGGCCTATAGGTTCAGCCCGATAAGGCCCAGAACATAATTGGGCTTTGTCTCTCATGGGCCCTCGAAATCAATTCATAAGCCTCTAGGTTCGGCCCGATAAGGCCCAGAACACACTTGGGCTTTGTCTCTCCTCTGGGCCCGCGAAATCAATTGATAAGTCTCTAGGTTGGGCCCGATAAGGCCCAAAACACAATTGGGCTTTGTCTTTCCTCTGGGCCCGCGAAATCAATTCATAGGCCTGTAGGTTCGGCCCGATAAGGCCCAGAATATAATTGGGCTTTGACTCTCCTCTGGGCCTGCGAAATCAATTCATAAGCCTGTAGGTTGGGCCCGATAAGGCCAAGAAGACAATTGGGCTTTGTATCTATTATAGGGCCGAAAAATTAATTCATAGGCCTGTAGGTTGGGCCCGATAAAGCCCAGAGCACAATTGGGCTTTGTCTCTCCTTTGGGCCCGCGAAATCAATTCATAAGCTTGTAGCTTCGGCCCGATAAGGCTCAGAACACAATTGGGCTTTGTCTCTCATGGGCCCGACAAATCAATTCATAAGCCTCTAGGTTCGGCCCGATAAGGCCCAGAACAGACTTGGGCTTTGTCTCTCCTCTGGGCCCGCAAAATCAATTCATAATCCTCTAGGTTGGGCCCGATAAGGACCTGAACACAATTGGGCTTTGTCTTTCCTCTGGGCCCGCGAACTCAATTCATAGGCCTGTAGGGTCAGCCCGATAAGGCCCAGAACAGAATTGTGCTTTGTCTCTCATGGGCCCGAGAAATCAATTTCTAAGCCTCTAGGTTCGGCCCGATAAGGCCCAGAACAAACTTGGGCTTTGTCTCTCCTCTGGGCCCGCGAAAACAATTCATAAGTCTCTAGGTTGGGCCCGATAAGGCCCAGAACACAATTGGGCTTTGTCTTTCCTCTGGGCCCGCGAAATCAATTTCATAGGCCGTTGGTTCGGCCCGATAAGGCCCAGAACATAATTGGGTTTTGTCTCTCCTCTGGGCCCGCAAAATCAATTCATAAGCTTGTAGCTTCGGCCCGATAAGGCCCAGAACGTAATTGGGATTTGACTCTCCTCTGGGCCTGCGAAATCAATTCATAAGCCTGTAGGTTGGGCCTGATAAGGCGCAGAACACAATTGGGCTTTGTCTCTCCTATGGGCCCGCAAAATCTATTCATAGGATTGTAGGTTTGGCCCGATAAGGCCCAGAACACAATTGGGCTTTGTCTTTCTTCTGGGCCCGAGAAATCAATTCATAAGCTTGTAGCTTTGGCCCGATAAGGCCCAGAACATAGTTGGGCTTTGTGTCTCCTGGGCTCGCGAGATCATTTGATATGCCTAATTTTTTTCGGACCACAGACAAGTTCGGACCACAGACAAGACACAGTCGGCCGTGGGGACTTAGTTTGATCGATGTGTACTTTATAAAATTGTTCATCGGAATCCGGACGAAGAACAGAGCGAGGTAAGAATAAAGATGAAGCTAACGTGGAACAAGAACCCTAAGAAACGGTCTCGCGTAGCTTTGTCGAGTTTTCCGAACCTTCCTTTCGAGAAGGAAGCTCCAGAGACCCAACCTCAGCGCCAGTTTCGCCAAACTGCCGATCAACTGGAGTCGTCAGAGGTCGGAGGGACTCACTCGGAAGCAAAGAAGCGCGCTGAGTCGTTTAGATCCCAAGGAGACAAGCTCGCTGAGGTAAACCATCTGTGTGTATATATCGTAAAAACCTACAAAATTAGAGTACTTCAATTACAGCAATTTGGTCTTTTGGATTACTTCAGTTATTCATGAAAATGATTTCCGGGTTTAGAATTGGTAAACAGCCGTGTATGCTTCGATTCCTCTGCTTGATTGTGGTGAGCGTCTTCGGCATCACTTTTGTTCTGTATGATGACATGATATTACTTAAAAGGCTGTCTTTTTTTCTACCCATTTGATTGTAAATCATATGTATTGTGGCCACTCTCCTCCTTTAGCTTTGGAAATTTTTGGTCAGAAGTTTCTTCTGAGGTGTCTCGTAGATAAGTTTGAGTCGCAAAGTGGCCGCCTTTTTTCCTCCCTTAGCGTCCATGATCCGTGGTCTATGGAATCTCTGCTTTTTTAGGTTGTTTCTCGGCGTCAGTTGTTGGATTCTTCCTGTCTTATTTTCCATCAACTTCTTATGACGCCTTTGTTTATGGAACTACTTCAGTGCAAATCTGACACTTGATTCCTTTTTCTCACTGTGAAAACTTGCTACTGAAGGAAGGAAAATACGAGGAAGCTCTCGGGAAATGGGAATCTGCTCTTAATCTTGTGCCTCAAAATGCCGTCCTGCATGAACAAAAAGCACAAGTGTTACTTGAGCTTGGTGATGCATGGAAAGCACTCAAGGCTGCAACACGTAATGCTTGAAGCCTTTTTTATATATTGCTTACTTTTGCTTATGTACTATACAACGTTTGATGGATTATATTCGCCAAGAATCCTCGTAATAGTTCCTATATTTTTCATTCTTCACAGGAGCCATTGAGATAGATCCATCGTGGGCTGAGGTACTTACACTCTGTTGCCTTAAATCATACATTGTTTCTCTCTATATGTAAGAAAAACGCAGAAGCTAATGAAAGCTATTTATAACTAAACCAGCTTTCCGGGTTAGTGGATCTGCTTACTGGAGTATTCACGGGCTATTGATTCTGTATAAGATTATATGGATGTTGAAAGCTTTGTTAGAGTAATCAGATTCCTAATTTGTATGGTTAAACTTTTGTAAAAATTCGCCTTTTTTTTAGGCGTGGACTACTCTTGGAAGAGCACAACTCAATTTTGGCGAGCCGGACAGTGCTATCAGGAGTTTTGAAAGTGCATTATCAATCAATGTGAGTTCCACGAAAAATCGACATTAAGCTGATATATTTTCACTTTTTTCATTTCTTTAGTCCCATATAGATCTCAAGGACGTGTTATTACCATTCCACAGGCGGATTGCAGAGACGCGAAAGACGATTTACAAGCTGCTAAGCAACTAATTAAGAAGAGAGGGCAGCTTCAGACATCAGGACAGGACACTGACGCTAAACGTTTTGTGGTCGGCGACAAGAAGATAGAGTCAAACTAAAGAAGCAGAGACTTGTGATTTAGGTAGAGTAGAAAGTAGTGCCTTCGTAGCGTACAGTGTAATAATAACAACAAATCAAGATTTTTCTTCATCAAGGCAGAGACTTAGCCATTTGTCTGAGAAGAAACTTCTGAATCTTTCCAGTAGAAGTCTTTGGAAGCTCCTCCTGGATTACCACATTCCTTGGAACCATATACTTTGGCAACTTGGTCTTGCAAAACTCCCTTATATCTCTCTCAGACACAGACCCATCGTGATACTTCAAGCTCACAAACGCACACGGAGTCTCTCCCCACATCTTGTCTGGTTTAGCCACCACAGCTGCTTCCATAACCACCGGGTTTGTGTACAGAACCGTCTCGACTTCCGTGCTGCTGATGTTCTCTCCTCCGCATATGATCACGTCCTTTGATCTGTCCTTGACTTCCAAGTAACCGTCCGGGTGCATCACACCAATGTCTCCAGTGTAGAACCACCCGTCTTCTCTCATACTTGCCGCGGTGCCTTCCGGGTCTTTGTAGTAACCCAGCATGACAGAACCGCCTCTGAAGACGATCTCTCCCACGGTTTCTCCGTCGTGCTTCACGCTCTTCCCGGTTATCGGGTCTCTCACGTCAGCTTCCGCGAAAACCGCGGTTCTTATTCCTTGCCTTGATTTCAGTTTTGCTCTCTCGTTTGGTCCCAAACGATCCCACTCGGGCTTCCACGCACATGAGACATTTAGACCACCCGTTTCTGTCAACCCGTAACCGTGACCCACATCAAAACCGAGGTTCTCGGCGCTGGAAATGACTGTGGCCGGCGGAGGAGCTCCAGCTGTCATAACCCGAACCGGCCGTTTAAGCTGTTTCGGAGCTGGATAATTGGTCAACATGTTGAGAACCATTGGCGCGGCGCACATGTGAGTCACTTGATGCTTGTCGATCAACTCGAAAATAGTCGGTGCGTCGACTTTTCGGACACAGATGTTTGTGGCCCCCACAGCGGCTGTGGCCCATGTGTAGCCCCAACCGTTGGCGTGGAACATCGGTAGTGTCCATAGGTAGACCGGACGGTTAGGCATAGACCAGTCGAGCAAAGAGTTTACGGTGCTCATGAAAACTGCCCTATGGCTAAGCACCACACCCTTAGGAGACGATGTTGTTCCCGATGTGTAGTTAAGCACCATTGGGATCCACTCGCTGGTAGGACGGACCCACTTGAACGTCGGATCTCCTCTCTCCATAACACCTTCGTACGTGTCAAGAAAATCCACGTCAGCCGAGGATGACAGTGACATGTTGCCGTCATCTTGGAGGAGGACGAGACGAGGTTTCTCATTCTTGGGCAAGAGCGACACAGCTTCGAGGACTAAAGAACTCGAGTTAGGGTCGACGAAAACGAGCTTGGATTCACTGTGACGCAGGAGGACCGAGAGTGCGTTAGCGTCTAAACGCGGGTTGATGTTGTTGAGGACCGCACCGGACATTGGAACAGCAAACTGAAGCTCGTAGACGGAAGGGACGTTTGGACCAATAACGGAGACGACTTGGCCACGGTTGATTCCGAGGGAAGAGGAAGATAGAGTCGAAGCGATGCGGAGACATCGGGAATGAGTTTCAGACCAAGTACGGACGGTGGTTGTGTGCAGGAGAGAAGGAGAGTCGCCGTAGACTGAGGCGGCTCGTTCTAAGAAGCCGAGAACAGTGAGAGGAGATGAGTTTGAAGGGTGTGGTGGGAGTAAAAGTTCCATAGTTGAATGTCTAGATACTTTATCTATAATATGACTAAATGTGTTAAGTTATCACTTTTGATACGGCATTGGTGAAATATATATATTGGAAGTAAAAGTTCCATAGTTGATTGAATGTATATATATTTTAACTATATAATATGACTAAATGTGTGCTTGTTGGGAACTGCTTGTTTATCTTCTAAAGTTATATCATTTTTGACAAAGGCATTAGTGGATTATATATATATTTTTCCGGATGTGGTTAGGTGAAACAGAAATCACTATCTTGCAATATTATATTTCGAGTTTAGCTAATACTGGAATTACAAGTAATATACCTTAGCTTCTAGTGGTGGACCGTGTTATTGTTTGGGATAATCATATTGGAAAGCTTCAAGTTTTGAAGAAATAGCAAAATGAAAAATAACAATTTTTTTTTTCTTTTTTCTTTTTACATTTATATACTTTCTCTTCTTTTCTTTTGTTTTCCCTAACAACGACATCATTTTTGCACGATACAATTTGAGTAGAGAAAAAAGAGCAATTACACAGTAACGTGAGAAAGTGTCGAAAGAAATATATCACCTTATATGATATTGGTCGCTTGAGAACCTGTATTGACCTGATCCAAGCTTGCTAACTTGCGTCGGATAAGCTGCTGAATTATATTTAATTAGTTTGTTAGTTTCCAAGTAGCTTGGTGGAGCCTCGTTTATCTCTCCTTCCAAGTCTCATATACATCGATCTGTACGTAGCTTGAAATTTAGGTTAAGTCAGGTACAAGAGATGCTAAACAGTTTGCATAAAGAGAAATATATTATAACAAGAAGTTAATGCATATCTATCGACAAATTAAACATAGTGAATTGACTCGACGTTATTTATCCCAAATTAATGCTCAAAGGCTGTTGGAGGGTGGAAGTTTGCAACGCAAGCTATTAATTAAACTGAAATATGGTACATAGTTTTTTGGTGGCGATAACTAAATATTTGAATTGTTCGGTTTGGAAACCCACTCAGTGATTTATGAATTTATCCGAGATATAACCAATTGCGAAAATGTTTTATTGAGATGTCAGATGTATCTTTATTTCGAAGATAGTTAAGACAAAACGATACTCGGATATTTTATGTAATAGTAATAACGAATAACTATTAACGTGAACGCAATTATGGTTGCATGCATGATAGCAGAACCGTACTGCATATTTATCTTATATTTAGTAATTCTCTTATATCATTTTCGGTTACCAACCTCTTTAAATTAAATTAATAAATAATCATTTTGAAGTTTATGTTCTACTTACACGTATGGATCGAAGTTCGTGATTTGCAGGGCGAGCCCTGAATTTTAGGAGTTATAGATAATATATAGTTAAAATGTCAATATTTTTTTTCTTCTAACAATTTAGGGGCGATATGACTTATGTTTATTAAGCTTTCAAAAATTGGGAGTTAAGACAAATGTCTCAATTGGCTATGTCCAAGGCCGGTCTTGATGACTTGTGAGTTTACTATATTACCTAGAACCGTCATGTGGATGACCCTAAAAAAGGTTTATTGAATTAAATGAGGTATAATAAAAATGATAGTTTTCAAAATTTCTCAATATTGAAATTGCAAAAACACATCTCTACGTACATCTGTTCGAATGGAACCTGATTTCATAATACTGTCTACATATTTATCTAACCATATTTGGCATTGTAGAAAACAAAAGATCGAGAGATTATGTTCCTCATTCGAATTGGAGACAATTAAATGAAACAAAAATCTTATATGACGATTGATTTGAGCTAGTCATATGCACTTTATTGCTATTTTGATAAGGACGCTTGATTCGAGGTACTCTACTTTATTGCTACATTCATGTACGTATATACAACTACTCCTTCAATTAGATCATTTATAAGACTGACTTTGATACTAGGGCATGCCAAGAAAACTACATTTTGATGCACAGCACATTTTTGAACTTTAAGTGACGTATTGTATAACTATAGAGTAAGTTTCAACACAAAAATATAGAGAATACCTAAAAAAAATCTATGGCAATGCCAATAAAGTTGCAATACATATAAGACATGATGGAAAGTTGATAGGGATCATGAAATTAATGTGAAATAAATATATATATCAGAGAAAATAGGGGCAAACTTTCATATATCTCTCGAATTTTATATTCCAACATTATTGCGATGATATCCCTTTTTCTTCTTGCTGACTTGAGTCTATTTCATGTCATTATTATAAAAACATTAGAGGGTAGCTTTTGTTCCATTACCATTGTGTTATTATATTCTTTTTCCAACAACCATTGTGTGTAATTTATGTGATACTTTTAATTTCATCTTTAATTCCAAAATGAAATATTTGTCAGTAGAGTATGGTGAGGTCATATTTAGTGTCTAGAAATTGTACTATTTACTCAATGCCACACGGCCCACACCTAATATATTATACACATTATACGTATGTAATTTTTCAGACGTTATAATTCATCATAGTACAATTCTTAATTAATTCTCAAGTTGAATACTAGAGCATGTTATACCCCTGCGCCATTCGAATTTAGTATATGATCTGTCTCCAAGAGATTCTTTGGATTCAAACGATTAAATTAAGAACTCGAAGTTTATGCTCTGTGAAGGAGAGGTCAACCATATTTCAATTTCGTTTCGGTTAAGTTTTGTATTTTTTCGGTTTTAGAAAAAATAATAACCAATGTAGAATTTATATGCATTCATATTTTTATAACTATATTATAATTAATTGATAAAAAAACTAATATGATTAATATAAATCTAGTTCCATATAATTTTTTTTTCTTTTCTGTATAATTAGTCTCAGATTTTAGAATACCTAAAACTTTTGACTAAACTGAGACTCATTTGGTCTTATCTGAATTGAACGCAATATGCAATTATGCACATTTGTATATGGATAAATTGAGTTCAATGCCAATTGCGTAATATCATCAACATGCGCATCTTTGGTCGAGGCCTAATTTTTTTCTTACTCCCGTAAGATAGTCAAAGGATTAGTTCATTATAATGCAAAATTAGCAGAAGGGGCTTTTGATTAAAGAATTCAATCGTCCAAAGGCTATCTTCAGAATCCTCTGTCTTACATTGAAAAGTTAGCAAAATCTGCAAATTTCCAAAAAGAGCACAAATTTGTAGAGACGAATCAATATTAAAAGTCTTGAAAATTAGGAAGATGAACAAAGAAAGAAAAGAAAAAACTTTTTAGAGACAAGAAGCTATATAGTCTGTCTGGTTTTGTTTTACCCAATCCTTCATTCAATGGATTGGGAAGTCATCTGTTCTTGATCTTTAAGAGTGTCAGCTGCGTTTAGAAGCATGTCCATTCCTCCTACGCTATTATCCAATTCTCCATTGCCTTTACTTCGCGGTTTGCTCTCGGCTTTTATCCCTTTTTGTTTCTCCAAAGTCCCCATCTTCTTCTCAAAAGCCTTTCTCACTTTGCGGACTTTCTGAATTGCAGCTTTACAAGTCGTGCAAAACCATTCTCCCTCTGGAATCGATGCACATGGAGGTTTCATGCAATAGATGTGATACGCATCATCACACCCATCACACAAGACAATCTTATCATCATCCTTGTCAGTTAGACAATTTCTGCATAAGCACGAAGAGCAATACCAACGAACACCGTGTAGTTTTATTTGCTTTGAAGTCAAACACCTGATGTGGTAATACTTGTGTGGGCAAAAAGGGTGATCACATGTTATGAACCTGCCACCGCCATTTTCCACTTTTGTTCCACAAGTCCTGCAGAGTTCAGAATCTCTCTTCGTCTCTACGCCGTCACCTCCATGATTCATGTTACAGCTTGAATTCTCTTCAGATTCGTTTGAATCTTCTTTACATTCTGTACTAGTATCAACACATTCGTTATCTGTCTTCATCATCCTTTCGGTTTTCATTCTTTCACACACTACGCAATTCTCGTGAGGTGATCCGATTCCATTAGCTGTGCAGTTTAGACAATACCAACTATTCGTCGACATCCCTTTCCCACCCGGATGTGCACATGAGACATGGTACATATCTTCACAATGATCACATGCTAAACAGTCTCTCACCGCTGCCTTCTCTCCACATAGCTTGCAAATGTCATAAACGCTGTCATTTCTGATCATCTCTACATTAGGATAAGGCTTCGATTCCCCAGTGTAGAACTGCTTCAACTTCCAGATTTCGAATAAAAGAAAAAAAAAAGACATATTAGGGGATATAGATAATGAATTTATCAATAAACTAGCACCTTGAAGATAATTTTTTCATGAGCCTCACCTGTTCGGTACAGGAGGTCTTTGAAAGCTCTAAGAGACTGTTAGCAAGAACAGCCATATCATTACCAACATCCTGTATTTTTTGCCAGACCTGAAATTAAGAAGTTAGGTTTAGTTCTATGTCTAGTTTCGATCTGACGCATAGCATGTTCAAAAAAAACAACCAAATTCCTTCAAGTTGAGAGTTTGAGGTCAGCTTGACAGCTTCCTAACCATGACATCGTAAAATATTTTTCACAATGCTAAGGATAAGAAAGACATGACAATCTGTTAACATGGATAGTTATCTTCAGACTAGGCAGAGTTTCCATTGATTACCTCTTGGAGATCCGTTGAAAAGAGCACAGGTGAACGTTCATAAAAACCCTCTTGCATCCTGGTGTCTATCAGAGTTCTGCACGTAATGCCTTCAATCTTGACCCCTTGAAGATTTTCGGAAAGCAACTTACTTAGGGATGCAAACTCCTTTGAAGCTAAAACTTGAGACAGAACATTCTGGCAACCGGCTGTCACAGTCTCATACTTGGGTTCGGTTGTTCGTTTATCTGGATTTGAAAGCTCAGGGAGTTCACCAGTAAGATGAGTTCCCATGCTGAACCTTTGATTATTTAGTTCACAAGCGACAGACTCCTGTGCAAAAGTAATTAAAATGAATACATTAATCCAAACAAGAACGAGCTAGCAGGTTTTAAGAGCATATTTGTGAAAGTAAATCATGGCCACAGGAGTTGATCACACACATATAATGAGACCAATTTTCAGACTTGAATGCACAATGCAGTAAACACTTGTCAGGTTCTCAACAAGCAAAGTGTAAGCAGCCAGCATTAATGGGAATTCTATCATCTGCAAAGCATTTCCTGAAACTAGCTATCACACACAAGACACCCATGTCATCTGGTTACATAACCGCAAATCGTATTATTGAATAGCCACACAAAGATAAAAGGAATGACCCTTACTTTTTAGCTCCATCAACAAGATGGTGCACAATTGAGGGCAATATTCAGAATTGAAGCATCTACCAACCATCACTAGATTGTAATAGAACCAGAAAAGATTTGTCCGGGGTCAAAAATTTATAATACAACCAAATACATAACCATTGAGGTGTGCGAAACTTGTAGCAACTACATATAGTCATATACTCTAGCAGTTCAAATCAATCATAATCAGAGTCAAGGAAAGTACCCGGCTTCCAGAGTGGCTAACACCTTCCATAGAAATCCTCTCATCTTCTTTACATTTACCCCCAGAAACGGATCTCCCAAGTTTTCTCCGCTTGTAAATTTGCAAGTTCTTGTTATCTCTGGAACTTGCATTAACAGAATTAGCCAAAGCACCACCTGCTTCACCGCAACTATCCAGTACACCAATTTTCACCAAACCATTTAGCCGATTACTCTCTGTACCTTCACCATTGCTTGTCACCTCGTCCACGAACATCTTAAAACGTACAGAAGAAACGAATGCTCTGACCTCCCACACTCCGGATCTAGGGTTTCATCCTTCTGTCACCCTACTGTAGAGAAAACAGCATTCACAATCCTTTACACAGCCAAAGACGAATTCTCGTTTGGGGAAGTATAATCATTTGACCATTAATTTGTCAAATAACTTCAATTTAGCACCCAAATGAAACCATCGAGATAAAAAAAGGAAAACTTGTGAATTCTCATTGCCAACAAAAAGCAATGAAATTGTTCTCTACTAAAACAATTTCCAGAAAAAAAACAATTTCTCAGACGCAGAAGCTTCAACGGAGCTTTCTCTAAACACTACGAGACGTAACGAAGCGAAGGCCAAATTTCAAAATTCTGCGAAAAGCGAGCAATAAACGACAAGGGGAAAAAGAGTAAAACCGTACCGGAGTGAAGAAATCTGCGTCCCGACGAACAGCAAACCCTAGAAATTTGCGAAAGGGTCGGATTTTGGGTCCCCGGAGACTCAGACTCGCCGGTGGCCCTGCAAATCCCCCGGCTTCTCTTATCTTTTAACCATTTTTTAAACTTTCGCGTCCTCTCTAACCGGTGGCATCATTTCAACTTGGATCTGACACCGGTCAAAACCGGTAATCAGCGACGTGATACTGACACGTGGAAGTAACTAAAACATAGCAGACTCACGGTAAACGGCGTCCGTCCAACAGCCGCGGCTGATCGTGGAGTGCACGCGCTTTATCAGTTATATTCATGAGACCTGGGTAAGGAGCATTTATCGGGACTTTTTAGTATACTTACGGCTTATTTGGTTCAACTTTTCACTTTTCAAAATGATACCTTATAATTTGCCTTGTGAAAAACAGAAACTTGTGGGTATTTGTAGATACGAGTATTTGTCAAAAATTAGTTGATTTCCAAATTATTTTTCTTAACTTACAACTTGTTAATTTATAAAAAAAAAATACTTAAACAAAATAATATAAATAATGAAACAAGTTTGTTAAAATTTGAAAATACAAATTATCTAAGTTTCAAAATATTCAAAAAAATATAAATACTTAAAATAACATTTGAAATATTGAAAACAACATGAAATTTGTCTTAATTCCATTTATTTCTATAAAATTAAATGATTCACAAAAAAATATATATTCAAAAACTTAATTATATATCATAAAACTATTTTTAATAATTTAATAATATATACTAGCTATAATAATAGCCTTGTCAAAGTCTTCCTCTTTGTCTCTCTCTTGGGCCTCTGTCTCAGACTGTGTTAACAATATATACACTTGTCTCTGTTTCGTGATATGAGAAAATAAATCTTTGTTTCTCAACTTTTTTCTAGTGTTAAAAAATGGGTTCAAGTGTATTGTTAACACTCTTCATTATACAACATACAATCACCAGTCAGCACTACTACTGTCGCTTTGAGCAGACTTATCATCCCACTACGGATTTGGTATCCTTTTGTTGTTGCTCACATCCGTTTATCGCAAATGAGAATCCTAACGCTTGCGTGTGGTCCTTCCCCGGTATCGTGAACCCCAGCTGTCCAACCGATGGCTTTAGCCACTTGTTGAAGTTGGTCCATCAAAGACAGTGAGTCCCTTATGTAAACCCGTCCTCCCGGTCTTAGCATTCTGTCCATCTCCACCATAATCTTTGTTATCTTGCACCTATGTTCCGCACCAAACGCAATTCATTACCCCAGTCAAGTTTCTGAAACTTTATGTCTGAGTTCAGCACAAAGTTTTTACCTCTTCTTCTCAACAGAGAAGAGAAATGCAGCATGTATTAAGTCGTAGGTTCTTGGGTAGGTGTCAAATGGCTCACACCTAGAGAAACCAAAGTGCAGAGAGCTTAGATGTGATCTTGTGTTAAGATACGTGGGATTACAAGTAAAAGAGCGAATGGGGTATATATCGATCTATACCAGTCGTGCATAGTCCCTACAAGCCCCCGGTCATAGATAACTGGCAAGGTGTTGAATCCACTTGTGGGAACAACGTTCATAACCCAACAGTCAAGTCCGAGATCGTTTAATGCTGCTGCAAACCTACAAAAGTCAAGAGATATCAGGTCAAGCAAACTTCGATATGACAGAAACAGAAAAAAAGGTGTGATTGGTGGTTACCCTCCGAAGCCAGCTTTCATGTCCAGCACATTCCTTAGCTTGAACTCCTTCCAGCGAAAAACCCGCACATAACTCTCTACTACCTCAAACCAAAATCTTGACTCTGCCTTCATAATTTCCTTTCGGGATATATAGGCATCCATTTGAATGCTCTGTAGCCTCTCCGGCGGATTATGAAGACGTGCAGGCCAGGTGGAAACATTAGCCCCGTAGCCATTATCAGGTAACCGAGTGATGCAAGGTTTCATATCCACGTACCTGGAACAGGTGACCATAACCACAAAGCTCAGATTTTTAGAAAGTTCTAAATTGAAAAGCTGGGAATTTGGTGTTTCCATTTCTATGCAAGAAGGCCCAATACTATTACAAATGAGACTTTGAGATACGTTTACGTACCAAACATCATCGGGATCATCATCGGATCTGCACAAAGGAGGCTTTGCTCCAGCTTCACGGTTGACATAGCAGCTGTTGTTTAGAGGCTTCCTCCACACAGCAATATATCCCTCTTTCTTGATAAGCTCCCAACAGATTCGGTTCGTAAGGTCTACCATTTCTGGAAGAAGATAGATCCAAGAGCAGAAACAACACACATTTGTTAGTTAAGTCTCCATAGCAGACATTTTGTTTTGTCAATTAATACACGAACCTTTCCATTGCTCTTGCAAGTTATCCTCGTGTTTGTAAACAGGTTGTGCAGCCCAAACAAAGTACCCTCCTGCTCTGAGCATTCTATTAGCTTCAAGAAGAAGTATCCCATCTGTGTGTAATTCATCCAAATAGAAAAAGCTTTAGTCACATAGTATGGCAACTCTCAAAAAACATTATAGGAGAATGGGAAATTTAACCATCGCGAGTCCAATTAATTCTGCATCTGGAACAATGAATCATCTCAAAAGACTGGCTTGGATACAACAACCTCCGTGTGGCAAAGACAGCCACCATTGCAGGCACACCACGCTCCAATGCAAACTGGATCTGATTCTCATGGACATCTTTCGGTGCTACGGACAAGGTTGTCGTGTTACGCTGCATCAAAAAGGCACCAAAGCTCGCCACACCGCAGCCAATGTCCAAGGCAACACGAGTGCGTGTTCCAAATGTAATGTCAGGAATCATCTACAAATTCCAACCTAAGAGAATATAAGATCAACCACGAAAGAAGATGAGCCAATAACAACCCCGGAAAAATGCAGGGAATTGAAACCTGAGAGATCTGATCCAAGTACTGATCAGCTCCATGGATGAACTGAGTTCCACCTCCTGGGAAAACAAACTTGTCTTTCTCTCTTCTTATCCAATTTTGACCTCCTTTGTCTTCCACTAAGCGTGTATGCGGCACATTGTTGAACCATATCTGCCACAAGCAAATGCATCAGTCACTAAAGTTCAGTGATTTTTCACTGACTCTCATACAGTTATATTAAAAGTGGCTTAGACAAAGCTATGGCGGAAGTAAAGGAAGGTACTTTATCAAACTATTTCACCTTGTCTCTGCTTTGTGGCCATGGGATTGGCTTCTTGTAGCCGTCTGGAGGTGGAATCAAGCAATCAAGGCTCTGCTTAGGGCAATGTCTCTCGTAATTCTCCCCTCGATCGCTACTGTTCAATCTCTTGATCTCTTCCTCGTTGTCCAAGCAGGGGATGTAATCTGTCTTCCTTTTGTCACACACAGTGAGTTTCTCAATCGGAAACTCGACTTTCGTATCACCATCATCTCCGGTCGCTTCCTTTTCCCTTTCCGACGAAGAATTTCCGGTCTTGAGCTCGTCGACGGAGTCCGGATCGAATCCGCCGATTTCAAACGAGTCCGACATGGCACCATTCTCGTCGATGATTCCCGTCCGCACCACCGTCGGTGGAAGCGGTGGAGGCGAAACTTTGAGACGAGGACGCGGCGGAGGAGATGGCGCCGCCGCGACGACGGAGGTTATATTGGTTTCGGCGACGTTGGAGGAGACGGGAAAGAGAAGAGATGGGTAAAGGAAGGAATCTGAGAAGTGGTTGACGAGGAAAATGGTTGTGATTGAGAAAATCGCAAAGGCAATGACTTTGACCAATCTCGGCGTCTTCACTACGTCTAATCCAAAGTCGGAGAGTTTCATGGCGGTTCACGCCGGCGATCTGATGATCGCGACAAAGCGAAGCAGTTTCACGACAGATCGAGCGAAAACAGAGATTAGTGGATCTCCGGATTCTAAAAGTGACAATCTAAGCGGCGAGGAATTGATGACCAGACGCCGGCGACGGTGGAGAGACGGAGGAAGGTGGAGGTTGAGACACGTGGATGAGATGGTGGTGAGGAAATTGATGGGAGTGAGTGGAAGGTGCGAAACTCGACGACTCGCATGAAGACAATGAAACAGATGGAGAAAGAATAATTAACGTATCATATGAAACCTAGTTACAACCTACAAACCATATGCCTTTTTATCTATGGTCTCTATTTTTATTTTATTTTTAATTCCTTAAATGGAAAATTACAGATTTTGGTCAGAACCTACTGGATCAACGCTTATCTTTAACTTATTTAATAATAAAAAAAAAAATCTTTAGTTATGCTTGAATCTGATTGGGTTAAGAATCACATTTATCTTTTATTTTATATAGTTGAGACTTGAGAGGATCTAATGTACGATTTTTCAGTTAGGTCTTTCTTTTGACTTGCTGAGTTTAGAGATATCGTATATTACCCACATGCCCACTCACGTGCTTTTCAATGGCCCATTAGTGCCAAAGAGTACTGTATGTACCTATATAGAAAGAGAATCCTAAAATAAAAATTTGGCAATTCATATTTATTGGGAATCAAATAAAAAAACACACTAGTTAACAACAACAACAAAATTATGATTTGGTTTCATAAATCTAAGGTTGTGTGTTGATACTCCAACTAAGGCTATATATAACTGATGTTGATAGACTGTTTAATTTTTTGACAAAAAAAAAAAAAAAAAAAAACTGTTTAGTTAGAAACCTTATTGGGCCTTATTGTTAGTATAATAACTTAAAAGCCTTCATTGCGGCCCATTTAGAATACGAAATTATTTTATTTAATTTTTTTTTCTTACAAGAAATTAGCGCGTATGTCTGGTTTATGTGTCGGAACGGAACGGCTCTGGTTTTTCGAATCATGCATTTATGGTTTATACAGCGACTGACTGAGGAATTCGGCGAAGTGAGTGAGTGACGTGCGAAGGGACCAAATCCTTCGTGATTCGTTTGAGTAAAGTAAGCTAATTTTTTGCTTAGATACAGGATTGGATCTTTGTTTATTTGTACAGATCACGAATGCTTCCTCCGTTATAATCTCTCAGTTCTTTATGAGATTTTACTTCAAGGGCTTTGTTGGCTAACTTCTATCTCCACCGTTCCTTTCAAATTTTGAACAGTACCCATGTTTGAATTGATCTGTAATTACCCGAAAGTGTCTTAATTTGGGTCGGACATGCTTCCATAAAGTTTCCACTTTTTCATTCTCTTTCCACCTTCTGGTGTGGTGGAAGTGGAACATTAGCTGTATGATGTTCTTGAATTTTGGGTCAGTGTTGTATTAGGTTAAGTAATTGTGCGTTGAATGTCGTGGAACTCATTTTAGATACTCAGATCTCAAGTTATCTTATGTTGATGCAACGAGTCTGATCAATTTTATGTGTTGTTATGCTGTTGTCAAAACTGCTTGTTTCAGGATGAGGACACCCAATAGCTCTAAGGTCGGTACGACAACTGTGAAGAAGAAAATAGTCGCTCTGGGTAGAATGCTTGCTCGTTGTGGTCAAGTGAATGCATCAAGCGAGCCAATATTTATTGCTTCAGCTGAAGATGGTGAAACCAACAAAACCAATATGCAGATTGTTTGTGCTGATGATCGCGCTTCCGATTTGGAGTATGATTTGGAATATAAGAAGTATCTGGCGTGCTGTAGGGAAAGCCTTCCCCATCTGTATTTGCTTGAGGGGGACACTTCTCCAATGGGTATTATGTATAATGTTGATGAAGAAGCAACCGATAGGAGTAGAGGCAGAAAAGTAAACGTTGAGAAGAGTAGAGCAAGGAGAAGATCAAAGTCTCCTCTTTTGATTTCCGGTGTTTCAAAGAAGTTGAAGACTGACAATGGTGAAGAAGATCATAAGTCGAGTTCGATAACTGTCTTCAGGAAAGAAGTTGTTCTACAGGGAAGGAAGATTGCTCTGACCAAGAAAAGTATCAAGCTAGAGCATACAAGTTATGATGGCAGAGACGCCCAACAAAAGAAAGAAGTTGCTTTACGGGGGAGGAAAATTGCTCTGACCAAGAACACTATCAAACTGGAGCCTTCAAGTAATGATGTCAAAGACACCCAACAAGAGAAAGAAGTTGCTCGACGAGGAAGGAAGATTGCTCACACTATCAAATTAGAGCCTACAAGTAATGTCAAAGACACCCAACAAAAGAAAGAAGTTGCTCGACGAGGAAGAAAGCCCAAGAACAATTTCAAAGCCTGCAAGTTGGAAAATGGGGAGAGCAGTGCAAGGAGAAAGGGAAAGCCTCAGACGATTTTGAGAGCTTCAAAGAGACTGCAGGCTGAGATGATTATCCCAGTGGTTAACACCAAAGAAACCCAACGAAAGAAAAAGGATGCTTGGCAAGGAAAGAAGAGTTCTGTGGCCAAGAGCAATTTCAAAGCCTACAAGGAGGAGAACGAGGAGAGCCGTGCTAGGAGAAATGAAAAGTGTCAAACGATTTTCAGAGCTTCAAAGAGACTGAAGACTGAAAAGGGAAGAGCAGGTCACAACTCGATTTCAAAGACTATCCCAGTGGTTAACACCAAAGACACCAAACGAAAGAAAGGAGAGGCTCCGCAGGAAACGAAGATCCCTGTGACCAAGAACAGTGCTAAATCAAAGTCTACAATTCATGTCAAAGACAACTTACTTCACAGTTTCAAAGCTCACAAGAGGGAGAATGAGGAGAGCCGATCCTTAGTAGATAAAAGCTATGAATATTTCTTAGCGTATCTGAGAAATTCCATTACTGTCTTTGAACCGGATCGAAAAGTGAAGCCTGAGAAAGATTTAGTCCCTTTGTCCGATCCAGATATTATTGCAGTCAGTGATTATCCATTTTCTGATGGAGGCATATCCCCATTCGAGGCAAACAAAGACGGCAAAGTAATAGTATGTGTACCTTCACTCTCTCACTTCTCTTTTGACTTCCGTCTTTTCTAATTCTTTCAAATTTTGATTCTTGACATTTTTCCTTTTGTTGCAATGTTTTCCAAGGATCTTGAAGATCGTAATGAACCTGACAATATATTCAACTCCTCGTTTAGCAAGAAGCTATTGGAAATTCTCAGACAGCCCTATGATAAAAATGAGTTCTTGCAACGCTGTCATGAAGCATCACACAAGAGACAGGTGACTCGGTCTAGGCAATTACGAGATGGAAGAGAGATCGAGTATAATGTTGATGACCAGTTGGGACGTTCATATCTCGACCAGTATCCAGGTAATCTGACTATTGCTAGGAATGATCTATGTAATAAATATTATGAGATCATCACTATGTCCTTCAGCTTTACCTTTGCTTTCCACTAGATGTCTACTCCCATTCCAAACATAATGAGTTTACTTTGGTTTGATTCTGCAGATTTTAAGCGTGTGTTCCGTCGTTGTCGTTATGAAAAGGATGATCCTAGAGCTTTGAACCTATTACGCGGGTTTTTCTTTTATTTCGAGGTACAGTTTTTCTGTTTCACGGATTACATTTTTTTGGCTACAACATGTGCAAGTCTTGGTGTCTGTGCATTGTTGTCATGAAACTCTCGTGTAAAACCTTGAATGCGTTATTGTTAATACAAAAAGGAATATGAGAGTAATTTGCACCATGAATTAATGTCTTTTATGGTTTGCTTCTTTTTGCAGAACATAGTTCTTGAAGGTGCATTCAAACCCTGGCTGTATGAAACACGTCTGAAGAGAGAATGCGGAGATATTGTATGCATCAAGTGAAGCCGCACTTGCAGAGCCCTTAAAGTACATCTTCAGTGAAACTGAAGACTCTGCAATTACATATTTGTATTGAAGATGAAGCAGAACGAGAGATTCTACAAGGTTTGTATTTGCTATCTCAAGGCTTCTTTTAGGTAGCAGTAGTATTTGTTGTTGTTGTAGTGTATGACTTCAAGTATTTAAACCACTCTAATTGTCATTCGGAACTGTTCAATCGCAGTGTAGTCTAGAGAAATATACGTAATGCTCGTTGTTATCCACTAATCAAATAAGGTGTTGATTGTTATTTTTGTGTGCAACTGCTCAAAACCATAGTAACATGCATATGGATATAAATCTATGCATGTAAATGAGGAACAAATGTGCCAAAGTGTTTATTGGGCAAAACCTATAATAGATATATACTCTTAAATGATTTGCGGTTTGTATTTAGCAGCGTTATTATGTCAACTCCATTGATGATTAGAATGCATGTGTGTGATTTATTATTCCAACTATAAGATGTTTCTCCTAAAAATGGACTTCAAAAGAAGATGAAAATTGTGAAACACACACCTCACCAATTGAAATCTACACCAACAACCTGGAACCGGGGAGGAACGAGGGCTAAAAAGAACCCCACAGATCCACCACCAGTCTTTCTATATATACACACAATAGTTTCAGTCAAAATGGGGTTTAGTCGAAGCTCGAAGAACGGCTTGTCCTGCCTTTAAGATAATCCTCAACAGAGACGCCTTGATCCAAGCTTCCCATGGAGATAGAGTCATCTTCAACATCAAGAAGCGCTACGTTAAGGTGTGACTGCAAGTTAGATCTTTGACACTGCTCATCCTTGGGCATCTCTGATTCATCTGAGTAACTACTCACTTGTTGCATTGCCCACTTGAGCGTGTCTTCGTCGCCTTTTAGTAGCTTTAAGACCTGCATCATTCCACACTCGTTAAGACAACTGTATATCAGTATGATTAGAACAGATTAAAAAACATGACTTACGATGCTCATTTTCGGTCTAGCTTGAGGGCTACGTCGAATACAAAGAGTAGCAGCTAACGCCATCCTCTGCATTTGGTCACCATTGTTGTTGTTATCCCCCAAACTCGGGTCTAATAACTGAGAATACTTCCCATCGTCTAGAATTGGTTTGGCCTGTACATGACCATTACATACACACATACTGGTTTTAACAAGAGCAGAGAAAAAGAATGAGTTAAAAGGGTATGCAGCAAACACATACCCACATGACAAGACTCTCTTGTCCCTTTGGACATCCGCTGCTAATCGGTTTTCTTCCAGAAAGTAGCTCCAGCAGAACAACGCCGAATGCATAGACATCTATCTTATCATTCACCTTACCATACATGAAGTACTCTGGAGCCAAGTAGCTGCAACAAGAAAAAGAAGATTAGTCAAGAACTTTTATAAAACATCAGCCAAAAACAAAACAGGATTCTTCCATACCCAAAGGTTCCCGCAACATCCGAGCAGGTTATGTGAGTTGTAGATATAGACGCCCACCTCGCAAGCCCAAAATCAGAAAGCTGGGAACAAGAATCACTAATCTTTTGAGTATTCTCGCTTCTTTTTTTTCTTTTCACTTTTCGTATTTGATATATGTAAAACCATTAGACTTGTACTTTACCTGTGGCTCAAAATCATTAGATAATAGTATGTTTGATGACTTAACATCCCTGTGGATGACAGGTTGTGAAGCACTGTTATGCAGATAGTCTAATGCCTCGGCCACTCCCACAGCCACTTTATACCTCTCGCTCCATTGAAATGCAAGCGAATCTTTCTTGTTTCCTGAATTCGAAACCAAGCATTTGTTTAGTTCCATGATCATATAAAATAGAATCTCAGAGTTGTTTAAAAAAGGCAAAGGCTTGTCTAAAATGTACCGTGAAGGTTCTCTTCGAGGCTTCCTCTTGAGAGATAATTGTACACAAGTAAAAGGTTGCTGTCTTCAAAGCAAAAGCCTAAAAGGGAGATAATGTTCTTATGGCGTAGTGTTGTGATAATCTCGATCTCAGCCACGAAATCATTTAAGACATCTTCGGTTTGCTTGAGAATCTTCACAGCAACCTCTGTTCCATTGGACAGACAACCTCTAAAAACCCGGCTGCTGCCTCCTATTCCGATGAAATTATCTGAAACCACAATGCTTTTCTTAACAAGAGGCTTTCAAAATTTTCAAGAACTTTAAACATGTCATCCATATAAAGGAGAGAAGAACAAACCAGCGGAGAAATCTGATGTCACTGAAACAAGTTCCTTGTACTTGAAAAACCGGCAAGTGGAAGAGAATCTCTCATAAAGCCCCTCTAATTCCTCAGGGAGCTTTCTTTGACTACTGTGAGGAGAAGACTTCTTGGTGATAGAGTTAGTACCAACAGGAACAGCTGCGTTTAAGCTTGACAATTTACCATCAGAAGAGTCATAACCAATTTGCTTACTGTTCCTCGGAGGAAGCTTCAAAGCCCATTGAGCTACGGGTATCTGTTTCGACGAGGTCCTAGGAGTAGTACAAGGTTGTCCTGACGAAGAAAAAGCACGCCGAAGCAAAGGCCAACCTGGTATAGGTTCAGGCTGTTTCCTAACCAGCATTGTTGTAGAACCGCCTGATTCTTTTCGACCTTTCTCAGGTACAATATCATTTGCTTTATGGCACTCATCATCATCTTCACTCCTGCCGAAATCTGAAGCTCCAGATAGCTTTACAGGAGTTCTTGTATCATTTGAAGACAAAGAATCCGAACCACAAACCGAGCAATTCTCAAAACGAGCAGCCGCTAAGGCCTGCTTCAAATTCTGGCCACAAGATTGATCTTCCTTGGGAACCTCCTCGGAATGGCTAACAACTTTGGTAGTCGCACCTATTGTAACAGATCTCTGAAGCACATTCAACAAAGTGTTCCTCCGAGCATCTTCCTTTCCTATGACAGAAACCAAAACCACAACTTAAACCACTAAACCCAAAAGAAGTACCAAAACAAATCCTGAAACTTTTTTTTCAGAAAAAGGTCAAACCTTGAGAATGATTAGTGGTCGATGATGGAGAACCTTCTTTTTGGAACACGATTTTACCGTTGTTCACAGCATGAACCCAACAATCCTTTGGTAGTTTCTTCGCTAGGTACTTAGCTACAGATGATGATGAACGAATCGCGTGGTGACTTTTCGAAATCCCAACTAAAACTTTCGACGCACAAAACGATATCGCTTCTCGAGCTATGATCTTTCGAGCCGAGTTACCACGGCATAGCTTCAGCTTCAGATCCACCTATAAAAGAGATAAATTTTCAAAGGATCAAAATGAAGTCTCGAGATTGAAAGCTTCACACTTTGATTTCGAAATTACCTGTTTCAGATTGCAGAAACCTTCATAAACGTCAAGGACAGAGTCGAAAGTTTTCACCAAGGAGAGAAGCGAAGAGTTCCCTGCTCGATCGACAATCTCTACACAAAAGTCCAAACATTTATGTTAAAAACATAAAAATCAAAGCTTTCTGTGAAAACAAATAAAGAAGAACCCAAAAATGTACCGTTTCCAAGAATATGAAGAGCGATCACAGTATCACCAGGCTCGGCGACTTTAACCAAAGCCCAAGTGAGTAACTCTCTACTCGGCGCATCTAGCTTCACGCCGACGAGAATCGTACGGCCAACTCCTCCTTCCTCGACGGAGCTCCGTTTCTCTCCACCGTTTTCTATCATCTCTGAATGTTTTTTTTTCCGTCTCACAGAGATTTATCGATATTTCAAATGTTCCCTTTTTGGTTGACGTGTGTTTCCCAAAGACAAAAGAACATCGTTAATGATTATATATAAATCCCAAACAAAGAGAAGATCCTTTCTCTCTCTTCTCTCTCTCTCTCTCTAGTTGCAGAGGCTTAAGTTTTAACCGCAGGTTTGGTTTTGCTTTTGATGCTCGTCAGAAAGAGAGAGAAGAGCAGCCATCTTAGAAATTCCCTTTTAACTTCTCTTTTATTTTTTGCAGTTTTTATAAATGATTTTCTAACCCTTCTACTAGTACTTTACAGTATTTTTACTCACTTATTATCTCTTAATAATCATTATTTTTCCCTCTGTCGTTTTCCAATTTTGACATAGTCTCACTGTGCATTCATTCACAAAATGACGTAAACAATGTCTATATAATCATATAGTGACTCTATTTTCATCTGAAAAGCCGAACAAGATACTTTATCTCAGTTGAAATATTGATTCTATGATATTTTATATTTTTTTTACGGCCAAATATTGATTGTATGGTATATGTACTAAAAATCATGCAACTAATCTTAAAGAATAGTAACGGCCTAACGAGAAAATAAAAAACAAATCGAAGATAAAAACGGCGACAATAAAAAAGTTTAACAACAGAAAATCTATATAAATAAAAGTATTTGTTTCAAACTATTTTGTAGATTAATGTTTAAGTTATGACTTGTTTATATACTTTCCTTTTTTTTAGTCAAATGAAAACGAAAGAATAGGTAATTTACGCAAACGACATAATTAACTTCAAAAATATGGAAAAAATCATTTTTTTAATGAAATTATCGGAGCTTGGGACTGGCTTTATGACCATACCATATACTCTTTTAACAGTTGCATATGACATTTTGTGACATCACTAAAAACACATCTTAAAATGTAATGAAGAATCATCATTACCGTATACAAATGTAGCATAGCTACACCATATGGTTATAAAAAAAAAAAAATTGTCACAGTTAATGCAAAATATTTATACAGAAATAAACTATATAAAGGGGATGTGTAAATTAAAGAGGGAAATAAATTTTGCCTCTTCCAGCATGGGTCGGTGGAAATAAGACCGTTTTGTGGCTCAAACATGTCCGGTCCGAAGAACAAAACCCCCCCCCATGTCATGTGATCCTTCCAACAACCATATAACCTACACGTGTCAATCTGGACTATAATCACGTCATCATAACTGAAGACGTTTCCTCCCATGCTTACCGGTTGCCTCAGGTAACGTACACAGCATTAATTACGTAATTATATAAAACGGCGTTAAAAAGTGTTAGTAACGTCACGTAACGCCGTTCGTCATGCCCGAATCTATAGTTTGTATTTGTTACGTTTGTCATCATTGCCGAAGAAGAAGGTTAGTTATTATGGTGGTGGAGAAAAGATGGAGGGGAAGTAGTAACAGAATACCTGCCGTTTTAGAAGCGAGAAACGACACGCCAACTAAATCCGAAAGGCATGCGTCAGCGTCTACCTCATGATGAATCATGGACCCTATCTTCCTTTTTATCTCTTCTATCTCCATCTCACTATTTTCCTACATTTTCAAGATTATATTAAAAAGATTATTGCTATATGGGTGTCTTTCATTAATTGTTGTGTTTCGACGTAAGGAGAAGTATTTTTTTCATTTTGAATTAACGAAGGTATTGTTTTGGTTATTAATCCACAATGTTGAATAATTCAATGGCATAGATCGATTGAGAAATGAAAGTGGCAACAAAGTGAGAGGTTAAAAACATAATTAACCGGAAGATTAGGAAACGTAGACTACTTAGTTGGTGGCTTTTGTTTCCGCCACGACAACGCCACTCGATCTTATATATCCCATCTCATTTAATTTTAGTTTTAAACTCAATCATTCTCTTTCTTTATTTGTTTTTGTATCGTAAAATCATAATTAATACATGGAATCGAAAGACCGTATCCCAATAATTCGCATGATTTTTTGGAGCTGGATACTTTATATGTTTGCCTTTTATTATAAAGTGATAATTGTTTATTAGCTAGTACTATATGTACTAAAATGATTGATCACACACTCCACATTTTTATAGTACAAAAATTCGAGTTTCTGACTGGTCATATGATATATTCTCAATTCCGGGGACAATCTTTTATGTATTGAGAAATATTTTCAAAGTTGACTCATTAAAAAAATTAATAGATTAATGAAGTATTTAGATTTCCTAAAACCAAATTGATTTTGCAAAGAAGCGTGAACCATGACCATATATTACATACACACACAAAATATCATGACCATATGTATATAAATAGCATATCATAAATCGATGGAGAGTTACATGTACATGTCAGAGTTAGGCCAATTTAATAGACTTAAATGTGAAGATAATGAAATTTATTTATTCAATAATACAATTCAATGATAAAACACGTGTACTATTAATGGGTCATTGATTCAAAATTAAGACGACATGACAATGGTTATAGTCTAAAATAACTACGTTCGATATGATACTACTTGACACAAACCATAAGGGAAAAATCGCTGTATTTTTTTATGACAACAAGTTTGATGAATTTTCAACCTTTTTTTCTCAAGACTAGAAGTCTAAGTTTTTAGCAATTGTAAAAAAATGCATCCTAGTTTATTCTCAATGCATTGCAGAGGTAATACAACTTCAGAACTGCACGTAATATATGAATTGTATCATGTGTCACATAACAGGTGAATATTGATTTTGTTTTGAACATTCACACGAGTATGTTTATATTTAACAATCATCGATGCGTTGTAGATAAATTCAATTATTTCACTGAACAAAACAATTAGTAACACAGATGACTGCGATATATGAACAAATGTGCGATATGCAATGTTGATGTGGATGTTTCTCTAACTTGTGGTTGAAAGTCTTGAAAAACTCGATTCATTTTGTTCTATTTTTTATATCATATGTGATTAATTTTGGACCTACTATGAGTCTATGAACTAAGATGCTTTTGCCTGCATTAATTAAATCTGTTTAATGAACAAAACAATGAGAAGAGAAGACAAAATCGTGGTTACGACATAAAAGTTATTAAATTAAGTAGATTGTGATGAATGGGACCATTGTAATATTTCTGGCTAGTTACGTGTTACCATTTTGGTTCTTGTATTTATTGTCCCTTCTATTTTAGAGGTTGGTGTTTTTCTAGGTCCATGCACGTGAATTAGATGTTATTATACTATGTATCATATGCTCGCATTCTTTGTATATATATATATATATTTTTTTTTTTTTCAGAACGTCGTTCTTTATATATTCGTATGTAGTCGATTGTATATTTTTTTATATACGTTGTATTGCACTCAATACATTTTAGCAGACATCATAAAACACAACGCATAAAATAATTTTAGCTAAATTTCTATATATATCGTTGTCAACTTAGATACATATGTTAAATATAATATTTTTAATTTGATTTTGCTAATCATTTAGACGATAAAAATAATATAACATTGAATTTTAAAAAACTCGTCTCTTTTTATGTTCTATAATTATTTTTAATATTTTTATTGTCCATAAAATATTTGAATAAATACCTTTTTATAAATTTAATTAAAATTTAATTGTAGGTAATAGAATCTTATTAATTTTATACTCAACATATTTATGGCAATAATTTTTGCTATACGTTTTATAATTCGCTGTGCCAAAGTGGGCTTATAAACTAGGACTAAATTGGGTCGTACTCAATATTTTACACTAAAAATAAATATTATCTTTCTCGACAATCTTTAGGCCCAAGAGAAGAGAGTTTCTTTCACCATTAGACCCAAAAAAAGAAATTGCAACACTAACACCGCAATGGCAATAATTATAAATTTTTTTGTTTTGTTGCATCATATTATTATTCAAATTATTTTACAACTAACATGAGTACATGACTACGGATAATACAGTTCCACAAACAACTTTATATTAATATTTTATCTGCATCATGTATTCATGTTCATAGTCGATAACTTTACTCGTAAATTCGTAATACACATAACTACTACGAATAATTACACTTTACCTTTTTGCACCAATAATTTTTGTAGAAAAGGTATAAAACTTGTGACCAACTACCAGATAAATAGTTTCTTCAATCAGAAAATACTTTTTGAGTTTTCTTTTTCCAATGAATAAAGTAAATAATATAGATGCAATAATAGAACCAATGCAATAATTTAGGTGCATGCAAAGAAAAGGATGAAGAAGAAGTTGGCAGAATATTGAAAATTACAGATATACCCTCGATGGACTGCGCAAGTTTAACAATATTAAAAGCGCTTTTGACTCTCAAGAGGGTTGACAAGAAGATATATACGTAAAGCACGTGGCAACATCCGAGAGCGAGTATACATTTACGCGTACGTACATGGAACGTAAGCAGTGGGGAATTAGATACTCGCACTTTCCGAAATTAAATCAGATGAAATCTTAGCTGTATAGTGTTTTGTCTCTCCCTTCATCAAAAGTCGAATAAGGACAAAACTTAAAAGGAATCCTCAATTCGAGAAACCACGAAGGGTTTTTTCTTTTTTTCTTTTTCCTCTAAACTCTAAAGTTTGATTCAGTTCTTGTTCGTCTTTCATCTCGAAAGTGTTCTGCTCTGTTTGGTAAGTTTAATTTCTTCGGTTATACAAGTTATAGAAATCACCAAGTACATGTCTTGTCTTTGTTTGCTTCAATCGAAGCTATTATTCCCTGTTCTTTATGGTCTTAGCCTCATGGTTTTTATTCGATACCCTCAAAACGAAGTTTAGTCTTTTTGCTGAGTAAAAAACCTTTTCTAGTCTCTTTGTTGAAGCTTCAGTTTTGTGAGATCAACAAAAAGTTTCTCCTGTCATATTATTTAGTGCTTTAGTGTGTGGAAATATTTATTGATTGATGATTTCTTGGTCGATTTTAACTAGTTTTTAGTTGCTTGAAATGTTAACCTCACTGGCTCCAATGTAATTGTAATCTGCGTGTTTGTGTAATATGCAGTTTAGCTTTGGATTTTGAATAAGTTTCTTATATTGAACTTTCAGCTTCTGGACAATAGTTCGCGGGGATTGGTCTTGGTCTGAAGCAATGCAGTTATATCATCATCCATACTCATTAGACAGCCAAAGAGTGAGACTAGCTTTGGAAGAGAAAGGCATTGATTACACATCCTACCATGTGAATCCCATCACAGGCAAGCACATGGACTCTTCCTTCTTTAGGATGAATCCCAATGCCAAACTTCCTGTTTTCAAGAATGGTTCACACATCATTTTGGACACTATTGAGATCATAGAGTATGTTACTCACCATTGTTAATAATAATATAGTTTATTTGAATTGAGAGAAGAAGAGGAGAAGTAATTAAAGCTTTTGTTGTGGGGGTTCTCTGATTTTGCAGGTACTTAGAGAGAATAGCCGAGGTTTCCTCTGGTGTAGAAGATGCTACTTTTGGTAGAGAAGTTCTTGAATGGATGCGGAAGATTAGGGAGTGGGACTCGAAGCTTTTCACTCTCGCTCACATACCTGATAAACGTCGCCTCTATGTTTCCAAGTTCTTGAGGATGGTTGTGATTGCACGGATGGCTGAGTCTCCGGACTTGGCTAGTGCTTACCATAGGAAGCTAAGGGAAGCTTACGACACAGAAGACAAACTGAAAGACCCAGAAGCCTTGAGGAGAAGCAAAGACCATTTGCTTAGGCTTCTAGATGAGGTTGAAACGAAGCTGGAGGGGACGACGTATGTGGCAGGGAATGAGTTTAGTATGGCTGATGTGATGCTAGTGCCGGTGCTAGCTCGCTTATCACTGTTGGATTTAGAAGAGGAGTATATAAGCAGCAGGAAAAATCTTGCCGAGTATTGGGTCCTTGTGAGAAGGAGACCAAGCTACAAGAAGGTAATTGGAAGGTATTTCAATGGCTGGAGAAAATATGCGACACTTGTAAAAACTTGGATGTTTGTTAGAGTCAGAAGTTTGCTCAGAAAATATTGAATTGTCTAAAGATTTGGTTTCCTTGTTTTCCTTTTTCTTCCCCACTTTTTATGTTCATTTTACATAACATTGTTTGTAGAGTTGAGAAAAGTTTATACTCCTTTGATCACCACCACCAAAAAGGAAGAAAACAATAAAATTTTATTTAAGAAGCTTGCGACTCAGAAATTTCAAGGTATACTCAAAACTTCTTTGCGGAAGAGAATAAAGAATGTGATTGCTCGTACATTAAAATGTGACTTTTAATTATAAATGAAGTTTTTTTTTTTTTTTTTTGCTTTTGGGTCATAAACAAAAGAATTTAGAATATACTAAAAAGGGAAGAAGAGCACATGATTCCCCTAAAGGGGAATTTCCTATAAGCCAAATCAATCACTGTAATTCTCCTCAAGAGCTGCATTGTCTCCATTTCAACTTTCATGGACTGTACTTCTCTAAAGTTAAGAATTCTTAATCGATGATCTTCTTCTCTAAAGTTAGATTCTCAGGTATAGGGCTGGTAGTTGGTTTTTCCCACCCGTTGTTCCGCATCCATGGAGGGACGTTCTGCTTCTGTTGCCGAAAGTAACTTGTTCCTATATCAGATGACAACTCTCTCTTCCGCTTAGGAGTTGTTGAGACATCCCCGGCAACATCTGAGATGTTCCAACCGGACTGGTTAGGCACAGTTGTAGCCGGTAAGATCTCACTGGAAGAAGTCGGCTTCCCCATGGAGGAGGAACACACTGTTCCATTTCTCTTAGCGAAAAACTCGCCATGAGAAACAGTTGGTAGAGGTGGAAATGGATAGAACGGCATCCCCGGAGCAACAAACCAGCTATTGGGGTCCTCTTTGGCGGGTGAACCAAGTTGATGAACGACGCTAAGCGGGATCCCATAGGAGACAGTTACCCGAGAAAGGAACTTTTCTTGTGGCTGTGCCATAACTACATCAAGCGCATCCGTGCAAGGTGATGTAAACCCGGGTGGAAGGTCGTCTTGGGCATCCTGATTTCCATTAGTTACATCTGTTTCTTGAGACGAGATAGGCATGGTTCTTTGCTCTTTTGCCACAGACGGCTGGTCCCATCTGCTTTTACGCTTACGTCCATTTGTCTCGGGAAGACTTGTATTAGGTTCTGAACATCCGTCAGATGCAGAAGCTGTTTCAGGAGTTGCAGCACTTGATGATATGGCAGAGGCGAATGGTTCTGCAGGTCTTGGCGAATGGTGATCATATCTAGGTTCTTGTGATACTCTGAATCTGCTGTTTATTGGTGATCTTCTAGACTCCGATCTCTCCTCCCTGTCGATGCGCCAAGGTTTTCTAAAAGGCTTAGGGATCCATCTGTCTCGGAAGTTCCGTGCAATTTGATGAACCTGCAGCCATACACATGAAACCAATTGAAAACTAACCCAGATACTCATCTGACCAAGGTCCAAAAATGCGGATTACTAAAACAAATAGTAAAACATGAAATGTCATATGGTGTACAAGAGTCCAAGATTTAATACAACTTCATAAGAGAGTAAATGGGACGCTAGGTACCTGTTTGTCATCATGCTCGGTGAGTGTAAGAATAGAGTCCTTAAAGCTGCACATAGATAAAAATATGAAATGTCATATGGTGTCCTAAGAACTGTAAGAGCAAGGCTCGTTAAATATTTTCGGCATTTCAAAATTTTTAAAAGACCAGGTGACACTGTTCAACTCAAATAAGTTACAAACAGAATCGTCTAAAAACTTATAAAGCTGACACACATGATGTGAAAACTGAAACGAATCAGGTTAATATAAAGAGGTAAATACACCGTACTCCAAATTTTAATGGCTTGATTTTACTCTTGAACTAGAATATTTTTTATAAAACGGTAATGTTCACTTCGTCCAGGATAAGAACCAGTAAAATGATTAGATCAAAGAAAAAAGACCAAAGGCGACATAGCCTTGATAAAGATTACGAACCTTTCCATCCCTGCACAAGGAGGTCTTCTGATTATATGCTCCAGTGCAAGAATTTCCCTTGTAGCAAGATACTCTAATACCTGAGGCAAAACCAGTGATATTGACAGTAAACAACTAGAATTCAAGAACGCATTAGCTAGAAAATCTCAAAACACTTTGGTATACACTTAGCCCTGAAATTTCATAATACCATATTTGATGAACATTTCACATTGCCTAAGATGAAAGAAGAACTGCCTTTGGGTTGGAATTATCATTTAGCTAAAAAGTGCCAAGTGTGGTCTGACCAGTATATAAACAGAAGCAGCAGGTTACAAGGAATATACCTTCAAAAGTTTTCGGAGTATTGGCGTCTTTTTAAAATCCCTCCGGTATTGTTTCATGATATTATGTAACATTTGCAGACCTGGATGTGTTTGGAGATTTATTCATCTTTACAAGGTATGAAAAGATTCATACGACAAAGAAAAAAGACAGACCTAGGTACCAAATAAAAGAAGATAGACGTACCATTCTTGTTGATTACGTCCACTAAAACAGTTCGTGACTTTGTCTTTAAAAGGGCATCAAGAATCATTGAAAGATCTCGATTGCTGCAATAGTTTCACAGAAAACAACAGGAATTCAGGCCACAGATGCAGAGTACAATAAATCGACAATGGGAAGTAAGATAAGCAGGTCAAATTCTTAAAGACCTTTGAATTCCTTCATTATTGGCATTGCCCCGGGAAGCAGCAGTGAGAAGCAGAAGTTTCAAGTAGCCTTTTGCTGAATCCTGTTTGTTTAAGAAAAGGAAAAGGGACTTAGATATGCGATGTGCTGTTGCTGGATAACGGGGAAATATTAAGATGAGAATTAAACAAAGGATGTAGGTTCAAGTGGATAATAATCAATTGAATCAACTACAAGTGCATGATCACACAAACCAAAAATTACCCTTAGAAAGGAACAAAGATGATGTTTCAACCTTATAGCATAACAAATTAAAGTGGGAAAGTAATGCTATGCAACTTACCCTCCGCTTGCTTATCCCTCCCACATCATCTAGTAACTCGTTCAGTTTCCCTTCAACTGCAAATTTGGTAGTGTTATTAGCGAGTAAGACTGAATGATTTTGGTATCTTAACAATTACGTCTAATACTAGTACCATACATGTTTCAATACGCCCGCTGGGAGAAACTTCCTCTGATCCTTTAGATTTGATGGCCTGCTGTTGCAACTTTTTGACAGGTATGATCTGTGCTTTGTTAACAACAGGAAGACTACCTCCTTTCTCTCGCTTACTAGATCCAGATGAACGAGAAGTTTTCATACGAGGACGGGGTCGTGAAAGTATCTTCTTATCTTCACCCGATCCATGCTTTACTGTCTTATCAGTATTTGCACCATCCGAGGACAGTCTGCTGAGAGAACCGGACGTGGGAGATGCGCTTTTAGTCTTCTTTTCAAGAAGAACTTCCTGCTGGACAGCAATGATAGGCATGTCCGTCGAAAGTTCCTTCGCAACTTCGGTTAGTTGAAGAGATGGAAGAATCTCGCTCTCTGGAAGTTTTACAGATAATGAACTAGGCGTTTGGGAAGCAAGGTCCTTGGAATCATTAACCTTTGTAGAGTTCTGTGGCATTTGCATGTCAGCACCATCAACGAAGATCCTAGACGTTGCATCTAAGATTCCTTCCCCACTTTCATCATCATCAAAGATCACAAGTTCAGGATACTCTTCATCTGAATCACTTTGAACAATTACATCACCGTTCAAAGGATCTCCCCCAATGTAACCTCGGCAATGTGAAGACCCACAATAACACTTTTTGGCAGCAGCACCAAAAACCCTCACATAGTTATAGTCAAATGTCAACTCCTGACCCTGGAAATGCAACAGACAGATTATAAAAATTTATTCTTATTATTATCAGACCTTAATTCTTTTTGGCTTTGACGTTTGCATTTATGCTAACCTGTTAATTACAGTGTTCACCTAAAGTAAACATCACACCACCATATTTTGTCAAACATCCTTTGAAAATTGTTGGCCGTTTGACTTTACAATTTCCATGAATGTTTAATAGAAATATAAGATATGGTGTTTTTCAGACGTACATAGCATTTTAACTAGTAAGCATATTTGAAAAAGTCGGGCCCGATACATTCACAAACATCTAATTGACACACAACAAGATGTTTTTTACTATATGTGGATGGTAGATTTAAGGAACTAACCACCTAATTTTGGCGTTTACAGCTGTACAGAGCCAGAAAGAGAAAATATTTATACTGAAATTCAATATCACAGAAAAGTCACTTTCGCAAGTGTGAAAGGGCCTACCTTCTTAAGGTCTTGCATGGAGAATATTCCAACGCAAATTTCACCATTCACCATCCACTGCAACAACATTTAAGAAGTAACAAATGAATAACATACACATAAGAAAGTTTAAGAAATGGAACTTTGTTGGAAAACAAAGAAGCAGACAAGCGCCAGAGGAAGTTTCCAATTCAGAATATTATTACTGACTTTATAATCAGACTATGAGGCATGATACCGCAGAGAACGCTTAATAGTCACCTTTTCCGTACGGCAGTTTGGTTCACAACTATGGTTAATGAAACGCCCTAAATTTCCCTTTGCACCTGCATCTATTACCTGCATTAACAAAAAATTTACAAAGTAATTACAAGATGCAACATAGAGGCATAGCTTACAAAAGGTAAAACATAAAGAGCGGAATACGAAATAGGACTTTCAAGCCAGTGCGGATGATATGTTAAATAATGCAATTATTACAACTTACAAGCACAACAAACATAATGTAACCTCTGTGTGCATAAGCCAGTTTAATAAATGTGCAAAACCATCAAAAGCTTTTGCAATAGAATAGTTGAAGCCATTTTCATCTGTTACCTTTAGAGCTTACGTAAGATGGTGATACTGATAAAGATACATACGAGTGTCAAAGGAAAGAAGACAAAGAGAAGAGGATAGTCTTCTCATCTTACTCTTGCAAAGGTCAACTTTTTTTTTGGCACAAGTGTATCAAATAAGAGACATAAAAGTAACTAACCACAGCTGCAAGCAAATTGCTTAACCAGAAAAGGTTTACAAAGATGAACTTCACTTCTGTAAAGATGCTTCTAATATCAGAAACGAGACAAAATTCTGGGAACAATGTGTTGTACACTCGTATTTACTATCAACGCACGTTTTTTATTCAACTACTCCACAAGATTTAAACAACAATATCACAAACCATTTCAATCAAAGATAAAGAAAGAAGCAGCGGACTTATTTAAAGAAAGATGTTTACCTCATTCCCATTCAGCGTCATGAAATAGAAATGTTTCTGACCCATGGAAGCATAATCCTTCTGACGAGTCTCATAGGATTGCATGTCAAGCACCTGTTATAAGAAAGAGGTGATTCATATGATAGTTCCATCTATTGGCTAACTCAAGGTATACACATGTATGAATAAAAAAAAACACAAATCCGAAAAAAAACTAGAGGCTGCCAAAAGCCCATCTAACTGATAACACCCTCCCAAACTTGAACCAACATCTGAAGCATACCTCTCCAACGTATTCAATAAGAAATTGCCCCTCACGTACATCCTCGAGCAATCTCAGGCCATAACCCTTCTTACCAGATTGGAATCTCTCAAACTTAACATACTTCCGTTTTTGAAACTGCAGATATGAGCCAAAAGATTGAGAAAGATATAACTTGACTGTGAATGTAACGCTTTTGCTTGCAAACAAGACATCATACCTGCTGATTTGAGCACAAATCGCCAGCAGGGCAGGTACCATGAAGACATTCAATGTTAAGCATTCTATTGAGACATTCTTCTCCACAACCCAGTCTACCATCAGGTGGTGGTTTGCAGTGACAGACCATTATCTGTCCAAAATAGAAGGAAGCATGATAACTAAGTAGTAACTCTAGAAAAGGACTATATTGACAGCACAAGCACATTTTCTACTAAATATTACTAACGTAACAAACAAAATACAAGAAGATTCACCTCGTCAATTGTTTGATTTTTACGGTTTCGATGAAGAAACTGGTTTGTTTTTATAGCCTTGAAGCACGCTTTTTTGTTACCTGCAGAATTACGGGTAAGAAAAACACAACCAAGAATTAAATAAGCGTAAACTCATATGATATTTTTCTATTGTTCACCAATATTGAACTCTAAGCACCTGGCAAACGTTTGCTCTTCTGTTCCTTGTCTTTCCCCCTTTTAGCTGCCTCACAGTCATATGCATCTGCTTCATCCTGTCCTATGCCCAACTCTTCATTAATTTCTTCATTTGACATCTCTTGAGATATTGAGCAATGAGCAAATTTTTTATCTGTGTTGTTCATACATATCCTTTAAAAAATAGAAAAAAAATCATATTAGATAGAGAACGACTATAACAGATTACAATGATGAGTGAAGTAGCAAGTGTGGAAAGTCCAAATGTCAATCAATAAGAGGAAACAGCATTAAACACTCAATCTCATCGCAGATGAATCTGCTGTAAAAATTTGCAAAATTATGGATTAGAGTCTATAAGAAACCTATTAAACACACAGAAATTTGGAAATTTTAATAAACTAGGCTAAATTTTGATGCAAACGCGCACAAAATTTGCAAAATTATGGATTAGATTACATAAGAAACCTATAAAGCACACAGAAAACTGGAAATTTTGATAAACTAAGCTAAATTTTGATGCAAACGCGACAACCACAAAAGTTTACACGTATTTAAAAACCGCAACAGGATTAACAAATCATATGCAACCCACTTTTCTTCTAAAAGTTTCATAGAAACAAGTTCAAATGCATACATACCATCTCGAGCTCTCGTCAATTGATTCTACCACAGAAGCAGGTATTCGTCGCCATTTCAAGCAATCATCGCATCGAACCCACGCACTCTCTGTGGACGAGCTATCCTCACTAGTAAGGTCCATGACCGTTTCCCCATGGATCGCATCTGGTGATACGGCACCATTAATGGAACTAGTTTTTCCAATATCAGCATCTAAAAGAGCACCTATTACATGAATTCACGTAATGGGCAACTTAATCATTTGTGTATTCAAAAGAGCGGAAGCTTCATAAAGAAATGAAAAACATTGGGATGATCATAAGTAAACATAAAATAGTGTCCCCAACTTCTTTGGAAACAAGAAGGGTGTATACAACGGGCAACAATTGTTGAGTTAATTAAAAGGGGCGTACCTGTTGTTTCGCGAGACTCTGTTCTCCCTACTTCATGATAATCACTATCATCCCTTCCAATACCCCTGTTTATGGATTTGTGTTGCTCTAACCCCTCATGAGATTCATTTTTTCTCCCGTATTTGGCAGACTTGGACTTGGATTTACCTTTTTTTGTTCCATTACCTTTTGACTTGGGATGTTTACCTTTTTTGGCCCTGGGAATTAGATGTGAACCATTTTCCAAAGGAGATCTTGAAGCAAGCAATTCATCTTCTTTTTCTAACCCTCTGTTCTTGTTGACCACATCTTCTGGAGTGCTGAAAAAACCATGAGGCAAATCCTCTTTAAGTCCAATACTGAGAATGGAATCAGGCACAGAGTTGATAACTTCCGAATCTGGAGAAGTTTCAGCGTCCAGGGACTGCGTTCCAGTGGCCCTCTCGCACTCTTCAATCATCATACTAGAGGAAAGGTGTGGGCCCTCATCTAAAACATCACCACCTAGCTTCCTACATAACCCCCCAGCGTCTTGGTTATTTTTCTCATCCGTAATAGAATCAGATGACAGCCGATATGAAAGTTTCTCCACAAGATTGCTTTTCTCTTCCAAGTGCTCCCTAGTTCCCACAGTTTGGAGTTTATCCTCGACAGTATTTGCTAGCGCTGGAAACTCTAAACCTGTTCCCGACTTAACAATACCATCAGCAGGCAAAGAGTTACCACTGACCTTAGAGACTGTAATGTTCAAAGGATTTTGGCCACCTGATTTACCAAATTTCACTTTCAAACGAAGGCAAGAGCCACTTGATGTTTGGATGTTTCTGTTAGATCCTTCTCCATATCCGTTGTTGGAACTATTATGCTCTTCATGTTTAGGATTGCTCTGAGGTTGCTGTTGTTCGTGATGTGGAGGTCCATCATATGGAATATTATTGCTCTGTAAGAAAATTTCAGCGGTCCTACTTGGTAATCCCCACCGAGACGAGCGGACTGGTTTTGAAACAGAGCTCCTCCTCTGCTTCAAGCACTTGAAAATTGATTCCAGTTTTCTTTCTGATGGTTTCTTTCTAGAGGATTTTCTCGGATGAGGAGCACTCTTTTTGGTCTGCGCCATATTACCCTGTTTACCCTCTCGGGACCTCCTTCGCGGTGAAGACTCCTTAGTCGCAGATGCGGAAGCAACTTCACCGCCTATTCTGCCATTGCCATATACTGTCCTGAGGGGCTCCCCTGCATTTTCAGGATTACGAGCTTCGATGCCTCCATTACCAAATTTCAATGGAGAACTCCACAACAAAGAAGATTCAGTAATAGGGTGGTTGGCTTCCATACCAAAGGTATTTTCATCTATGGGTGATATCTGACTGAAATTTTGAGCTTTCAGATCAGCATCCATCTCATTATTCATACTCAGAGCGGCCACAGCACTTACACTTGATGAAATCCCCACATGGTTATTTAGCAGTTTTTCATTCTTCTCAGAAAGATTAGTATGAAGCTCATCCTCATGTACCAACTTCGACTCTGGAATGATCGTCTCTGTGTGTACTATGTCGTCAAGATCATATGAACGTAGGCCACCATCATTATTACTCAACATTTCTGTAATAGCTAATGAAGGGGATACCACGAGAGGCATACTGCCTTCAATATCACTTGAAGACTTGATATAATTCTCTGTGTCGCTGCAACTAAAAACTCCAGAATCCAATATCGAATCTGGAAACGGGCAACTCCGAATGAAAGATATATCATCAGAAAAACCAGCGTCTTCATCAGTCGATGGTTCAGTTCTTCCTTCCTTGCCTCCATCATCAAAGGTGCAGTTAAAACCATCACTTCCAGCTTCAACATTGTCCATGTCCTTTGCGGTTTCCAAAGACTCAACCTGTTCAGGTGCATCGTTAACAAAAGTCGGTTCAGTATCTGTTCCACTGACCTCTATAGGCAATACTGTGCCACCAGACACAATAACATCAGAAACCACTTCCGGCTTCTGACTGTCGTTAGCAATGGAACAAACAGCATCAGGTTTTTCCTCATGTTCTTTACTGATACTGTTCCCGTCTCCCATTTGCTCAACCTCTACAACGCTCTGGGCCTCCATCGTAGGGTTTATAACTGATGCAACCTGGGGAGTCGCCAAACTACTTAAATCTATATCGTGGCCAGCCTTCTCAGAGAAATTACCACTGATGTCCATCGCAAGACTTGATCCCGTAGAGTTAGCATTCTTGTCGCCGGAAAAAGAGTCAAACCCAGAAGGGTCACTAACACCGTTTTCCTTACAATCCATCGTAATGCCACCTGTTTCGAAGCCGCAAACAAAACAAAAACATTAATCAGAAAAAAAGGGTTTTGTGAAAAAACAATCCATCGAAGAAAGCTGTTCATGAACCCTATACAGATTCTAAATAGACTCCATCCCCGTTACAACGTGATCCAGATATCATCAATTAGGCAGACACTACCGGAGAAAAATATTTAAAAAAAAAAAAAAAACATTGAGAAGGTCAACCAAAAGCCTAACACAATACAATAGACGCCTAAATCATCAACATTGATGACAACGACCAAACTCTTTGATTCTACCCTGATTTAACACGCCGTGAAGATTAATAAATTAATGAAATTTAGCATCCCTGAAGACAACAAAAAAAAAAAAAGACGAAACCCTAACCTCATGAATCAGAAGCGATTAAAGCGAATGCCAGCGAAGATAAGCTGACGAAACGAGGAACGGAGGAAACCCTAGAGAGATAGAGGCGGAGACGATTTGCGATGGCAGAGAGAGAGAGAGAGAGAAGGAATCGGAAGTAGGGAAGAGACAACGCGAGGCGGTCAGTTTTTCGAGATACCGATTTTTTTTTTTTTTCCTTTTCTCTTTTTTCTTATGTAATCCCCAAACGCTGCTATTCCCAATTCTTTGTTTTTGTTAATTTGCTATTTGGACTCGGGTCAATTCGTTTAATTTTTGGGGATTATATTATAATCTCAATGATTCCGATTAAATCGACGGCCGAAGAAACAAATTGTTGACAAAAAGAATATTATGTAATTATGTTCCATTCTCATTTTTTGGGTAAAGTCCTATGTGTTTTTTTTTTAATCTTTACCCAAACATCAGTAGAAAAACAAAACTTTAATGTATTTTTAAGATATTCAGATCTATGGGAGTGTCCCGTCTCCAATATGGTCCCGATGGTGGTCCATAAAGACCCAAAAACTGTAAGATATTTTTATTTGCCTTTCTGATTAGCTACTTTGATCTATCTAATTATTTGGTTTATACTGTTTAGTCGTTCCTATAATGTTTTCTTTTCGTGTACCTTTTCCATAATGCCGTAACAGTGGAAGAGAAACTATATTAATTGTAATTATCAGAGTTACATAAATGGTGAATCATTATAGCATAGTGTCACAAATAATTTGAGTCTACCAAACCTACTCATTATATATTATACACGCACATTCGCAATCACAACTCGGAATCTTTATAGACAAGTCTTTTTGATTTTTAAATGATATAAAACTGGAAAAGACAAATGAGTAGACTTTTTTCTCCACCAAAAAGTTCAACAATCCCACTCTCTCGTCACCTGATGGCTCATTCAAAAATGGTCGATTTGATTTGTGTTCTCATTGTTGAAGATGCAAAACACATACAATGAGCCTGCTACGGTGAATGACTCTTGTCTTGTATTGTATAAAGTGGTGGACCTAACTCTTTGGGAGAGGGTCATATGACCATGTGAAATTTCTAAAAAAGTAACTGAGAAAATGTTATAAATTAGCTTATTAACGAATGTAACATATGTTTATTATCAAACTGACTCTAGTATAAGAGTTCGCTGGCTCTTCTTGTATTCAGAAACCATATATCTCCTCTTCAAAGTTTACTACATATCCTGCACCAGTTAACCTATTTTTCGATGCTACTTCGTTTATAAGATCTATAAACATTTTTTTTTTAAATGTGTAAACAAAACGTTATGGAAACGAATCAAGCTTGTCGTGCTGGTAATTAACACACCTCCCATAGGCCATATATACCAATATTCCCTACATCAGAGTTATAACCTGTATGCTTCTAAGAACATATCATCTGTGTGTTTTCTATAAAATGACTAGATACCGAAAATATATGTACGCAATCTAATGTATAACAAACATTATGCTTTATTGGATATAGTCGAATATATCACTTGAAAAATATCTATTTCTTGGATTTTTACTATGGTTTATTGACATTATATTATAACATCCATAGTAAGTTACTGTATAGTAAGTAGTTTGTAGTTGTAAGCAAGATCAACCCGCTATATAACATATTAGTACCAAACAAACTACTATTGTAAGAAATTAAAGGTGTAAAAGGGACGCAAACAACAAAGCAAAAGCAATGCGTAATTGGTCTGAAAACAAAAGGCAACCAGTTGAAGCGTTGACTCTAGTTTAAAAGGTTGTATCAATATTCTCAACAGTGGATAACACCCTGCGTTATGGCGTATTTCACATAGTTTCTTCTGTTCTCTACATCATATTAGAAAACGGTAAAAGCTCTTATGATAACTTTTAATCACTTCAAAGTAAAAGAAATTAGATGCGTTTAACACACAATTAATAGTGCGGTGAGATACGTTACAAAACGCAAATAGATAATAAAATATATATTTTGAATGAGTTGAGTTTTAGTAAATTTTAAGATTAGGTGATCTTGAGTGAATCTAGGCAATTGTTATGATTTCTCCTTTTTACTTTGTTTTTTTTTTGTTCATAAAAAGTGATTTCCTATAATTTTCAGACATGTTATGAAATTATTACTAGTGACTCTATCAGTCTATCTATTCAATTTTATTTAATTAACTTTTTGTTTTAATTTAAATTAGTTAATTTTAGTTATTGTCCTATTGATCTTAATAAATATAAACCACACAGAAAAATATATAATCTTCTTGAAATAACACATTTTATTTTCATTATATTTTCGCCGCCAAGGCCTATGGCCCACATTTCATATCCCATTTGGCAGAAGAGAGGGTTCGAACCGGATCATCGAAAGACTCACAAGTCGCAGAGCAGAGCTAGTTGACCACAATGTCCTCGGCAAACACAAGTTGTAATTAGAGATTTTCTCTAATGAATTCTGAAATAACGGAAAAGATAATTCTTAAAAACTTGTTTCACGAGGAAAAAGATAAAAAGAAATAAAAAATAACAAAAAGAGACAAAAACCCAGGAAAAATAAAGGAAGCGTCATTGCTGGCTATCCCGCGCAACGTTCTAACAAAAATCCTCCTCTCAGTTCTAATCTCTCGAGTCTCCCACATGAAAAATTCCCCCAATCTTCGCTCCTGATTCTTCTCCCAAAGTCGCTTCGTCTCCGATCCGGGTCTCTCCAGAGTCTAACTCCGACCCGACCCAATCACTAATGGGGGAAACCAAGGCCACACCCGATGGCGGTTCGACTTCCGGCGAATCGTCGAAGACCACGCCCAAGTTGTTGACTGCCGGTGATCGGAAATTACTCAAGGTGGAGCTGCAGCAAGGGGAGACGACGTACGTGTCGTGGAAGAAGCTCATGAAGGAGGCTAGCAAGGGCATTGGTTCCTCCGTTTCGGCGCCCGACCCGCCTCCTAATGCTAACCCTAATCTCGAGTCTCGCCTTGCACCGGTTAGTTCTTACCCGTTACATGCGCTCACTCATCATATATATGCACTTTTGCATTTGTCTGCGCTCGTAATTTCTTTGTCTCTCTATTGCCCCAACCTTCGTCTTGTCTCCTCCTGGGAGCTGAATTTGCTTTTCGGACAATTCTGGTTTTTTCAGGCAGAGCCTCGCAGTTTTGACTGATTGTCGGATTTTTTTTTTGTTGGTTCGGGAAGATTTCTGAAAGTTTTTTTTTTGGTGAAGTGGATATGAGGAATTGTACTGTCATTGCTCCTTGGCATTGGGTTTGCTTCTAGGGTTTCGATAAGCACTCTCTCGAAGCTAAGAAAAACTATAATTGATAGTGATTTTACTGTCTAGTCTCGGTCAGTAATTTGAATTGCGGTTCGATTTGTGATTTGGTTGCATTGCTAATTACATTGTTTGTTGCAACCTCGTTTTTAGTTAAAAGTGAATATGCGATCAATTGTATCTAGAAAGGAGTTTGGTTTCAGACAGTAGCCATATTTACTGTAAACGTATTAAGTGAAGATTGTGATATGCGCTAAGTTCAACTCACATTCTCTCATGGAAAAGATAATGGTGATGGTTTTTCTTTCAAAGGAAACAGGAGATGTTTGTGGCTTTCTTTCAAGTTATTTTTTTCATATGCGTACGATTTGGATCAGATCTGTTTCTAATGCTTTATTGATTTATCAAATGCAGGGGCCACCAGCAGAAGGTGAAATGGTCGACCAACCTCATTCCAATCGTTTTAACGCCGTTATAGAGAAGATCGAGAGGCTCTACATGGTATAATTCCCTATTTTTCTTACCCTTCTGTCTACTTTTTAGCCATGCAAGTTAGATGAATGCTTGGTTTCTTACTCAGAACAGTTTCCAGACCTTGCATTAGCACCGCTTCTTCCACAAATTTCTGAATATTTGTATACTTACTTCATAATATAAATAACAGGGGAGAGATAGTAGTGATGGGGAGGAGTTAGATGGTGCTCCCGACGATGACGAGTATGACACTGAAGATTCATTTATCGATGACGTTGAATTGGTTAGTATCGATATCCTTCGTGTGGTTTCTTTTTGTTTTCTTATCTGATCGAAGTGTATCTTGATAGCTGAGACATCATATTTTTTTTTTCTGTTTTGCATTGTAGGATGAGTATTTTGAAGTTGATAATTCGGCAATTAAACATGATGGATTTTTTGTCAATAGAGGAAAGTTAGAACGGATGTAAGTTTCTTGTCCTCTTATTGTTGCATGTTGTCACATTACTATATTGCGGGTTTGTCATTGTTGTGGAGAATAGGCAATGGTTGAAAACAGATTTTGATATCACCTGTTTTTTACCCCTTAATTGGGTTTATGCAGTGTTCCCTCAGGGCCAAAATATTTCATACATTGTTTTGTTTTTGTTTTTGTCAATCTTGCTACTTTTACTGCTAACGTCTGTAGGTTATTGTCAAAACGCAATGATTAGTTTCACTTACCCAACACATACCATTTTGTATCAGTTTGGGCTCTGATTATCGATAGGATTCAGGTTTCCCAATTGCTCTATAAATTTGCTATCTTCCATTTACCAGTTTATCTAAATTGTGATTCCTTTCTACAACAGTGAACCGTCACCAACAACAATATCGAAGCAACCAAAGAAAAGGAAAAGGAAAGAGTCAGCAAAACCTTGCGGCGATGTTGTTAATGTATCCACTAAACAAGCCAAGATGGCTAAGACGGCTGGGGGAAAGGTAGTAACATTGCTTGCAAGTAACTTTTTTGAATCCTTAAGACTTCCAATCCAGACGATTGATTATATGAATGTGAAAGTCCAGGATCAATCAGCTGCTTCTGGGCCCTCTCCAAAGAAAAAGTCGACAGTGCAGGATTCGGTTTCTCCTTTGAAAGCTCAAAGTGGCAACGACTCCTTATTTTTGGAAACTGTCAAGCATAGTGATAAAGCGAATCATCAGACAAAGAACACCACAAGTCCGAAGTCAAAGGCAGCTGGCTCTTCTGGCGCCCTTCATCCGAAGTGCAGCAACAAAAGTGCTCATCAGCAGTCTAATTCCGTGCCAGGAAACTCTCGGCCAAATGTTTTAGCAAAATCAACAGTAAACCGTCAGAAAGAAAACAATGGCATGCATGACCTGGACAATGCAACAGTAAGCAGACAATCTATTCATATAACTGTAAGTACTTTCCAGCTATCTTAAGCATATACGAGTCCTCAGTTTAGCTGGTACGGAATTTGAAGGAAGCATGTATTTAGGATTTTTCATCTTCTACATTCCCAAGAATAATGATTATCTAAGCTCTGAGGATGTAGAGTGATCTGTAATTGCGAAGATATTAGCACTTAATCAGGAGAGTTCAGATATTGGATGGTATATATGTGTCATGCTTTGAAGCTGACACCCATTCAAAGTTGTTTCTGTCGTTATGTTGCTCTAGTTTTCATCTCGACTCTGGATTGATCTTCCTGGCTTATACTCGCTTCCATGCCTTTTTTTTTCTTGCTTATTTGACATCTGTTTTTTAATCCTGCAATAACTTTATTCAGAAAAAAGGCGGTTCTAATGTCAGGCCTAAAACCTCGACACTTGAGAAAGCCTTCAGGGAATTGGAGAATGTGGTCGCGGAATGTGAGTTTCTACTGTTCGAGCACTTCTTCTCTACATGCATGGCAATTTAATAATACCATTTAACAAACTATGATCTCCAATTTATTGCAGCAAGGCCTCCTGCTGCTACTGATAATCAAGATGCTGATACCTCATCCCAAGCAGTGAAGAGGAGATTGCCAAGAGACGTAAAATTGAAGCTTGCTAAAGTAGCTAGGATTGCGGTAACGAAACTCTTCTGCTTGTTCTTTTTTTTTTTTAATAATCTTCCAGATGTTTGAAAAAGACCAGAAATTTTATTTTCTTGAAGCAAGCGAGCCAAGGGAATCTATCAGTAGAGTTAATCAATCGTCTCATGAGCATTGTCGGTCATCTAATACAGGTTAGATCGCTGAAGGTAATCATCTCTATCCCATGTATACCGAGACTTGTTATTGGAATGGGTTAATAAGATATGCATAAGAGTAGTTAGAAATTTTTTAAGTTCCAGGCGAAAGATCTTCTTTTTCAGAAAGAGTTAATAAGATATGCTTTATTAGAAAAGGAGCTAAAGTTCTGACGGTTTAGTAATGTTTATTGTTACAGAGGAACTTGAAAATCATGATTGATTCGGGCGACTCTGCAAATCGAGAAAAAGATACTAGATTTCAACGTATCAAGAATGAAGTTATTGAGATGTTAAAAACACAAGTTCCATTAATGGAATCCCAGGTTCTCTCTCTTCTCCTCTACTAGGTTCACTGATCTGATTTTCAAAATGGATTTTTTTATCCGCTGTTTTACATAGATACTTTGTTCCTGTCTCTATTGTTGGATTTAGACATCCCATTGTCAATGAATGCACGATACTAAGAGCACTTTGATAATGGTTGGCCACAGGCGAAGCACTTCATTTCTGCTGTTATTGTTTTGTTTTTTGTTTTTTTTTTTTTCTTATAGGGTCTATCTGTTCTTTGAAACGTTTGTCCCTTTAATTGAAGCATTGAGGCACATCTGATATTACGAGATATTCTTTGCACTGACATAAATTGCTTCACAGGCAACCAATCAAGAAGCTGGAACATCAGACGATTTTCAGGATGTTGGCTCAGTTGAAAAACCTCCTACGAAGAAGAAGTTTGTCGTGGATGCGGGGCTGGAAGACAAATTATGTGATCTATATGACATCTTCGTTGATGTAATTAAGATATTTGATTTTGGCATCCTTACATAACATTTTCTTTCTAACTTATTAGAATCAGAATTGAAGTGTGAACATAGTTTGTGATCTGTTTTTGGGTAATACTAGGGATTGGATGAAGATTCAGGTCCTCAGATCAGAAAGCTTTATGCAAATGTAAGTTCCTTTTCCAGCTCCTTATCTTTTGGCACTTGTGGTCTATTTGCTTTCCAAGTTAATTCAAAATCACTAGAGTAGACCTTGCCTAAAATTTAAGATTGGTTATCAAACCTTCCTAAATAATTTTCTTTTTGTATTTTATTCATGCTCCAGTTAGCTGAACTCTGGCCAAATCGGTTGATGGACAATCATGGGATCAAGCGTGCGATTTGCCGGGCAAAGGAAAGACGGAGAGTTTTGTATGGAAATCTTGGGAAGGAGATGGTATTTACGAACTTTCTCAACTAGTTCTTTGCGCCATAGCATTTTGTTTGTTTGTAATTTGCTAGCTATTGTGTGTGAAAACGATCCTATTTATCTCGCAAATCTCTCTCAGTGTGATCAGTCATCAGCTCTTTTCTTATTGAAGGACCAAGGGAAGGCGACGAAGAGGAAACAGACACAATTGGTACCAAAATCAGAGGGTACTGAGTATACCGATAAGGCTTCAGGTGTTGGAGATAAAACAAGAGGTGTTGTCCCGAGCGCAACCACCACGTCCTTAGTCCACACTCAAGCTACAGTGGACTCGTCCCGTGACAAGTCAAAGCAGCAACATGAGAAACTAAAGGGAAACTCAAGCACTAGCAGCAACCCTTCAGGAGAATCAAAGACATCAAGAAGAAAGACAGAAAAGGGTGTAGAAGAATCTGACCCAGCCACAGAGAAACATCTTGTTCTTGGTCTGAAGCAGCAGACACATCCACAGGCTCCCCAGGACCTGAACCTGCCAAGTTGAGGGTTCAGGCTTAGTTTCTGTTAAGGTTTTTTTGTAGTCAAAGCCTGGCTCTAGCCTTGCCTTTGTTCTTTGTAGCTTAACTGTCTCGTCTAATTTTGCGTCTAGTTATAATTTTTCTAGTATATTTTCTTTAAGTAGAAGAAGTCCTCTCTCCTCTGTACAAAATTATAAGAGAACCTCGGTTTTCTTTGCAGTTAATTTATCAGGCAAGCATCGGTAGAAAACGAAGATATCTACTAGCAAATTTATAAAACGTAAAATAGCCAAAAGCTATTTTTTTTGTGTGTATTGGGAAAAAAAAGGCCAAAAACAAATTAAAATGTGAAATGAATGAAGCTCAGTGACCAGTGACTAGAGAACATTCCCGCCTCTCTCTCTCTCTCTCTCTCTCTCTCTCTCTTCTAGGGATAGACGATTCGGCGCCGATGGTTCGAGGCTCGAGTCTCCACCTTCTTCCGCCGATGCTAGGGTTTTAATTATCTCGAAGTTGTATCACAGAATCGGAGAGGCAGCGATCCAACAGCGCGGTTCAGGTTTCCGACGGCGATGAAGACGATGCAACTGTTCAAAGGGGCAAACGTGTTCATGTCTCGGAATCTGGTGCCCCCTGAAGTCTTCGACACACTTCTCGACACCTTCAAGCTTAACGGCGCCGAACTCTTCCTCTGCTGCGATCCCTCCCGGAGCGGTCCCTGCGATTTCCACGTCATCGCTTCTCCCGATCACGTGCGCATTTTCTCACTTTTTTAACTGCACTCGCCTGAGAATATTCTGCTCTTAGCTCGTTTTGTATTTTGCCATTTCTGTTTTGGGGTTTTGCAGGAGAAGTTCGAGGATCTTAAAGCTAAGGGTTGTAACTTGATAGGTGAGATGAGATTTTTTTTCATTTTTCTTCTCGCTGAAACCAATTGTTTGTGAATTTTCCTTGACAAGAGGCTATGTTCACTGCTGCGGCAGGTCCACAGTGTGTTCTCTCCTGTGCGAAAGAAGGTCGACCGCTGCCACAAGGGGGATTCACTTGTTGCCTAGCGATGGATGGTCTTAAAGTTCTTGCTTCTGGTTTTCAGATGGACGAGAAGGTACTTCTTCTTCTTCTCAGGATAATATAGTTTGATCCATTATTCCCGTTCTATGGTTCAGTTTCTATTTTTGAACGGAGAGACTGATCTCTCTCTCTCTCTCTTTTCATATGCTCGAAATGTGTTCTCACACTGTTACAACAACTAAGAAGCATGGAGATAACGAAAATCATATCTGTTTACAGAAATATCTTTTAGTTACTCTCAAGGATTCATCCCTCTAACTGTGTTGATTGCAATTATTTTCAAGGTCAAGATCGAGCAGTTGGTTACTTCCATGGGGGGAGCTTTGGTTTCCAGAACCTCTTCAGATGTCAACTTCGTCATTGTGAAGAATGTCTTGGCTGCCAAGTACAAGGTCTATTGCTCAAAGATTGCCATCAATATTCTTTTTCCTTCTAAAGGTTCACATCTGTAGATTTTCATCATTGGCTTCTTACCGACTTTTTTGCTTTATTAACATATCAATACTGCTGTTTTTCTTCATGCATGGATTATGTTAGGTTTTTCAGTTCATTTTCTTCACTCCAATAAGCACTAGAATATGAGTATTACATTTTTCCAGTAGTTCATAGTGCCTTCTTTAGAAGAAGAGAGGCTTTCAAGCGGGAGGAAAGATTTAACATGCTCCTGTAGTGAAGGCCTCATATTATAAGTTGCTGTCTCCTCCTTTTGATGGGTTCTGGTTTGTTAACTGTCAGATGGTAGCCGCGTTGTGTAAATGACACTTAGTTCCAATGCAAGTTTAGTTTTCGAAGTGAAACAACTCGCCTTTTTTTCAGAAATTATTTTGGATCAGTCTTGTGCCTCTGATGACTAACGACATATATGTTATTCCTTTTTTAACCTGCAGTGGGCCCTGTATAACCAGAAGAAGCCAGTTGTTGCACTGAATTGGTTACATCAGTGTTGGATTGAGCACCGTGTGGTTCCCCAGGAACCATATAAGATTCCTCCTTTTTCTGGATTGAGGATCTGTGTCACAAAAATTCCAGCAGGTTAGATAATTGGTTTGTTTAACATGTGCGAATCAGGCTCTTTGTTGATAGTTAACTCAGTTATTTATTATCAGACCAGCGTAAGGGAATGGAGAAGCTAATTTCAGAATATGGAGGGAGGTACTCTGGGGAGCTAACAAAGGCGTGTACACATCTGATCGCTGATATATCCTTTGAATCAAAATTTGAAAATTTGCTTAACATAGGTCATATTTCTGGGTGCATTTAGTTGTGCTGATAAATTAACAGTAGTCAAGGTCTGATACTCGGGTTCTCTAAAGTTTGAAGATGTGTGACTATAACCATGACATGGTTGAAATGTAGATGCCTTAAAACTGGCTTAAATTCTTGTGCACAAAAGTTTAAGATTTCGTAGTTTGAACTTAAATGAAAAATGGAGTCCTTGACATTGCATACGCTGCTGAAGGTGACAAATACAAAGTTTCTCGGAAATGGGGTCACATTCAAATTGTTACGCGGAAATGGTTTGAGCAGTCCATTGCTAGAAAAGGTGACATTTGGTGCTTCTGCATCCTTTACATTCTCGTACTGATCAGTATATCGGTTCTCTATAAGTTAACAGATTCATTCGATACTGATGTCATATGTCACCCTGTTATGTGCAGTTTGTCTCAATGAAGAGTCGTATCCTGTTCTGGGTTCCATACCCTTGAGTAGAGGGGTGAGAGATTTAAGGAGCCATGATAATCAAGAAAAAATTCCTGGATGTCCAATGTCACTGTCGCCTTCGGCTGCGGTTGCGGCAGACTCATATGCTTCTTATGCTCAGTCTAGAGAGTCAGATGTAGAAACATCTGCCTCGCAAAATCTTCTTTCCACATCTATGAATCCCAGTACCCATGCTAAAGAACCAAGTAAAGGCCCAACTATAGAGCCGCAAGATCAAAATATTGATGGCTTTACTGCCAGGGATTCAGAATCTGAAGACAATGACCTGTACTTATCAGATTGTAGAATTTTCCTGCTTGGTTTTGAAGCTTCTGAAATGCGTAGACTTGTTAAGTTGGTCCGTAGAGGTGGTGGATCACGGTATATGATTCTTAGCGAAAGAATGACACATATTGTTGTTGGAACTCCTTCAGAGAGGTAAGCTAAATCTTTGCACTGCCAGAGTAAAGTTTTTTTGCTCTATTATTTTTTCCCTTTTTGTTCTCTTGCAGCTTTGATTGAATTCTGTTAGGTGGGTCTCTCTAAGCACGTTCTCTGTAACGTTATGATCTTTACATAAAGTATTCATTTACAGTGAGAAAAAGGAAGCGAGGAGTGTTGCAGCTTCTGGTGTCATTCAAGTAGTTACACCCAGTTGGCTTGAAGATTGTGATCGTGAGAAAAAGGAAATTCCCATTCATAAAATATATACTGCCCACAACCTGATTCTTCCAAGAGGTCTGTTGTTATCTCATTTCACTATTTTCTTAATTATCTCGGACACATTCCAACTATCCAAGTTGCATCAAGACGTATCAATGCATTTTATTACTTCTCCAACTGACCTGTTTTTGTCACAGATTCTGGATGCTTGACCAAGGTATCTCGTGCAGGAATGTCAGTTATGGAAAAGGGTAAAATAACTTTTCCTCAGACCATGGCATATGATTCCCCTTCAAGAAGGTTCGATGTTTCAAATGAGGCAGCAACTTTGCGGGGAATCAATAAAGAAGCAGTGCTGGACTTTGGCAGGAAAGATGAGATTCACGTGGAAAGAAAAATCGTATCACCCAAGCAAAAAGAAACACTTAATTCCCTTGTAACTAATAAAAGCAAAGAAAAACAGAAAATCCAATGTGAAATCAGTTGTGAGAGCAAGCAAGAAAGAAAGTCATCAGTATTTAAGGGGAAGATATTTTGTTTCTCACATTCTTTTCCTGAAGATAGGGTAAGTGGTTGCTAGGATATTAGGTTTTCCTTGTCTTGCACCGGTTTCTCGTCCGAGAATGCACATCTCTGAGGTCAATGGATTGATGTATTACCTTATTGTGCAGCGACCCGAAATAGTGGAATGGGTGAATCAAGGAGGGGGAGAGGTGGTAAATGATCCTTTTACAAAGAACAAACATTTTACTATTGAATGCCATGGTATGTTCCGGAGTGCTGGGACTATCCAAACTATTTATGTCTCGACTCATTGGGTTCGATCTTGTTTAGAGGTATTATTCTTCTTATTGTTCATCTGTTATCCTTTTATATCTACATTACCTTTTCATTGTAATTGATTTGTATTTATTATCTTCTTCTAATTTCTACTATGCGTATTTATCCTTATCAAGCTTTATTTTTCTGGCTTACTTTCTAAGCCGTTATCTTGGTGATGTAGGATGGTTGTTTACTTGATGTTAGTAGTCATATTCTCTATTCGCCTCTTCCCTGCCAGACTCCTTTGCCTGGCTTTCAAAGCCTTCGCTTTTGTGTTTCCCATTATGAAGAGAAGGATAGATTACTCCTGAGAAATTTGTGTTTTGTTCTTGGAGCAAAATTTGTGGAAAGACAAACTAGGAAAGTGACTCACTTGCTATGCAAATTTGCTTACGGACCCAAGTATGAGGCAGCCTCCAAGTGGGGAATAGTTCCCGTGACATCTGACTGGGTTTATGAATGTGTTAGACAGGTGGGCCTATGTTTGGTTTTTAAATTGTTTCTTTCACATGAGATCGTTAAATTTAACGGATAGTCCTGTTTGTTTTTCTCATGTGTAGAATCAAGTTGTTTGTCCAGATAACTATCATCCAAAGGAATTGACCACTCAAGACCGAGAAGCAGGGATTGGCTTGGCAAGTCAATTTCATACACAGTTTGTGCCAGTGGCCTCAAGGGACAATGCGTCTCTGCTTGTAAGCCACTCTGAAGATAGGGAAAAAACTCAAAGTTTTACTGGCAAAAATGGCTGTGGTAAAAGTGAGGTAACTAACAGACTTGGAGAAATTGGAAGGGAACAGAGGTTTCCGTCTAAGAAGGCAAAACTTTTGAGAGATGATCAAGAAAGTGATGCGTTTCCTGTGGGAGAACATCCAAGTAATTTTGTTGGCCCTTTAAAGTCTGGAGATGGCATTGGTTCTGGAAATGACGTAGCAAGTGGTCGCGAAGTCCCAGATGTGGCTGATACTATTGAGGATCTGTTGGAACAGACAAGTAAAGTGAGTACTATTTGCTTTTTTCTCCAGTTATTTAATCCAAGTTATATTTTCTCACTATTCACCTCTGGTTTCTGTTTAGATTCAAGATCAGAACTCTCCTGGGAGTGGGAGGATTTTAGAGAAGACTGTATCCTTATAGGCTTGTGTGCTCATTGAAAAGTTGTTTTTCCTGATTTATTAATATTTGGAATTGTTTGACTCCTTAATGATAAGAACAGCATTTTTCAACTAGTGAACAATACAACAGCGGGAATCATTCTGTCACTGGCCTGTCTAGACACTGGATAAACAGGTAGCCTTATATATTATTAATTGCTAATCCGCATTTTACAGATGTTTCTGGTATCAACCTCAAATGCCATGAATTGTAAAGAATTAGGGACACAAGTTTGCTTGTTGTTTCAATACGCATATCCTGATTCATGAGCCCCTAATTTTTTTTTTTTTTTTAAGTACAAATTTATAGCCAGTACTTGATATTTCTGTATAATACCTTAGCCATGATAGTACGAATATGGAGGGAGTGTAAGCAAACTAACGGTGTGCAATGATATGAGAATAGACTGTCTCAAATCTAAGCGCTGCTCATATAAGAATTCATGTATTCCTATATTAAAATCTGATGTGTTTTTCAGGGTCCTCGAGAATGACGATGCATGCAGTCCTCCAGGAGATGTAACTACAGGCACTTACGGAAGCTTTAGTGAGACGCAGACAGAATCGCAGGTAACTCTTACTCTGGAAATACCTTGGAGATTCCATAGTTAAAGTTTTCAAGTCTGAATGATAGTCAGGTTTCTGAATCTCAGCTCTCACTTAAAAATGAAATCTGCACCTAAACCTTGTGTATTTTTTACCCTCCATATACTTGCTTCGGAACGGTTAACTCTTAATCCTTTCTTGCTTGAGCGGGTAACTCTCGTGTACAATTTGTCTAGTTCAGTCCTGATATTACTAGTTTAAGCATGTTTTTATAAAATGTGTCTTAATACCTGGAGTTTGTACTCTGTGATTGTGTGTTGGAAAAGGCCAAACAAAGGTAATCCCTCAGTGGTGGGGAACTTGTTGAATCTTACTATATCTGCCGTTTTACAGCCTAGAATCTGTGGTTGTACCATTTAACAATTAGAAGAAAATTGCAGGTTGTTGGTTACGAGGAAGATCTTTCAGGAAGGCAGATGCTTATCGATAGAGTTAGAACACGAAGCAGCTTAACATAAAAGAGTGAGGTGCGCGGTCTTTGAATGAGACAAGAAACATTCACCATATGTATTTGTAACGTTGCAAAAACAATATCCATTAAAGAAACAGTGCATCAAAGTCATGAATCACATGTAGAGAGACACAGTTGCAAAGTTTATGAAATGATACAGACATTCCTGTGACTCTTCATTCGGATGATGAAACAACACATGATGAGGATACTTGTGTGTTGTTTTCCCCTCTAATATTAATTAACAAAAGAGACAGAAAAGCACACACATATATATATATATATTCAAAAACTAAGGACACAAGTCACAAAGAGGATCATACATCACATGGAAAAAGAAAAAAAAAAGAAAAAACAAAATACAAAGCAAGAAGAAGAGATGCCAAATTATCAATTATTAAATTTGGCATTTATAACTTAAAGAGAAAATGCATCATGACGTAGAATAATACAGCGATAATACTGTAGGAAGAACAAGTAACATTTAGAGAGACTTTACAGCTAGAAAACGAGGCTCCTTAGGCTTGAACTTCTGGTTTGCATAGACATCCATATAATCTCCAAACACAAACTTTGGATACTTCTTCTCGCTTACTTCCTCCCCTTCTGCTGCCACCGTCGCTGGCCCAATGGCCGCCTTGTACGACGGATTGTAGAAGGAAGCTATGGATCTCCGGTTTCCACTTTCCCTCGCCAACACCCTGTGCCATGCGCTCTTGTACCTGCCAAACCCATTTTGGTTTAACTTCAATGTCAGTAACTATCAGTTATCAAAACAAATGTCAGTATAAACTATCAGAAAGATAAGATCACTATAATATATATACTGCCACATGCGATGACGAAATCAATCAATGAATTTCCCGTATGAATAATTTAATTATTCGTTTTATAATTTAAAAACATACTTCAACCTTTAGTTTACTTAAGCTTTCCCAAAAACACTTAAATCATTAAAAAACAAGAACTGAGAAAAAAACTTGGATGCAGGCTTTTAAGATGTTACCTTCCGTTGCTAATAACTTCAATCTGATCACCAGTGTTGATAACAATAGCGTTAGGTAGCGGCTGAACATCGATCCACTCTCCATCTTTCAACACTTGAAGGCCATCGTATTCATCGTCTTGGAACAGCAAAACGACACCTCCTGCATCAGTGTGAGCTCGAAGGCCATTGACGAGCTCCGGATGAGGACAAGGTGGGTAATGGCTGACTTTGGTTCCAAAGAAAGCTGTCTCTTCTCCATCTTCCATTCCTTCGTTGAAAGCTTTCTTTATGTACCCTTTAGGCAAACCCAAATTCTCATCCATCACTTCCATCATCTTGCTCGCTAGCTTCCTTATTTCTTCTCTGTATTCTCCCATCGTCTCTCTGTTTTTTGAGAAAACAAATAAAAAAGTTTAAATTTTTGAAAATGGGTTTTGAGTGATTTGAGGTTCGAAATACGAGAGACAAGTTGTTTGTTTACTTGAGGCCAGAAGTGTTGGATGGCCATTCGTTTTGGTTATGGTCCAAGAGAGTGAAGACATCTTCCCAGTCAACGTTCTCCAGTTTCTCGCCGGAGTTTTTCTGAAGCAGTTCGTCGAGCAGTTTCACGGGAGTTGAAGTCTTGAATGCTTCTTCTCTCTCGGTTTTGTAGCAATCTGAGCTCAGCTTCTTCACCGTATTGAGAAGCTCCAATGGAATCCCATGGTTCACCAGCTACACAGAGGAAGAGAGAGACAGAGATAAGCTCAGAAGAACAGAGGAAGAGATCAGAGAGATAAAGTTCTGTTTTTTGTATTTGTTTATAAAAGATCCGAACCTGAAAAAATCCCCATTCTTCGCAAGCTCTAGCGATTTCAGAGAGTATCTTCTCCCTTTCTTCACCATTGATCTTGGCGAAATCAATCACAGGAATCGCCATTTCAGATCCGCAAAGAGAGAAAAGCGTATTAAGGCTCTGTTTTTGGAAAGTCAAAGACGACTCTGTTTTGTAATTAGATTTAGTTGTGAGGATTATGGAAAGCTTAGTCCTGTATTTATACTACTTCCATAATTTCCCGTTTTGGTTTTTTTTTTTTTTTTTTTTTGTTCCTCTAAGAAAATTAGATTAAAATGTCAACTGTTCATTTTTACGCTAAGTTATAGTATTTGTTTTTTTTTTTTCCATTGTTGCTAAGCATAACTATACCGTTGAATCTTACATTCATATTGAAAGAAATGTTATACTATTAGATGCACTACAATCGATGTCTTTAGGAGATTTGATTATCCTGAAGCAGTTACAATTTAGTCCATCTTCTTGACTTTTAAATTTTAATGTTTCTGGGTGCATGGCAATAGCAATGAAAACATCATTTTAATTCCTCGAAAAAAAATAACATTACTATTTCATTGTTCAATCATTCTGGACGATTTCTCTCGTTTTATTATGAAACGCATTCTTCTTCATGATATATAATTTTTGTACGTGAATACTAAGGATTTAAAATAGATTCCAAATATGACTGCAAAAAAAGAAAAGAAAAAAGTAGATTCCAAATATCTCATGGATATAAAATAGATTTACTATAGCTTCCAAATATTTCATGGATTTAGTGATTATGTCAAAAATTTAAAATATCTTATTTTAAATAAAAATGTTATGGGTCAATCGAAACTTTCATAGTTAAAAAATATCCATGAAGCGATCTGGTATAGCTAGGACCACAGATTAACCATATATTTTGGAATGTCAGATCAAAACATAAGCGAAAGTCCAACATCGCCAAATCTGCACTGTAACAAAAGAATTCTTTCAATAAATTAAAAATTTGTAGTGGTTGTAACTTGTAAGGTTAAACCCTCTTTTTGTTTCTTAAAGTTTATCCTTAATCATATATACCTCTTCACTTTAAGATGACGACGAGATCATTGATACATGATTAGTTAGCATAAGAAGAAAGAGACATAGATATGCGTTTTATATAATTGAATGCCTCTTTAATAACTCATGATTTATGATTTATGATTTATGAACGTGGAAAGTAATAATAGGTTTGCCAATTATATCCAAAATAATTAATAGACTTTTGTTTTCATGGTATACGTGGACAAAGTATGGGGATACATGGAGGATTTATTCATATACTGATCTCAATGGTAGAAGAAAGAACATTAAATTTTATTTTTTTTTGTAAAGGTACGAAATATAATAGTAGAAGATAGTTTTTATCTTTCTTTTTCTTTTTGTCTTCATGGTAGAAGATAAATAACAAAATATAATATAAAATTAAAGGAAAAGTTATTGGTTGAAATAATTGTCTGTACAGCACAGGCATCTCTGCTGTACACATGAGCAGGTGTTGCCTCTTTTTTGTCTTCATCCCAAATCCCAATGCCTTCGTTTGACTGAACACAAGCACAGTAACAAATTCATATACACATATATTCAATTTTTTGAACAGTTTTCAAGTCTTATCAAAGTAGATGTCGAGATCAAAGTTACAATATATAATCTAATTTTGTCGCAAATTTTATGTTTCAGTCAGGTCAGTAGAAAATAAGACATGTCAGAAAAGTTGAAGTGGTTGACTGTTAAACAGATTAATTATCTTTATGTTTGTTTGGTAATGTACTGATGTACTATCCCAGTTGTACTTTTGTAGCAAATATTAATTTGTTTATTCCGTTTGGTTTTTTATTTAGGTTTTGACATTGGATTCTTCTTTTTATTATAATATATATAAGGTTAACAATCTGAATAATGAAAACCAATTCATAGTAACTGTATATACTTTAATAACAAGACTATATGTATTCGACTCTCCACATAATTGTTTGGTACGAAAAAAGTACTAACATTTTATTTTTATTTTGTCAACGTACCCATAATTTTCCTTAAGACTGAATGTTGAAGTATGTTTCTTACATTAAATTTTAAATCATGGAAATAGATCTCCCATATGTCGGTGCATGTGAGTGTGTATAATGTTTTTTCTTCATCTGTATGCATGATGAATCGTAAGTTACCTTAGCTTGTAATAGAGTGAGCATTAGATCTTAATTATTTGATTTTTCTTGTAGTTACTTGTGATAGTGGTTTGCTATATGGATCTCTTTTATATGTTTGCTAGTATTATTGACATTATAAATACATTTCCATTTCATAATTATTTGATTTTTAATTTATTTATGACAAAAAATATAATTATTGGATTTTGCTAGTAGTTGTGATAGTGATTTGTTATATGGATGGATCTCGTTAAATGTTTGCTAGTATTATTGAAATTATTAATACATTTCCATTTCATGATTATAGATTAGTTGATACTTGATATATGATTAATTAGAGATAATCATCTGTTTGCTCCCACTATTCCACATGCAGACAGTCATTGCATCACTATAAACCATCCTAGAGTAATTAACTATATACTATATATACGTATACATATACCAAACAATTAAAGCAAGCATAAACTAAATCCCAAGGACCTTTCTCTGCAAACTTATTTCTAATATATTTAGTATTTCTTATTTGATAAAAAGCAAGCCGTCCATGATCACATGGGACTACACTTGGAAGTGGTGTTTGTATTAATAAATTGTTAGTTAGAGTGATACGTTCATATTTATATATATATAAAAAGTAAATAGTTTATTATCCAAATGCATTCCCCCGTGCCACTGTTTTAGTAAGATCAAGGAGAGTAATAATACTGACAACAATATAACTACTAATTTCTATAAAAAGGAATTGATATAAATACAAAAAAAAAAGTTAAGAAAGAGTAAAAATATTGGATTAGTCTTGAAAGACAATTGAGTGAATCACATGGTGCTGAGTGATCTCTGTCTCTGTTATGTTGCAGCAATCGAATCTATGGACTAAAAGCTCACCTTAATTATAATATATTTGATCGTTATAAGGTAAATAAGTAGTGGCATCATATTGTATACGCACTAATTTTTATTTATATCAATCACTCAATCAAAATGCATGTTACATTCCGTTGAAAGAAACTACCCACCGAAAATACCATAAAAAGATTATAGAAGTATATATTCTTTTTTCGAATAATGTTATCTTAACAGTTATTTTTTTGTTTCTACTTATAAAATGCTCTTACATATAATAAAATATTCTTTATATTCTGTATTGTAATATTGATTTGTTGATATATATATTTGCAATATTGAATTTGTAAGTATGTCTTAACCAAATTTGTGTTTTGTAAGTTTTAATTTTATATTTTTTTACTGAAAAGATGCAAAATAACATTCTTTATAAGAAAACGCATCTTAAAATCTGTGAAACAGAAAGAATAATTTCATATAAAAAGAGTCAAAGACCACTCTGGATAACCAGCTTAGTTCAGTGTATGAACCTCTTGTAAACAACAAAAAAAAAGCTAATTAAAGCTTGTAAGAACTAATGTCGACAGTGCTATAAATCCTCAAATCTAGTGGGCGTACTTACTACTTCTTATGTAAACAATATAATAATTTTTTTTTTAAAAATATATATTGGTTTGCTTCTTGACTCTGTGGTGTTAATTCATATATATAAAATTTGCATCATTGTATTTACTACCGGAGAAAATGAAGATACATTCACTAAATGTGCTTACTCCGCAAAGTAAACAGTGAGACGTGGTCGGTTTGGTTCCATGTATTTTGGAGGAACTAATTGACCATATTATTAGCTTATTATTAAGTCTTTAATCTTTCTCCTCTTTTAACCGTTACCGACATTGTTTTGGGGATCTTCTCTTCATTTACCGACTCCAATTTAATATATCTTATAAGCCCGTATTTTTTGGTGTGAAAGTGAACACATTTAAATATTTGATCCAATAGCTCTATTACTAATACGCATTCTGAGATTAATCTTATTCGATACCATATTATCTAAGTGCATTCGGATCATATTGTATGGGCACAGAATCAATGTACATACACAATATTACACGTCATGGTCTACGATTCTTGGCGTTCCATCCAACTTCAAATGCAAATTTTTAATAAAATAACTTCAAATGCAATTTATTGCAAACTAATTAACTGCATTATCAAAAGTCAAACTATCTTTTAAATCCTTTCTTTCACCCATTTTTACGTTTTAGCAACTTCGGATTGATTATATTTTATAGCTTAATCACTCTTTCATAACGCGTCCATGTTAAATTGTAATATTAAGACCAGTCTGAATAATAACGATGCTTGGTTCAGTGTCCTTAACCCAAAAGTTGAATAGCCCTGTCTCATCAAAAAGGCCACACGGCCTTGGAACACAAAGTAGAAACGTTATTAAAGATTACATACTTGATTGATCCAAGAACAGATAAATATAAGTATGAGTTGATCGATCGAACATTGTTATTTAGCATAAAGAAAGATTCACGACAATAGAAATGAAAAACAAACAATCCCAATAATACTACTATATATATATATATTATTTGAGAGACTGAACAACCAAACAGTTTCTGATTAATCAATGGACCAACTATTGTTAATCTGTTCCTCACATAAGTATGCAAGACGATTATCTACTAAATGATATGAACCTCCAACCACCTTCGATCTTATTATATCTTCTAATATATTGTGTGATTGTATCATAAATACAACTGATCTTTTCATGAATAATCATAAAATCATTTGGGAATTAAGCACCTATAATCTTTTTAGTTGTGTTCATGTTCTTGGAGAATCTGTAATGGTGTCTTTTAGACTTGATAACATATATTATCTGCGACTGGGCACAACAAATGATTTGTATCATCTGTTTAATATCTCATGTATCTAAAGCGTAACAATCGGCTGGTTTCAACTTCAATTACAACTTTACAACAATTGAAATGGATTCTGAGCCAATCAAAACAAGACCAAACATGTCCAGAAACGCTTAGAATCAATCAGCTGTTGTGAGACGTACGGTCAATCACACAAAGGCTCATTGACCATAAGATTCATCTTCTCATTAAGAAACTTGAGCACATCTTCTCTACCTTCTTTGAGAAGCAACTGTCTTAATCTCCCAAATGTCACACCTGATGGTCGAATCCCCATCTCGATCATCTCCTCTAACAAAACACAAGCTTTTTGAGTATTAGGCTCCTCGCACAGCCCGTTAATAAGAACCGCGAACGTATGCATACTCGGGAAAACCCCTTTCTTTCTCATGTACTTCCACACTTTATCTGCAGTCTCCATCTCTTTCTTCTCACAGAACATCTTTATCATCATCGTGTATGTGTCTGCATCTGGTTCACACACTCTGATCATCTTCCTAAACACATCAAAAGCTTCATCTTTCTCACCACAATCTATTAGATGGCGTAGAATGATGTTACATGACTTGGAGTTTGGCGTCACACCTTTAATCTTCATCTCTTTCAATACCCTATACACATTCTTCATCCTATTTGCTTTGCAAAACGCACCGATCAGTGAATTGAAAACCGCAACATCTGCTTTTATTCCACTTCGTTCCATCTCTAGGAACGTATCAACCGCCTCTTCAAGCCGGTTCTCGGTTCCACAAGTATGCACAAGCACACTATAGATGAAAGTGGTCGGCTTGCAAACGCTTGGATCCATGCTCCTCACAATGCCAAGAGCTTCATCGACTCTTCCAGCTTTACAAAATATATCAACCATTATACTGTAAGTCACTATATCCGGATCACAACCCGCGTTGATCATTTCCCTGAAAACCTCTCTTGCCTTTGGCAGATTTGGTTCTTTCCCCCATCCTTCAAGCAATATGCTATAAGTTTTGGAGTCTGGTCTAAACCGATCTCTCATCTTCTCGAATATCTCCTGCGCTTTTCTCACATTCTTGGACTTACACAAAGCACTCAACAGTCCATTAAAAGCCACAAGATTCGGTGGCAAATCGTACTTCTCCATCACATTGAACGCGTAAATAGCCTCGTCCACTTTCTGCGCTCTCGCGTACTTCCTCATCACGATACAAAAAGTCTCGATATTCAGCATCTTCTTCTTCCTCATTGAGTTGATGAGATCCCACATGAGCTTGTACTGCCTTATCTTCGCCGTAGATTCGATCATCATGTGGTACGCACGAACACTGTGCTCGTAGTGCCGTTGCTTCTCAGACCACTGGAAGAACCTGTATGCCAACAAACCAGCATTCCTGAATCTATTCAGGACATCTTCAGCCACTTCCGGTGAAACCCTTAAACCGCTTTGATCTAATGCCGAGTCAAGCACAGATTGCGGAGAAGACATCATTACTTTAGATATGTTATTTGCCACATCCACAACATCTATCACTTGTCCACTTGAACTATACAGCTTCGCAGACATAATATGTTTACAAGATAATCTTGATTGAGGTTTGAGAATTCTGATCGTCATATTGAATAGAACCCAGAACACAGAAGCAAAGCTGCAATCAACAAAAAAAACAAACGATGTAAACGCATCACTGAGGCATTTCGTCGAACAGGTGATGAACATAAAATGAAAACAAAAGGCAATATACGCACGACACAGGTAATTATGAATAATAATTCATTAATCTTAATTTTATCAAATAAAAACAGCAGGTTTTACCTGTATGGGATCAAGTGGAATCTGTTTTAAGGAACACAAGAGGTTTTGTTTCACCGGAGGATAATAACCCAGTCGGCGACAGACAGCGAAGGAAGACTGAAGACAGAGGATACGCACCGTTTCGAAAGTTAGAAATATTGGGCCAAATGTAAAAGCCCATCATAAAATGAAAAGAAGGCCCAGTAGGCCCAAATAGGCGAATACATGGCGCCAACTAAAACCAAAAGGAAAGTTATTTTATTATATAAAGGCGCTTCTACAGGGAGATAGAGAGACAGAGATAATTTAAAAAAGTTCCGTCGATTTTGCCGCCGGCTTGGTCGTGGTGGTGCAGGTGAGACCTTTGATAAAGTTTACGTCTTTCAAACCATAAGAGATTTTACTTGTTTATTTTTGTCTCGATCAGTTGTGGGCGATGGACGAATTCGTTCTTCTCACGGAGCGTTACGGGTTAAAGCCCCGAGGAAAATCAGCTCCAATGGCTGCCTTGAAGCGATCTGGCTTCAACCGCAACAGTGTAAAAGCCTCAGAAGACGATGCCAACGCAGAATTGACCTCGGATAATTCAAAGTCTGACTGTGGTGGGTTTGACGATTTCTTGGTGTTTGATGAGTTGAATAAGTTATCTACCATTAAATCTGGTAAGACTAAGTCGTATCTTAGTGCCCGCTACTTGTTTACTATAATGCATGACTCAATATATCTCTTCATCGGCAAACGCAGTTGATGATTTATTGGGTGATTTGACCGGACTTAGTCCCAAAGATAAGAGCTTGAACCAGAACAGTTCAGGGAATTTGAGTGAGTATGAAGATGGTTTTGATGATTTGATACCTGGATTTGGTGGAAATGGTCAACCGAGTGATAGGTTTGTGAACAGTTCAGGGACTTTGGGGAAGAATGAAGATGGTATTGATGATTTGATACCTGGATTTGGTAGAAATGGTCAACCGAATGATAGGTTTGTGATTTACGTTTATGAAGCATATTGCTTAGTGGGTTACGAAATGCTAGTTATTCTACTATTGGTATAACTGGTTTCTGATTCCTAGTGAATTTCAAGAAACTGAAGCTGTTCAAGTAAAGACCCAACAGTTTGGTGTAGATGACCTTGACTTCCTTGTTATCCCTGGGCCTCGGTCCAGCAGCGTACCAACATATTCATGGGGTTCACCTACTGCGAAGAAGCCTGTTGCTCCAGCACAGTTCCTTGATGACTTTTCTCCATTTTTTGGAGGTATAGGTTGCAGAGAATCTGTTGTCTCTAGTTAATTTGGTTACTCACAGTCACAGATATTTCTAAGACATGTTTCATGTTCAACAGCTGATCCCTTTCCTGGAGAATCTGAGGAATTTCCAGGGGAAAGTGACAAAAGAAGACTGGCTAGATGGGAGCGTGAACAAATAATAAACAATCGACTGGTATGCATGGATTTTTCTTAGTATGATCTATTTGTTGAATCAGTGAAAAAATTTCCTAAACCGCTTGCCTTTCTCATGTCACTATTTGGTTCTGCTTGCACCTTGAATCCAGCTGTTCCCAGATTCTATGTTTAAGTGCTCTATAATGTTACTTTAGTCATTTTCTTCTTGTATGTAGGCAAAGGCTGTAGCTGCTATGAATGACCGTGATCGTCAAATTCAGATTGAACAAGAAGAAAAGAGTGTAAGTGATACTGCTTTTTGATATAGTTCTGTAATAAGTCTTCACTATCATAATTTTTCTTACAAAACGATTACCTTTTAGGAATTATTGAAAGGATTTTCAGTACATTAGTTCTGTTCGAAACTTTGGTTTAAAATCATGTATCTAGTCTCCTTGTTGACGTGATCAGTTCTCTGCTATTGTTTCATTTAGTTGGTCACACAACATATAAGTTGATCTGAAGTGACACATTCTTATTTTTTGTTCTATCTAGAGGATCTCTGAGACCCTTGACGCTGAGATTAAGCTTTGGGCTGCCGGGAAAGAAGGGAACTTGCGTGCATTGTTATCATCATTACATCTCGTGAGTTCTCTTCTGTAGAAAATCGTAAATCAAGTTGCCGCTTACATTTGTATATCATTTTTTTTGTCCAAGTAAGTTCACTGAGGTTGGCTAATATTGTTTTGCATGATGGCAGGTACTTTGGCCCGGATGTGGCTGGGAGGCTATTTCTCTAACCGATTTGATCACTTCTGTGGCAGTCAAGAAAGTATATAAAAAGGCAAACCTGTATGTCCATCCTGATAAAGTTCAGCAGAAAGGAGCTCAACAAAAGTATATGGCCGAAAAGGTCTTTAACATTTTACAGGTATTTTCTTAGTAAATTTACATCCTCTGAAACGTCTCTCGACACTGAAAATGTAATGTGAAATGTTCAGTAGCTACCACTTGAGTTTCTGTTTAATTTTTGCTTGAAGAGTTTCGGCTCTGTTTCTAGACCCTTGCATTTGGATTCATGCTTAGAAAAATCAGGTTCAGCCTTTGAACAAGGGGCATTTAATGGTTTGAAGTGAAGCATTCAGTCATTGTACACCCGGTTCTACTGTAAATTTAAGGGATGAATCTGATCGACTTTCTGCAATTTCATCGAACAGGAAGCTTGGAACAAGTTCAACAATGAGGAGCTATCTTAAATCTCTCGATGAGACAAACATAGTGAATATCTAGTTTGCCACGACAATCAGAATCTGTGCTCTGCACCACTTTGACACATGGTAAGACGCCACTCCGACCTGTAACCAGAGCTTTCGCCTACACATATGTTGATTAGAGACATGCTTAAAGAGATTTGAACTGTCTGTTTGTATGTGTGTATATATATGTAGTTATCTACACTTATTGTTTGTCAGTGTGCTTCACATTTGCTCTCCTTCCAGGTGAGAATGTTTGTATTTTGTAATCGTAATTGTACTTGCAATTTTACCATGATTGATGTTTTTCAAACCTCTTGTATTAGTATATATGAATATGGAGATTTTCTCATGAAGACTACAATTCTTGCCATTAGGCTTCGGAGGATCCTATAGCTGAAAGAGAAGATTACAGAGAAGACACAACAGCGTTATTGCTTTTATCTATCAATCACAAGCTGATCAGTATTCCGAATTCGTTGTTCTTCATTCTCTTGACCGTTCTTGATTCATCCTTTGTGTTTAAAAATGACTGATTAAGTGTATGTATCAGTAATTGCTTCGAAATGGCTTGTAGGACTTGAGGTCGAGAACAACTCCAGCTATCGACCCTGCAGCTGCAGCAATGCTAACTGCCAAGCAAGCTGAGCTGAAGACTTGAAGGCAAACCCACTGGGTGCTCCATCTAGGTATCTTCTTCTGCGCAATGTACATTTCCACCGGAAAATACACCGTCAATGGCCAAAACCCGAGTGCCCCGAGCAAACCCACAACGTCATTGAAAAACGGAAGAAGCATTGAGATAACTGTCGTTATGATCACAAACACTGTCCTCCATATCAACCTGAGTAATGCATTCACACCACACAGAGGTCTTTTATTATTACATAAAGCTTATATTTATCATGTTCGAGATTCCGTAAGTTTGAAGACAGGACTTTGTACCTGAAGAAATTCAAACGCAAAGGCTTGAAACCAGGGATGGGGATTTTGATATCTTTAGCAATGAACTCACTATCAGGGAACCAAACCGAAGCTTGCCTCTCGATGAAAGCAAATAAAGGTTGGCAATAGACTTGGTATGCACCAATGAGGTGAATCACAATGGCTGCATTTGCAATGTCAAGAAGCCAATAAGGGTTATAAAACCCGAAACCGGTTAGGAGATTTCCCGGAGACATGTCTCCAAAGGCTGCATATCCCATACAACCACACAACATGTAGAACATAGTGGTTACACCGACGCTCACAAGCGTCGCTTTCTTCATCGTTTTCTCTTCTGATGGTGGTGACTTCACTGTGTCCTGTTTTTTTCAGACAAAACAAAAGGCTTCAGGGTGAGACCATAAAGGCTTGAATCATCAAGACTTGTAAAGACAATAAAGTACCTGAATCTCGATGAGAATGATGGAGAAAGAGTAAGCAAAGGCAATGTTTCCAAGAGCTTGGAAGGTTCTCCATATCTTCTGTGTCTGTGTCACAGCTCCTATGGTAATCCCAGTGAGACTTCCCTTTACCTTTCCATTTGCTGATCAAATCAAAACAAAAAGAAGAAATTTCCTTTTCCACGTTTAGCACCTATAACTTATGAAAATCTCTATAAGAGCATAAAAGTTTCCTTTTTTTAAAACGGACCTACGACTTGAGCGACGCCGAGAACGAGACCAGCGGAGGAATAAGTGAAGGACATGACGGCGGCGAGGATAGAGAGCCACCAAAGTTGATCAAAATCTGGAATCTGAGAGAATATAATCTGGACTAGACCAAAAGCTATCATGTAAGGATTGCTGTTCATGTGACATGGATCTTTCCCTCCACTCTTCTGGAAACAGTTCGATCTCTTTATTGCCCTGTTTTTCAAAAAAAGAAAATGCTTTTATGATCAAGACCCCATCACCAAGAAACACTTTGGTAGCTTTTAGTATTAATTAGTGAGAACACTCACATCATGCTTATAGCTGAAGCAATAGTGTAGCCAATTGCAACACCAAAGAGATTAAGATATTGAACAATCCCGCAAAACTTGACCTTCACGCCACCTATCCAGACAATGAAACATGTTAATGTTCTAAATTCTCTAATCTCCTCCACCGTCCGAATATCTAATTCAAAGTTTGTATCTTACCTAGATTTGATCGAACGGCGTCCATATAAGTGTAGTTCCTCTTGCCGGAAATAGGGTCGCCGGAGCGGTAACAGGCGGCGAGGAGAGTTGAAGTAAAGTAAGTGACGACGGAGAAGAGCAACATCACCACCGGTCCTGCGAGCCAACCTAGCTGTGCCGTAGCCCACGCTAGTGACAAAACTCCCGAGCCTATCACCGCCGTTATTATGTGTGCGCTCGCCGTCCAAACACTCCCTATAACCCAACAAATATTTAAAAAACATTCATCTTTCCGATTTTTCCAACATTAAGGGAAGCATTGTTACCAGTTCGTTTGATACGGCCATCGTCGTCGAAGCACTTGGAGCCGCCGGTTTGTGGCATATCGACGGCGAAAGCTTCTTGCTGGTTTTGAACCATTATTTTGTTTTTTTTCTGTTCAATGTAGGAACTTAAATGCAGAGTGTAAGTGTTCGTGAGTGTTGACTTTTAAAGACAGAAGCTAAGTGTTGTCTTTGTCAAAGACTTTTATTATAAGTAGATATAGTAAGAACTTATAAACTCTGTTTGAAAGCTTCTGTTTTCTTTAACTGTCTGGTTCTTAGGGTTCTAATTTGAAAGGAAGAAGGAGAGAAGGTGGATGAAGGAAAACTGAAAGCTGAGTGCAGATTTATATACACAGAAACTGGTTAAAAGTAAACACCAAAAAAGAGGAGAAAAAAAATTTGGTAAAAAGCTGGTAGGACCTTACTCATATGTTCTTTTGAAAATTTTGACTCCATCATTTATATGAATAATTCCAAAACGAAACTGGTGGTACAATATAAAACAAAGAAACAAGAAGAAACGGCATTGAAAATGTGAGTCCAAGATGCTGCCATCGTTTTCATTTGGACTTAATGTCATTGCTTCAACCTTCAATAACTTTTTTTATGTCCGTATGTTGAAGCTTAACGTTATTTGTACTTACAACTATCTAAGCATATTTTGAAAATAATTCGTCTTTTTTTTTCCTAACTTTATTTTGTAAAAATGATGTAAAAAAGAAAATTACCTAGTGCCTACTTTACACACAATCTAGTGGATATTTCAAAATTCTAACTAAAAAGTGAATAGATATGATCGACTTGATAGTGACATACATATCTCTTACCTAGAATTCGAAAGAAGATCACCACTCCATCATAGAAGTTTCAGCAGGTAACGTATGAAGCGTGTAAGCTATCTTTTCTTCTAAGAATGAAATATTTTGTTTACTTTGCCAACTAAACTCATTTAAAAAAAAAAATGTCTCATAGTTTCACCAGCTATGTAAAATGAAAGTGTTATTTTATTTTTAAATGTAAAGTACTGTGCAAACTTTTGTCTTTTCATTACTACCATAAGTTTGATTCGTGGGAAAGCAAATCTTCCATGAGGAATTTAGATCAAAATTGTCGTCAGACAATAAGTCATTAGTTAGACTAACACACAATGGAAAGTAGTCCAAAATGAACTATATTCATACAAATAGAATATCATCTTTTAAACTCGGAGTTTGCGTTAAACCGCAAGTACACAACCAAACTGTACTAATTCATCTTAATGCTCGATCACTAGATCTTTACTTTCCATGTGTATATATCGTAAAAATAAATGTAAAATAATAACGTAGATCGAGAAGATCAGGAGAAAGAATAAGGTTCTTTGGTTCAGATCATCCACTTTGATTTAAGTAGACATACACAGCCATCCTCAATTAAAGAGTGAACCAGAAACGCCTTTCATCATCAACCCACTTTCTCCAACTTGTTATCTTAAAGTATTATCCTCGTTATATACTTGATCTTATATATATATATTTTTTAATAGTAATATCTCAACCCATGAGTTTATCATCTCAATACTTGAAATATCCTCTTTTTCATTTTCTGATTCGAATTTAGAGATAGAAGAGCATCGGATTCCTTGCTTACTATTCCCGGTTAGGTTTCGATTTAGGTATTGTAACCTAGTTAGTATTTATTACGTACGATATTACAATAAGTATCAGGTTCGGTACTGCTAAAATTATTTAGCTAATCAATCTGTATTCAAAGTTTTAAACTCGAACTCCACTACTAAATAAACTTACCGAGTTGAAATATGACATTATGTTGTCGTGAATTATTTCAATTGATAAGTATCGTCACATGCTTTATCACATGATCGAATCAAATATCTTTAATTTGTTCTCATGTATGTATGTGCGTAGTATAATGTATATGTATTTGTTGGTTTCATTTTTTTAGTTCAAGAAAATTATGTATTGTCTTGCTAGATCAAGATGACGCAAAGCGTGTTGATAATAAGACATCTTTTAAGAAAGGTTTAGCGACTAATTAACTTAAGACAACACTATCATTTAAACAACTATTTCTCTTTTTTTTCTTATAAGTTAAACAAATGCTATTCTTATTGCAAAGAAAATAAGAATCGTAACTACCACTATAAGAATCTTATCGTTGTAACTTGTAACTTGTAAGCTTTCCGTCATTCATACACCAACCCACTCCGCGACTACAAATATCGAAAGACAAAGTTTATAATATAATCCTAAACAAGTTCTTTCACATGGTTTATTGGTTTCCGATAGTAAAACCAAAAAAATTGGTCCACTATGATCGTATCTTATCAATTGTAATGATCAATAATTTTTTCTTTAAAGTTAGCAATACATTTTTTTCCTGAAAACTCGCATGTAAAGTTAATATTATGGAGTTGTATTTCTATTTGATTGCCCCTTTTATATAATTCAAGAATATATTTCGGCAGGTCAAGCCAACCTTGTAATGATTCTTCTTCTTCATGATACATATTGTATAGAATCCGTGGAAATAGTTTAGTGAATATGTGATATTTCTATTCTTTTTTATTTTTATTTTTGTTAGTCAGTTCTCATTATTTGTATTGAAAAATGGTACTATTTAATTTTAGAAGGTAAAAGAATGGGTGAATTGTAAAGTTTTGTTTAAATTAGTAGCGATGCCTTGGAAAAAATATACTTGTTTTCTAAAATATACAGTATAAAAGTAAAAACAAGTTATTCAAATGTTTTTTATCCAAAAGAAAGAAAAAAAGAAATTGCAATGCCGTTACAGTTGAAATGTTTGAACGTTAGGTAGCATACTTGAATTTATGATCTCTTAAATAATTGCACATAAAAACAACTTAATTCAATGCTTATCTCATCAAATGAGGGTTAGAAATATAATTACTCTGACTCGATTTTTTGAAGATATTTTTGGTTTTTTGGACGCATTATGTGTGCTTCGTATTCCACTGGTGACACTTGACTGAATCAATTGTTTCTTTTGCAAAATGATCGAGGAGTGTTGTTGGTGGTATAAGTTTAAGTTAACTCTATTTCATTTAAAATATATCAGTTTTTTTAAAAAAAAAAAAATCATTTTATAGTTCAAGTTATATGATGTATCTAAATATTTAAAATCTTTATCAACCTATTTATAAAGTTAATTTCATATCATTTAACTTCTACAATAGAATTGAACTTTAAGAAGATTTTAATTTGAAATGTAATTGAAAACATTAAAAAATCTTTAAAAAATAAAAAAACTATATAAAAATATATATGTAACTTACAACACAAAATAAAATAAAAATCTCACAACCATCAATAGCATAATAACTATATATATATCATCATATAACAAACATAATTTCACTTTCCATAAAGAGGGATGCATGCTTAGACCAAATATAATGCATTTAAATCATTTCATATTCACAAGGACGTGTGCTTTGACCATAAATAATAAATATGACTTATATTTTCCTTATAGAGGAATGCATGGTTGGACCAGAACAATAGTATTCATATTTAACGTTACATTTGCCCCTATATATAATAATGCGCTTGAAGCCATTTAGTAAACCCATAACATATTTTCTCAACTAAAGATAAACAAAAGATGAACAAGGTCGAGATGTTGGCAAGCATATGGACATTGTGGTTACTAATGTCTTGTGGAATACTAATTTCTCCGACATGTGCAATGCCAACAAAATCTTTGTTTTCCAATATCTATGAATCAAGCTTAACCCAAAACGTGAAGTCAACACCGCAACGAGATTCACCACCTTCAATAGGTTTCGGAACTTTACCAAAGACTCCGGGTCGTCCTTCTTCTCCATCAGGGGGCGGCAATGGCATTCCATATACAAAGGTTATGGAGCCTAAATCACCATCCATCCTTGGTTAATGGTTATATTTTGTATTAGCACTTCACAATTGAAGTGAAATTGATAAATCCTGATTTTATCCGTATCTTTGATTATCAATGTATCTTTGATTATCAATTCCTATCGTTTCATTTTCATGTCGTGTGGGTGGATTTTTATGTTTTGTTATAAATGTTTATGTTCATTACAAAGTTGGAGTAACATTTTATAATTGATAATAAAATGGATAATCAAAAGTTGTTTCTCATTTTTGACTGCCAAGTATTATCATTTCGAGAGGCAGTTCCACTTCAGGTGGTTGTTGGACCGCACTTTGACCGCCTTTAACGCAAATGGCAACACAAAGACGTACGGTTGGAACCACTGCATCCGTATAGCTACTCACATACTACTTATAACGAATTTAGCCTTTATATTGATAACTAGTATTTTCATATTCACATCGAATGAACTCCATACATTTGTTTGACCCAATGAGTTTTTATCAACACTATCTACAAGACGAGGACAAGAAAAGAAAAAAGTACCAAGCAGCCCGATCAGAGGAACAACTCTTGTGGCAGTGAGGTGGGGCAAAACTTCTTTGCTGCAAACTTGTACTGCCAAAAATAAACAGAGTAAACATTTCAAAGTCTTTTATATGAAGCTACTAATAATAATAAAAACCAAGTAAAACAAAGAAGTTGAGTGCTTTGTTAGTTGTTACTTTGTCTTGACTATACTTCTTTCTGACTGCAACCACATCGGCTGAAGGGTTTTCATGACATAGCTGAAGAAGATTCTTAACGCATGCTTCCAAATGTTTAGCCCTGTACGATGTGTAATGCTCTAAGGTAGAGCTCTGCAAAACGCCAATTTTAACAGGTTTATTAGAACACTGAGTTGAACAAGCTAAGTACTGGAGATAATAGGAATGTAAATACAGTTCTCTTGTCATACCCATGGTTTGCTTAAAGGGTGTAGTATGTATTGTGCCAAGAAAACAGCAGAGGCTGCAACAAGTGATGGAGCGTATCGAAGCATAGCGTAATCTAACAGAGATAATTCGCTGAGATAGCTCGCTAGTGACTCAAACAGCAGTGATGGGGCCTGATAGAACCAGTTAGAAACGTATACACATCACCCATTAAGTAAAGAGCTCATCATCTTCAATTGTAATATACCATTATACCTCCTTTTTGCCTTGAGCAGCACGAACAAAGCGCCTAATTAACCACAATATTTACAAGTCCAGATCAGCAGGGAACACACACACACGCAAAATTATAAAAATAACATCAATATGATCAGAAGCTACCTCAAGAAACATTTTGCTGTTGGAGTTGTTAATTCGAACTTCAAGTAATTCAGAACAGAAGACTCCATCTCCAAAAGCTGTTAAGATTTAAGGTTAACGATGCATATGAAACCCACAAGAAGAATAGTTTGTCCACGGAAGACCAAAGCACAAACCTCGTTCCTTAAGTATGTATTATCAGTAATGCAACAGAAACTCTCCACTTCCGGCACACACACTTCTTCATATTTTCTGGAAGTTCAGTGTATGTCCACGAGTTAGAAATTGCAAACTTCTGAAGAAGCCAAAGTATAAAACCTCAGAGTAAGTTCATAGATTTCTTACGCTGCTATCATCATGCATGAAACACCAAGCAACTGCAGGTTTTGCTTGGTAATTACATTGCCTGAAAGATACCGGTCTAAGAAGTTCACTGCCAGATACAACGTCTCGGGCAAAAGCCTATACTCTTCAGCAACCTGTAGTTTTATGAAAATTCTATATTACCCTATCAAATCTATAAAGAAACGTTTTACATATTATTAAACTTCTTGCCTCATCAAATCTAAACTAAATTCCTTGCTTTGATGAACTAGGAATCATCCGAAAGCTTACCTCCACGAGCCAGTCAATCACTATAGTACGCATGCTAGCATTGATGTTTGACTGAACTCTCTCCATGTAATCCAAAGCCGGCCTTTTCTTAACCTACAGAGAATAACAAGTGAATTCAGAAACAGAGCAAGTTAGTATTAACGCTGTGGCAGAGAAAGTACAACCTCGGATGAACGCAAGTGCTCGTAGATATCGCAAGCAAAGGCAGCACAAAGCTGTGGATCCACCAAGTTACTATCAATGTTATCTATCTTATCATCATCTCCCAAATCTGACTCTGTATACTCAACTTTGGGACTCATGAAAGATGATGATGATCCTTGTGATGAAGCACGAAGATTATCATTGCGCTGAGGCAATCCGATGTCTTCGTAAGGAACGATTGAGTTTGGCTTCGCATTTGGCTTTGGAGGTAAACCGCTATCGAGAATTCCGAAATTCCAATTACGAGACGAAGCAGGTTTTGGCGCCTTCTTTGATTGCCCGATCTTACTCGAACAATGCACCTTCAGAGATTCAAACATTTCTAAATCTGTAAACTAATTTTCTCGTCGAACAACCACCGGAATTGAAAAGGCGAGAAGAAGAAGAAGAGAGAATCCAAGTGAAGTTACCAGAGTAGACGACGGAGCAGAGATTCTAGATCCACTCTTCTGGTTCGTGATATCTCCGAGGGGGTTACGGCGGTTTCCAACATCGCCGAGTGGGACTCGAGTCTTGGCTACGCTCGGCCGAGTAACTTGAGTCTCCTTGGATAGATTCTCCGATGACGAGGAGGAAGAAGTCCGTTCAGCCAAGGAAGACATTGTTGTCGACGAGAAAATGGAAGGTCTCCGCTTCGATGTCGTCGTTCTCCGGTCAGATGATTTAGGGTTTCTCTTCTGCAACAGAGAGAAGAAAGAGATCTTGAGCGAGAAGAGGAGGGACAATGGAGTTTGCTATTTCTATTTATTTTTTAAAAATAATGAATCAATCCTGGCCGTCGGTTAAAGTCAAAAACCGTTACGACTTACGCGATTGATAAATCCATGGGTCCCACTTTTGTTGAGCGCCAACCTTTTTATTACACCAAGACCTTTGGCTTAAGCATTGTTGAACCTTCTTTATCCAAAGGAGGTTTTTGAACAACAAAAACAAAACAAAAAAAGTTTTAAATCTTTTTTTCTGTTTTAAATTTAATTGTGGATGAATATTATGTGATTTATTTGTCTCTTATTGAATAATCTATGGGAGACTCAGGTACCTCGAATATGGCACATTAAATGGAATCATTCGAGGGTGATGCAGTGTGCTGAGACTCTGCTTTCAAGTGATGTGTTGTTTCTTATTAAGTATAAATTCATCTTTCATGATCATAAGAATCTGTTAATCAGTTTCTGTTCGTTCCCTATGGTTTGTAAAGATCTTATAATCTACATTTTCTTTATGCGTTAAGACTCAAAGAGTCTTGTAGACGGCGCTGATGAGTACCTACTGGACGTGGCAAGCAATACAAATTTGTGCCATCTTACCACAATTCCAATATGAAGCTCCACTTCTTGAGTTTCATGGTGGTAGTTCGAAGTTTGGTTTGACCTTTATGTGACAAATATCATCATCATGCCTTTGTACAGTTTCTAAGACAAAACTGGAATCTTTTGCAGACAAAGACAAAAGTTTTAAGTGGTTATCCCTTTTGCGTTTCATGTAGGGAAAAAGGTCAGTGATCATTTCAAAGTTTGAATTTATTTACCCCAACAATTTTCTTTTTGGTTTGGTTTCAATTTTCGGTTTCACGTCTAAATCATGAAAGACCGCGTGCTGTAACTATTTTAGAGCACTTGAATACTTGATATTTGAAATCTTTGTAGCCTTTTTATTCTGTCGACCTATATGATTATTATACATACATAGAGATCACAAAGTCATTGTGTTATATACCAAAAACTGAATAAAATAAGCAGTTTTTATATTTGACCAAAAAAAAAAAAAATAAGCAGTTTTTATGTGTTAGCTTAAAGTTAAATACTTTGTGTTCGACTCTTCATAGTAGCCTGCAGGTCTCATGGCCTAGATTAAAAGATGCAATTTTTTTTTCTTGTAATCTCAATTCGAGTTTGAAATTTTGAATAATATATATGGTGACCATTGTATAATTGAAAAGGTTATGTTAATGGTGGGGACAAATAGAAACAAGTCAAAATACACAGATAAACTTCTCTAATCTCTCCCGCCACCCACCTCTATCTTCCTCTAATCTCGCCTCTCATCTCTCTTTCTCTCTCCTATCTCCTGTTTTGTCCTCATATAAAGACATTAAACTCACTCTTAATACAAATCTAAAGTCATCTCTCTTTCTCTGTCTGATTTTGTTTCATTTCTCTTCTTGTGAGCAAAAACAAAAGCTAATATGGCCATTGTTGCCGTTGATGATTCTTTCAAGAGACCAGGAACTGTACCTTTTAGCTGGGAGATCCGACCCGGTGTACCCAAGACCCGACTTACTCAACCCGGAAACACACCTCTTCTTCATCCTCCCAAGAAACTCTCTCCTCTCCGTTTAAAACCATTGTCTCACTCTCAGCCGCTTCTCCCGCCGGCGCTTTCTCCGCCGTCTTCTTCTTTCATCTCCAAGTCCAATTCCAAGAGCCGCCCTTTATCTCCTCTCACTCCTTCCTTTTCCACTCCGTCGAAGCTCAAACCGCCACCGCCGTCGCAATCTGGATTCTACTCTCCGGGACCATCTTTCCGTTCATCCCCGCGTGCTTTCTCGGAGCGGTGGCAGCTCAACCGCCCTAACCGGGTCAGAACCGGATCCGAGTCCGAACCCAGACCCGATTTTGCTTTTGCCGGGCTCGGGTGTTTCCCGACGCCTAAGTTTAGGTTGAGGAAGAACAAGAGTGGTGGTCGGAGAAAAACCGGGTCGAGGTCGGACCGTGATTACTGCTCCGATTTGGAGACGATGTCGCCGTGGACTGTTTCTAGCCGGAGATCGGTTTCTCCGAGATCGAGATGGGACTCGCCGAAGTCGTCCTTCTCTTCGCTCCGATTCTCGCCACGACTCGCCAACGAAGCTGAATGGGTCGGGCTTGGGCTCTTTTGAGCATATTTCAATTAAATGGGTCGAGATTGGTTCTTTTAGCCATCCGATTCCGAGCCGACAAAAAAGCCCGTCTCGCTCAAATCAAAATCTTTGGGCTAGAATGTAATATTCTAAAATATAGAGACCCATATCTATCTACTGTAGAGTTTTTATGTCTCTACAATGTTATATTATGTATATGCGGAATTGTGGATGTCGAAAAGACAAATCCAAAATTTTGAAATTTTGAGTGTGGGAAGAAGGAATGTAAGATGTGGAAGAGAATTTAAGTTTTCAATATAAAATGTCTTTCAAAAATGGCAATGTCATACTGTTAATATACACATCTCTGTTCAATGATCTTAATAAGTGAAGGGCCGAAACAGTTAATTCAAAACGTACAGGGCTAAATAGAAATATATAGAAAAGTATAGGGCTTTGTAATTTGTTGTTACTACTTGCAACGAAATTCGAAGTTCCTTTGCCATAGTTTCAGAACACCATGAAACCGTCGCAACCGCTAAGCAACCGTATTATTGAGCAGCTCGTAGCCGCCATGATTCAGAACCGCCCATTCGACGCCGTACTCGCATCATCAACGGTCACGAGTCCATGGACTCAGCAGCTCGTCTCCGATGTCCTCCGCTCTATCCCGAGATTCTTCTTCATCTCCCCACGATCCATCGGTCGTCAAAAGGGTTTTCGTCACCGGTCACCACTAAAGCAGAGAAACCTCCGTGAAGAAACAGTACGACGCCGTTCCGAAGTCCTTGTTCTGGGTCCCGGCGCGTATATGGATCCTAAGAGAGTATCTCTCGGTTTGCAGAAAGCAATGGAGTTCTTCTTTTGGGTCGAGACGCATTTCGAGTTCGAACACAATGAGATCACTTGCAGAGATATGGCATGTTTGTTGGCCAAAGGCAATGACTTTAAGGGTGTGTGGGATTTTCTCCGGCAAGTCTCTAGAGGGGAAAACGGAGGAAATGTTGTCACCACAGCGTCCATAACGTGTTTGATGAAATGCTTAGGAGAAGAAGGTTTTGTGAAGGAGGCATTAGCTACCTTTTACAGGATGAAAGAGTACCATTGCAAACCCGATGTTTACGCTTACAATACAATAATCAACGCTCTTTGCCGAGTAGGGAATTTCAAAAAGGCTCGGTTTTTGCTGGATCAGATGCAATTACCCGGTTTTCGATACCCACCAGATACTTATACTTACACTATTTTGATAAGCTCATACTGTAGATATGGGATGCAAACCGGATGCAGGAAGGCGATAAGGAGGAGAATGTGGGAGGCTAACCGGATGTTTAGGGAGATGCTGTTCAGGGGGTTTGTACCCGATGTAGTGACTTACAATTGTTTGATCGATGGATGTTGCAAAACAAACCGGATTGGTCGGGCTTTGGAGCTGTTTGAAGATATGAAGAAGAGAGAGTGTGTCCCCAACCAAGTGACGTATAATTCTTTCATAAGGTATTACAGTGTTACCAATGAGATAGAACGTGCAATAGAGATGATGAGGACAATGGAGGAGATGGGTCACGGTGTACCTGGTTCAAGCACGTACACGCCGCTAATACACGCTCTTGTTGAGACCAGGAGAGCGGCAGAGGCTAGGGATTTGGTGGTGGAGATGGTGGAGGCCGGGTTGGTTCCGAGGGAGTATACATATAAGTTGGTGTTGGATGCTCTGAGCTCAGAAGGAATGGCGTGTACACTTGATGAAGAGCTGCATAAGAGAATGAGAGAAGGGATAGAACAGAGATATACGAGAGCCATGAAGATCAAACCGATCATGGCTCGAAAAGAGGTGGTCCAAAAATCGAATTTTCACAAGATCCATGTTAATCAAAATTCTGCATTGGTGGGAATCTGACAGATGAATATTTCCTGCTCAATTTTGCGTGCTGTTCATGATGCATTAGATACTTTTCTTAAAACACTAATTATATAGATAGGGTTTAAGCCTGAGCCACCGGAAGATCTAACTGATCGACTGGCTAAACGGTGTCTGATTGTTGGCGGCTACACTGATTTGAGTGCTATGGAATGCACACCTTGTATTGTGTTTTTGTGTAATATACTTCATTGATACTTTTGTTACTTGTTCATAGTAAGAAAGAAAGAGAAATCTATACTAAAGAGTTGCAATCTCATGAGCATTGAGCATGAACAAGGAGGGATTTAACAATGTTTGGGCATGAATCACCACCAAATGTTTTGCTCCATACCGGTACGGAACATTTACTCTTGCTCAGACAAGCCTGCACAAATTCAAAAGGAAGTCTTGTTTGGACTATGATTTCAGCAACCAAAAAGGATTTACAGGGACAATAGTGTAACTTACCTTCTGTATAACAGCTAAAGAGTTGGGTGAGTGACAGCTTCCGACAGAATGATGACTCCAACAGTTTCCATTTGGAGAACCAAAGCTTGCAAATAACACCTTTGAAATTTTCCTGCCATAAGGACACTGGAGTTGAACCTTAGGCCTCCTGTCATACCGGTGTTTTAGATGTTTGTGTTCATTTCGGTTGTGGCCTTTTCTTCTCAAAGAGATCACAGGAGGAGGATGTGAATTGGAGACGTGACCACAGACTTCGGTGACTGACACCGTGTCTATAGTTATACCAAGAGGACTCACTTCTCTTTCTTCTTCCAAAATGACTAGTAGGTTACTATTGGGTTTAAGAAAAGATCTCGGTATATGGTACCTAAATATAGGAGAACATAGCTTCAAAAAATTACATCCAATTAATATACCAAGATAACTCAAATAGGAGAGTGAGCAATACCATACCATATCTGAGAAGGGCTCCCCTTGATAGTATGAAATGAGACCCAGTACCGACCAATACTCTGGCCATTCACCCAAGCTTCCCCTTTTCCCATTGATCCCAAGTTCAAGGCCACAGGATCTTTCCCCTCTGGTGTGTCAAATGAGGCCTATAGATATAAAAATACCTCAGCGATTGAAGTTTGAGTGATACACTTAACTAGTACTATTTTGTTTTTCCAATACCTTGTACCAAGTTAGAGGTTGACTTTTGGAGTCTGTGTACTGCTTCCACTGAACTGTGGCCGCTCCATGATCTGTGTAAACTTGTATTTGCTCCCCATGCAACCCAACCTCCGCAACGATTTTGAGCCAGTGTCAGTTAATATGAAGGAAATATCTGTTGAAGAATCGAACTCAGAAGTTTTACCTGATATCCCCAGGCATATTTGTTGAAGTACAGTGCATGTTTACCATTCCAGATCTTTACGCTCCGCGATCCACCCACTCTCCTTTCTAGATGTGCTCCTGAATTCTGTGTTCCCACGAGAAACGACTTCAGAAAAAATGTACTCGAGATGGTTTTTTGATACTTGCTAGAAATACTCATGTAGAAGTACTCTGTTTGGAGCCTATGATTCAATAAGGTCATAGCAAAAGATTGGGGCTCACCGGTAATCCTACCATTACGCTGAGTAATGCGATGCTGTTGGTGCCATTAATCAATGACACATTTTTCTCTAGAAAAAATCTCTGCGCTTTGAAAGCTCCGTGCATAGAACCTAAAATGAACTCAAATATAGAAGCATTTAAATAAAATGGCAATGATGATTGCTATACAAAAAACTCATTAACCTTGAGTAGGATTCTGAGATACAAAAGCATACCTATGAATCTCCCATTAACAAATGCGTGTAGAACATGTCCAATGTGTTTGACATTAAGAATTGCTGCAGCTCCTTCAAGTTGTTGAAACCTGTATTGCAAACGAAGTATACTAACTTATGGAATCTCCAACCAGCCTAGCATATACTACCTATCCTAACTAATGCTGTATGATTTTATAGAATAAAATAGGCTTTACCTGAATATTTGCCACAGGTAATCAGAAGTATCCTGTGTTGTATTCATGTGTTCAAGCAAGAATTCTGATCTTATTGGCGTCTCACTGAAACTCGGGATAGTTTCTGTATATTCCTCCCACATGTGAGGAGAAGACAAATTTTGTCTTGGTTCCCTTGTTCTCGTGGTGTATTGCGCATTAACCTATCCACACCAGAAAGTATGAATGAATGCATCACAAGAAAGCTGCATGAATGATAGTCTTGATGTATGAGCTTACCTTGGCAGTGTTGAAGGCTACATTCTTGCAGTCTGGCAGTACACTTATAGATTTTGGAGACAGAATGTATGAAGAATTAAGAAAATGCACAGTAGAATCAATTTTTTCTTGGTTCATAAGTAAGGCAGCGCATAGCTCCGCGTTCTTCCCAAATACAAAAGCCTGTTAAATAAGACATAAACAACGCTGCTACAACATTCTTCATGATATCAAACAGGTTAAGATACTGTTGGATTTTTCTTACAGTTTGTAGCTTCCCCAAAGATATTGTTTCACGCAGTCCAGAAAGTAGAGGCTTTTCACACAACTTAACTGCAGCATGTAATTCCTTAAGGTGTCCCCATTTTGGTTGCCTAAGTAATCCTGTAGTACCAACCCTTTATGTTAGACTTTCAGATCAAGTCTGATATTGGGGGTGAATGGTTTGAAATATTACCATACTCATCAAGTGGAGCCTGATCGTAATAACTGGTGATTACGAATTGCGAAGCATTTCTTCCGAAGTTTGTTCCACCATGATACTAGAATAAGATACTGTGTCAATTCAATATTCATCTCCGCATATCTTGTATAATCAAAATAAATAAATAAACAGATAGTGAAACTCGAGAAAGTAGTGAAGTACCATGTAGTAGTTTACGAAACTTCCATTCTTGGCAATGAATAGAGCGACCTGAAATGCTATATCCTCAGCTGACCTTATCAACGGTTCCTTACCAAATGTTTGATAACTAAACAAAGGGAGCAGCTAAAAGTCAATATTTATCTGGGGACGAGGAAGTAGACAGCAATGTAGTGATGGAGGTCATACAAACTCGTCCAGTTCTCAGTCCATATTGCAGGTTTGTTTGGTGAATTAGGTCCTTTAAATGTTTCTCCACATTGCCTCCCATTGCAAGCATTAATCTGATGCATCATAGAGACGATAGTATAACAGAAAATAAGGAATTAGAAGCGGAAAATGCACATTCCAGGACAAACAGATAAACCAACCAAAGGATCAGGGGCATCATCTTGCTTGCACATGACCCATGGCACTCCCGTCTCAAGTTCCACAGCCAATTTTGCTGCCCACTTGACATACGATTTCCCTTCTTGTTTAAAAGCTCTAGCTACCATTCCATATTCGTTCTCAATCTGTTTCTCTCCCATAACATTGAGATCAGCAAAAACGACTTACTTCAAAGGAAACATACATGAAAGGAAAAAAAAATGTAAACCTGTGAGAGTATGATAGGCCCTCCTTGAGAAGCATACAATTTTTCCGACTTCATCAGCTTAACAATCATTTGTGCATATCTCTTCATGTGATACTGCAAATAAAACGTATCTTCTTTAAACCATATATAGAAGTATGGAAGCCATTTGAGTTCACTAAAATATTACCTTGAATGGCTCGTTATCTGTCCTAAAGACAATCCCTGGAACATTATGCAACCAGAAAGGCAAACCCCTGCAGTGCACATTGAAAAAAAACTAAAGTTCCACGAATTTTGGCTTTACCGTATCGGAAAATCTCAACGATGTAATGCTGGAAAAATCTTACCCATATGACCATTCACCCTGGATAAATGGTCCAATCCGAAGGCAGACATATAAGCCTTGCTTTTGTATATCCTTGATGAACCTCACGATATCACGGGGTCCACTGAAATCGAACTGCAGATTGAAAACGATATCAATCGCATACACCTATATGCACATACATACACCTATATGCGCATATATATACTTACATTCGTCTGGATATAGAGACGGAGGGACTGACCTGGCCTTGGAGAGGCTCGTGAATGTTCCAGAACACATATGTGTCAATTACATCTATTCCTCCAGATTTTGCTTTTGCTATCAAAGACGGCCACATCTGCGAGTTCGACTTCCATTAATATTTGCAGCAGAGAAAGAAGAAGAAGCGATCCCGCCAAATTATTAAGGCATAGAAGCTTTCATCGGAGGTGACTTATTAGATATCAGAACGTTAGGGAAAAAGAGAATAAATCAGAAAGTGAGAGGGCTTCGTTCTCAAAAATTTCACAAGTAAAAGACGGTTTTATCCTCTCCATCTCTAACGGCTCATGAGATCACGTACTTCGTTTTCGCTACCTATCGCCGATTCAGTGTGCTAATTCACGTGACTTCTCGGCGCTATTTCGTCGGAATATTTCAGAAACTAAAGCTCCGATTACGTCACTAAACTTCCATTAACGGAGACGTCGTCGGAGAGAGGAGAAGAAGAAGAAGCTGGAGACGGAGAGAGAGAGTAACCTGAGGAGTGCTGCGGGGATAATGGATAGAGCCGGAGAAAAGGATCTTATGTTGGCCGTCGATGATCAGCGATCGCCCGTCGTAAGTAACGTTTCGAGCGTCTATGGCTCCGATAACCACCATGAGAATGAACAAAGCTAGTGAAGACCTAAACGAAGCCATTTCTCTTCTAAACACTACTCGAACTTCGTCGTCAGTGAGATCTGAGGATTATAGAGTGTTTTATAGTTTGGGGCGAAACTGTGCAGTTGTATCACACCTTCGTCGAATCGAATTCTCATTCTAATTTTCCCCAAAAGTGCAGTTTTATACCATGCACAAGAAAATTGCAGTTCGTTAGTTATCGGCAAATAAAAATCGAAAACAAAAAAAAAATTAAAGGGGGATTTCTTAATAAAAGCCCAAAATTTTGAAAGGCCCATAAATAGGGGTTATCTTTGCTAAACCAGACCGGGTAATCATTCGGGTCGCGGTCGAACCAGATTTGAAGAGGAGACGACGATCTTCATTCATCATCGCCAACGTCACAGTGTGAAAGCACGTGTTGCGCGTGCGAAATTTCCCGCACAAAAATATACTACTCTTTTGTCTTCTTCCCCATCTAATTTACAATCTCGGACTCTGAAATTGAATCTCCGGCAACCATGGATCGTGCTTTAACTTCCCGTTTTGACATTCCGTCTACTCTCTCTCCTTTCCATAGGAGGAGGTCTCTGGCCATCACTCGACGATTCGCGCCGGCGATTGTTTCCGCGAAACGATCTCCGATCGATGGAGTGAGTGACGAGTTGAATCTGATCGCCTCACAGGAGTTAGATCAAGCTCCCGCAAGAAGACGCGTCCGTTCCGCTTTCGTTGATTTGCAGCTGCAGCTCGATCACTGCTTGTTCAAGGTACACTGAGTTTCTAATTTATAGCAAAATCTAACATGTTCTCGTCTCTAATCATCTAAATCTGGTGACAGGAAGCTCCGGTTGGGATCAGAACAGAGGAGGTAAGCTTGTGATATTTGTTTATTTAGCCTTCTTATTCTCTCTTTGAAGGAGATACTAAGTCAAATCTTCTTCTGTGTATATAATAGTGGTACGAGAGAAATTCGAAAGGGGAGGAAATCTTCTGCAAGAGTTGGTTGCCTAAAGCCGGCGTCGAAATCAAAGCTGCTGTGTGCTTCTGTCATGGCTATGGCAGTACTTGCACTTTCTTCTTCGATGGTTCGTTAGATCTTTCTACTTAAACGTAGTTGCATCAAGCTCTTCTTCTATTATAGTGGGGAAAAATTCTGGGTTTGTGTCTTTTATAGGCATAGCAAAGCAAATAGCAGGTTCTGGTTATGGAGTTTATGCTATAGACCATCCTGGTTTTGGCCTCTCAGATGGTTTACATGGTCACATCCCAAGTTTTGATGACTTAGCTGAAAATGCTATTGAACAGTTCACCAAAATGAAAGGTAATCCAAACTTTACCTGTTTCTGCTTTTCTGTTGAATCTTCCTTTGGGGTTTTTCTTTTAAGTGGTATGATTCTTTAGGGAGACCTGAGTTGAGAAATGTGCCCCGGTTCCTATTCGGACAGTCGATGGGAGGAGCTATTGCCTTGAAGATTCATCTGAAAGAACCTCTTGCTTGGGATGGTCTTATCCTTGTGGCTCCAATGTGTAAGGTAAGTCAGTCTCTGCTTGGAAGTATTTTTACGTCTAATAACTTCATGTTTAAAATACCTGACGTTGAGTTGCCTCCAAGATTTCAGAGGATGTAAAACCTCCTAAGCTAGTCTTGAATGCGTTAATCTTGATGTCAACATTGTTTCCCAAAGCAAAGCTCTTTCCAAAGAAAGACATGAGCGAGCTGTTCTTCAGAGACCCGAGTAAAAGAAAACTGGTACGTTCTCTTTAGTTTTTTCAACAGACTACTTTCTGAAACATTTTTCTGACGTCTCTCTTTGATGTTTTTGTTCTTCTTGGATCAAGTCCGAGTATGATGTGATATGCTACGATGACCAAACGCGTCTGAAAACTGCTGTTGAGCTTCTAAATGCGACAAGAGACATTGAGATGCAAATTGATAAGGTTAGCTGTAAACCCAAATTAAATAAAGGAAACTTCTTTATCATAGCCAGACGCGTCTCTAGTAACTTCCGTCTCTTCTAAGTTACAGGTCTCATTGCCATTGCTGATTCTACATGGAGCCGCAGATAGAGTCACAGATCCAACTGTGAGCAAATTCCTTCACGAGCAAGCAATCAGCCAAGACAAAACTCTAAAACTCTATCCAGGTGGCTACCATTGCATTCTTGAAGGTGACAGAGACGAAAATATTTTCACCGTAATCAACGACATAGTTGCTTGGCTCGATGCCCGCACCACTCCCAAGTAAAGTGAGAAGAGTATATCTCTAAATTCCTGTATTTATTATTGTCTTCTCAAACTCTCATAGTCTCTGCGATTAATTAAATAAGGGAAATAAAGATAACACAAAGACTCATCATGGCTTACAATGAATACACAACCTTGTCCCTTGCTTGCTTAGCTAATAGCTAGTGCCTCTAAAGCTATATGGTAGTTTCTAGTATTTGGTTGCGCATAAGCCAAGCTCAGGATCGAATTGACGACTGTTTCCCTCATTTAAACCACATTGCTCTCCAAGCTCCTCTGAGAGCTCGTTTTTTTTTTGTCGATGAACAGGTCTGGTCCATATCACCGGCAAAGAAAGCTATACATAAAAAAAAAAATGCCCATTCGTTTAATTTTGTGCAGAATCTCCGAAAACGTTGGAGATATAATAACCGCTGAGTAACTAATAACTAATTTTGTACACATAATTAGGTTTAGAGAATGAATATTGTGAACAAAAAGACTTCACAACTTCTATGGATTGTGTTGTGTGAATGAATTCAAAACATTTGCTGAAATTGTAAACACAGTGAAAATAAACAGAGTTAAAATTATTGAAGATATTATCTGGAAACCCAATAGTAAGGAGGCCCATTAATATATTTTGTCAGCAGCATAAATTAATTTAACGAGGCCCATTAATAAAGCATAACACTCTAGATTTTCGTCCAAGCCAGTAAAGCCACCGTCGACTTTTTGCTCTTTTGTTGCTCAGATTTCTTCTCCGTTAGGAAAGCTCCGAAGTTCCACTCTGTAAACCCTAAATTCCGATGTCGGTAAGTGTTCCCACGCGATTTCTAAAGCTTTTTTTTGTATTGAGCAATGATTGATGGTGAATTGTTGATTCAACGATAGATTGATTGATTGACAATGCAGATCTTCGAGTACAATGGAAGTGCCGTCGTGGCTATGGTTGGGAAGAACTGCTTCGCAATAGCAAGTGATCGAAGGCTTGGTGTGCAGTTACAGACCATCGCTACCGATTTTCAGAGAATCTCTAAGATCCACGATCATCTCTTCATCGGCCTTTCCGGTCTCGCCACCGATGTCCAGACATTGTAAACTCTCTCGTGAATATTCCATTATTCATATGTTTACTCCTCTTAAGTGTTTTTTTAAGGTGATTTGACAAAGTTTAGGGCTTCGGTTTTTGGTTGTCTTTGGGACTGACAAGGTACCAGAGACTCGTATTTCGTCATAAGTTATATCAGCTTCGGGAAGAAAGAGACATGAAGCCAGAAACTTTCGCTAGTCTTGTCTCCGCCATTCTTTATGAGAAAAGGTGGGTGAAAATGTCTTCCTCAGCCATTCATAGCTAAAACCTTAATCAAGCTGTTGTTTTTGTGTGTTAATTTGTGTTGCAATGTCGCAGCTAAGTTGAATTTTGATACTTGCTAGGACAATGTAATTTTTGTTGCAATGTCACTGATGATGAAACTAACTTCTTCAATTTCAGATTTGGTCCATACTTGTGCCAACCTGTGATTGCTGGATTGGGAGAAGATAACAAACCTTTCATTTGCACAATGGATTCTATTGGAGCCAAGTATGTTCGCCTCACATCCTTTCTTTGCTGAGTCTCCTATTTTTTCAAAACGTTCTCTATTCTTATATCTCATATGTAATGCCATTTAGTGTCGTTACTCAGTGAGTATAGTCCTGAGTCTTGCTTGGTGAACCAGAAGTGTAGTTGATAATTGTTCTGGTCGTTTCTAATCCAAAGCAGCGTATATCATATGAGTGGACTATGCACATGGGTTTATTATCTTATATTTTACATGCGTTTGCTGTTTCTGTTCGAGTTCTTAATAGAGTTGGGATTTTACGAAATTGATTGCGTGGGCATGCCTTGACACTTGTTCTCTCTTAACGTAGGGAGCTGGCTAAAGATTTTGTTGTCTCTGGAACTGCTTCAGAATCACTATATGGTGCCTGTGAAGCCATGTACAGACCAGATATGGTATGTTCCTTTAATAAACTTCTTCTTTTTTTAATACCGGCTCATTGAAAACCCAAATTGTTGTTAAGATCACCGGAAAATTTTAGTAAAATCCTTTTTATGTAGGATATCTATTGTAGAATCTAGATTTGCTGGAAACGGTTTTGTGCATATATTCGCTGGTCATACTTCATAGACGACGTAATATCTTCCTTTGGCTTAGCAATGAAGTGTTTCAAAGTCCACGCTGGTTTAACAAAATTCTTCATTTGTAGGAATTCTATTGTATAATCTAGGTTTGGTGAGAATAATTGTGTGCTTCAAGGTGCTTGTAGATGTAAGGAATTCGAATAGTTTTCTCTCGGATGTCTTCATTTGACCTAAAATTGAAGTGTTTTTAGGCTTGTTAGTTATACTGCGATCCCTTCTATAATTTTGTGCAAAAGAATTTGAAATTCGAAAGGCAACATTATAAAAAGTGCGACGTGCATTGTAAAAGCCTTGGTTTAATGAAAAGTTATATTATAACTTGACTTTGGCTGATCCTTGGTTTAATAAACGGGGGTTTTCAGGAAGCTGAGGAATTGTTTGAGACAATTTCTCAAGCACTTCTCTCTTCAGTTGACCGCGATTGTCTGAGTGGATGGGGAGGACATGTCTACGTTGTGTAAGTTTTGTTCTCCTCATCGTCTTCTTCCTATTTTCACATCTTTCCGCTATAATTATAGAGATAAGGATAGCTCCGAGAGTTTAGGATAGATAAGGATTGCTACTATATTTGTTGTTATCTACATATATTCTATGTGATACCTACGAAGATTTAGGATCTCTCCTCTACTTGTATATATACGTCTCTTTCTGAATCAACACCTTTTCACGATATATTTCATGGTATCAGAGCCAAAAATCTGACCTGTTTTTTTTACTAATCATTCTACATACTTTGCTTTGCTAATATATGTAGATAACAACAAATATAGTAGCAATCCTTATCTATCCTAAACTCTCGGAGCTATCCTTATCTCTATAATAATAACATGCTTCTTATACAATTGTCTTCTAAAGAACATACTTTGATGGTGATGTTTTACCCAGGACACCAAATGAAATCAAGGAGAGAATCCTCAAGGGAAGGATGGATTGATCTGAAATCACATATCTGCTTTTGTCCAAGTTCGGTTTACTCGTTTAATCTGATTAAGTAGAAGAACCTTGTCTGAAACTGAATATTGTTGGTTCCTCACTTTCTCAGAAAATGGAGAATAGCACTTGTAGCCTTGTTCGATCGTTTATAACTTCTATGGACCACACCCTCTTGTTTGTGGTTTAATTTCGTACCAATTGTGTGTCTTTAGTTTCGTCGTTAACGTTGATCATGATCGCGATGGTGATGGTATGTCACATCGTGAAGATTTGCGTGTCCTCTTCTGTTCGTATATGCTGGTTCAGTCCATGGCATTAGACTGAGCAAAAGTGGCTAAAAAACGCACAAAAAGCGTGAAATATATGCGTCTGATGGTTTCTGGTAGAAGCACGTGGCAGGTCGCATGTGCAATAGATCTGGTCGTTACACGAATTAAGATCAAATCCTGCCGACCTTATTTTCTCTCGGTGGGGCTATACTCAGTTCTTCTACTTGGGCAATAAATTCATGCATCCGATCATTTTTTATTATAAAGTGATGAACCATCCACGTCTTGTCATGTGTCTAAAATCTTCTGCACTTTTGAGCTTTTTCACAAATTCAACCCACCAGAACAAAAGGCGGCCGAATTTTACATCGCCGCTCCACGTGGCAAAGATCCAAACGTCTAACTGTTAGGTGGTACATGCGGCTGAAGATGACATTCTCCATTTACAGAAAACGACAAGAGTTCAAAGTGGCATTGGCATAAGTTGATAAATGATAACTATGAGATGGTGTTTTTATTCTAACCGGAGACCTGTTAGTGTTTTATAGAGTAACAAAAAAATACAATGCAACGTTTTATCCTTGAAAAGTAAAATTATAGATTTCATAATAGGGTTGTTATAGACAGTAGCGAGTTACCTCTTAGTATCAAAAGTGGAAAATATATATTTACACGAATGAGTGAATAAGAAAGCAACGTCTCTTAACTCAAATGAACGCATAAGAAAATTTCCCTAAAAAGTCGTCTTTTTTTTTTTTTAAGTCGTCTTTATATAAATCATCCAAAGAGTGTACACCTTAGCTAGTAGCTACGTTCGTGTAATAATTCAAAACTTTAATAAGATCGAGAAGAACGAGGCTTGAAATCTAACGAAATCAATGAGAGAGAAAAATGATTAGATACGGTCAACGGTCGGTCTCATTTGGAAAGTACACGCGTGAGATCGAACGTGTCGATTCTCGTCGCTCTTTCCCAAAATCGACATGCTTCGGACCGCTATAGTCCAAATAGTCTGACGCAAGCAATGACAAAACTTACCAGCATTATCGTCCGCCACGTGTCTCTCCACATCTACTTCAATGAATCCTCCACTACAATCTAACCTTTACCCCTCACTCCTTTTTCCAAAAGTGAAAAAACATTTTTGCTATTTTTGTTGAGATTCCATTTCACCAGCACAGAGCGCCCTTCTGACAGCCACGTGTCCACGCCATTCGTCTTATATATTCAACTCTCTTCTTTGCTTTCAGAAGTTTCAAACATGTTTCTAGTTCTTTCTGCTATGAACAAGGGACAATAAGAGGAAAAAGTTGAATTATGATGAAAGCTGGGGCTGATTTGCAATTTCCTCCGGGATTTAGATTTCATCCGACGGATGAGGAGCTCGTCCTCATGTACCTCTGCCGTAAATGCGCGTCGCAGCCGATCCCTGCCCCGATCATCACCGAACTCGATTTGTATAGATATGATCCTTGGGACCTTCCCGGTACGTTTTTTTTTTTTCTCTTTAATCACTTAAAGAAAAATAATCTGTTTACTTAAACCGGTTTAAGAGCTAGCATATGAAAAAATTTCAATTTTATAGACATGGCTTTGTACGGAGAAAAGGAGTGGTACTTTTTCTCACCAAGAGACCGAAAGTATCCAAACGGTTCAAGACCGAACCGGGCGGCTGGTACTGGCTATTGGAAAGCTACAGGTGCTGATAAACCGATCGGTCGTCCAAAACCGGTAGGTATTAAGAAGGCTCTAGTGTTTTATTCCGGAAAACCTCCTAGAGGAGAGAAAACCAATTGGATTATGCACGAATATCGTCTCGCTGACGTGGACCGGTCGGTTCGCAAGAAAAACAGTTTAAGGGTGAGTGATTATCGAATCAAACCGAAGTTTTCATAACGATTTTCAAACGGGTTTTGTTAACCGGACGTGTTCAATTGAACAGCTGGACGATTGGGTATTGTGTCGTATATACAACAAGAAAGGTGTCATCGAGAAGCGACGGAGAGAGGTCGAGAACGAGAACGAGATGAAGCCTATGAGCGACACGTGTTATGTGACGGCTCCGACGACTGACTTTGACAGACCGGAAACGATCGGCGGCTCGAGCTGCACGGACCACCAAGTGGTGTCACCAGCATTCACGTGCGAGGCTGAGAGCGAACCGAGTAGGTGGAGCAACGGTCGGTTGAGTAACGCCCTCGAATTTCCGTTTAATTACGTAGATGCCATCGCCGATAACGAGGTTGTCTCGCGGCTATTGGGCGCGAACCAGATGTGGTCGACGCTTGATCCACTTGCGGTTCGGCAGAGAACTTTTTGAGCTGTCACTTGCGAGTTAGTGGAAAGTACTACCACGGTCGTGGCACGTGCCAGTTAACCGGTTTGAATCCGCTACGCTAAACCAGAAGGGAACGGATTGGGCTTTTTTGCAACAATTGGGCCTCGGCTTTTCTCCTCGATTAATATGAGCTAGACACACTTATGTAATGTATGATCCAACATAGCAATACCATGGTTCTCTACGACATTTAATTTTGGAATAAATTCATTTTTAAAATGTTAAATACAGTATGCTTTTTTTTCATAATACAATAGATAAAATTCTCTTCGTTGAAATTTGTATTTCAACAAACCGGAAGAAGAAAATAAAACTAGTAGTGTGTATCAGAGAAGATATACAATTATCTAGCGAGGGAAGCTCGAGATCCGATTGTACTGTCTGAATCCGTCGTATTGGAGAACCTGTCGGTAAAGGTAGGCCCTTTGTCAGATAACAGTCTTATCGTTGCAACTTGCATTCAAACAAATCTCCTTCTTCTCTTTAATTACACTATTTAATTTTAGTGTTTTTTCTGTGTATGTGTGTCTTTTGTAAATTTATTAGATTATTTGTCACGTTTTTATATTTCTAGATAAAAACGGAAAGAGACGATTGACATTTTCGTGGAATATAATTTTTTTCTAAGATCGTTATAAATGGTACTAACTATGTTTCAACAAGAAAAAGTAAAACTGATACAAATTCACAGACAATAACTAATATGACAAAAGCTTGTATTAACTCATTTTTAAGACAAGAGACTCTAGATACCAAATCGGCAACCAAAAAGAAAATCACCTATTTTGTGGTAGCGTTTACACACACAAAAACACAATGAAAAGTATTACTAATGTTTATATGATTGATTACACAAGTTAATTAGGTAATCAACTAATTAATTATACTCGGGAAGCAAACAATAATAACCTTTTTTTTATATATACAACAATAATAACATTGGAGCATGCAACAGAAAAAAAGAGCATTTATGATGTGTAGAACAAAAGTCATACCTTATTGATTGCAACTGTGCGCACTTCTGATGCATACGAAATGAGCTTCAAGGAGTGAATCCATGGTTGATATTGAACATAGTATAATCCTTGTCAAACGTCAAACATAACCAACAGTAAACATCATTTTCATTTTTTTGCTTATATATAGGTTTTTAGCAGTATCGTACTATTGTATAAGACTACTGATTTTATATTTCTGGAAAAAAACTAAAATTTTTTTTAAGGAAGAATAGTCTTCGTGATTATCTATTTGCTCACCAACATTCAAAGCACCTATGTACAACTTTTTATCAAATACAAGTGCTGTTGACATATATTTCATGAAATTTGTTGTGAATTAATATAACTATCCGAAATTGGACTTGTCTAATCTATATTTTTACCTTAAACAAGTGATGAGATGACAAAAATAAGCAAAGAAAAAGAAGAAGCTTGGATGCAATATTAATAAACGTAAATAATAGTAAGGTATGGGGTCCAGACATATTGTTGCGAACTGGAGAAATGGAGACAGTCAGTCTCACTGGAAGTGGGGTTTCAAGTCCATGTTAGCTGTGTTTGTTGTTGCTCTTACAACTTTCACTTTCAATTTACAACCAATCTATCTTTACACTATAGTTTATACTAATTTATTATTCACGTCTTCAATACCCATAGCAACAAAACGTTTTAAAATAGTATCTAGCTTCTTCTTTTTTTTTTTTTTTCTCTCTCTACTCAATTAGGAAGTTCATATTTGATATCATACATGTTTTTTTTTTTTTTGGGTTGAAATTTACATGTGATATATTAAACAGTGTAAATCTGTCGTATACATGCATACTATAGTGTTTAATCTCTCATTTGTCACAACCAAAGTAACAATCTCTATTCGACCGAATAAATTTACAATTATTATATTGTATGCGCATGATACTTATACTAGTAATCACAGTACACCAGAAAAGTTACTCATATATATATATATATATATAAACGAGTTCAGTCTTCAACAAACATACATAATTTAACAAGTTTGATGGGCCGATCCGAGGATCACGCCTTGGTTAAATTAAAACTGTGAGGAGAATCTTTTTCTGCCTAGGCTAAAAATTGATATACTTTTATGGGAGCCTGTGTTGTGTGTGAGATTTTTTTCGTGTATAGACAAAATGAATAAATATTTGTTTATTACTGTCTACATTGTTGATCAGTTTTAATGTGTAATTTGAATTTAGATGTTATAATATGAGATATGCCTCGATTATGTTTTGTAAACGCAAAGACAAAATGCAAACCGAAGGAATATTTTATTTGTTAATTTCTTTTTTTTCCGTTTATCTCTTGTATCGGAAAGAATCATTGTGTTGTAACATATGATTTGGTTAAATTGGTTCTGCTCTAACCCAAGCATAATCATATTGTTTCATGCTTGGTAATTCATAGTTCTACACTAATTAAAGTCATATATTATGGCGGCCGTAGAATATTCAACAATCAAATTTTCAGTCATACAATATATTTTTTCCAACTATAAAAATTTGAAATGAAGAAAAAAGGAACACTAGTGAGTGAAGCGAGCTAAATAATTTGAAAATCTTTTATTACCTTTTCAATTCCCTTTCATACAAGCATTGCGAGGAGAGAAACTGAATGATTTTAATTAACAAAAGACAATGGATAATTAAGAACAAGGTAAGAAAAAAAGAGAGTGGATAATTAAGGGACGGGAAAATAAAAAGATAATAACTAAGTGAAGTAATGAACTAATGAAGTAAAAAAAGAAAAAATAATAATAAAGGGACTGTTTCTCTCTTCTCTCTCTCTCTGCTCGTACGTTCTTCTTCTTCCTCATTCGAGGTTTTCAACATTTTTGATTGATTTCGACAACGACAAAGAGAAAAGGTGACTTTTTTTTTTTTTTATGTGGGAGCTTCCTCGTCTTTTGAAATCGCAATGCTTCGTCACGATTCCCATTCGTTAACACTCTTGTTATTCGCCAATTTGATCCAACAAAACTAGGAGTCCATTCTTTTGTTTTTCGGATTCTGTGATCCAATCTCTTTTCCGTCTCTTCGTTATCATCGTCTCTGGTTCACGAAGGCTCTGCTGTTTCTTTGAATTACTAGAAACGGAGCTTTGAAGTTGAGTTCAACATTGGTTTGCTGGTGTTGTTACTCTGGAGGAGAGATGTTTTCTGATTCGGAACTGGTTTCCCGGCGGCGTTTGGACATTTCACGGTGATGCTTCTTCGGCCCCGGAAGGCGGATTTTGGGTCAGAAGCAAGGCGGAGGGATTTCGTCGGTGTGTAAGTGTAACTTTCTCTTATTTATTTTATGCTTCAGACTATTTGAGCTAAAGGTCGATTTTTTGGCATTGGATGAGCTTTAATTCGTATAGTTGGCAAAAGGTTCTTAGTATGTAGACTCTTCCAATTTTTTTTTCTTTTGCTATTTAAAGTACTAGTTTCACTTCGTCTAGTGTAGGTGTAAAGATAGTCTGAATGTTTGGTAAATGTGCTTGCGGTTTTAGACTTACCCAAGGGTTCTTCTACTTGTAGGAAACCAAAGGCTGAAGATAAAGGCGAGTGCTTATGCAGATGTTGAAGGCCTTCCTTCCTGGAACGCAGGAGGAAACATTATCTTCCTCGCTGTCCAGGTAGGCACTTTCTATATTTGCATAGTATTTAAAGTTTCTTTTCTCATATTTCTTTTTCTTTTTGCCGAGAGATAAAATCAGAACTCATTGCCTAAATATGTGCAGGGAAGTCGATGAAAAAATGGAAATGGACGATCCAGAGAAGGCAATGGCTACGGTTGCTCAGCTCATAGAGCAACTTCACACGAAAACATCTTCTCCGCAAGACAAAGAACTCACAACAGCTCGTCTACTTGGTATTGCAAAAGGCAGAAGGGAGGCAAGAAGGCTGATTGGTTCGTATGCCCAAGCAATGCCTTTATTCATTTCCATGCTTAGAAATGGGACGAATTTGGCCAAAGTAAACGTCGCTTCAATCCTTTGTGTTCTATGTAAAGACAAAGACTTGCGACTAAAAGTGCTTCTAGGAGGATGCATCCCTCCATTACTCTCGGTTTTGAAGTCTGGAACCGGTGATTCTAGGAAAGCAGCGGCAGAAGCTATATATGAGGTTTCTTCTGCTGGAATCTCCAATGACCACATTGGCATGAAAATATTTATCACAGAAGGTGTGGTGCCAACTTTGTGGGAGCAACTTACTCTGAAAGGGAATCAGGATAAAGTGGTTGAAGGGTACGTTACTGGAGCTTTAAGGAATCTTTGTGGCGTTGATGATGGTTATTGGAGAGTGACACTAGAGGGTGTTGGTGTAGACATAGTTGTGTCTCTTTTGTCATCTGATAATCCCTATTCTCAAGCAAATGCTGCTTCTCTGCTGGCTCGTCTAGTACTGTCCTTTTGTGACAGCATCCATAAGATATTAGATTCTGGAGTTGTTCAGTCTCTGATACAGCTTTTGGAACAGAAAAATGATATCAATGTCCGTGCTAGTGCAGCAGATGCTTTGGAAGCTCTTTCATCAAGATCCGATGAAGCTAAGAAATGTGTTAAAGATGCAGGAGGTGTTCATGCTCTCATTGGAGCCATTGTTGCTCCATCGAAAGAGTGTATGCAAGGAAAACATGGACAATCTCTACAAGAACATGCAACTGGAGCTTTGGCAAATGTGTTTGGTGGGATGCGCCATTTGATTATATACCTTGGAGAAGTATCACAATCCCCTCGGCTGACGGAACCAATAGGTGATGTAATTGGAGCCCTTGCCTATGCGCTAATGATTTTCAGACAACCAGAGAGGTCAGAGGAGATATTTGATCCAAGAGTGATAGAGAGCATTTTGGTCAAGTTACTAAAGCCTCGAGACACGAAGTTAATCCAAGAGCGGATCTTGGAGGCTATGGCGAGCTTGTACGGAAACATTAGTCTATCGTGTTACCTAGATGATGCAGAAGCTAAGAGAGTCCTAATCGCTCTCATAACTATGGCTTCCGCTGATGTACGAGAGCATCTAATAGCTTGCTTGTCTCGCTTATGCCATGACAAGGTTGGAATTTGGGAGGCAGTTGGAAAGAGAGAAGGAATCCAGTTATTCATATCATTTCTAGGTTTATCTAGTGAGCAACACCAAGAGTATGCTGTTCAAATGTTAAAAATTTTGACGGCTCAGGTCGACGATAGTAAATGGGCTTTAACCGCAGCCGGGGGGATCCCTCCACTTGTCCAGTTGCTCGAGACTGGATCTCAGAAGGCCAAGGAAGATGCTGCCCAGATCCTATGGAATTTGTGCTGTCACAGTGAGGAAATCCGCGATTGTGTTGAAAGAGCTGGTGGTATTCCAGCATTCTTGTGGCTACTGAAGACCGGTGCACCGAATTCCCAGGAAACATCTGCAAAGACACTTGTGAAGCTTATTTGTACAGCTGATCCTGCCACAATTAATCAATTGTTGGCTTTACTTCTGGGAGATAATCCGACTTCCAAGGTTCATGTAATACAAGTATTGGGTCATGTGCTCTCAAAAGCTTCACAAGAGGATCTTATTCATAAAGGATGTGCCGCTAACAAAGGACTGAGATCACTTGTCCAGTCCCTGACATCTTCCAGGGAAGAAACAAAGGAGCATATAGCTTCTGTTTTAGCTGATCTGTTCAGCTCAAGACAAGATATCTGTGATCATCTTGCGACTGATGATATTATTAATCCCTGGATCAAGCTCCTTACAAGCAACACTCAGAATGTGGCTAAACAGGTTGCTAGGGCTTTGGACGCACTATCCCGCCCGGTTAAGAATAATTCTAATAAAAAGAAGTCTTACATTGCTGAGGGAGATTTAAAGTCACTCATAGAATTGGCTAAGGACTCTTCCATAGAGTCTGCAGAAAATGCAGTTTCTGCCCTGGCAAATCTTCTGTCTGATCCGGATATCGCTGCAGAAGCTCTAGCTGAAGATGTTGTTTCAGCTTTCACAAGAATCTTGGCTGATGGATCTTCAGAGGGTAAGAGAAATGCATCACGGGCACTTCATCAGTTACTTAAGAACTTTCCAGTTTGTGATGTGCTAAAGGGAAGTGCTCAGTGCCGTCTTGCTATACTTTCACTCGTCGATTCTCTAAAATCAATAGATATGGATAGCCCATACGCTTTAAACGTATTAGAAGTAGTTGCACTTTTGGCAAGGACTAAGAATGGGGTGAATTTCTCTTACCCTCCATGGATTGCCCTTGCCGAAGTGCCATCAAGCCTGGAGACCCTTGTGCAATGCCTTGCTGAAGGCCGTACTCTTGCGCAAGAGAAGGCAATAGAAATATTGTCCAGACTTTGCTCTGATCAACAATTTCTACTCAGTGAACTTATAGTTTCAAGACCCAAGTCAATTGGGGTTCTGGCTGATAGAATAGTAAATGCATCCAGCTTAGAAATAAGAGTTGGGGGAACAGCGCTTCTCTTATGTGCTGCAAAAGAAAAGAAGCAGCTGATCACGGAGGCACTTGATCAGTCTGGTTACTCAAAACTCTTGCTACATGCCCTAGTAGATATGATAAAGCACAATTCTAAATGCTTTTCTATAGAAACTGAAGTCCTGACACCTAAAGGTTTAATGGAAAAAAATGTTTTCCAGGATACAGGTGGTTTTTATTTTCCTGATCCAGCTAAAATCTTGGGTGGTACAGTCGCATTGTGGCTGCTATGTATACTCACTTCCGTTGATGCTAAGTCAAAGCTCATTGTCGTGGAAGCTGGCGGACTTGAGGTTCTTTTTGGGAAGCTTGCTAGGTATACTTCCAGTCCTCAGGTAAATGTTTCTGTTTCGGACATAAAAATTATATTGTTCCTCATGTTTATTAGTCACGGGTATGCCTTCGTTAAAAATGAAATAAATTAGCCAACTTCTGAGTTGGGTTATACAACTTGTGGATCGGGGTTTTGGCCTTTAGGGCCTTCTGCTAGTTTAGAGGTTATGTTATAGACTTACCGTCAGTTTTTAGAAGTTATCCCTTCTTTATATCGTTTCAGACTTTTCAAGCACGAATTGTGCATCTTGGCGTTGAATCACAATGCTCTTAATTTCTCTTAGGTTTGACTTGATTCTTACTTTTTTGTGGTGAGAAAGATGGCTTGTACGAATTTCCCGTTAGTAATTTTGAGCTAAATTGTTTTACCAGGCTGAATTTGAGGACACAGAAGGCATTTGGATTAGCGCTCTCCTCCTGGCTATCATGTTCCAGGATGACAACGTGTCCTTGTCTTCAACGACGATGCGGATCATTCCAACACTTGCACTTTTGCTAAGATCTGATGAACTCATAGATCGGTATTTCGCTGCCCACGCAATGGCTAGTCTTGTTTGTACTAGGAACAGAGGAATAAATCTGAAAATTGCAAACTCAGGTGCTGTTTCGGGGATAATAAACCTTCTGGGCTATGTGGAGTCAGAGATTCTGAACTTGGTTGGTTTGGCAAATGATTTTTTTCTGGTGAAGGAGCCTGATCAAGTCATTCTTCAACACCTCTTTGAAATCGAAGATGTGAGGCTTGGCTCCACTGCACGCAAATCTATCCCGATGCTTGTAGATCTCTTAAGGCCAATTCCAGATAGGCCTGGAGCCCCTCAATTTGCAATCCAAATCCTGATTCGCATTGCTGATGGAAGTGACACAAATAAATTACTAATGGCTGAAGCTGGAGCTGTGGAAGCTTTAACGAAATACCTTTCTCTAAGCCCTCAAGATTCAACGGAGCACACAATATGTGAATTGCTTAGAGTATTGTTTAGCAACCACGAGCTTAGACAAAACGAAGTGGCACTAAGTTCGTTGAATCAGCTTATAGCAGTACTTCGTCTGGGGTCGAGAAGTGCAAGATACAGCGCTGCTGGGGCACTGAATGAACTATTTGATGCTGAAAACATCAGAAAATCTGAAATAGCCCGACAGGCTGCTCAACCATTGATGGACATGCTCGGTACTGTATCAGAGAGTGAGCAAGAGGTAGCTCTCTCTGCATTAATTAAACTAAGCTCAGGAAATACTTCAAATACAGCTATTCTGATTGACGTGGAAGGAAGTCTGCTAGAAAGTGTAAACAAAATCTTATCATCTGCTTCTGCTTCAGAGGAGTTAAAGATAAATGCTGCCAAACTCTGTTCTGTTGTTTTCTCAAATAAAAACGTCAGAACAAGTCCATCCGCCTCGGGATGCATGAAGCCCCTGATATCACTTATGCAGTCTGAAAGAATTGGAGCAGTTGAAGCAGCAGTTTGTGCTATTAAGGTATTATTTGATGACGAGCAACAGTTAGAACTCGCGGCAGCTCATGACATTCAGGACCTTCTGGTTGGCTTGGTTTCCGGAACAAATTACAAGATTATTGAGGCTAGCTTATCAGCTCTCATTAAATTGGGGAAAGACAGAGTACCACGTAAGTTGGACATGGTGGAAGCGGGAATAATTGATCGATGTCTTGAGCTACTACCTGGAGCCTCAAGTTCGTTATGTTCCTCTGTTGCAGAGCTGTTTCGAATTTTAACAAATAGTGGAGTAATCGCGAGAAGAACAGATGTCACAAAAACTGTAGAACCTCTTTTCATGGTCTTGCTCCGATCAGACTTGACCTTATGGGGGCAACATAGTGCCCTACAAGCACTTGTAAACATTTTGGAAAAACAGCAAAGCCTAGAAGCATTTAGTTTTACACCCAGTGAAGCCATCGTGCCTCTGATTTCATTTTTGGAGTCTTCATCTCAAGCTATCCAGCAGCTTGGAGCAGAACTTCTGAGCCATTTTCTTACAATGGAAGATTTCCAGCAAGACATCACAACACAGAGTGCTGTTGTTCCTCTGGTCCGGCTTGCTGGAATTGGAATACTGAGCCTCCAGGAAACTGCGATAAAGGCGCTGGAGAAGATATCTGCGAGTTGGCCTAAGGCTGTTCTTGATGCTGGAGGTATTTTCGAACTGTCCAAGGTTATTCTTCAGGAAGATCCTCAGCCACCTCTTGAGCTGTGGGAGTCAGCTGCTTTTGTTCTCTCCAATGTTCTGCAGTATGACGCAGAAAGCATTTTCAGAGTCGAACTACCAGTTTTAGTGAAGTTGTTGTTCTCGACAATTGAAAGCACAGTGATGCTGGCTCTTAAAGCATTGATGATTCATGAGAAGAACGACGCTTCAAGCACCGTACAAATGGCCGAGCTTGGTGCAATCGATGCATTACTTGACCTCCTGAGATCTCATCAATGCGAGGAAGAATCGGGAAGCTTACTTGAAGTAATATTCAACAACCCGAGGGTACGAGAGTTAAAGTTATGCAAATATGCGATAGCACCACTCTCTCAGTATCTGTTGGACCCTCAGACAAGATCGGACCCTGGTAGACTTCTTGCTGCCCTGGCACTTGGGGACCTTTCTCAGCATGAAGGGCTTTCTAGATCCAGCGGTTCTGTTTCCGCTTGTCGGGCACTCATTAGCGTGCTAGAAGAACAACCGACAGAAGAAATGAAAGTGGTGGCCATCTGTGCGTTGCAGAATTTTGTGATGAATAGTAGAACGAATAGGCGAGCAGTTGCAGAGGCTGGTGGCGTATTGTTAATTCAGGAGCTATTGCTTTCTTGCAATGCAGAAGTTTCTGGCCAGGCTGCGCTGATGGTCAAGTTTTTGTTCTCCAACCACACACTCCAAGAATATGTCTCGAATGAGCTTATAAGATCATTGACGGGTACTTTACAATTTAAAAGTTATGCTTATAATCCTATGTCCCTGTTACTCTTGCACTAAAGTGCTGGAGTTTCCTCAGGGCCTATGTTCCATAGTTTTTTTTATATATTTGATGATTTCTTATTGAGCAGCTGCACTTGAGAGAGGCTTGTGGTCTACAGCAACTATAAATATCGAAGTTTTGAGAACCTTAAATGTGATTTTCTCAAATTTTCCTAAGCTCCGTGCCTCAGAAGCTGCGACGTTCTGCATCCCTCATTTGGTCGGGGCGCTAAAATCTGGTGTTGAAGATGTCCAGGGATTAGTATTGGATATTCTCTACTTGCTAAGGCACTCGTGGACAAATATGGCTATAGATGTTGCAAAGTCACAAGCCATGATTGCAGCTGAAGCAATTCCTGTCCTGCAAATGTTGATGAAAACATGTCCTCCTAGGTTCCATGACAAGGCAGACAGCTTATTGCACTGCTTACCAGGTTGCTTAACAGTGAACGTCATGCGTGCCAACAACTTAAAGCAGTCCATGGGAACCACAAACGCCTTCTGTCAGTTAACTATTGGAAACTGCCCTCCACGCCAAACTAAGGTAAACCATATTTATCCCTAGGAGAGTATTCTTCACTCCAACATTGCCATTGACATTTTCTTTGTACATAATGAGTGTTGTCTCGTTTCCTCTAGGTTGTGAGCAATAGCACTTCTCCTGAATGGAAAGAAGGCTTTACTTGGGCATTTGATGTTCCTCCCAAAGGACAAAAACTTCACATCATATGCAAGAGCAAAAGCACATTCGGAAAGGTAACATTGTAACAATGGGTCACACTGTCCTAGTTGCAGAGTTGGGGAGTCGACAGAGATCTTCGATAAGTAAAAGTTATATCTAGTTAATCTCTTTTTCTAACACAGAAAAAAATTCCTTGTCTGCAGACAACTCTAGGCCGTGTCACTATCCAAATTGACAAAGTCGTGACAGAAGGAGTGTACAACGGATCTCTAAGCTTGAATCATGATAACAGCAAAGATGCTTCGTCCAGATCACTCGACATTGAGATTGCATGGTCCAATAGGACAACGGATGATAATCTTTGAGAAAAGAAAAACAACTCCATCTTCACAAGCACAATGCATTTAGTCTAAGGGAAGACTTTATATATCCGTATAATCCCCCCCAATGGCTGGATTGTGGTAGTTGAAGAACGGAAGCAAAGTCTGCAGCAAATGTATAGCAAATACGTGTATATGGTTAATGAGTAATGGTGTTTGGAAAGGAACGTAGAAGCAAAGAGTTCCTACGTAGCAAGAAACAAAGTCTTCTTGTATAGTTTGTTTCTCTTCTTCTTTTCTTGTCTTCGATGCTACGTATTGACAATTTGTTATATAAAACTCTTTCGCTCAGGGATCAACTAAGCAGCACGAAGTGCTCTGATTCCTGTAGCGATGTTTAAAGTTATTTTACCATCATTTTACCTGACTTCATACGAGTAATCATCAGATTCTGGCAGTCTTTTTTAACAAGCTGGCAACTGCAACGTGTTTTCTTCTAGCAGTATGTATGTATCGTAGTCTGTGAATTGTGATCATTAGATCGGATTTTGCTTTGAATATTTGATCAACTTGATTTCATTCTTTTTTGGTCAACTAAGATTTCATCAGTAAGTTCAGGTATGATTGTGATAAAAAAAAAAAAGCAATCTGCAACTACAATGAGATAACTAGGTGGCATCGAAACTATTTCATAGATAACTAATTAAAAAAGTAGCAAGCTTTTGGTCGCAACCGCCATAAAAATGTACAGACTATCAGGAAAACATCACCGAGGTAAAACATTCCGTCTTGTTGAGTTAAAAAGCAAATCATATAAAGCTACTACTGCAGGGTTTCCAAAAGTGATAAAAAGAACACAGGTTTACTTTGCTGCAGCAACCAAGGCAGACCGGGCGTGTGTGAAAGTAGAAATGATAGCTCCAAGCTGCAGTTTGTCGTTGCATCCAAAACTCAATCTGTACCTATATAAACCATAATACAGACTCGAAATTAAAACAAGAAGAAAAGAAGAAGCTAATATAACCTCTCTACTCCAAGGCAGTCAAAGTTTAACAAAACAAAATATACTAACTCGATGTCTGCCAGATCGTTTATCAGTTGAACTCTGACATGCGAAGGCATCTTGATCTTAAAAACAAACCTGATGGAAAAACAAAAGTTAGTTACTTCACAGACGCATGGTTAACACAGCAGCAGAAGCAGTCACTCACATGGTAACCTCTCTGACAATATCAACAATGGCAAGCCCTTTCTTCGTCTTCATTTCTGATATTTCTGCATAGAGTGAAAATGACAATAAAGGAGTAAGAACCATGGAACCAATAACTTAGTAAAGAAAATAATAATATCAGTGATGGTTCAGTACTTCGGTAGCTTTCAGCAAATGATTCATTTAGAAGCCAATGAGATATCTGCTCAATGTCCTTTGGCAATGGGTTTCCGGTGCAGAGGTAAACCTCTTCCTCTGTAATTTTCTCTGACGCCATATGCGTTGACTGCCCACACCCATAAAACCCGTTAGAAAATTTTATAGATCCATTCATAGTGATTAAAAGAATGTATCACAAACGTAATTTAGGAGAAGCAAAAGGAAGTATTTACAAAACCTGCAATATGTTCATGGCTTTTCTCATGTCTCCATTGCTCAGCCGTACAAGAGCAGCCAAACCACTCTCACTTACATCAAGCCTAGTCCAATTATGAAGAAAAAAAGAAGCACAAAACAACAATCATTAACAAAGAGAAAGGGTGGAGAAAACACACAGCAACAAAAAAGTACTAAAAGATTGAGATAACTTTTATTCTCACCCTTCGGCTTCTATGACATGTTTAAGACGTTGACTCACATGAACAGGATCAAGAGGGGCAAATCTAAATCGGGTACATCTGGACTGTAAAGCTGGGATGATCTTATTGACATGGTTTCCGATGAGCGCGAACCTAGTACTCTTTGTGTATTTCTCAATCACTAGCCAAATTTTAAGAAAAGGAAGCATGCTAAACATGTTAGTTAGTGCTCTACTGAAACATAGAAAAAAAGGAAACCGAGATAGCTACGAAGAAAATAAGCTTTTACCTCTACGCAGGGCAAACTGAGCATCTTTCGTCATGGCATCTGCTTCATCTAGCAGAACCAACTTTACCGAAGACTTTCCTCTGCGATCATGAATTCGAATTTGTTTTTATTATCAGCAACAAACTTCCAACACCAACACGAAAGGATATCTTATTCTTCTACTCAAGCATGATGCTAAAGGTAAACATATAACTCAAGCCATCGCAATTCATTTCACATTCTGAGTTTAAAAAAAAAACAAGTTGACAGTATCCAAATGCTTATCAAAAATAAACCACAAAACTCACAAGGAGAAGCTCTGCGTGCTAGCGAAATCTTGAATCTGCTGCCTCACAATATCAATGCCTCTATCATCTGAGGCATTGAGTTCAAGAATCATATTACGGTACTTGGGCCCATACAGTTTCCGGGCAACGGCTAGAATGGTCGATGTTTTGCCAGTACCGGGAGGACCATACAAGAGAAGATGGGGCAATTTGTTCTCGTTGGTCAGCCTATCAACTGTTTACAACAAAACAAAAAACAAAAACAAAAGCTTCAAGTGAGCAAAGACAAATATGAACCTCGTTAGAAGACACTAACACATAAAGCGTTAGAAAAGTACTCAATTTTCAAAAACCCACGAGGAAACAGAAAACTGTGAATAATACTATACTAAATCCCTAAAATTTTGAGGAGAAACCCTAGGTGGCGGAATTAGAGGTGTGCAAGTGTTCAATTACTTGTATCAACAATGTCACGATGTGCTGCAACATCATCGAGCGACTGAGGACGGTACTTCTCGACCCAAGGCGTCGCCTTGCTCTGCGGCGGACCACCGAAACCGGCGACGTCTTTGCCCTTGTTACTCGGCTTGCGAGGCTGATTCTCGTCTATGTCAATGTCCATCGCCGATGTTATCTCAGTCATCTTCGCCGCCGACTAACGAAAGTTGCTTCAGAAATAGTTTCTCACTCAGCTCTGGATCCTTTCACTCTTTTCTCTCCCGCTGATGGCGCCAAGCTCTAGTTTTTGAGGGTCCCTAGTTCCGCCATTGTCATGTCTTCCTTCTGTAATTCCTTTTTTACCCTCCAGAAATGAATAGTTGGGCTGGGGTATTGTGGTAAAGTTATACTTCACTTTTGAAGCTTCCGTCTTTTTACAGAAACAAAAAAAAAAAAACCTCAAATTTTCTGAATCCTTTTGGAACTCTCATGCATTTTGCTCTTCAAGACTTGTTTTTTTTTTTTGATTCTATGATTACATCTGATGATATTATGCACAACGAGTATACATATTCACAAAAAAATTCGTTGTTTCTCTGACAACATCATAACCAAAAACCTCAAATTTTTATTTATTTCACTACTAATACTCTTCTTCTCTGTGTCAAAGCTCTCCATCTGAGACCTTGTTCTTAGAATAACCAATTCCTGAGAAAAGCTCTCCTATCAAACCAAAGCCTCTTGGATAAGCCTCCTCCGACAAATCTCCTCCATAGTTGTCATTCTCACTGTTAACAGAAAAGGCAAAAGGAAGGAAGAAGAAAAGTAAGAAATTGTATTATCGATTTGATGGAAACTGGAGAAACAACAAAAAGAAAGAAAGGCTAAAAAAAAGGGTTCAGAACTTGGGAAGCTTGTCACAGTCTGAAGGAATCCATCCAATCTTCTGCTTCTCATTGTCGTAGATCACCATTATCCCTTGGAAGGATATGTCTATCACACATACATAGCCATAAGATATTGTTGTCAAGTTATGAACGTAAACAAAACCATAGAGATCTAAAAACCGAAAACTTAGCATATCTATTTACTTACCTCCAATGATGTTGTAGTTGTCGAGCCCGATTTCACTTCCGTTTAGAATACCCAAGCACACGTTTCCCTTTCCCTGAAAACCACAAAACGAAGAAAACTCTCAGCCATGGCTTTACGGAGATTATAATCATATATATTCAGTATATGCTATATACGTGACTCACAGTGATAATGAGATACGACTCAGGTGAAACCTGAAACAGCTGACCGTTCTTTTGACTCCCAAATCGTAAAGTAATCGTCTTGAAGTATTTCTTGACATCATTAACTGATTTCAAAGGTTTTTTGTCTTTCCAACACACCGGTAAGCTTTTATCTTCTTTTGTGTCCATCAAAGGCTTCCCCTTCAAGTCTTTTCTTATCTACGAGAGATGCATGCACAAAAATCAGCCATAAAGATGTGGTTAAACAACAACAGGTGAAGCTAATCTTCTTTTTCTTTCAGAGAAGAAACTGCTTCTTACAAGATCGAGAATCGCTTGGTATGCTTCGGCATTGAAGTAAGTGTACGAGCTTCCACTATCGAAAATGAAGTTGATGCCTTTGACACCTGTGGTCTTGTCGTTAAAGAGAAGCTCTGCTGGTCCAGTCATATAGTTTTTACTGAAAGAAACATAAGAGTCGCATCATGAGTTTCAACTTGGGAATTATAAAAGTTTTTAAGTGACAAAGAAGATGATGCTCAAAGGTTGCTCACCTTGGTGAATTACGAGCCAATGAAGTCCATGTAACTCCAGAAGAAGGAACAACCTCATCGCCAATAGAGAGAAAGCCTTTACCATTATGACTTAAGCAATGCACAATTACATTCTTCGTTACTCCCAAGGAACTAAGCTGTGATGAGATGCTTACTTTGCCTCTGCCAAGGCCAAGGATTCCCGCTGTTGGAGGAGGAGGGTGTGGACCAGGGCTCTGCTGATCATACCCACATCTGAAAACATAAATTCATTCAAGAATCAGGATAACAAGCAAGATCACCAATTTTTACAGCTTATGAATTCAAATGTGTGAAAAAACTAACCCAAATGTCAAATGGGGATGCATAGTGGAGCCATTTTCGAGTCTCAGAGGGAACTCATCAGTAACGAGAGCACCAACAGACGATGCATGATCTGAATACCCAATTTCATAGTCACACTGATCCTCAGGATCATCACAAGGTCTGCTCTGGGGAAGGTCTAGGCCAGAACACAAGAGGTGTGAACAAGGCAAAGTGTTGTGATTGGGCTTGTACTGACTAGCAAGGGGCTGCGAAGAAAGAGATTATCATTCTAGATTAAAAAAAACAGACCTTTGCTTATTATGTCGCACACTAAAAGCAAATCAAAGTTATACCTTTGTGCAACCGTTGCAGGGTGCATCACATTGAACCCAAGTGAGATCACTGCCAGTGTCAATGTCCAAGTCAAAGAGCTTAGGTGGGTTTCCTATGTTAAGCAACACATAATAGTACCTGGAAAACAAAAACATAGCGGAAAAAGATGAATTCTTAAGATCCAAACAAAAAACTCAAACAATCAAATCGGGCGTTTTCAATAAAAGGGTGTATCGGAATCAACATTGCCAAAAAATCTGCAATTTGAAATCCCGTCATGTCCATAGAATCACGAGCTCACATAAAAACTTCTCTTGTCAAGCATTGAAATAGATAACTAGTGAAGAAGCCACAAAGTATCCGCACAAAATCAAAATCCAGACATCAGTCAGGAGAGAGAGATCAAACTCACAAATGGGCCACTAGAAAGTACGGAGAGAAAGAGGGATTCAAACGAAAGAGATGAAATTTCGTTGAGAGATCCAACTTACCCAAGAGGGTAAACGTTCCCGGAGACCGGAAACACGACGGAGGAGCCAAGTCGATGATTCTGTAACTTCACTTGTCCCTTAGACGAGTCTTTGGTAGCTCCTGAAGGTTGAACACGAGCACAGAGGAGGAACACATAGAAGTAGAAGACAAAGTCAACCCCTGGGAACAGCTTTCTTGTCTCCCTTTTCGGATTCATCATTTCCTTTTCCCCAAGGAAACGAAACCAAATCCCAAAAAGGTTTCTTCTTTCAGAGGAGAAAAGTTTGACACCAGGCAGTAACAAAAAGGAGGCTTCTTTACGAGTATTTTATAGACTATATTATTATCTCACTCAGTTGCTCGCAAGTTGCTACAGAGGTTTTTGAGTTCCCGTAGATATTTGATTGAGAAAATTGGACTTTGCCCAGAAAAAACACAACGCGCAACGCTCATTGAGGCGTGTAAGACCACGCGCGAACCACGATTTATTAAAAGGCCGAGAGTTTGTATAATGTACAAGGCCCAATTCATGCTCGGCCCAATTAAATGAACGGTAAAAAGTAAAGAAACTTCACTTTTCTGTATTCATTTGTATAGAAAAAGAACAATCAGATATTTTTTTCCTCCAAATTTAGATATTGCTAAATATAGGAAAAAACATACTGAGCTTTTTTTTTTTGGGTGGTAGTAGTAAAAGTAGGCGCGTGGGGTTCACTTGTGAATTAGGTGATAGATATCATTTATCCACTTAAAGAGTGAGTGACTCCAAGTAGATCCAACTGGCAACGAATCGCTAAGTTAGTGACACGTATGTCTTATTTACTTCTCTCCTCCACCGTTTCGCCGCCGTGACAAATGGCTTTTTCTCTCTCCGCCGCCTCCCACTCACTCTGCTCCTCCACCAAAGTCTCTCTTTCCCCCGCCGTCTCCTCCTCCTCTTCGCCTCCTCTCGTTGCTTTTTCTTCCTCTTCATCACCACTTTCTTCCTCTTCTCCTCTCCGTAGCGTCGCATCTTCCTCTCTATTCCCTCATTCCTCCTTTATTCAGGTAAACCATAACTCGCGAAATTGGTAGGCTTTTGAATTTCGCTTCGTCTGTAATTTCTTTTTGATGATTCAGAGAAAACATCCGATTAATGGGACGAAGAGAGTGGTTTCTCCCAGATGTGCTGCCTCTGATGTAGCTCAACTGAGAAGCGCTAAAGAAGATATAAAAGTGCTTCTCCGGACTAAGTTTTGCCATCCGATTTTCGTTAAGTCTCCTTCTCTTCTCCTAATCACTAATTAGCTTGGTGATCACTATATCATGATCATGATTTTTGGATTCATGGAGTTACAAATTTTTCAGCTGGATCACTAGCATTGTCAAATGGGTTTCTTATTAGTCTCATGTGCATTGCTTGTTAGTAAAGTTATCGAATTTGTTTGACATATATCATTGCAGGTTAGGTTGGGATGGCACGATGCTGGTACGTATAACAAGAACATCGAGGATTGGCCACAGAGAGGTGGAGCTAATGGAAGTCTTAGATTTGAGGCTGAGCTTAAGCATGCTGCGAATGCTGGTACTTGTTTTTTCTAGCCCTACTTGCTTTTTGTTTTTCCCGATTTTGTCTTTACCTTTTTGACATTTACAGGTCTCATTAATGCTTTAAAGCTCATTCAACCTATCAAAGATAAGTACTCCAACATCACTTACGCCGACTTGTTCCAGTTAGCTAGTGCCACTGCAGTAGAGGTCCTCCTACACTATTCTTTGGGCTTGGTCTATGTTAATCTTAAAACTTTTTTACTGATAAACTTTAGAAAAAAGAAAACTTCAGGAGGCTGGTGGTCCTGAAATCCCGATGAAATATGGGAGAGTTGATGTCTCAGCACCTGACCAGTGTCCAGAAGAAGGAAGACTCCCTGGTTAACTAATCTTTTCCATTGTCTGTTTCATGGCTTCCATGAGTTTTTTTCTTTCTTGTTTCAGATTTTGTTATGGACTAATTGAAACAACGAGATGTTTGAATATATGCAATGTTTAGATGCTGGACCTCCTTCACCAGCTGATCATTTGAGAGATGTGTTCTACAGAATGGGACTAAATGATAAGGTTCAGTTTGTTTTTTTTTTGCCAAATTTTTGTTGTTGTTCTTATTCATGTCAAACAGGAGTATCCTCATTTTCTGACAGTTGAGGAAGTTTTTCATCAAGCAGGAAATAGTGGCTTTATCTGGTGCACACACCCTAGGTCGATCCAGACCAGAACGTAGCGGCTGGGGCAAACCCGAGACAAAGTACACGGTACTAGTTAATAAACAAGTGACAAAACCTATCTCCCTTATTTGTTGAATGATATAGTGTGTAGATATGTTATGCAAATGATCAAAATGGCAGAAAACTGGACCTGGAGAACCAGGAGGACAGTCCTGGACAGTGAAATGGCTTAAGTTTGACAATTCTTACTTCAAGGTCCGTCTTAGTAACTTGGATATGGGAATGAAGAAGGGAGTTCTAAGACAGTTGGTACGGATGAGAGATCCTCAGTTTCTTAACCACTTGACTTCTATGACTTGCTAGGATATCAAAGAAAAGAGGGACGAAGATCTTCTGGTTTTACCCACTGATGCAGCCCTATTCGAAGATCCTTCATTCAAGGTTGATAAGTAAATAAATAAAAGTGGTTGAATTGTTAAGATGCAGCAGAATTATCCTTTGTTACTTGAAAATAACAATGTGTTTTTACAGAACTATGCAGAGAAATATGCTGAAGATCCGGCTGCATTCTTCAAGGATTACGCTGAAGCTCATGCCAAGCTCAGCAATCTCGGGGCCAAGTTTGATCCTCCCGAGGTACATACATACATAAAAGAGAGTTAAAGTCTAGCTACTTGTGTTAACCATTTTGAATCAGATATAAATGGTTAACCATGCATAGTCTAAAACTGCTAAAAATGTGTTACTACTAAACTTTATCAGGGAATTATCATTGACAATGACCCTACACAAGGATCTCCAGAGAAGTTCGTCGCTGCTAAATATTCCACTGGAAAGGTTTGCCCTTAGTACTTGAGTGTTTGTAGCATATTGTGTAATATATACATTCTAAGGAAATTGTCCTTGCTTTTTATTGTGTAACATAAACATTGTCCTTGCTTTTATGGCAGAAAGAGCTTTCTGATTCGATGAAGAAGAAGATAAGAGCAGAGTATGAAGCAATTGGAGGAAGCCCAAATAAACCCTTACCCACTAATTACTTCCTCAACATCATAATTGCCATCAGCGTTTTGGTACTCTTGTTCACCCTCTTTGGCAATAACAGTTCCCCGGACTACTCTGGTTTCTAATTTGTAAAATTTGAGAAAAACATGTTTTGTTTTGTCTTACATATATGCATAATAACGTGGTGTTCATGTATTATTTTGCGAACGAACACATCATTTTTATAGTTTGGTGAGAGACTTCTGAGGCGAACAAAATACGTATAGTTTTGTACAAAAGTACTAAGCATAGTTTAATGAAATGGTGGAATAAGAGTGGTTCTTGGTTTTGGCCACAAAACAAGTTGCAGTACCGTACTGAGTCCAAGACTCGAAAACAAGAAGACAATAACAATTGTTCTGTCCGATAGATAGAAGCAAGGAGAAACTAGTAGTAGCCTAATATAGATATAATCTTTTAATTAAAGCTTAAAATATGGTGCGGTGGGTGTTAATCGGTAGACCTTAATTTTAATAGTATAGATATATTCAAGATTCTTCACCTTTGGATACTTAAAAAAAGAAACTTAAAAGTTTTCTCTCTTGGATTAGGCTAACCATTGTACTTGTTTGTTTCTACGAGCACGAAAGCTTTTTGTTTTGTATTTCTTTTTAATAATCTATAGGAACTTTTCAAGTTCTCAATACCCACGTGCGACATGGACGTGCGGAGTTATGCTCAATCAATCTCATTAATATTTTACTTGTTGGGAAAATCAAAATTTCTTTTACAACTACATGAATTTTATTCAATATTAAATTCTGAATCTAGAAAGATGTATGTAATGAATTGGTTGGTATGGAAAACGATGTTCCTACCTCTAATGACGCAATAAGGTTACGATGAGCCGATGCGGTTTGGTCAGACTCATTCCCGTTGTTCTAGTCCTCTTCTTTGAAACTTTCTTCTTCTTCTTTTCTTTTTCTATATTATGAATGATATCATGCTTTCTCGTTTGTATGTCGAATTTAATTTCATGTTTAAATATGCAAAATGGTGTTTTGTAGCATTAAATTAGACACACAGACGACCCACCTTATTACACTCTGTCTCACCTGTTTAAAAAAGGCAACAATTTGCTCACAGAACAAAAACAATGCATTATGTTTCCGGCAGCTACAACAAAGACAGCGATAACTGTTAAGAAAATTGTAAAAATGAAAGGAGACATGATCAACTTGTATACAGATAGATACGACAACATGTGTCTTTTTTATGTAATGTTCGTTGTTTGTTCTTTAGGAACTTATGAATACGCATATAGAGTTAAGAGTTCGAAAATATCCAAACAGATCTAAAAAAAGTGACATTTGGAGTGAAATGAATGTGCTAGACAACTCATTGCTAAACACACACAATCATTGTTGTGTTTTTCCCCGTGATTATGGACTAATTAAAGCGAAAGCTAGGTGCCAATCATTTAAATTTAAGTTAGAATATCAATTTTGAGGATAAAAACGAAAAATCACTCTCTTGTTTTGGTCGTAATTTGGAGGGGTTAGGACAAGAAAGGTGCATGTGAACTGGATTTGGACGCACATGTCCTACTTTTATCACCCAATAGTCTCAGTGTCTCATGTTAGATGCATTATTGTTACAATATTCGAAATAGTGAATTTTATACGCATTGTTGTTATAAGATTGAAACAATGAAACAATGAAACTTATGTACTGAAAAGGAAACATTCAAATTTGGAGTGAGTGAATCCTCAACGATGTTAAGATGTGGGGGAGATATGCAATTAATAAAGAGAAAAAGAGATCATGGTGAATGGACCAATTAAAAAAAGAAAGATTAGATCCACAATATCCGATTTATTTACTTTTATTTGGTAACCTATAATCCATTTTTGTTGTCTTATCCTAATTGTATACTTAATTCAAATGATGGAATCTATTTTGTCTGTGAGTGGATAGAACAGTAAAGCTTTATGTACCATAATTTTGGATGTCTATGTACAAACTTGTATACGGCAGTATCGTGTTGTGTGCACAAAGATAGAAATAATAATGGCAAAATTGGCAAGTGCCACAATTAAACAAACAAATCTTAATATTACGAAAAAGATGGTTTAAAAAAATAAAAAATAAAAATTTCGGGCCGACAATAAAAATACTTACACGTCTTATTCTTGTGTCACTCTCTCCCGGTGAACTGCGAAGAATTTGAGTGATAAGAAAAAAAAAAACAAATTTGTCCTTTTTTAATTTATTTTTCCCCATTCCTCTTCGCTCCCACTTTCTTCTTCCCCAAATTAATTTGGAATTAATATTTGTGCTTTCTTCGCACATCTCTATCCATTTAAATCTAGTAAAGTTATACTGTAGTAATTAATTGCAAAACGACGACTTTTCTTTTGTTTTCTTCTCCTTGTCTCTTTCTTCTCTGATTCGTGTATTCACGTTTCATAGAAATCAGCAGCCATGGATTCTTCTGTTTTGTTTCTCTGTCACTCATCATGCATGAGATTTCTCTTCTGCTGTTTTATATAATATTCGTTCCTACACGACAACATTACTTCCACAACAATTTTAAACTAAGGTTCTTCAACTCCTCTTTGCTCTGTTCCTTCAAAAAAGCAAAGAGAAGTTGCTCTGTTCCGACGATTTGAGGTAAGCGATGGTAGTGGAAGCAGAATGAGAGTTGAAGCAGCGTGTAGACATCATCTTGTTGGTTTCCATGGGTTGTGGAGGATCTAAGGTAGATGATCAGCCGCTTGTGATTCTCTGCAGAAAGCGGAAAGAACTGATCAAAGCGGCGTCGCATCATCGCTCTTCTCTCGCCGTCGCTCACCTCGTTTACTTTCAGTCTCTCTGCGACGTCGGCGAAGCTATCCAGCGTTTCGTCGACGAGGAAATCGTAGCTGCTTCTTCCTCTTCTTCGCCGGATTCTCCTGTTCTTACGCTTCCTTCCGACGAAGGGAAGCCGAAAAACAATAAACACAAGGGTTCCATTTCTTCCACCTCGATTTCTCATTCGGTCATCGAAGAAGGAGAAGAGAGAGAACTCGATGATGATGATGATGATGATGCAGAGGGTTCGCATTTGGATCTCTCTTCCGGATCCGTATCCGACTCCGGTTCTGATGATCATATTCAAATTGATACCACTCCGGAACAGGAGCTAAACCGGTCAACCGAAACATTTTCTTCCGGTTATCCACCAGGCTATGCTCCACCGGTTTACCCACCGGGTTATCCGTACCCGTACGCGGTCGGAGGATGGGGATTCGCTGGTGAGAATCCAAACGCGAACCGAGGAATGTATTTCATGAAGAAATCTGCGCCACCATCTCGACCGTTCATCTTTCACCCGGAGAACCACCGAGCAGAGCCGTCGGATCCTGGACTCGGAAACTCGGGTTATTTCCCTAGTGCTGGGTTCTCTGCTTATCCTCCTCCTCCTTCTGGGCATTACAGCTCAGGAGTCCAACGGAGATCGCCGTCTCCGGCAAAGCCACCTCCGGCTCTTCCCTCGCCGCCTAGAGTTTCCACTTGGGATTTTCTGAATGTTTTCGATACCTATGATTACACCAACGCACGTACCCGTGCTTCGAGCTACTATCCGCCGGGAATGGCGTCGATCTCAAGCAGCCCTGATTCGAAGGAAGTTAGGGAGAGGGAAGGGATTCCTGAGCTGGAAGAAGAATCAGATCACGAAGTGATCAAGCAAGCTTATAGACGTCCCAAGAGAACAGCTTTGAAGAAGGTGAAAGAACACAGAGACGAGCGCAAGGACAGCATTTTCCCTGAGCGCGACGAAATGGTTCGTGTGAGGAACATCAACAGAAGAGGGTACGTTGGCAAAGAAACTCCGAAGGCAGTGCCGATGCCGGAAGAAAGAGCCACTGAGAGCTCCTTCGATTCGGAGACTGTGTCTTCGTTTACAGGTACTGATGTAGAATCTGAGTTTCACTATGTTAATGGCGGCGAAGGAAAGAGCAGCAACAGTTCAAGCGGACTGGAGACGATCATAGGGACAGAGAGCTCGGGAGGAGTAGAACAAGTGTATGTGAACAAGAAAGGAGTGAGCTTTGAGTTGGAGGAAGCTAGCACTTCCTCTTATGATGTTGAATCTTCCAAGATGAGTAGCCTTTCCAGTTTGTCGATTCATGCCACTAGGGATCTCAGGGAAGTTGTGAAGGAGATCAAGAGTGAGTTCGAGGTTGCTTCTTCGTGTGGGAAAGAGGTTGCTATGCTGCTTGAGGTCAGCAAGTTGCCCTATCAGCATCAAGACAAGCGTGGCTTTAAAGGTACCTCATCTTAACTCGCATGCTTTGCTTGTCTGAGATTCTGATACTCCTAGGTTAGGGCTTGTTTCCTTTAGGAATTATCTATACATGGAAACAGTATTTATATAACTCATGCTCTACTGTCTGCATTGCAAGCATGCCTCCAAGTTTAGCAATGTTTTGTCATGGTCTGAAAGTAATGGTGATAGACTAAAGTTTAATGTTTGTTTTATGAAACTATTAAGTGGACTATGACCAAATGTTTGAAACTCGAAAAATTCCAATATCTCTTGCTGGTAAATTGCTGTGATTTTTAGTCTGTTGGATCATGAACAATAGATTTAATGTCTCCAGTACACTGCTTTTTACATGAAACGTTTTGCTTTTTATATATCTAAGGCATGAAATGTTTTATTTTTCAGTTATCTTGTCCAGGATCATGTATCTGGTCGCACCTTCTACACGGTCATTGCGCTCTAAGCCCGAACTATCTATACGGTTAACATCTAGGACACTGCAAATGGCGAAGGCATATAATGGACAAGATGTTAACGGAGGCTTCACTGGGAACCTTTCATCAACCTTGGAGAAACTTTACGCGTGGGAAAAGAAGCTCTACAAGGAAGTCAAGGTATGAATGCTTCTGAATCTCTAATGGGATATTTTTTTTCTCTTTTAGATTCTTGCATCTCGTGACATTGTGATTCGTGTTTGATGGCAGGACGAAGAAAAGCTTCGTGCCATCTATGAAGAGAAGTGTAAGACACTGAAAAAAATGGATAGTCATGGAGCAGAATCTAGCAAGATCAACGCTACTCGGGCATACATTAGGAAGCTTCTGACCAAAATCGATATCTCTGTAAGATCTATTGATTCTATTTCCAGAAGAATCCATAAACTTAGAGATGAAGAGTTGCAGCCACAACTCACGCAGCTAATTCATGGGTAAATCATCTTTCCACACACACCCTCATTTTGTTACCCATTTTAGAGATCTCTATAGAGAGTAAGCTGTAAAGAGAAACTGATATTTGTGGTTTGAAAAGGTTGATAAGAATGTGGAGATCGATGCTCAAGTGCCATCAGAAACAGTTCCAGGCGATCATGGAGAGCAAGGCTCGATCTGTAAAGGCGAACACCGTCGTACAAAAAGACTCTGGTTCTAAACCAATTCTTGATCTTGAGATGGAGCTTAGAGAATGGTGCAGCAGCTTCAACGACTGGGTCAATACACAGAAGTCGTACGTCCAGTCTCTAAACGGATGGCTCTCGAAATGTCTTCACTACGAACCAGAGGCAACCGAGGACGGATATGCTCCTTTCTCTCCTAGCCAGATCGGTGCACCACCCATCTTTATCATATGCAAAGATTGGCAAGAAGCTATGGGCAGAATATCTGGGGAGAAGGTTAGCTATGCAATGCAAGGATTCGCTTCAAGCCTACACGAGCTATGGGAGAAGCAAGAAGAAGAAGAACAAAGGGTAAAAGCAGAACTTGAGCATCGAGATGCAGAGTCTGATAAGAGAAGCGTGGTTTCGAAAGGTCGGTCAGAGAGCGGGATATCGGTTTTGGATGATCTGAAAGTGGATTTAGATTCAATGAGGAAAAAGCTTGCAGAGGAAAGAAGTAAGCGCAAAGAAACCATAAAGCGTGTGAACAACGCCTCTTCGGGTACCTTAAAAGCTGGACTAGCTCCCATTTTTGGGGCACTGAGAAAATTCACCGCAGAGGTTGTGAAAGCTCATGATATTATTAGGCTTCAACATCCTCAGACTTCTTCGTGAGCAGAGAGCCACATTTTGCAACGTTTTGAAGTTTTGTTACTTAGAAAATAGATATAGATTCATATAGAAAATTGGTGCATATGTAAGTTTATATTCATTCATTGGTTGGTTAGTTACTTGGTTTGCTTTGTAAGCCATTTTAAACGGCGAAGAGAAGTTATCAAGCTTTGGATATTGAACTTATTTATAAGCTTATCATATTTCTCAATAGACAAGGTTAATACCCATCCTCGCTTGATTATAAGAATGTCGGATTTTGAAAATAGGATATAAGAGTATGGTGTCGTGGTGAAGATATGTAGAAAACAGATATGCATGACCTATGACTATGAAAGAGTATCATTACGGACTATAAATATTAACTAAGATCGATTATCATTTGGTCAACTTTTGGATTGGTTTCTGACCAAAAAAAAAAAAAAAAAATTACATATGATCTCTAATTGTGGTATTCAGTATTCTTTACAACTGGATTTTAACTGAACACAAGTATCAAAATTTAGTTGTGAACAATCAAAATCAAGTGGAAATCCTAACTCAAAGTATGCCAAATATTTTTAGGGATTTGGTTTCAAACTTTTGACAAGTTATTATGTACATTACGTCTACTTGTTATTTCGTTCATTACATAAGTTTAGGTATATCTGTTATATTCGAAAAAATGATAAATCTATACAAACTTGATAACCCTCACGCATTTTGCCTTAGAACACAATGACAACACTTTAGACCTTATCAAAAAGTAATATTATAAGTGTACTGAGAGAAGGCAATGTTGCCATTGTGAAGCAATATGGCAACATAACAGTATTGAAAAATGAAGAAAATATGTATATGTGTTAGACATGATCTGTGGGTAACGTTATTAATTGTGGGGAATTATCAAAGTCAAACCTCCATTTACACATAATTTAGTCAAGTCATTAAAAAAAATGCAATTTATTTTTATGTTGACCCATTCCGACCAAAACGGACAAGGAACGGACCAGTTGAAAATAGCCAAGTGTCTTTTTCTAAAAAGATAAAATCAATTAGAAATGGTTTTCCTGGGATTTAGACAATTTTGTCCAATCCTCATTATTGATTTTCCACTGCTGGTTAAGGAAGTAAATCACGAAATATTAATTTACCTCTATTGCAGTCAAGAGTCAATGAAAATCCTTTTCAAACAGATAGTAAAAAAAACAAATGACGAGGTGTATCCAATCATAACTCGACACGTGTATTCATGACCATTTAGAATCCAGCGTTTTCGTGTAATTTCACTAATGTCTAGTGTAAAAAAATGTCAATATATATATGTTCTCTGAGACACAGAGAAAAATAAATCGTACAACGTAGGCACAGAGGGGAGGAACAGAGGAAGCATAAGCGAAAATGGCGTTTAAGGGTTTGGCGTGGTTTTCGATCCTCTTGTTGTCTTTGTTCGCTTCGTCTATTAGAAGCGAAGAGACGGTGACGAAGGAGTTCGTCTTGACTCTGGATCACTCTAACTTCACCGAAACCATCAACAAGCACGACTTCATCGTCGTCGAGTTCTACGCCCCTTGGTAATCTCACTTTCTTACTTTGTTATTAACTCCGCTTGTTCAATCTCTTCAACCGAGAGATCTACGTTGGCATAGATCGTTAGCTGATCGGTTTCCATTAGCATTTGTGGTTGCAGTTGTGGATTTTGATTGATTCATGTGGATTAAGTGTTCCGACCTTATATTCAAACTTTGTTAGGATAATAATTTGGAGGAGGATGCTTTGATTCATTTTCGTCTGTAATTGATGCGTGAAAGCATATGATCTTAAAAATCTCCGTTTCATTTTGGTAACCCGATGTTTTGCTAATTCTTTCAGGTGTGGACACTGCAAGACCCTTGCTCCTGAGGTGATATATTGGCTTTAATCATAATTTTGAAAATATTGAGAAAACCAGTCTGTATGGCTAACTTTTATGCAGCTATGACTGATTAACGTTGGTGATATTTTGCTTACAGTACGAGAAGGCTGCATCAGAGTTGAGCAGCCATAACCCTCCCCTCGTTCTCGCCAAGATTGATGCTAGTGAGGAATCAAACAAAGCCATTGCAAACGAGTACAAGATCCAGGGTTTCCCCACTATCAAGATTTTGAGAAATGGAGGAAAAGCAATTCAAGATTACAACGGACCTCGTGAAGCTGCGGGTATTGTCTCTTATGTGAAGAAGCAAAGTGGACCTGCGTCAGCTGAAATCAAGTCAGCTGCTTCTGCTGCTGAGGTTATTGGTGAAAAGAGTGTTGTTGCTGTAAGTGCCTCTCGATGTTTCATCCTTTTTTTTTAAGAATGTTTTTTTTTTCCTATTGATTTGTCATGTATTGCAGCTAATAATTGTGTGTTATGTTTGTCTTAGGTTGGTGTGTTCCCTAAGTTATCCGGTGAGGAGTTTGATTCTTTCATGGCCCTTGCTGAGAAATTGCGCGCTGACTATGATTTCGCACACACTTTGGATGCCAAGCTTCTTCCTCGTGGAGAGTCATCTGTGGCAGGACCTGTAGTGAGGCTATTCAAGCCTTTCGATGAATTGTTTGTTGAATCCAAGGTACATGGGAAACTTGTCTGTTTGTACATTACCTCAATGAGTATACTATACAGATTGTTTAATTGATCTACGAATCATGAATTCAGGATTTCAATGGGGAAGCTCTAGAGAAATTTGTCAAAGAAGCAAGCATTCCACTTGTCACCGTCTTCGACAGTGATCCAAGCAACCACCCATATGTTGCCAAATTCTTTGAAAACCCTGCCACTAAGGTAATTGTTAATCAAAGTTATTTTAGAGAAGTGATTGGGCAATGGTGACTTCTTTGACAGCCATGTCATTGTCATTAGTGGACATTTTGGTATGCCTTAGATTTTTACTGGACAAGTATACTGCATTTAGATAACTTTGAAGATGGTTGGTTAGTAATTCAGTTTGTGCTTGATGTTTAAAGATTTTTGTTATCGGTGTCCATGGTTGCTCAGTGTTGGCTATTGCAAAAGCTCTGATAACATAGCATCTAAGCTGAATTTGGGCAATGGATTAACCCTTGATATTGTGTCAATGAGTTTATTGAAGCATTTGTTTGGTTGTGGTTTTCGACATCATTCGTAATGGTTTACATTCCTCTATGATCTTCAGGTAATGATGTTCGTCAACTTCACTGGAGAAACAGCTGAATCTCTAAAATCAAAGTACCGTGAAGTTGCTACATCCTACAAAGGACAAGGTCTTGCCTTCCTAGTTGGTGATGCTGAGAACAGCCAAGGCGCTTTGCAGGTTACTATTTTCATTTCGTCTCTCCTAATCAGTTTCTTCTTCTGTAGTTTACACACATCACTAATATTTCATTTCATGTATTGGTTTAACAGTACTTCGGACTCGAAGAGAGCCAAGTTCCCCTCATCATCATCCAGACTCCTGACAGCAAGAAGTACTTGAAAGCAAACGTTGTGGTTGACCAGATTGAATCATGGATGAAGGACTTCCAGGTTTCATTATCTTCGCACACATGTCACGCAAGCTCTATGAAAAATATCTACCTAATATCAATATATAAGCTAACCAAAGAACATGTTTTCTTCAGGACGGGAAAGTTGCCGCCCACAAAAAATCTCAACCTATTCCAGCTGAGAACAACGAACCAGTGAAGGTTGTTGTTGCTGAGAGCCTTGACGACATAGTCTACAAGTCTGGAAAGAACGGTGAGCACATTAAAAAAATCTTAAATAATATTCATTTCGAGTTTCTTGCAAAACAAAAAAAAACTGATTAAAAAAAAACACCAAATATTCTCTGCCAGTGTTGATTGAATTCTATGCACCGTGGTGTGGACATTGCCAAAAACTTGCCCCGATCTTGGACGAAGTGGCGTTGGCGTTCCAGAACGACCCAAGTGTGATCATAGCAAAACTTGTAAGCCTCTGTTTTTTTATTTGGTCTACATTTAAAATCACATTGAAAATTCTTACTGGATTGACTTAACCGCAAATGAATGTTTGTGTGTACAGGACGCAACCGCAAATGATATCCCAAGCGATACCTTTGATGTGAAAGGCTTCCCAACTATTTACTTCAGATCAGCCGACGGAAACGTTGTAGCGTACGAAGGAAGCAGGACAAAGGAAGACTTCATAAGCTTCATTGAGAAGAACAAGCCAACTTCTCATGGGGAAGAGTCTACTGCTACTAAGATTGAGGAACCGAAGAAGACTGAGGAATCGGCCGCAAAGGACGAGCTGTAAAAGTCGCTTTTTTATTTTATTTCTGGGAATTTGAGTAGGAGCTTTTCTCTTCTTCTCTATCCATCAGAGTTTTCTTTTAAAAAAAATAATAAAATTACAGTTTCGTCTTTTCTTTGCTTTCTTTATTTCTGCCATTGGAACTCAAAGTTACCCAGTAATAAAAGTTTAGATCAAATAAAACCTATTAATTATCTAATTTGTTTGATGTTTGAGCGTAGGGGTTGGTTAGTTTTGTATCTGGTTCCGTCTATAAATTGAGTTAATTCTACAGTGGTAAAAGTAAAAATCACGAGAGGTTAAAATTTATCAATTTACTCTTTAGCAGAAGAATTAATTAAGAGTATAATAATTACATAAAAGATGGATGAGTCTGCTGCATATTGCACACTATACTCTGTTTTAATCTCATAATTCTATTATTTAGTTTAATAGCAGTGTTTCCAATTAATTTCCACTGAACTAAAAAACAAAAGCCAATTTGGTAGAAAACAAGAAGCTAACCCCACAAGATTTTGTATGAGGCTGCTGTGAGATACGAAGTATTGATTAAATAACAGTGTCAGTTGAAAACTTTATACACAAATCCCACTATACGTCAGTTGCAACTTGCAAGTACTTTAAAATCAAAATCATATCATGATGTGATGTCAATGACGACGATCGCGACGTACAACACGACTTAAACGATGCTAGTTTACACCAATTGGTCGTAAATTCAAATAAGTAATGATCAATCATAGTGGTCCTTTATAGCTTTAAGTGTTATCCCTGATTCACGTGTCTTCCTGCGGTGGATCAGATAAGACCTGAAAGACTAGAAAAATATATCACTATTCACCCATAACATATAATTTGCGTGCCATCATTATTTCGTTTCTCTAAATGATTAGAAAAATATTTAAAGCTGCTCCGTTTGTTTTTGTTATGTAACCAGTATGACGGGACTAACATCAATTCGTTCCATTTTATCCCATTATGACCCCTCTGTTTGAATATCAACTTTTGGTTTAATTCTATACTGTATGGTGAAAACTACGTGTGTTGCAAATATTAGTGTTACTATAAGTGTAAATTATCATCTATTTTCTAGAAAGAAAAAAAAAGCAGACCTTCAATGTTAAAATTACCGCAAAGAAAAATCTATAACTTTTGGAGGAAGAAAATTACCCTTCTACAGAATTGCCTTTTTCCTATAAATCACTTGATTAATGATCGAATTTTTCTGTTTTTTTTTTCTTTGAATAAATTTTAGGTATAGATAAGTTAGGTGAAGTTATGAAACGTGTATTCCCTTCTCCTTTTTGGTGATGATCTCCGCTCCATGGCTTCACTATCATTACATCTTGACGTAATTTTTTAGACAAATGAGTATGTAGATATTATCATCTCGAGAATCCCCACACAAAAGTAATCATTTGTATATTGGCCAATGGCCATACTCGTAGTTGGGTGTGTCATTTGGTCACTTGCCTTTGGCTTCAGGCTTCTTCCCTATAAATTGGCAACAAGTATGAACGTTACAACCACAATCTCTACTTTTGTATTCTATCTTCTTCAATCTTGTAACCAACACCAATCATGTCAAACCATGTTCAAGAGCACTTACCCACTTACCCTAAGCAGCTGGTAAAAACCAAAGAAGAGCAAAAAACGGACGAGAAAATGGTGAGCTTGCAAGCGGAGAGTATCGTCAACACCGTGGCTTTCCCCATGGTTCTCAAAGCCGCCTTGGAGCTTGGCGTCATCGACACAGTCGCTGCAGCAGGCACCGACGCGTGGCTTTCACCGTATGAGATAGCGCGTAGTCTCCCAACCAAACCCACCAACCCCGAGGCTCCGGTGTTGCTAGACCGGATGCTGCGATTACTCGTCAGCCACTCCATTTTGAAGTGCCGTATGGTTGAAAGTAAAGAAAACGGCCGAACCGGAAAGATGGAGAGGGTATATGCAACCGAACCGGTTTGCAAGTTTTTTTTGAAAGACAGTGATGGTTCGGGTTCTCTCGTCTCTCTGTTCATGTTGTGCCAAAGCGAAGTTTTTTTCAAGACTTGGTACGTACTTCATTATTACAAAAATAAATCAAATCGAGTTGGTCGTTAACTACATTAAACCAGTTAATAACCATTAAATTTTTCAAAAAAAAAAATGTTTTATATATAAACTTATCAAAAGTGAACAGATGAAGATTTTTTTTTTTCACAGGGAAAATCTTAAAGATGTAATACTAGAAGGAAAAGATGCATTCAGCTCTGCACATGGTATGAGACTCTTCGAGTACATTGGTTCGGATGGACAATTTGCTGAAGTGTTTGATCGCGCCATGTCAGAACCTTCCACCATGGTTATAAAAGAGGTTCTAGAAGTTTACAGAGGATTTGAAGATGTTAACACCTTGGTGGATGTAGGAGGAGGAACTGGAACCATATTAGGTCTAGTCACTTCCAGGTATCCTCACATTAAGGGTATTAACTTCGATTTACCTCAAGCATTAACCCATGCTCCTCTTTATCCAGGTACAATAATACTTATAAATAGTATATTTAACAAGTTGTATCCTGAAGTGCTAGTTTTACTCTATCTCTTAATACTTTTGTTTTATTTAATTTTACTAACCATAGGAGTGGAACATGTCTCCGGAGACATGTTTATCGAAGTTCCCAAGGGAGATGCTGTCTTTATGAAAGTAAGTATATAGTATATGACTACGAAATTTCGAAGCTAACTAAATCAATAATTGCTAAATAATGTGGTTTTGTTGTTGATAGTGGATACTACATGATTGGACGGACGAACATTGTATAAAGATTCTGAAAAATTGTTGGAAGAGTCTACCTGAAAAAGGAAAAGTGATCATTGTCGATATGATCACACCAGCAGAACCAAAAGGTGGTGACTTTTCCTCTAACACTGTGTTTGCAATGGACATGTTGATGCTAACACAATGCTCGGGTGGTAAAGAGAGATCGCTTTCGCAGTTCGAGAATTTAGCATTTGGTTCAGGTTTTCTTCGTTGTGAAATTATCTGTCGTGCCTATTCATATTCTGTTATCGAATTCCACAAATAGATTTGGAGTTTACGAAAACAGAATAATTATGGTTTGGTGAATGTGAAATTACGGGCTAAAAATCTTGATACAATATATGTAAAATGAATAAACTGTGAGGAGCTTATTTATTTTGTCAAAGATTTTAATTGCATGTAATATAATATTGTATATGGTGGTGCTCACGCGCTGTAATGATTCTGATAAATATGAAATTATGTTTTGCATTATGTTTGTAATCGAGGTATTATATATTGTGTCTTATGCTAATTGTTTGTTGGGAAATCTTGTTCAGTGTCTCTAAAACCATTTCTATATAGTTTTAGTAAAGGAATAACAAAATCTGGTTTTAGTTTTTTTCCAAGCAAAGGTTTTTAATATATAAGATGTCACTGACTTTAATAATTTAATATTCTTAAAATCTTTTCTAATTTCAAAACTAACCCATGTTATCAAAATTTTGTAAACTAACTATTAAATGCAAGAATCAATAATATTATAATCAGTTTTGAGAATTTATAATTAAAAATGATAAATATTTTTTTTAAAAAAAATCAATTGAAATAAATATATTTATACCTGAAAAAAATATTTTCTATTTTAGAAATAATTTTTGTTAGCTTATATCAAATTTTGAAAAAAAACAAGAAGATTGTTTTTTTTTTTTTTTACTTTTTTATATTTTTCAGAGTTCAGACAATATTGTTGTTAAAATATATCATATATGTCCCATAATTTTTCAAAAAAATAATTACAGCATCATATATTTAAAAACTCAATCATGAAAATCTACACACCCCTTTACTTTCTTAATACATTCTAGTGAAAGAAGGAAATGGAGATGGTCGATGCGTCTGCATCAACTTTGATTTGTATTTGACTACACGTACACGCGTCTAATATCCTAAGGGAGATGCCGTCTTTATGAAAGTAAGTTTATTATATGTATAGATATTATATTTTTGAGGTTCATTAATGAAGTTCATAATTTCCTAAATAAAATGGTAAAATCATTGGCATGATTGGACAGACGAACATTGCATAAAAATTCTGAAAAACTGTTGGAAGAGTCTCCCAGAAAACGGGAAAGTGATCCTCGTAGAAATGATTACACCAATAGAACCAAAGCGTGACGACTTTTTCTCTAACATTGTGTTTGCCATGGACTTGTTGATGTTAACACAATGCTCGAATGGTAAAGAGAGATCTCTTCCGGAGTTCGAGAATTTAGCATTTGATTCAGGTTTTATCCGGTACGAAAATACATGAATGATTGGTCTGGCGCAATGGGAAATTACGAGCTATATGTATATAAATAAAGCATCCGGAGCTTTTTTAATTATTTTATGGTTTTTTATTGCATGTAAGTTTTATGGTATTGGTTTGTTATATTTTTTCCTTTCAAGATTGTGGTGATTGTAGTATCAACGAAGTGTAATAATCGTGATACATGATTATAATATCAACGAAGCGTAATTATGATAAATGGGAAAGTGTGTTGTCTTACTCTAAAAGCCTAAAACTATCTACATGTACATGAACCATTAACCACTTCCCATAAAACGGAGGTTCTGTCCAAAGATGAACAACAAATAGACGAAGACATGGTGAGCTTGCAACAGGGGAGTATTGTAGACACATTGGTCTTCCCGGTGGTACTCAAAGGCGTTGCGTTGCTAAACCGGATGCTGTGCTTACTCGCCAGCCACTCGTTCTGAAGTGCCGTATGGTTGAACCGGAGAATACGGTCAAACCAGAAAGACCGAAAGAGTATATGCATCCTTTTGAGCATATGTACAGTTTAATTCACGAACTACTTTTTGAGCGTTAAGTAAAAGTTTTACTGTAATATGATTGGTTGGCCGATAGGGCTAAGAGTCTGAAAATACATGAGTTGTAATTTATCAGTTTACTCTAAGCAAAGAACGAACGATTGGCTTTCCTTCATGGTTCTCGAGGGATCGCCTCTTGTTTTGTCATACTGTTTTTTTTTTATAATTATTTTCTTTTCTTATACTGTTTTTCAAAGTTATAAACAGTTAAATTAATCCCTCAAGATTTGGTATGACGTTGCAGAGACACGATGTATTTATTAAATTAGGTCACTTGTCTTTAAAAAAAAAAGCAAAACTAGGCCACTTGCAACCCCAAAACTAAATCATATAACAATGATGTCAATGGCGAGAGTGATATACAAATAATGGTAATATATTCATTTTTACACCAAACCAAATAGAATTAACGATCTATCATTTGGTGGATCCTATATTTAAATCTTAAAATCTGAGTGGATTTAAAAAAAACAAAATAATATCGTGATTCACGTGGTTCACGTATCAACGAATCAACAACGTACGGATCCTGTTAATACACCTGAAGATAGTATAATAAATAGGCAAAACCTACAGCCAAAATCTACAATCAATCATACAAAAAAATTTACAAACTTAATCTTACGGTAAAAAAACTTAAAGCTAACAATCCCTCCCAGTCAAGGCCAGACATGCATACGATCATTTTTCTTAAAATAAACGATTCCTTTTAATTCAATCTAAATCATTTTCCTGAATCTAACGATATATAAACTTTTTTTTTTTTTCGTTTTTTTGGTAATGGTCCACACGCCACTACAAGGCTCCACTCAAATTAATTTCTCGATGAAAAATATAGACATAATTTTGGTCACCATACCAAATTTAAAGCTGGTGCACTTGGCTTAAGAGTTCTCCTTATAAAATGGCACTTATTGTGAGAGTTATAACCACACTCTCAAAGCAAACTCTGCCTTCGTTATCTAACTTCAATCTTTCTACAAACAACAATAATGTCAAACCATCTTCAAGTGCCCTTAGTCACTTCCTCTAAACTGGCTTTAACCAAAGAAGAACAAGTAGCCGACGAGAAAACGTTGAGCTTGCAAGCTGAGAGTATCGTCAACACTGTGGCTTTCCCTATGGTTCTTAAAGCCGTCTTGGAGCTTGGTGTCATCGACATCATCGCTGCTACAGGCAACGACGCGTGGCTTTCACCCTCGGAGATAGCCGTTAGTCTCCCAACCAAACCCATGAACCCGGAGACGCCGGCTTTGCTGGACCGGATGCTGCGATTACTTGTCAGCCACTCCATCTTGAAGTGCCGTATGGTTGAAAGCAGCGAAAACGGTCGAACCGGAAAGATGGAGAGGGTATATGCAGCCGAACCGGTTTGCAAGTATTTCTTGAAAGATCGTGACGGTTCTGGTTCTCTCGCGTCTTTGTTCACCTTGTTCCATGACCAAGTCATTTTCAAGACTTGGTTAGTTCTTCACTATTCGAAAATAAGTGCAATCAGAATCACTAGTTGATCGTTAGTTACACTAAAGCGGTTATTAACCAACTAACTAAACCGATTTACAAAAATTGTACTATATAAATTTATGGAAAATGAACAATAAAATATGCATTTTTTTAATTTGATAGGACAAATCTCAAGGATGTGATACTAGAAGGAAAAGATGCATTCAGCTCTGCAGAGGGCATGAGACTTTTCGAATACATTAATGTGGACGAACGATTCGGTGAGTTATTTCACCGGGCCATGTCGGAATCTTCCACGATGGTCATGAAGAAGGTTCTGGAAGTTTACAGAGGATTTGAAGGTGTTAACACATTGGTGGATGTAGGAGGAGGAACTGGCACCATATTAGGTCTAATCACTTCCAAGTATCCTCATATTAAGGGTGTTAATTTCGACTTGCCTCAGATTTTAACCAAAGCTCCTTTTTATCCAGGTACAAAACTACATAACTGATCTGATAAGTTTTAAACTGAAGTTCTAGTTTTAATAACTACCTCTTAAACCTTATGTCTTGTTTAAATGTTACTAATTATAGGAATCAAGCATATCTCCGGTGACATGTTTATAGAAGTTCCAAAGGGAGATGCTGTCTTTATGAAAGTAAGTTATATATAGTTTGGATAGAATATTTTTATCTCTTCGACGTTAAGTAAGTATAGTATTCCCGAAATAATAATGATTAATTTATTGCCAGTGGATATTACATGATTGGACGGACGAACATTGTATAAAGATTCTTAAAAATTGTTGGAAGAGTCTACCTGAAAAAGGGAAGGTGATCATTGTGGAGAGGATTACACCAATAGAACCAAAGTGTGGTGACATTTTCTCTGACATTGTGTTCGCCATGGACCTGTTGATGTTAACACAATGTTCGGGTGGTAAAGAAAGATCTCTCTCGCAATTCGAGAATTTAGCACTCAAGTCAGGTTTCCTTCGATGTGAAGTCATTTGTCTTGCGTATTCATATTCTGTTATCGAGTTCCACAAATAAATGTGGAATTACGAAAATAAAACATGGGTTGGGTTGGTCATGTAAAATTCTTATTACAGGGGTTAATAAGGCCTAATATTTAGCCAACCCAATGTTAAGCTTATAGCCATCTGAATTTCTAAATGTATGAAGTAAACATTTCGACTTCGATATGACAAAATTGCTTTTTATCATGCGCGTAACTCCATGTCTATATTCATAGTTCCTAACTACATATATCTACTTTGGCTTATTAAATTTCTGAAACTCAAATAACAATTTCACTTGGGATGAGTAGACATAATCAGAATTTGCAAATTCTTGACATTCCCAATGGTTTTCAAAGCTGCCTTGGAGCTGGGAGTCATCGAGACGATCGCTTCCGTTGAGGACGGCACGTGGCTCTCGCCTTCCGAGATAGCCTTTCGTCTCCCTACTAAACCCACCAACCCGGAGGCTCCGATGTTGCTGGACCGGATGATGCGCTTACTCGCCAGCCACTCCATCTTGAAATGTCGTGTGGTTGAAACCGGAGAGAACGATCAAACCGGAAAGACCGAAAGGGTATATGCAGCCGAACCTGTTTGCAAGTTTTTCTTGAAAGATAGTGACGCCTCGGGTTCTCTCTTGTCTCTCTTCACGTTGTGCCAAAACCATGTCGTTTTCAAGGCTTTGTACGTACATAGAGTAACAAGGCGCAGTGAGTAAATATTACGTCAAATTAATTTACATAATCTTAAATAACATTTTTTTTACAGGTCACATCTCAAGGATGTGGTATTAGAGGGAAGAGATGCATTTACTTCTGCCCATGGCATGAGAGTCTTCGAATACATGGGTTCGGATGAACAATTCGCTGAGATGTTTAACCCGGCTATGTCGGAATCTTCAACCATGGTCATGAAGAAGGTTCTAGAAACTTACAAAGGATTCGAAAATGTTAACACTTTGGTGGATGTGGGAGGAGGTGTCGGAACCGTTCTAGGTCTAGTCACTTCCAAGTATCCTCATATTAAGGGCATCAGTTTCGATCTAGCATCTGTTTTAGTGGATGCTCCTCCTTATCCCGGTCTATATTCAAGTGTTTATACTTAACTCTAATAGATAATCTCCTAAAATTATCGTTAATATATTATTACTAAATCTGTTATAGGAGTGGAACATGTAGCGGGAGACATGCTTGTCGAAATTCCAAAGGGAGATGCTATTTTCATGAAAGTAAGTATATATGTGTATGAACTATCTATCATGGTCTAATACATATTTCAACTGAATAAAATGGTTTAAATTGATAACAGTGGATGCTGCGTGCTTGGAACGACGAAATCTGCGTTAAAATTCTCAAGAACTGTTGGACAAGTCTTCCAGAAAAAGGAAAAGTGATAATCGTAGAATTGGTTATGCCAATAGAACCAAAGAGGGACGAATGTTCTTCTAACATTGAGCTCACTGTGGACATGTTCATATTATCACAAAGTTCGGGTAGTAGAGACAGGAGTCTTTCCCAATTTGAGGCTTTAGCTTATGCTTCAGGCTTTCTTCGTTGCGAGATCGTTTCTCGTTCCTATTCTTTCGCTCTTATTGAGTTCCACAAATAGATTTGAAGTTTGTGATAACAATGAAGACGATGGATCAATAAAGTCCTGTTTATTTTGCAGAAAACATCTTTGTTATATTGGATTTGCTCTTTTCTTCTTCTTTATTTTTGTTCTTCATTATATGTGAACGAATTGGGAATGTGATAAACTAATAATATGATCATTGTGAGAATGTGTTCGAGTGTTGTAACTGTCTCTGCCAGATTTTGATATACAATCAATCAATCATTATTTTGTCATATAAAGACATTCTTATTACAGATTCAATCCCTCGTCTTCGACGGATTTTGATTACAAGGTTTGAAGATTACACAACCAATGTTTCACAATTGAAAACGAGCTTAACAATAATTGTGAAACGAGTGTCTTCTTCAGATGCTAGACTTGAGATCCTCTGTGTGAAGCAGAGGCTTCCATGATGGGTTTTTAGGAAGAAACGTATCCTACAAAAGAAATCAGACACAGAAACTAACCGATTCAACTCTAAACCGCAGAAATTTCGAGAGCATAATTAGAATTGAGAAATCGTACCGAAACGTAGGAGCAGGAAGGGATGACGGAGATGGAGTGAGAGGAAGCGTGTTCGAAGGCGGCGACGCAGAGATGCGAAGCCAAACCTAAGCCTCGTTTGGAGGAAGGAACGTAGGTATGGACCAGATCCATCACTCTTCCGTTGTTCCTCATCTTGTATTCGATGAAAGCTTCGTGATCCTCTGTTTCGAACCGCCGTTTCCCCTCGTTCCACACTATCTTCGGTGGCTCAGCCGTCGTCATCTTCGCCTCCGATGTCGCCGCCGTGTTCGTCATATGTCAGAACTGTAATCAAATGTAAAATCGAAGGATCGATACTCCCTTCCCTTCCCATTATTATATTTGGGCCTTCAAATGGGCCTCTGAATGTATCACTGATACATGATGTTTGGGCCTTTTAATAGGCTTATGTATGGATCACTGATACCTGATGTTCGGGCCTTCAAATGGCCCTATGTATGGATCACTAATACCTGATGTTCGGGCCTGTTAACGGGCCTATGTATGGACCACTGATACCTGATGTTCGGGCCTTCAAATGAGCGTATGTATGGATCACTAATATGTGATGTTCGGGCCTTTTAATGGGCCTCTGTATGGATCACTGAAACCTGATGGTCAGGCCTTTTAATGGGCCTATGTATCGATCACTGATACCTCATGTTCGGACCTTCAAATGGCCCTATGTATGGATCATTGATACCTGATGTTCGGGCCTTCAAATGGGCCAATGTATGGATCACTGATATGTGATGTTCGGGCCTTTTAATGGACCTATGTATGGATCACTTATACCTGATGTGCGCGCCTTTTAATGGGCCTGTGTATGGATCACTGACACGTGAAGTTCAGGCCTGTTAATGGGCCTTTGTATGGATCACTGATATGTGATGTTCAGGCCTTTCAATGGGCCTATGTATGAATCACTGAAACCTGACGTTCGGGCCTTTTAATGGGCCTATGTATCGATCACTGATACCTGATGTTCGGGCCTTCAAATGGGCCTATGTATGGATCATTGATACCTGTTGTTCGGGCCTTCAAATGGGCCTATGTATGGATCACTGATATGTGATGTTTGGGCCTTTTAATGGGCCGATGTATGGATCACTGATACCTGATGTTCGGGCCTTTTAATGGGCCTATGTATGGATCACTGATACTTGATGTTCGGGCCTTTTAATGGGCCTATGTATGGATCATTGATACCTGATGTTCGGGCCTTCAAATGGGCCTATGTATGGATCACTGATATGTGATGTTCGGGCCTTTTGATGGGCCTATGTATGGAACACTGATACCTGATGTTCGGGCCTTTTAATGGGCCTATGTATGGATAACTGATACGTGAAGTTCGGGCCTTTTAATGGGCCTATGTATGGATCACTGACAGGTGAAGTTCGGGCCTGTTAATGGGCCTATGAATGGATCACTGATACGTGATATTCGGGCCTTCAAATGGGCATATGTATGGATCACTGATACCTGATGTTCGGGCCTTCAAATGGGCCAATGTATGGATCACTGATATGTGATGTTCGGGCCTTTTAATGGACCTATGTATGGATCACTGACACAAGAAATTCGGGCCTGTTAATGGGCCTATATATGGATCACTGATACGTGATGTTCAGGCCTTCAAATGGGCCTATGTATGGATCATTGATACCTGATGTTCGGGCCTTTTAAGGGGCCTATGTATGGATCACTGATTTGTGATGTTCGGGCCTTCAAATGGGCCTATGTATGGATCACTGATTCCTGATGTTCGGGCCTTCAAATGGGCCTATGTATGGATCACTGATACCTGATGTTTGGGACTTAAAATGGGCCTCTGTATAGATCACTGATTTGTGATGTTCGGGACTTTTAATGGGCCAATGTATGGATCACTGATACCTGCTGTTCGGGCCTTTTAATGGGCCTATGTATGGATCACTGACACGTGAAGTTCGGGCCTGTTAATGGGCCTATGTATTGATCACTGACACGTGATGTTCGGGTCTTTAATGGGCCTATGTATGGATCACTGACACGTGAAGTTCGGGCCTGTTATGGGCCTATGTATGGATCACTGATACGTGATGTTCGGGCCTTCAAAATGGGCCTATGTAAGGATCACTGATACCTGATGTGGGCCCTCAAATAGGCCTATGTTTGGATCACTGATACGTAATGTTCGGGCCTTGGAACGGGCCTATGTATGGATCACTGAAACGTGAGGTTTGGGCCTCTTAACGGTCCTATGTATGGATCACTGATACATAATGTTCGGGCCTTTTAACGGGCCTATGTATGGATCACTGATACGTAATGTTCGGGCTTGTTAATGGGCCTATGTACGGATCACCGATACGTGATGTTCGGGCCTTTTAATGGGCCTATGTATGGATCACTGATACGTGAGGTTCGGGCCTTTTAATGGGCCTATGTATGGATCACTGGTACGTGAGGTTCGGGCCGTTAATGGGCCTATGTATGGATCACTGATACGTATTGTTCGGGCCTTTTATGGGCCTATGTATGGATCACTGATACGCGATGTTCGGGCCTTTTAATGGGCCTATGTATGGATCACTGATACGTGATGTTTGGGCCTGTTAATGGGCCTATGTATGGATCACTGATACGTGACGTTCGGGCCTATTATGGGCCTAAGTATGGATCACTGATAAGTAATGTTCGGGCCTTTTAATGGTTCTTTGTATGGATCACTAATTCGTGATATTTGGGCCTTTTAATGGGCCTATGTATGGATCACTGATATTCACATTTCAACCGATAAACAAAAAAGGTCCTACCGGGAGTCGAACCCAGGTCGCTGGATTCAAAGTCCAGAGTGCTAACCACTACACCATAGAACCTCAGTTGACAATTGTGTTTCTTTGCCTTATTTATATATTAATGAGTCGAAGTAAGCTAACCTTGATGATCACTTTGTTATGCCTCATAACAACACATACGAACGTGGTTAAACCCTAGAACAAAAATGATTTCTTTAGAAGCATCATTCACGGAACGTCCCCTGCATACACTAAAGATAACATTACAATAGTTATCATTAAACTACAAAGCATTCAAAATCTGGAAACAAAATATAAGAGGTGCTAAAACCGTCAAAAGGATCATTTAACCTAACAGATATTTCTCTTGCCTACTGCCAAAGTAATGCTAAATCGCCAGATGTATCCCATCTTTACTTCGAGTGAATACTTTAGCAAATCCATTGCGATTCTTCTCAGAACTCCCTCTGTTTGATGAAACTGGCGCTAAAGCAGCAGCAGCAGAAGAAGATAGAGATGAGGAAGTTGTTTCTTTGGTCGGTCTGATGGACTCTGGATGGTTCCTCGCCAAGAAAGTTTCGTTCTTGTGTACTTTCCAACTCTCTGTGTTGCTGCTGCTTAAACCATTTGTAGCCACTGGTATGCTCGTTGTATCGATCAAGAAATCTTCAAGTGTTGCAAGAGATTGCAGCTGTTTCCCCAACGAAGCTATAGTTTTCTGACAATTCGCCAGTTTCCCTGCAGCTGTTACCATGTCTTCCTGAAATGCATAATTTTAAAGTTTAGTGGAAAGAAGAAGAAGGATTGAGACTGGAACACAGGGCAACAGTTTACTTAAGACCTGAATTATGGAGAGAGAGAGAGAGAGAGAGACCTGTTTGATCTTGGGTTCTATATTTTCTCTCTTCATTGCGTTTTCTTGATGGAGAGAGACTTCTTCTTCAAGAGCCTCACATTTTCTACTAAGCTCATCTGAAGCTAACCTCTCTTTTCTCACCTCTTCTTCCAAAGATTCGATCTTTGCGCATTTACTCTGTGCCTCTGCTTCCATGGAATCGATTTGAGATTCAACGTCTGTTTTTAATTCATTAGCCAGTTTCATCTCCTTTTGTATCTCTTCTAGCTTTGTCTCAATATCTTGGAGACGAACTTGAGATTCTTTATACTTATCTTTGATTATGTCAAAAGATATCTGCAGCTCAGCTTTCTCAACCTCCATCTTCTCCAACTTACTTTCCAGCTCCACTTTTTCACAAACTATGGCTTCCAGCTCAAATCTCAGTGTGCTCTCCACTTCTCTATTACACTTAACTTCGCTTTCGAGCCCATCTTTCTCCGCTTCTAACTTGTTCAACTTATTTTCCAGCTCCATTTTATCACAAACGATAGCTTCAAGGTCAAGTCTCAATGTGCTCACCACTTCTCTATCACATTTAACTTTGCTTTCGAGCTCATCTTTCTCTGCTTCTAACTTTTCCAACTTATGTTCCAGCTCCATTTTATCACAAACGATAGCTTCAAGCTCATATCTCAATGTGCTCAACACTTCTCTGTCACATTTAACTTTGCTTTCGAGCTCATCTTTCTCCGCTTCTAACTTCTCCAACTTATTTTCCAGCTCCTCTTTGTCACAAACGATAGCGTCGAGCTCAAATCTCAGTGTGCTCTCCACTTCTCTGTAACATTTAACTTCACTTTCGAGCTCATCTTTCTCCGCTTCTAACTTCTCCAACTTCTCTTCAAGTTCCTTATTTCGGCAAGTCAATACTTCTATTTCCGCAGCCATTGAGTTATCTGTGTTAACAACAGCTTCTTCTGTGACAGATTCAGGTCCGCTCTTACCGTTTCCATCTGGTGTCTCGGGCAAAGCTACAAGACGTTCCATCTCAAGAAAATCACCCATGAGATCAATTTCAATGGAAGAAGAAGTTCCCTGAAGGCTTCTCTTTTCAATCAATGTGGATGATGTCCATGACTCAGAGCAACTCGCATCCATTCTTTCCCCTCCATCCGAATGACTATCTGTAGAACGATGATCATTAAATGAAGCTGCTGATTTAGACAACATCCTAAGCTTCCTGCACTCAGCCTCGAGTTTCGCCACTTTCTTTATGCTATCTAACTGCTGCTTACTAGCAGTTTCAGCTGCTTGGGTGCTCAAATCTCTCTCGATCGTCCTGATCTCTAGCTCTTCGCATCGCGCAAGAAGCTCGTGTCTCAGCATCACGTTTTCCTTTGCCACAGATTCAGCCATTTGGCCAAGCTCCTCAGACTTGGTGGCAGCTTCAAGAATCTGGTTCTCGAGGCTGGTTTTAGAAGCTTCAAACTCCTGCGTTCTCTCGGTCACGGCATCTTGGATACGCTGCTCTTGTTCATCTCTTGCTTGCCTTAATTGTCTAACACATTCCTTCAGAGCTCCATCGAGATGGCTTACTCTATCTTCCAACACTCTATTCTTATCATCAGCAGCCTCAAGCTTCACCTTCAACTCAACCACTTCATTCTCAGCTTTCTCCCACCCTTCACAATAAAATATTTTTCACAACGAAATATCACAAAATCATAATCCAAAATCCAGAAAATGGAAAAGATTTGATACCAGCGACAGCTTCTTCCGCGACTTTGGCATGTTGATTCACTAGATCATCCTTAGCACTCACATTAGCAAGAGCAGCTGAAAGTTTCTCAGTCAAGGTTCTCATGCTATCGTTCAAATCTTCATTTTCGGTTTCGACTTCAAGAGAAACCTCCGGTTGTTTTATCTCATCATTATGAGATTCCATGGTGCTCTCAGGCTTGTAAAAAAACAAATCAGTCATCATCACATTGATCTTTTAGATACAAAGGACATTAGAATAAACAATGAACAAAGCAGTTCTGTGGTTCTTACTTGAATATCAGATTCTTTCTCAGAATGTGAAGACACTGACTCTGATTCACCAAAGCTTCTCTCAGATGACTCTCTCTTGCGTTTCTCCATTACAAATCAGCACATAACAGTCTCAGGATCTGAAGAGAGAGAAGAGAAACACACACAATTTGATTCTTCCAAACGATGAAACCAAATTAAACTCCGCTAAACATATTCAGAAAACAACAAACTTTGAGATGAAGTAAAACTCAGCCAACCAACTAACATGCAAGAGAAGAGAAAATCTTGAATAAACCAATCATTAATTCCCAAAGAAACCGATTTCGTCTTTATCAGACCAAATGTGCATTGGTTTGTTACAGATGTCCGTTTCATAATATTCAAATATCCAACAATAGAGAAAGCTACAGGACAAATCTTTAGCTCATAAAAAAATCTGCAAAATTGAATATTAAATGTGAAACCCATTGCTTTAAGTTGAAATCATCTTCAAAATTTCAGCATTTGAGATAATATTTTATCCATATGCTTAAAAACTAAGTTCCAAATCTTCCGAAAACTCAAATCCAAGGGCATCACGTGAAAGAAATACACAGTCATGAAGCTGACAAATTTATAGAGTTAACTAGTTTCAATCTTCGTCTTATGAAACGATACTACAAAAACCAAGTTTCTTGCGCACTAGATAAGTTTCAAAACATTGGCCTTTCTCCAGAAACAGAAAGCAATTAAAGGAGCACGCGACGAACAAAGGAAGAGAGAATCTTTACAAGAGACCAAATAAATACCTTTGTCTGATGTATGGGGACTGTCTCAAGAACTCTGAGATCCGATAATGTCCCAATGGAAAAAAGAAAAGAAAGAATCAGCGAGTAAAGAACAACAACAAAAGAGAAGAACAAAGCTTTCTTCTACTGTCTGGAACACTGTTACGATTATTAACAGCGACAAGGCGCAGAGAGAGAGAGAGAGAGAGATAATTCTCTTATATTTTGTTTTTTTGCAATTTTAATTTTCTAATTTTGAAAACAAATTTTCCTTCTTTAATTCAAAATAGAGAAAGAGAGAGAGAGAGAGCATGTGATCCTCTGGATGTGGAGCTGTGAACTCAAACATTAAAATCTAACTTTTCAGCTTTTCTATATATATTTTTTTAATTATACATGTCTGAAGAAACGTATTTTCCTTTTCTTTTTTATAATTAAAAGAAACGTATTTTCCAAAAACAACATAGTACTATACCGCTTAATTTAATTTCTTGACAAGAAGTACTCAGTTTTTCATTCTCCTTTGAGTTCAAATTTTAACTTGCTTACAATTCCCGCCCGTGAACAAACATACATTTATTAGTTCTAGTCTCCATTTGCATTTAGTTGATAACTGAAGGCCGTTACAAAAGGAGAAAAAAAAGTGTTTGAGATTTAAGGAAAAAACAATAAACTTTGTAGTAGGATTTGTAAAAACAGATCAAACATTTGCAAAAAGATAAAAATATACTTTTTTTCCGGCGGAAATTGAACAATAAATACAAGTCAAAATACTAAACACGTTACTGTATTATCTTATCTAAAAATTACAAGTACTATTTGGAATTATTTTAAAAAAATGATCGAGTATAGAAAGCAGCTGCGCAGTTTTGAATTTAAGGACCATGTTGTAACGGAAAAGTTAAAACATGGGAATAAGAGCTGACGCTGGCCATTGGATTCCCTGACATATCAGCGAGATACACTATTTATTTAATCCGACGGCTGATATGGCTCCTCTCACCTGCTTTAATTCCCTTCGTCTTCTACGATCTTTATTTACTCTTTTTTATTTTTTTATCTACAATATGATTAATTTATACACTAATTTCAACATCGAGTAATTTATTTACTCCTGTCCTGTTTATTTATTCTTAAATGTTAGTAGTAGTTGGTAAGATAGCTTCATTTTCACTCCAGATCGGTATTAACTAGTCTCGTTTATTGTCGTCTATCTCGAGTCTCGAGATAACGAAACAAAACTATAGTTTCATTAAAATACTTTAATCATACAACTATTATTGGCTTCATGACAAATGGTTAAAGAAGATTTGGCAACAATTGCCTTAAGCATGATAAAGGCCCAGTATGTTGTATATGCGTTAAGTCCAAAGCCTAGAGACTGTTTGGACTCCAAATGAAGTTTGTGTGGCTACTACAACTCTTTTTTCTCCTCCCAGGCAAACAACAAAGAGAGAACAGACACGTTGTGTTTTGGGGAGAACAAAGGTAATGTAGATCTGTTTGCTTGCTGTCTTTCGAATGCGTTGGGAAGAAAAAGAGAGAGAGAAAAAAAAGAGAGTAGAAGATCTAGGAAGCATATAACTTGGTGAGATCTTCAGAGAACTCCTTCTTAATTACATCTCTTTTAAGCTTTAGAGCTGCTGTGACTAAGCCTGACTCTGGCGTCCATGGAGACGCCAACAGTTTGATCTTTGCTGGTATCTCAAACTTCTCCAATCGCGATTGTTTAGCCGCCTACAAAAACAAAACAAAATCAGGAACTGATCGGAGACTCGAATCGCTGGGTAAAAGGCGTATTTCAGGACGAACAAACCTTGACAAGAGACGCATACACTTCTTTCACGGTTTGTTCTTTCGCGCAGAGCTCTTCGAAGTTGGTGGAGTCTATTCCTTGCTTTGATGCCCAACCTTCAACTGTTTGTTGGGCCGCCACGACAAGAGCCACACAGTAACTGTAAAATGGATCAGCATGAACCATTATGTTTTCAACGTAAGGACTTATACTAAGAGCAGCTTCTACCTGCAAACAAAATAAGAAAGTTTCTATTAGTACGCTACACGAACATTGAGTCAAGTATGAAAACAAATATAAATATGGAACTTTCGGTTAGAGAAAACTATACTTTGCCCAATGAGACATATTCCCCGTGCTGAAGTTTAACAATATCCTTTTTCCGGTCAATTATCTCGAGGCAACCATCGGGGTGAAACTGTCCAATGTCTCCCGTGTAGAACCACCTCATCCCCTTTTCATCAACCTTTGAACATTAAAGTGTTATAGAACGGTTAGAGAAAAGAACCAATCTTAAGACATTGCAATAATGTTGATTTACCACCTTGTAAACTTCTTTAGTTTTCTCTTCGTTCTTAAAGTACCCAAGTGTAATATTTGAGCCACCAATTACAATTTCACCACGGGGCATTGGCTTATCACTGGTTAGATACCCGCCTTCTGGCCAGTCTATTAGCTGAAATAAGATATAAGCATATGATCATAAAAGACTACGACATACAAATTGCTAAACCACCAAAGCATTAAGATACGTTTTGAATCAAGACTGGTGGACAAAATTAGGTAAAGAGGTTACCTTAACAAAGGAGCAAGGAAGTGGAGCACCCACACGGCCGACTGATGTGTCACTAAACTCAGAGAAGGTTCCACCAGCACAGGTCTCTGTTAGCCCATATCCCTGACCGATTGGGGCCCTAAGGAATATCAGAATGTCCAATCATAGAAATGGCAAAGCAACGAAAAAAACATAGATCAGCAACCGTAAGATTAGAGAGAAGCAAGTCTTAAGGAGATATTCAGGGATGCTTTTACCCAACGCATATGTTAATGAATCTCTGAGTGTCACCAGAAAGAGGGGCTCCGCCAGAGAGCAAATAACGGATTTTACCTCCCAAGACTGCACGGATTTTACCAAACACAAGCAGATCCCACAGGAGCTTCTCCAATCCCCAGGCTCCAAACCAACTTCCATTCATTGCAGATAATCTCCGAGCATATGCAAAGTCGAACAATTTCTTTGCCACTCCTCCCTTTGCATCAACCTGATTGTCAGAAATTGTCAGTCAGATGTGCAATTATAAGGTTTTACTCACGAGAGGGCTCAGAGGTTGGAAACTATTTAGCACATCTTGGTTGCTGGGAGATGGCTGGTATCATTTCATCAAGTAGCAGAGCAATAGCTCAACTGCTTCAACAAGCCTAAGAATTCCAATGTATATCTAACATGCACAAACCTTTTTGCGCACACCATCCCGAACACGATCAAGAATGGCTGGAACTGCTGTCATTATAGTAGGCTTTAGCGCTGTGACATCTCCTTTTGTGCCCTTTTTTATCTTGTTTGAAGTATCAGTGAGCGTCAAGGGAGACCCATATCCAATAGCACTCCCAATAGTAGCCATTACACTCTACAACGACGATATTCAGGTCATATTCAGTAAACGCATTGAAAGTCCATAAACGCATTGAAAGTCAATAAACGCATTGAGCAGTAAAGTTTTAAGATACCTCAGCTGCTAACTCAAGGATATGAGCCAAAGGTAAATATGCCATGTATATATCCCTCTTTCCCAGGTCTGGAACAATTGTCATCACTGCTGAAACTGTAGCTAGGACGTTACCATGCGTCATCATAACACCCTACAAAATGTGGGAAGAGGGAATATCAGATTGAGTGATTTTATGCACAACCAATTAATAATAACTGATAGTACATCTTCGTGTATCATCTTAAGAGTTTTGTAACAACAAAAGTAAGAGTAAACTGGTTTTGAAAACCTTCTAACCTTGGGGAGTCCAGTACTTCCACTGGTGTACATTATAACAGCAACATCAGCTGAAAGGGGGAAATTGGGGTCGACAGGATTTTCACGGCCAAGTTTCTGAACATCAGCAAATGAAGTCGTCATCCAAGTACTGTTCGAATCAGATGGGAACTCATCATCCATACAAATGACGCGTTTCACAGTTTCAAGCTGTTGGCCTATGTCCAAGAGCTTTTTGAGTTCTTTGTTACCACAAATTACGGTTGTGACCTCTGTCTGGAGAGTAAAAGAAAGGGAATCATGAACACATGTAAAGTTCGTAGTGCAGAGCAAAAAAAGAGGGAAGCATAAAAAGATATGAAGAAAACAAAACTCAATCACAGGACAACGTAAAGCGCATTCCACCCTATGCGATAGGAATATCATACCGTACAGAAGCACCATAACTAACTAGAAAACAAACAGCGCCACAGAACATATAAGCGGTACAGGTGATCGCATGGAGATAGGCCACCATATTAAAGAGGAATCAGAGAAGAGAAGAAAGGGCTACCTCATTCAGCGAATGACAAAGAGCTTCCTCTCCCAGAGATGAATAGATAGTTACCACAGTGACGTTGCGCCTGAAGCAACCCTGTAACAGTGAATCACAGAAAATTTCACAAGCGCATCAACAATGCATTCAGATGAAAGCAAAAAAAAAAGTTGAAATGTTTTTACCTGTAGGGAAATAAACCACTCTTCTCGAGTATCTGCGAAAATGGCGACACGTTCTTCAGACTTGTGACCAATTTGAACCAAACCAGAAGCAAAATTGCAAACAGCTTCAAGTGTTTGCCCAAACGTTTTCCACTCATAGTCACCCAAATGAAGCTTCTCAAATGATTTTCCGTCCTCACTAGTCTCAACCTCTCTAGAGATGAGCTTGCGGGTCCCTAAGAAAAACCTATCACTGTGACTTTTACACGAGATCTCAAAGAGCTCTGGAAGTGTGGAGATGTCTTCCCAATGGGAGCTAACAGGATCTTTGAACCTGTGATTCCTAATGGTATGACCTGGTTCTCCACCAACATCATCAACGATCACACCTCTTTTCTTTTCTTTCTTCGAATTCCGAACCAAAAGCGTCAAAGCCAAAGGCACAATGACACCAGCAGCATAAGGAATCATCTTCCAGAAGATTTCACTCCAAAACAAAGGATACAATAATGGCTAATGAACACCTCCTCCTGCAATCAACTGTTGAACAACATTATTCACATAATCAATTTCGCGAAAACCAACTTGAATACAAGCCAAACACGACACACGATAGTTTGTAATACAGAGGAGAGCTACAAAAGCACATTGGTTAAAGCAGAAGAACACTCTCGTGAACTTGGGTTTGATCCGCGACAAAAAATGAGTTCAACTTTTGAAAGATCTGAGAAAAGCGAGAGTAGAACAAACTAATCAAAGCCTTACAGAGAGAAAAAGAGGGAGAGAGAGAGAGAAAGTGACGAAGAGACTTCCATGAACGATTCGAATAATGTAACCGAAAATGTGAAGCAGCAGAGGAAGAAGAGAGAGGCGATGGAATATACCGTGATCAAAGCAGATGAACGGAGAGGAGCAAAGACGAAACGGTCGTCCGGAATTAAAAAATTACAGCTGCGAGGTTTCAATTTAGAGGGACCAGACAGACACAGAGGACAGCGAGGGTATAGTGGTCTTTTAGCGGAGACGTCGAGAGGACTGTGGAGGCGGAAAGACGAAACGAAGAAGAAGAAATAAAAAAAAATTGTGTTGTTTTGAATTATGCAAGGAGTCCATACACGTGGAGGATGAAGGGAAGATCTGGACCGTAGGATGTGTTTGTGTGTGTTAGGTCAATCTGACAAACGGCCATGCAATGCAAATAGCCTCCTCCAGTTGGTACGCCAAATCTCATTCCATAAAACGCTCAAACTGCCAATTTTCATACCTTTCGCACCTAATTTCACAACCAAAACCTAACTGCATTTTTGTAACCTTACAAATTAAGGAGTCTTCTCTTTTCAAAAGTAATTCCAACTGATAAGAAAAATGAAATTTTGGAGAAATTAGGAACATTTTGGTTGAGTTAGATAAAGTTTGTAAAATGAATTGACCTGGTTAATTATGAAAGTCTGAAACAACGTGAACAATAGACCCAACAATGTCAAAAAAAAAGGTTTAAAACTCAAAACAACTGTGTCCTTTTCTTTTTCTTTTTTGCGTCGGTCATTAACAACAATTTAAATCTAGAAAAGGATTCGTTAATTATTTTGTACGAGGTTATAAACATATATCTAGAAAGTAGGAACTCCATTGTTCGTGCATCACGTTCCTAAGAAACTCTCTGTCTCCGACTTCTTCTAAGTCCCTGAAAAATGGGCGATAACTTCAGCTTTACGATTAGTATTATGTTCACTGGGCAATAATTTTTGCTTTAAGAGAAGGCTTACAATGTTGTCACTTGTGTTGGTTACTTCTGAGACTGCTTCTTCCCCTGAAACCAAATTTCCTTTTATTGAGTTTTCTGACATCATGAAACATTGAAGTCTTCGTTAAGATTACAAGTCCAAGAGCAGTCAAGAAGAACGCTATATATAATCAACGAAATGCGAAGGAATTTGAAGTTTCTATTCGCTTATGAGAGAAGGACTACGCGAATCATTCATGGATCATGGTTGAAAGAAGTGTCCGATGTTTATGTTTCCAACAGATACCTTAAGTCGACACTTGATGTAGCGTTAAGAAGAAGAAAAAAGAGTAAAGCATAATCCACAAGTTTGCAAGCACTTTACCAGCTGGACGAATCAATTTGGTAGGAAACTTTTTGTTCTGCTGCTTTGTTGTAATTTTCTGCTTTCGGGCATCATTCCCCTTTTCAGGGACGCTGCAGAAAGCAGAGTATCTCGCTAGATCATTACAGATGACAGGGGAAAAGAGCAAAAAGAGAGATGCAACAGTTCACAGAAAGTCGGATGATTGTAACTCACCCACTTTGAGAACCAAAAGATTCTGTCTCCTTTCCCAATATTTCCTGAATGAGAAAAAGCCAAACATAAATGATACACTATCGTACTTGTGTAAAGTTCATTTTCGTTGGATTCAAAGATGTTAGCACTTGATGATGAATTACATTCCGTTTACCTGTTGCCCCAAGGATTCATGGCTCAGGGTCTCCCAGCTCTCGCTGTCCAAGCAAACCAATTCAATATCCCCATTATCAAAAGCAACCTGCAACAAAGCAGAAATTGAAGCTCGTGGCATATACTACAAATAGGCAAGGAACGGGGAAAAGGAAAAGCCAAGCAAAGATGTATCCTATATGACCAACTTCGAGCATAAACAGCTAATAGAAGCGAAAGACTAATTAAAAGAAAAATACTAATGATGCCTTCATTCTGTTGAGTTACAACCGAAGGAAGATATGGTCACAAGACGATAAATCTTGTCCATCGTCCGACCATATGCCATTGATCTACAATGCATAAGTATTCCGCACTAAAAAAATATGATATAATTATAGAAGTTGATAAATAGTTTCATATTGAAGTAAAGCAACACTCATGGAGACGTATTGTTAAACAGTCATCAACGGAAAAAAAAAACAGAATAGTATGGGATTTTAAGTCACAGGCATACCTTGTGCGAGTTGCTTTTAGGATTAAACCTCTCAACAGTGCCCGGGTAGAAACTGGCAAAAATGATCAAAACAAATTACGAAAACTCCAGCATAAATTTGTTCAATTGTCTATAAGAAAATTTCTACCATCCATCAGTGGGGGAAAGTAATTTTATCCGCTGTCCAATGATTGCTTCGCCGTGGTTGCTGATATCCTGTGACAATGGTTAACTGGTATCACAGGAAGATAAGGATAGTTATAAATAAATCCAGCATATACTTATGAATTTACCTTTAAAGCAGTTAGTACCCCGGAGTGTTTGGAAGATGTAACATTATTGCTGACACTTGCTCCAACACTCTCCTTTGAACAAGTACTGTGTCTTTCTAGCCTCTTTATAGGAATTTCTGACGCAACTGTTCTCAAAGATATGGAATTACGAGAAATATGGTCTCCCCCTTCTACTGTTTTACACCTTTTGGAAGAATCATTCTTCATCCCTCTGGAAGTAGTACTTTTGTCAGGCAATCCCAATTGAGTCCGCTTCCTGCTACACCTCGTGTTGTTTTTGCTGGCTTCGGTCGAACCAGTTATTGAGGGTTCGATTTGATTGCCCAATAATGAAGGCAAAATTCTATCCTCCAAAACAACTGCTGGGGTATCTTCTTGATACCTCTGATCATGCTTGGAAAGAGTCCAAGTTGCCAGAAAAAGGATCAGGAAATGGAAAGCTTACATAGCATACTATAGGCAAGTAAAATGGTAAAAGGACAGTAAAAAGTTGCAACGTGGATATACCAGGGAGATCTGTGATCGAAATATATGAACTACTCTTTCCATGAAACTTTGTTCTAAAGCATTTCGAGTATGAGACTTAGCCTTGTTCTGCAGAGTGCAGTCCCAGAGTCAGAAAATGTTAGCTACAGTCACAAGTCGAGCAATATTGACGCAATGCAGGACTTGCCTGGCTATCTGACATGCTAGTGAGGCTTAATTTGTACAACGATGATGGTAGCAAAATTGACCGTGGACCTTGTGGGGAAGTGAGGGCAATAGATTGAAATGTGTTGACAGCTACGTAACCAATATCAGCTAGAATATGCAGCCTCTGCAGTTCAATGCATAATTATATTAGCCTGCGAATGGTAAAGGAACATCTGTGTTATTCAGTGCTATCACGTCACACTTACAGGAGTTTTACAAGCATCAATAGCATCCTCAGCTCTTTTAATTGCACGTAAGATAGAAAACAAGAAAGTCACTGTTTCCTTGTTACTAAGTAGCACCTGTAAGACTGACAACAGAGGGCTGCCAAAGGGACGAGGTAAGAACAAAAATTCAAATAGAAACCAATTATCAACAATAATAGGAACTAGCAATTACCCACAAAACCCAGCATAGACATGCTCATCCATGCACTCTTCTGAAGGGAAATCTGGGTCATGTGCAAGAACATGGATCAGGAACACTATCATGTAAGCTGGACAATCAGTGAGTGATTCCCGTTGATCTAAATCCCGACATGCCCGAGCTTCTCTTGTAGCATTTCTGATGAATCCATTGATGTATCTAAGTGACTGACCAAAGAGAAAATAAATTATCAGAGAACCTAAAGGATTAAAACAACCGAAATATTCCCTTCTTAGAGTAAGGAGTATGAGCAAGTTACATCATCTTGCAGATCTCTGCATGGACCAGACACGGAAAAGGAAAAAGCACATGCGTATCTACTGGGTATCACATTTTCCATCAGTAGCTTGTGTAATTTGGTGAGAAAAGTCCTGGTAATAAAAGCGTTCGAGTCCTGGTAGGAGACAACGGTAAGGATCAGAAAGAGAATCAAGCTAAAAACATCCTTTCTTCAGCCAAGCCAATCCCATTCGAGCAACTTATGTGTATCTCTATATGCAAGGATAGATACTCTCATAAGTTACAAAATGCAGAATGCAATACGTGGCCACTGTAAAGTTGACCCATGACTTGCCATCACTCAACACAGAAATACTTGAAAAAAAGCAGTTAAAATTATCCAGTTAGGATAATATACAAGAATCTTTTTAAAAAAGGTTTGGTTGTTGGGCAAGAAGGAAGGCACTTTACCTTTCCCATCAAGATGGTAAGACGAAAAAGTTCAGGAGAAATATGAAGGTCCCATTTTCTTGAAAGCAATAAAACAGATTTAGCAGCAGCCAGTCTAACATCAGCCCCCGTCTCGTCGCTACAAATTTCAAGAGCAAGTAAGTACCTTAGATCATATGAGAAGTCAACAAGGATCAGGAACGTGTCAAGAGAAAACTGATAGTGGAATTGTGAAAGCTTATAGAACATGTTGCTTCCTGTTAAGAGCCAGTATGACATGACTGATTCATAACTATCCAAAAGAACATACCATGATTTGATGCCATCGAATCCTTGCGATTTTAGTGTTTTCTTCAAAATGTTTAACAAGTCATCGATTTTCCTTGCAACTTGGCCATGACGAGGCAAGAAACTTCTCACAAGTGTTTTGAGCCCATATATCTGCCGAAGACAACATGTCAAAACTGAGCATGCATCATCCTCGTAAGCCAGTTTTAAGAACTTCGTTGAACTTATCCCAAATTAAAAATCTTAAAATCTCAAGGCATACACTTCCTTGTTTAGCTAACAAAGGAATCATTATTAACGATAATGTGATTCACATGCATTATTCCTAAAAATTTTGCTAAGTGTTCATATAACTAGAACATGTTAAGCAGAAGCATTTACCAACGGCCCACTTGGTTCACGTTGTAATTACATGTTAAAGACCTAAATTTTTTCAGAAACTAATAAACGGAAAGCAAAAGTGTTTCTTTCTCCAGAACTTGCCTTTAGCTTGCAAGAGTCGCAACGACCAGAAGACTGATCACAGGGAGGCTGATTGTCAGATGGTTCCGCCTATGAAAATTACCATCAACAATTTAAACAATAAAAGAAAATGAACGAGTTGCATATCTCCATAGCATTTTCGAAAAATAGCACATCTTGCCACTTACTCGAAAAACATGGTATACGTAGCTACTGATATCTTCATATATACTGTCAAATGCCAAGACAGAATATTGCCCAACACACGCCAAAGATTGCAAAGTTGTTGGAATGTTCCGACCACACAGCAAAGAATCTATGAGCATCTGAGTAAAAGAAAGCAAAACAATCAATGGCAATACTCAACTGTATCTAAAAAGGATAACAATCACTACATAAAAGAGATTAAGGTGCATAGAACAGACTGTCTAGTATATCGAAGCTATGCTCCCTACAATCGTTGTCACATGATCACTTACAAATTTCACTTAAGCCAAGAGTTAGGCTCCTGAGAACATAAAGCACAATAAGGTCATACGCTAAGGATCTTCTAAAGCTAGTTACATAAGAGTCACATAAATGCCATCAATCTAGGAAGTCTATATGTGAACAAGTAAATGTAGACTTGTAGAGTACAAGAAATAAGCAAAAATTCAGGTAGCGGAAAAAATAACCTCGCATAACTCGGAAAAGACAGATTTGTCAGATGATCCAGCCAATGAAGCAATGGCAGAAACAGCATATTTTGCCTGAGAACGAGTACCCTCCAGACACACCTTCTCCAAAACAGGGTAATAGTCACTGAAAAGGCAACCCAATGTCTAAAGTATGTCCAGGTCTCACTTCCATAAATAGGATATTAGCTGTCCAGGTATGCTAATTTACATAAGCCATATTCAAGAGGAAAAAGTATCTAAAACGAACTTAAAGCATCTAATAAAACGTAATTACTGTTTTTAAAAATAGACTATATAACGTGCCTATACCTCAAAGTTTGTATATAGAATGTCTAGTGTATCTTGTCGAATAATATTATTCTTTAATTGTATTTCCATCAAAGAACTTCTATAAGTTATGGGAGAAGTAAACTATCAGGGTACAGAGTAAACAACAGGCAGAACAGTTAAGCCATGCAGCTTGCTAAGTTTATGTTATATATCAGCACAACATATCTGCAGTGCGAGGGTAAATGGAACGGTACTGTCTGTAATTTGGCGCTCAAAGATCGGATCTCAAAGAGTCGACTCTAAACTTGCGCTACAGGACAGTAAATTATCCATTAATCTTTTAGCTTTGCACATTGTTTTATTTACTTTGTGTCTGGGTACGCAAACAAACTCGGTAGAAAATGCCATGTTTACAGATTTCTCTAGCAACACTAAAATAGTATCCAACTGGATAGACATCTCGTAAGATATTATAAAGCGGTACAGCAAGAAAGTAGCTTTAAGCATTCCAGATTGTACTCTGACTACCAGGCCACGGAAATATACATGAATGCAACATAATAATGATAAAACCTAAATCTATTGCAAGTCAAGTAGTAGTGGATGGATTACCTGAAGTTGACAGAAATATAAGGAGCTGCCTTTGATAAAGCTTCAGTTAACTCGTCAGCAACTGAATCATTCTCCTCTAGCAGCTTCAGAAACTGCTTTTCTGAACCTCTCAGGTAAGAAGGGAACATGTTGAGGATAACCTAATTTAAAGAATTAGTAGTTGTGTCTCATTTTCATATTCGAAGTCGACGTAAGGTATATACTTAAGAACGCCAATATACATTAAAAAAAAAAAAAATTATGGGTTATGGAAAATTAAAAGTTAATAACAGAACACCTAAAACGAACAAAGGACATATATCAATTGGAACCACCAAAAATAAAAATAAATGTAAGGATAATAATTAGAGGATGCCAGCACGCTTCTCATCATTTGTTCTTACCAGAAGAAGTTTAATGGAAGGAGCCTTCAACTGCGTGTCAACAGAGGAGCTACTACAAAGCTGATTCAGAAGATACTGGACATGCTCTGAGCTAAATATAGTAGGCGCGCATTTTGTAGAAAGTATGCGCAGGAAATCGAAAAGATGATGTTTGGCACCAATTGTCTCGAGAAACTTCTCCTGAAAAATAAAAATAAAGAACAACAATGAAAGAGATCACCTCTATATGTAGTGAAGTTGAATATATCGACTATGCACATTATAGGGTCTATTTATTCTGCTTCATTCTGAATATTAATACCTTTCCTGTAAATACTCCTGCTGATACTACTAAAATAATGCATCATAGAATTACTCAAGAATGAAAATGAGTAGAATATCCATGATATTGTAGATGTTTCAGAGAAAAAGAGAACACCTTATGAACTGTAAAGGGATTGAACATAATTACACATTAGTAAATAATCCATCATATGCTCAGAAAAGTTTGGACTTACTCTAATAGTCTGGGCTTTTGTGAATGTCAGTTCATCCAGCAGTAGAGTTAAGGCATCAAAAATTGATGTGTCTCCCATTTGGTCTAATTTGTGAAACAAATCTTCTGCCTTGGAGGAATCTGGAAAGCAAGCTGAAAGCTTTACAATAGAACTTTTGTGTTTTCTTTTCACTTCTTCTACATTGTGATCCTGAAGCAAGCATCAGATAAAAATAATAAATGAGCAACGTAAGGTTTGCGAAGCCCTCAGGATCTGCGAGCACCCAAACTTAAGAAAACAGAAGTAAATAAGACCTTAGCTTCCCTCCAGAGGGTCAGGCAATGCCGCAATTCACTTTGCAACCTGGAAACATACTGAGTGAATAACAAGTAAGCTTTTTAACATATATTAGATGGTGAATTCTTATGACTACCTTCTTTTCTGAGATAAAATTGAATTGAGTGACTTCAAGTGAATATTGTTTATGACGGAAAAACATTGGACCCAGTGCCGCATCCTCTCCTCAACTGGAAGAAGGCGAGGAAAAAGATCATCGGAGAGCACAAGTTCCACACTTTGGGACCTAAGTATTTCATAGAACACTATTAGTTTGTCAGAAACATTTTCTTTAAAACAATTCAAGGATAGTTGGTAAATTACGCTACCATGATTCTTTACAATCTTTATCACAGCAAAGCAGCAAGATTTTGCATGGGATTTGCTCAAAATGATCATTTATTGTCATGTATCCTTCTGAACACTTGTCACAGTAATCTTGATATACTTCTGTCAGCTTCTGCAGAGCCTTCTTCCTAACAGATATCTATTTTAAACAAAAGCACAATATGAAATAAGATGGTCAATAATATGGGGGAAAATAGCCCATTAGTGACGCCTCATATACTGAAACGTGGAGTACCTTCTTATCCCGAAGTCTCTCACTGGCTTCAGAAATCAGATTCAAAGGAACATACTTCATATTAAACTTCATGATATCACAAGCAACAAGCAAAGCCTGTGTTCTAACCCTATCATCAAAATCTAATAGGCGTTCTTGGATGGCAGCTGAGACATAAAAAAAACCAATAAAGGACACCAGGGATTATTAGAAGATGGCAGAAATGTAGAACCAAGGAAAAAAGGGAAAGCACTTTATGAATATTACTGAGAACTCCAGATGCTTTATTTCCAGAGGGATTCACCAAGTAACACTGCTTGCCACATTTCAATGCAGCCATTCTGACTTCTGCAGATTTATCTGAGAATCTTCTCAAGAACTCTGCAAAAAGATCTCGATATATCTCTCCGAAACAGTGGTTAGGCTGTGCAAAAATCCTTCCAGCTAAGTTAAGGGCTTTTATTCGCACATCAACCTGATCAGTCTGCAGAAAAAAAATAACAATCCTGGTTAAATGCCCAAAAAAACAAACAGGAACATAAACACTAATTTAAAAATAAGGCAGTCTATACCTTCCTAAATAACACAAGTTAACTAATTTCAAATGAAAGTAAGAGCAACGTTTATTAATACGCAAGTGTATAACAAATACCAGTAGTTCCTGGGTCAAGTTCGGGATAACTGCTAGCAGTATCTGGGGAGCATTTAAGGAGATCATAAATATGATTTCGTGATAAGAATCTTTGAGATGGGTCGGAATGGAATCTTTCTCCACAAAACAGGATGTTAGAAAACTGCAAATTAACGGCTCAAGCGTGTCGGTACAGTTTTTAATGAGAGAACTGGCAAGGTTATTAGCAGCAGGAGTCGCATCCTGTAAAGACATGAGAATCAAAATATCATCTGATAATTTTGCAAAACGCAATCGATAGAGAATTAATCTCTGTACTTCCATACCTTTCCCTCCTTCACAAGATTTTCCAGAATAACGTCGACAAGTGACGAACTTGCCTCTTCCTTCAGAATATCAGTCATTATAGTTAAAATGTCATTAAATAAACTTTGTTGTGCTTGCTGCGAGTTAGCCTTGCGCTGCTGCATTTTAGCATTTTTCTGATGAATTAAATTTTGTTGATGGTGCTCTCTGTAAAGAGAAAGGGAAAATGATCATGTTAATACAGTTCATTGATACCAATAAAACATCAGAGTAGCCGTAATAGTACAAAGTTAACCGCTTCATCTCTTACCTTACAACAGAGAAAAACATGTTAAACATCTCGTGAATTAAATCATGGCAGTCCACGTCCAGCATTAGCAGACAACATTTACATCGAGAAACTGTCTCCAAGATTTTTGCCCTTCTCGAGAAATAAGGACTTACAGTATCAGACAGCTCAGAAAACTCAGCAAGAAAGAGATTGAAGATATCCTGAAATTGGGTATATGACATGTTAAAGTAACCCACGAATGCAAGTCTCAACTCAAACCCCAACCATAAACGAAAAACCACTTGGAAGGAAAAAGAATAACATGAAACATGTTTATGGCGAAGGAGTTGAGAGAATCCTCATACCCTGAGATACTTGTCCTCAAAAGGTGGTTCAGGTGCCAGAATCCGAAAAATCTCGGAGACACAAACAGTGACTAATAGACTAACGTCATTGTCACGATTTTTAAGAAGGTCATGCTTTATAATGGATTTCTTAAGTGGTCTTAGCTCAGCTTCAAGCAATTTCAGAGCTTTTTTCTTGTTCACGATTTCGGTGACTAAAGGCTGCTCGATTTGCGACAGAGTAGTAGCAGCCTCCTGCAAAGTTACAGATAAAAGTGTAAAGCAAACTCTTGCACAGTAGCATCAACGAAAGTGGTAATGAACATAAATCTTCCCCATAGACTAATTCCGATCTGATTAGAACACATAGATATCATATCACCAGAAACAACACTCAAGCCATCCTCAAAATCGATTTCAAAAGTGCAAAACCCTTGAGAAACAAGGCAAACCGAAAGAGAGATAGATCACGCCCAGTCACAAACCCACTCAAGTTCGAGTCGATTTCAAAGGAATCGAGCTATTTCGGAGTAAAAAACAAGTTCTCAACAGCGACGAAATCCAAACCCAGTTTCTTATTTCATCAGAATCAGCTTTCATAAAGAAAAAAAAAAGTTTACCCGTAGTGATTTCACCAGAGAACCCTTGTTCGGACGAGATGATTGAAGCAAACGAGAACCCATTTCGGAAACAATCTGCGTCGGAGTTTTCTCCATGTTCCGTACACTAGCTAGTTGAAATCGAAGTCAGGATGGAGACGAAACGGAAAAAAAACCCTAGAAACTCCTCACTCGACTGAAAACCCAACGGTGTGTCTGCGAGGAACACGGAGCAAGGAAGGAGGAGAGAGAGCTTTGGGCGGGAGGGACCCTTTTTCCACCCTTTTTTTTTAATAATTAATAATAATCTCAGCGTGTCGTCATTGCCCCCATTGGAGACTGTACTCAAGAGTATAATCTGTAACAATGATCATCTTACTAGAAGAAGAAAATAGGATTATCTAAATGGGCCTCCGGGCCCAATTAAAAATCACCCAAAAGCCCAAAGTATCTGCTTCGGGTCCATAACCGGTTATAGAACGAAGAGGAAGGGAAATAATAAATGATCATATCGGTCAATTGAAATAGTCAACATTTTGTCTCGCTGAAAAGTCTAGAGGTTTAGATCGTTAGACGTATGTAGGAATAAGCACAAGGTAACCTTTTTTATAAAAAGTATTAAACGTTATTAAAGTATAAAAAATGGAAAAATCGTAAAAATGATTGTCTGGTTAGCTAGCGTCTAGCAATTCTTTTTAACATTTAGAATATGTGATTATGATTTGTTCATTCATTTATTTAATAGCATTATTATTATAATTGGTTATTGCAGATCAGATTCTACTCAGTAACTGGTGGTGTTGTAGTAAGCAAAGGGACAAACACCACCCATGTGATTGATACAACCATACACACTTGGTGGCAACACACACTTGTCTCTGTACCATAATAATATTTTGAGATCATTTTCTGTCTCCATCCAATTTATGGGTTTATAAACTTTTGGATCAATGTTCAATAATTAAAACCCGCATAAGGAATAACAATAATGGTGCTTAGTTCATAGTTACTATAAGAGGATGAGTTCCCCTAAATAGATGCATTTTTTACTTTTGTAGGTTTCTTCCCCTATCTCTCAATTGGGTTTATGCGTGTGTCACCAAATCATTGACCAGTGTAAGAAAATGACTTGCTCTCTATAGTAAACGAAATTGAATTGATGATTAACATTACAAAAGTGATATTTTTCTTTTGTTTATGATATTAAGAATAATCAAGACCCAACATCCGCAGCTTCTCTTGTTCAGCATTATCTTAATATATGTGTAAAACTATCATGCATGGGTAAATTTACGAGCATATATAATCAACTACCATCCAGATGAAGTTTTGTATATTACATGTCCGGCCAACAACTATCATGCTTATCTAATCGGTAAAAAACGATTTAAGGAAAAATTAAATAATTTAGGCGATCGCTAAAATTCTAATATTGGTTTAAATCTTAGCTTGAAAACTCCAACTTGCCTTACAGTTTACCCAATCGAAGTTAAGTCAAAATAAGTATTCATTGCTTACACTATGCAAAAGGGAAACAAAACTTGTTGCATACTTCATTCATGATGTTGAATCTTTCATTTTTTGTTGAAGTTATTATTTTGACAAACGCACACATTTGTGTGTGTGAAAAATTATTTATTTATTTTCCCTATCTTATTGTTCACATAAAGTGTGACCAGAAGATGGGTTGGCTATCTCGTTGTTTGACCAATTGTCAGTCAAAATCTCAATATTGAATGGTCGCATGCAGGACCAACACCTGTTACAAATCGGTTTCGTGTATGTAATTATATATAAAGTATATCATGCATTTTGCTTGTGATATTGTATAGAAAAAGTTGGTTAAAGAGTTTTTAAAAATATGATTTAATTATGACGACCGATGTTCATCCATCCACTAGTAGCATCGCCGTTTTCTTTTAAAATTCGGCTGCCAAACCTATAAAATATCTTCCGAGAAAACTAAGGATCCTATTGAAATTTAAAGGCTATTTCGTAAATTTTCTCAATATCCTTCTGCATTTTTTTTTTCTGCTTACAATAACAAAAATTTAAAGATATTGAGTAGCTAGCGTGCAAATGCTACAGGTAATATATATCGTTGGTGTTTTTTTTTGCATTTAATTCCAAATTCAGTTTCTTATTTATATATTAATCAATTATAAACAGTAAACAGTCAATTTATATATTGATCAATTATAAACATAAAAAATTTCGGAAATAACAAAATATCATGGATTGTGACTAAAAAATAAACCCAGTGTTTTGATTCTAACACCAAAAAAAATTACAAGAAAAGAAGAAAACAGAGACTACAATTGTGCGTTTTAGCTTACTTATAATACTTAGCATCAGTAATAATAAAAAAGTTATTAGTTATTCGTATTTCTGGTCACACAGTTGTTATATAAAAAATATCATAATACGTAGTCCAATAACTCATGTTAGTATTACTATCGAGTTGCTATGAATATCCATGCTATACCATGTTAGGGGAAAAAAAACTTTATTCTAATAGATGTGAAAAATTGTTACCATAAGATAAAATGCATCGAGATTTATAAAATGAAAGTTGACTCAACCTTCGTAAAGTTGACTCTCTTTTCTTCTTTTTCACCGATAATTTTTAACTTGTATTTTCGGGTGAAAATTAATTAACAAATAAATTGTAAAAAACAAATAATACTCTTATAATAAATGGAATCCTACGGAAGAGCAAAAACATTATTTTCATGGCATAAGAGAGAAGAGAGAGAGAGAGATGGAGAGAGACGTTTGAGATTGATGAACAGAAGAAGAGAATTCGAAACAAATCACATGGAACGAGAGCTCACTGCTACAGTTACCTTCTCCACTTTTCACTTTCATTAGGGTTTTCTCTTCTTCTTCTTCTCTATTTAGCTGCGCAGCTTTCGGCTCTCTCGACCTCTCTCTCTTTTCTCACGGATTCACTTCCTAAAACTCGTTAACTTTTTGTGGGGTTTTTGTCATTTTGCGATCTGATTCCGAAATTCCTTGAATTTTCGTTTCTTTTTCGGGGAAGAGATAAGACTGAGAGAGAGACAGAGAGAGAGAGATGGAGGAGGGAAGCATGTTCAGATCTCTACTAGCGATTCTTCAGTGGTGGGGTTTCAACGTTACCGTCATCATCATGAACAAATGGATCTTCCAGGTATCTTTTCCCTACGATTCCTTTCGAATTGGGTTTTTCTGTTTTAACCCATCTTCTATTGCTCTGATCTGTCTTTGTAATCTAACCTCGTGATGTAAAGTTTGCAACTTTTGACGTTTTGATTTGAGATTTCCCTTTTGCGGTTTCGGGTTCAATAGACTGATGATATATGTTTTGAAAACTTACTGCAGAAACTGGATTTCAAGTTTCCACTGTCGGTTTCATGCGTTCACTTCATATGCTCGTCGATTGGAGCATACATTGTGATCAAAGTTCTAAAGCTTAAACCTTTGATCGTGGTTGATCCAGAAGATCGATGGAGGAGGATTTTCCCAATGTCTTTCGTGTTCTGCATCAACATAGTGTTGGGAAACGTCAGCCTTCGTTACATCCCGGTGTCTTTTATGCAGACGATTAAGTCCTTCACTCCTGCTACTACAGGTTACTGTTTTTAGATGGAATTTGCAAATCTGTGATCTTTCTCGTTGTTTGTTCTGTGGATCTCAAGACAATCTGATTGTTTCTTATTGTGTTTGCAGTTGTGTTACAGTGGCTGGTGTGGAGGAAATACTTCGACTGGCGTATTTGGGCGTCTCTTGTGCCCATTGTTGGAGGAATTCTTCTGACCTCTGTTACAGAGCTTAGTTTTAACATGTTTGGATTCTGTGCTGCCCTGTTCGGGTGTTTAGCTACTTCCACAAAGACCATTCTAGCTGAATCTCTTCTTCATGGCTACAAATTCGACAGGTCAGTGCTCTTCCTGAGTTTCTTTCTTTGATCGGTGCTGAATCATGAAAATTGCTCTTACTTTCTCAATTTCAGTGTCAGTATTTCTTGTTGTGTCTTTATTGGATTTGATATAGAGTGATTTTGCTTCTATTGCACTAGATAATCATGTGATGCCATCTTAGTCTTGATTGAAAAAGCAGTCACTTTAGTTGGGTTTAGCCACAAAGGTGATTGATGTATCTTTATTTCCTTCCGGATAAGAGTCGATCACATCAGCTTTTGAGAAGTTAACCAATGAATATTGGCCAGCTTAGAATAAATATTTGATTTTTTTTTTGTTCTTCTTTATGTAGCATAAACACAGTATACTACATGGCCCCTTTCGCCACCATGATTCTCGGGATACCAGCATTATTACTGGAAGGCAACGGAATTCTCAGTTGGTTTGAAGCACACCCGTCTCCATGGTCAGCCCTCATCATTATATTCAGTTCTGGTGTGTTAGCCTTCTGTCTCAACTTCTCCATCTTCTATGTCATTCACTCCACAACCGCAGTCACATTCAACGTAGCTGGAAACCTCAAGGTAACAAAGACTATCTTAAACACCATTACTAATATTTACTTTCGAATTGCTCTGGAAGTCATGTAGAGTTTTTTCCGCATCTATGTCTTGAGCATGGTTCGTATATTCATTTTGCAGGTTGCGGTGGCTGTATTGGTGTCATGGTTGATATTCCGTAACCCAATATCGTATATGAATGCTGTTGGATGCGGGATCACGCTTGTGGGCTGCACATTTTATGGATACGTGAGGCATATGCTTTCGCAGCAGCAGCCTGGAACTCCTAGGACTCCTCGTACCCCAAGGAACAAGATGGAGTTACTTCCTCTTGTTAATAACGATAAACTCGAAGGCAAAGTCTGATCTCAATTCAGAATATTCACTGCACTGCTGCAGAAGAGAGAAGAATTCACTCAAGGGGTGTGGAATTTTACTACATATGCATTTTACTTAAAAACCTTAATAGAGAAAAGTAACATTTTGTTTTCGTTTTGTTTTGGGCTCGTAGAAGAGATAATGGTTCTTCCTATTTATATCTCTGTGATATGTAGAATGTTTAATTTATCTAATACATTGTTCAGAAACAATTGCCGTTTTTGATATTTATATATGTAGATATAAATGAAGAAACTATGCACTAAGGTCATGCCTAAAGCAAGGCTCGAGAGATGATCTCTAATCTCTGCTAAGTTATTGCTCAAACATGTCTAAAGTCACTTCCTGAAGTGTGGACTGTGGAGCTTTTTCAACTGAAACTAGTTTATTTGTCTTCTCTTCTATATGTGCTGTGTCGTCCCAAGAATGCAATATCTTCCGAGGATAGATCCATTGACAGATAATGTGGAGCTTCTCTTGACCTGAATCAAGGAGAAATGGAGATTAGGAGAGTAATCATTCATAATCTGAAACTATGGTGAGCTAATTGGTACTGGCCTTCGCCGTCAGCTTTTGTCCATGGCTCCGGATAAATTAGAGGGATTAGCTCTTGAACAATGGAAGTCATTTGTTCAAGCACATGAGGTAGACCAGACGTGTCAAGATCTCCAGAAGCGTTCATCAATGGCTCCAAAGCAACCTAAAGAAGTGAACTCCACAAGTTAAAAATGTCTGATCTGGCAAATGTGGAAAAAAAAATCTAGAAAGAGAGGAAGCTGAAGTGTAAATGTAATAATACTCACAAAATGCAAGGCATCTAGAATGCATCAGGTCAGCTTCTGAAATAAGGTTGGTTATCTGATAAGTGATGTCAAAAACTTGTGGAGCTGCAAGGGGTTCTAAATCTAAGTATGGCTTCAGATCAGCATGACTCCAACAGATTTTTTTTTAATGATTCTTGCACCGTATATCTTGAGGTATCAAGCTTTGTTTTTCGACCGGCCTTGAATGTCATACCAAAATCTATATGGATGCATTCATCTGTTACTTGTTGCATCTTCCTTACATATTCCTTAAAATCAATCTTCCATCATTGTCCCATCAGAAGATCCTCCAATGTTCTGATCAAACGTATTTTTTAGGCAATCAAAACTTCTAAAATCTGTTTATACTTTTGATGGAGAGTTCAGCTAGTGAGATTATTCACTTCTTCTTCATTCTCTTTCGATTTACATAAATCTCTCAGAAGCAAGAAGTGAATAGAAGCGAAGCAAGCGACATGGCTGGTGCAGATGACATCTGGATGTAATCCTGAATGGAATCGAGGTTTCGTTTGGGAGTGGTAAGATTATATATGATCGGCTTGCCACAGACTTCTGGTGAGTTTCTGTGGATTTGTACCTTTTTTTATTTGCGAAATTTTAGAGAAACTTTTCGACATTGCATATTAAATTTCTGACTTAGCTTCTAAACCATTGTGATTTATGGTTTTTTAATTAAAATTTAGGGTTGCTTGTGGATTTATTTGATGAATGCTGAATAAATCTGTTGAATTTGTATCTTTAAGGAACTTCTGGACGAACGACTTGTACAAAACAACAATGTTCAATAGACCTCCTCTTTGATCCTACGTATGATCTAAACCACTTAACAAACCAACAAAATGAATCAAATTTTGACGATTTGCCTGCCTATTTGGGAAACAATCCGTTTTCCGTCTTTCCAAATCAGCCTCTGGTTGTTCCACCTCAGCTTTTGTTCTGTCCAAATCAGTCTCAGCTCGTTCTACCTCAGTCTCTGGTCCGTCCAAATCAGCCTGAGTCTGTAGGAAAAAAAGATATGAATGTAGTAATATTTTCATTTTTTATTATTTTTTTTCATTTATTATTTAGATTTACAAAAGATACAATTACAACAAATATATCTATATATCAAACTTTACAGCAAATAATTTATAGTTACAGACTTACAGTCCAACCAATCATATATTAAGTTTTTGTAAAAATCTTTTGGAGACGGAAAAAACACACACTTTTGAATATTTTTGCACTAAATTTGGCTGAGAGATTTCTCAATGGACACGTTGAAGCCTAGACTGAAAAATAAGGAAGCCCAATTTCTTTATATTCTGCGGCTAAGCCCAATCTTCCATCATTGTCCCATCAGAAGATTCTGTGTTCTCATTCTTTAAGAAATCAAAACTTCTGAAATCTGTTTATACTTTTGATAAAGAGTTCAGACATTCTTTTGCATGTCAGGATAATACGAGTGACTTCAAATACAAATAGTAAAGTCCTTAGTTATTGAATAAAAGTGGGTAAGAGACTCAATTGAAAATTCGAAGGTAAAATAATGCAATTCAAATGAATTTGAAGCCAAATGAGGACATGAGAATAAATAATTACTTGAGAAAGGCTGACTCGTAAAGGTAATTTTTAGCCGGAGGATAGAAATAAAGGACGAAAATGAAAAGGAGATAATGATTTTATTAAAAATGATCCAAACATTATTTTATATTGATATTTTTAATGTTATGATAGGTAATGACAAATACATGGATGTATCATTTAAGAAGAGGACCATCTATTACTAAACAACAACATTTGCCAAATATTGGGCGACCAGTAAAGCACAAATGAAAAGTTGGATCTTCATCAGGTTGTGTGCATATGCTCTTGCAGTCTTCATTAGTTTTACAAGGGCCTCTGTAGTTACATGAAGCTGAAAAAATGTTTAAAGTAAATCATTTGAGTCAACTCATATTATTTTAATATGAAAAGTTGAATAAAATATTACCAGTTGATTGAGAAAAAAGAAGATAACTAATTAAGAGCAAAGAAGCAAGTTGAAGAAACTTTGGTGCTGGCATTATTTTCTTTGTAGCTCTAATTTTTTTTTGAATTTTCTTCTTGGGTTTAGAGCAAATGATCATCATCTCCTTTTAAATAGATTGGTACATTCATTCCTCATTAATTGTCTTAACAAAGAAAGATGTACATATATAATGTCTAAAGTATCCCATATAGATCTTGCATTAATTGTTTTATGCTCTTGACAAATTAAAGATCTGGTCAAACTCTTGTTTTTTTTTCTGAAAAAAAAAATGATCTGCTCAAACAGAGAGAAATTAACAAAAAAACAGACAAAAAGAATATTGTTGGAGGTGATTTTGTATCGTCACTACTAACAAAAACCATAATTAAACAATATGGATGGAAGAAACTCATAACATATGTATCTTTCTTGTTCGACTCTGACATGCAACTGTCCACAAAATTTCAACGTTTACCTCTCACTTTCCTTAAACAAGAGCATCAATATGCCTTTTCAGGTTGATGACTTGTTGGTCCTAAAATCGATAGAGAAAAAGGGACATCAATAACAGTAAAGAAAGGTGGATGCAATAAGCATATAGCATCATCACCTTGGACATGATCTCTTCAGCATGTTTCTCAGCCTCTTCAACCACTTTTTGGACCTGGTGCTGGTCAATAAGTTCCTGAAATCTCCCAACGAAGAAACCGATATATTTAGGAAAACAGCCGCCTTTTAACTCTCTTTAAGATGACAAATATAATCTGAAATACTTACAGCATAGCTAAATATATATCCATTTTCACACCAAGTAAATCTCCAATAACATCATGTTCAATGTGCAGACCTGTTCCAGCATGAAAATATGTAAGAGGGATTCTATGAATCACTCCAAAAGAAATTAAATGCACGTAGGCTGGACCTCTTTCTATTTAGTAGCTAGCAATGATACAAACCCTTGCCATGGTCAATTCCTGATCCTTCTCCAAATTCATCTGTTCCATATTGAGCTTTCTCAGTTTTATGTGATATGGTCACTGCAGCTGACGAGCTTATTCCATTGTAAATTAGCTGATTTTCCGCTTCACATTGCACTTGTACACCATCGCTCACACTTTTGTGCCTCCGTGCAACACTTCCTTCCTGAAGGTCTCAGATATTGGCTTTATTTATTTATCATCAGAAGAGAGAAGCATTTTACTCAAAAACCTTAATAGAGAAAAGTAACATTTTTTGTTTTCTTTTTGGGCTCGTTGAAGAGATAATGGTTCCTCCTATTTATATCTCTGTAATATGTAGAATCTTTCATTTATCTTAATACCTTGTTCAGACACCCCAATGAGTGAACAATTGCTGTTTTCTGAAATTTCTCTATGTATACTATATAAAAATGAAGAAATTAAGAACTAAGGTCATGCCTAAAGCAAGGATCGGGAGATCGATCTCTAATCTTTGCTAAGTTATTGCTGAGCAAACATGTTTAAAGCCACTTCCTGGAGTGGACAGTGTTTCTAATTTCTATACAACTGAAACTAGTTTATTTGTCTTCTCTTCTATATGTGCTGTGTCGTCCTAAGAATGCAATATCTTCTGAGGATAGATCCATTGACAGATAATATCAAGCTTCTCTTGACCTGGATAGTGGAGAAATGGAGATTAGGAGAGTAATCATTCATACTCTGAAACTATGGTGAGCTAATTGGTACTGACCTTCACCGTCTTCTTTTCTGCATGGCTCCGAATAAATTAGAGGGATTAGCTCTTGAACAATGGAAGTCATCTGTTCTAGCACATGAGGTAGACCAGACGTGTCAAAATCCCAAGAAGCGTTCATCAATGGCTCCAAAGCAACCTAAAGAAGTGAATTCCACAAGTTAAAAATGTCTGATCTGGCAAATGTGGAAAAAAACACTAGATAGAGAGAAAGCTGAAGTGTAAATGTAATAATACTAACAGAGTGCAAGGCATCTAGAATGCGTCAGGCCAGCTTCTCAAATAAGGTTGGTTATCTGATGAGTGATGTCAAGAACTTGTGGAGCTGCAAGAGGTTCAAAATCCAAGTATGGCTTCAGATCAGCATGACTCGAACAGAGTTTTTTTCCATGATTCTTGCACCATATATCTCGAGGTATCAAGCTTCGTTTTTCGAGCGGTCTTGAGTGTCATGCCAAAATTTATACGGATGCATTCATTTGTTACTTGTTGCATTTTCTGGGAACTCCCTACATATTCCTTAAATCAATCTTCCATCATTGTCCCATCAGAAGATTCTGCCATGTTCTAATTACACGTATTCTATAGGCAATCAAAAATTTTTAAATCTGTCTATATTTTTGATGGAGAGTTCATACATCCCTTTGCATGTCTGGATAATATGAGTGACTTCAAATACAAATAGTAAAGTCCCTTTTTAGTTATTGAATAAAAATGTGTAAGAGACTCAATTCGAAAATTGAAGGTAAAATAATGCAATTCAAATGAACTTTGAAGCCAAAATGAAGACATGAGAATAAATAATTACTTGAGAAATGCTGAATCCTAATGTTGATTTTCAGCTGGAGGATAGAAATAGAGGACAAAAATGAAAAGGAGATAAATGATCTTATTAAAAATGATCCAACTTTTATTTTATATTAATATTTTTAATCTTATGATAGGTAATGACAAATACATGGATATATCATTTAAGAAGATGACTATCTTTTTACTAAACAACAACATTTGTCATACATTGGGGGACCAGTAAGGCACAATTGAAAAGTTGGATCTTCATCAGGTTGTGTGCATATGTTCTTGCAGTCTTCACTAGTCTTACAAGGGCCTCTGTAGTGACATTTAGCTGAAAAAAATATTTAAAGTAAATCATTTGAATCAACTCATATTACTTTAATATGAAGAATTGAAGAAAATATTACCAGTTGATTGAGAAAAAAAAAGAGAAATAATTAAGAGCAAAGAAGCAAGCTGAAGAAACTTTGGTGCTGACATTATTTTTTTTGTAGCTCTTCTTTTTTTTTTTTTAATTTACTTCTTGGGTTTAGAGCAAATGATCATCATCTCCCTTTAAATAGATTGGTACATCCATTCTTAATTGTCTTAACAAAGAAAGATGTACATATATCTTAAAACGAATCCAATAACAATAATATCTAATGTATCTCATGGATATCTTGCATTAATTTTTTTATGCTATTTGACAAATTAAAGATCTGGTCAAACTCTTGTTTTTTTTTTTGAAAAAAAAATATCTGGTCAAACAGAGAGAAATTAACAAAAAAACCAGACTAAAAGAATATTGTTGGAGGTGATTTTGTATTGTCACTACTAACAAAAACCTTAATTAAACAATATGGATGGAAGAAACTCCTAGTTATCTTCAACGTTTCGTTTTGCATAAAAAGCAATTGAACTCACTCTTATAGTTTGTCCAAAGTTATATGTGTCGTAATATACTAGATTTTGGTCCGTCCTAAGGACGGGATTTGTTATTATATATATTTATAATCTTTTAATAATTTTTATTTGTAAATTTAGAAGATCAAAATTAAATAATTAATTTATTACAATATATTAATTTTAATTGATAATTTTGTTGATTACAATTTTTTTTAAAAATGCATAATTGAAAATATCATGAATTATATATATATATATATATATATATATATATATATTTGATAATTATTTAAGACGTGTTTAAATGTATTAATTGTAATTACTATTTTTGTTAAGATTTCTAGATTTATTATATATCTTAAGATTTGAAATTAAGAGAATATCTTATTGAAAGATTTTGATTGTATATATGGTTTTTATTTAGATTCCGAAAATTAAATTTAAGAATATATTTTTGGTTTTTCAAATTATGTATCTTTCTTGATAGATTTTTCTTTAATTTCGCTTGTATTTTTTAATAACTTGCATATTTGTTCACATTTGCAAATGACAACTTTGCCTTTAATGAGACTCTTAAAAAATCAAATAGAATTAATGGCAAAAATTGTAATATAACACGGAACAAAAGGTTTTTTCTATAATTGTTTTCTATTTTAATAGTATAGATGTATCTTTATTGTTCAACTCTGACATGCAACTGTCCACAAAATTTCAACGCTTACCTCTCACTTTCCTTAAACAAGAGCATCAATATGCCTCTTCAGGTTCAAAATCCAACTATGGCTTCAGATCAGCATGACTCAGAACAGAGTTTTTTTCCATGATTCTTGCACCATATATCTCGAGGTATCAAGCTTCGTTTTTCGAGCGGCCTTGAGTGTCATACCAAATTCTATATGGACGCATTCATCTGTTACTTGTTGCAGCTTATGGGAACTCCCTACATATTCCTTAAATCAATCTTCCATCATTGTCCCATTAGAAGATTCTGTAATATTCTCATTCTTTTAGAAATCAAAACTTCTGAAATCTGTTATATTTTTGATGGAGAGTTCAGCTAGTGGGATTATTTCCTTTTGCATGTCTGGATAATACGAGTGACTTCAAATACAAATATTAAAGTCCCTTTTTAGTTATTGAATAAAAATGTGTAAAAGACTCAATTCGAAAATCGAAGATAAAATAATGCAATTCAAATGAACTTGAAGCCAAACGAGGACATGAGAATAAATAATTACTTGAGAAAGGTTAAATCCTAAAGGTAATTTTCAGCCGGAGGATAAAAATAGAGGACGAAAATGAAAAAGAGATAATGATCTTATTAAAAATGATCCAAACATTATTTTATATTAATATTTTTAATCTTATGATAGGTAATGACAAATACATGGATGAATCATTTAAGAAGAGGACTATCTTCTTACTAAACAACAACATTTGCCATACATTGGGGGACCAGTAAGGCACAATTGATAAGTTTGATCTTCCCCAGGTTGTGTGCATATGCTCTTGCAGTCTTCATCAATCTTACAAGGGCCTCTGTAGTGACATTTAGCTGAAAAAATATTTAAAGTAAATCATTTGAATCAACTCATATTATTTTAATATGAAGAATTGAAGAATATATTACCAGTTGATTGAGAAAAAAGAAGAGAAATAATTAAGAGCAAACAAGCAAGCTGAAGAAACTTTGGTGCTGACATTATTTTCTTTGTTGCTCTCTTTTTTTTTTTAATTTACTTCTTGGGTTTAGAGCAAATGATCATCATCTCCCTTTAAGTAGATTGGTACATCCATTCCTAATTAATTGTCTTAACAAAGAAAGATGTACATATATCTTAAAAAGAACCCAATAGCAATAATGTCTAACTTATCTCATGGAGATCTTGCATTAATTGTTTCATGCTATTGGCAAAATTAAAGATCTGGCAAACTCTTTTTTTTTTTTTTTGAAAAAAAAAGATCTGGTCAAACTCTTGTTTTTTTTTCTTTTTGAAAAAAAAAGATCTGGTCAAACTCTTATTTTTTTGTTCTTTTTGAAAAAAAAATATCTTGTCAAACAGAGAGAAATTAACAAAAAAAACGAGACTAAAAGAAAATTGTTGGAGACAATTTTGTATCGTCACTACTAACAAAAACCTTAATTAAATAATATGGATGGAAGAAACTCGTAATTATCTTCAACGTTTAGTTTTGCATAAAAAGCAATTGAACTCATTCTTGTAGTTTGTCCAAAGATATATGTGTCGTAAGAACATATGTAACTTTCTTGTTCAACTCTGACATGCAACTGTCCACAAAATTTCAATGCTTACCTCTCACTTTCCTTAAACAAGAGCATCAATATGCCTTTTTAGGTTCAAAATTCAACTATGGCTTCAGATCAGCATGACTCAGAACAGAGTTTTTCCATGATTCTTGCACCATATTTCTCGAGGTATCAAGCTTAGCGGCCTTGAATGTCATGCCAAATTCTATATGGACGCATTCATCTGTTACTTGTTGCAACTTCTGGGAACTCCCTACATATTCCTTAAATCAATCTTCCATCATTGTCCCATTAGAAGATTTTGCAATGTTCTCATTCTTTAAGAAATCAAAACTTCTGAAATCTCTGTCTATACTTTTGATGGAGAGTTCATCTGGTGGGATTATTTTCTTTTTCATGTCTGGATAATACCGAGTGACTTCAAATACAAATAGTAAAGTCCTTTTTTAGTTATTGAATAAAAATGTGTAAGAGACTCAATTCGAAAATTGAAGGTAAAATAATGCAATTCAAATGAACTTGAAGTCAAAATGAAGACATGAAAATAAATAATTATTTGAGAAAGGCTGAATCCTAATGGTAATTTTCAGCCGGAGGATAGAAATAGAGGACGAAAATGAAAAGGAGATAATGATCCAACTTTTATTTTATATTAATATTTTTAATCTTATGATAGGTAATGACAAATACATGGATGTATCATTTAAGAAGAGGACTATCTTTTTACTAAACAACAACATTTGTCATACATTGGGGGACCAGTAAGGCACAATTGAAAAGTTGGATCTTCATCAGGTTGTGTGCATATGTTTTTGCAGTCTTCGCTAGTCTTACAAGGGCCTCTGTAGTGACATTTAGCTGAAAAAATATTTAAAGTAAATCATTTGAATGAACTCATATTATTTTAATATGAAGAATTGAAGAAAATATTACCAGTTGATTGAGAAAAAAGAAGAGAAATAATTAAGAGTAAAGAAGCAAGCTGAAGAAACTTTGGTGCTGACATTATTTTTTTTGTAGCTCTTCTTTTTTTTTTTTTAATTTACTAAGATTCTTAGGTTTAGAGCAAATGATCATCATCTCCCCTTAAATAGATTGGTACATCCATTCTTAATTGTCTTAACAAAGAAAGATGTACATATATCTTAAAAAGAATCCAATAGAAATAATGTCTAACTTATCCTATGGAGATCTTGTATTAATTGTTTCTATGCTATTGACAAAATTAAAGATCTAGTCAAACTCTTGTTTTTTTTTTATAATTGAAAAAAAAGATCTGGTCAAACAGAAAGAAATTAACAAAAAAACGAGACTAAAAGAATATTGTTGGAGGTTATTTTATATCGTCACTACTGACAAAAACCTTAATTAAACAATATGGATGGAAGAAACTCCTAATTATTTTCAATGTTTCGTTTTGTATAAAAAGCAATTGAACTCACTCTTATAGTTTGTCCAAAGATATCTGTGTCCTAAGAACATAGGTAACTTTCTTGTTCAACTTTGACATGCAACTGTACAGAGCCTGCCCTGACCTAAAGCCCATGAACCTACTGCTTTAGGCGCCAATATTTATGAATCTTTTAAGAGCATTTAATTCCAAGATATTTGTGATAGTGTAGTGGTTGTGTCTTAGGTTAATTGTTTCATGGTAAACAGTTCGAATCTCCTGCCCAACGAAATTTGTTTCTTTTCTGTAAAATTGAATTTTAATGGGCCCAAATTTTTTCTTGTGCTTTAGGTAATAAATTAAACTGGGTGGGCACTGCAACTATACACAAAATTTCAGCGCTAACCTCTCACTTTCCTTAAACAAGAGCATCAATATGCATTCTTCAGGTTCGATAGAGAAAAAGGGACATCAATAACAGTAAAGAAAGGTGGCTGCAATAAGCATATAGCATCATGACCTTGGACATGATCTCTTCAGCATGTTGCTCAGCCTCTTCAACCACTTTTTGGACGTGGTGCTGGTCAATCAGTTCCTGAAATATCTCAACGAAGAAACCGATATATCTAGGAAAATTGCTGCCTTTTAACTCTCTTTAAGATGACAAATATAATCTGATATATTTACAGCATAGCTAAATATATATATATATATATACATTTTCACACCAAGTAAATCTCCAATAACATCATGATACATCTTAAGGGTGAAGTTGAACCTCTGCTCTTTATTGAGCTTTCTCAGTTTTATGTGATATGGTCTCTGCAGCTGAGGAGCTTATTACATTGTAAATTAGCTGATTTCACGCTTCACATTGCACTTGTACACCATGGCTCACACAATTCCTCCCTGAAGGTCTCAGATATTGGCTTTATTTATATATATCTATTATCATCACAAGAATGAAAGCACAAACCCCAACTCAACTCCTTAAAAGTATATCACATCACGATCCACTGCTGCTTGCCTCCAGCTCCAAAACCTGCTTCCATTTCTTTAGCATTTCCGGAGGACTTGTGTTGTCGTCCATATCTTGGATTTCACTGCTTGGTTTACACTGCTCAATTAGCGAGGAAATAACACGGACAACATGGGCCATATCAGGTCTCTGCTCCGGTTTATTGGCGCAGCAGTGCCTTGCTAGTTCCGATACCTCATTGATGCTCTGTTGGGTTTCTTGGTTGACCTCAATGCTTTGGTCAATGGCCTTTAAGAAGGAGTTCTTTTCACTGAACATCTTGCTAAACCAATTGACAATGAAAGTATCATCTTCGGATCGCTTCTCTTCTATAGCTTCCTGGCCTGTGATGAGCTCCATGAGGACAACTCCAAAGCTGTATACGTCCACCTTTGTAGTAACCCTTCCCGTCACTGCAATCACAGAGATTTTAACTTGTCAGTTACAAAAATCAAATATAGTATTGACATAGGAAATGAGAAAATCTTACTTGCATATTCCGGTGCCATGTAACCGAATGTTCCAACACACTTGGTCCTTATTGATTCTCTGCCGTCTGCTGTAGACCTGACTAGACCGAGATCAGACACTTTAGCTCGCAAGTCTTGTCCCAAAAGAATGTTTGAAGGTTTCAGGTCTCTGTGGATATAGCTTTTACATTCACGTGCCAGCGTATGGAGATACTCTACTCCTCTAGCCACATCAAACGCAACAATAAGACGTCTAGTCCAATCTAGTGGTCTCAATCCTTCGTCCTTCCACTTAAAGAGATGCCTACTCAAAGAGCCCTGTGGCATGTGCTGATAGACTAACAGCCTCTCGTTTCCTTGGACGCAATACCCATGAAGAAACACAACGTTACGGTGCTGAACTCTAGTTAAAACACTAACCTCAGAGTTAAATTCATCAATGCCTTTACGAACAATAGCCGATTGTTCCATCCTTTTAACTGCAACATCTCTTCCATCTTGCAGTTTACCTTTATAAACTGATCCAAACCCGCCTCTCCCAAGGAGATTGTTATGGCCAAAGTCGTCTGTCGCATCCCTGAGAATCTGCAATGGAATTTCTTTCTTCTCAACTTCCAGGATCTCGTTCTGCTGAGAATGTGGCAACGTTTCATTCTGCTCCGGCTGCCTATCATTATCAGATCGGTTCCTTTTCATAAACAGATAGCAAACAATGCATCCTCCTCCAATGAGCAATAAACCAAGAACCAACATCCCAACAAAAAGTCCCAAAACAATTGCGTTGTTCTTGTTACCTGTCTGAGAAGGAACATGAATATTACCCGTCACAATCTTTGGATTTCCTTCAGTGTCTGGAACTATGTTCTCAAAATGTGGCACTTTCCCATGTAGTTTGTTGTATGAAAGATCCAGGCTTGTCAGTTCCATCTTGGTGAGCTCTATGGGAATTGTTCCAGTCAGAAAGTTATGGGACAGATCGATCACATTTACTGATTTTAGCTCCACGAACCGCGGGGAGATGCTACCAGTCAGGTTCAGCGAAATGAGTGAGATATCTTTGATTTCACCTTCAATGCAGCTTATACCATACCAGTCATCACGACATGGATCGTTACCTTTCCAAGTCTCAGCAAGTACCCGATTGTAACCGAATTCCCCCATTATAGAGAGCAAAGCATCAAGTCTGGGATCAGTGTTGCTCCCTGGACTCAAACGGGCCTTCACCACAGCCAAAATGCAGAACCACAAGACAGTAAAACACAACAAGTTCCTCATCGGTAATCCTGCATGAAACATAGTCGAATATAAGCTTATAACATGTATAGAATTTCCAGTTGCAGAAGTGATTGAATCGATAGAATCTCCAATTTTACATGTACGATCTTTCCTCCTACTGTTTACTCAATCTATAGAGTTTCCTCTGCTTTCTCAATCTATAGAATCTGTTTCCTCTGTATTCTCATTCTGTAAAGTCTACATATGTTTCCTCTGTTTTCTCAATCTCTAAAGTCTATAGAGCTTCCTTAGATTACATTTTTGAAAAAGAGAAAAACAAAAAAAAGGTTTGGGAACTCACAAGTGTATCTGGCTTAGCACACTCTCAAGCACACAAGAGTATCGATCTCCCTCCAGAGCAAAGCTATCATCAACTCAGCTCATCGTCGAGTCACGACTATTCCCGTAAATCGACACCATTTCTCAGTGACTCAAAGATTTGTCAGGATGGTCTTGGAGGAAAGAAAAACACAACTCTATCCCCTGAATCGAATCATCTCCTCCTCTCTGTGGAGATATTTGCTTAAGCTTGGAATCTCGGCTGGATTTACGGTGGTTATGCGGAGACACAATTTGTTTTGTTTTTTTCCCGAAAGTCTCTCTTTTTATATGTTTTTCACTCTACCAACCGCCGGCTACAGAGCAGAGTGTTGGAGAATCGCTGAAGAAGAAGAAGAGGAAAGGAAGAAGAGGAAAGGAAGAAGAGGAAAGGAAGAGGAGGAAAGGAAGAGGAGGGAAAAACAAATTAAAACAATAAAATATTCGATAAATATTATTGGGGCTAAATTTATCAAAAAAAGGTAAAAAACCACCTCACCAGTAACTTCGTTTAGGAGTCGGGTTAACTTTAAATTTGTTCTCAGTGTATCTAGTGATATGACTCACAAACCACTTAGCGAAAACGAGAATATTCCAACCTATATTTACACTCAAATCTATATTTACACTCAAATCTGAGTCACACTTGCAACTCTTTAAAGCTGTGAAAGTCCAATTATACCCTCTCCTTCAGCCTAAGACCAAACTGTTTTCTCCCATTCAAAATCACAATCTTCTGGATTTCGAGAGTTATGGTGAACGATAATGGTTCTGGCGTTGCCAATTTGGCCGTCATTGTTTAGCTGCCGTCGTCAAACTCGCCGCCATGGTGAAGGTCGGTACTACACAAGAACTCATGGCTATGACCATTATGGATTCTCTAACTCAGAACATCCTCGAATGAAAGGTGCGTGCGTTGTTTTGGTTTCATAGAAGAGATTATGGTTCCTCCTATTTATATCTCTGTGATAAGTAGAATCATTAATTTATTCAATACATTGTTCAGAAACCCCAAGGAGTGAACAATTGCTGTTTTATGAAACTTCTCTGTGTAAACTATATATAAATGAAGAAACTAAGAACTAAGGTCATGCCTAAAGCAAGGGTCGGGAGATCGATCTCTAATCTCTGCTAAGTTATTGCTGAGCAAACATGTTTGAAGCCACTTCCTGAAGTGGAGAGCGTTTCTAATTTCTATACAACTGAAACTAGTTTATTTGTCTTCTCTTCTATATGTGCTGTGTCGTCCCAAGAATGCAATATCTTCCGAGGATAGATCCATTGACAGGTAATGTCGAGCTTCTCTTGACCTGAATCGAGGAGAAATGGAGATTAGGAGAGTAGTCATTCATACTCAGAAACTATGGTGAACCAATTAGTACTGACCTTCGTCGTCTGCCTTTCTGCATAGCTCCGGATAAATTAGAGGGTCCTGCTCTTGAAATCTGCCCCATAAATGAAGAATATTCATGGAAAGCTCTTCCTTTCAATGATCTCAGAGGGACTACTGACTCTAATATGCTGGAAAGTTGTCCCATTCGCTCACTGCATTCCGAAAAGCAGCAACTCCGATGGTCAGAAAGATAAGAGAAGAGTGGAAAATTTTGAAAGATACGTGTATCAGCAAGAAATTTGCAATTGCAACAGATGCACCCAGTGAATATGATAACTAGTCATCAATAGCTCAAATATATTGGGAGGATAATATTACCGTTTTAATACGTCTATATGCGTCTCTGGTTTCATATCAAAGCAGCTTCCACTGCTCGATGTAAAATCCTGCTTTATCTCGTCTACTACCAATTCTCCACCTGGTCCCATTGTGGCTGATGTAGGGACGGATCCTGCTGTAGCAATTTGGTTTGTGAAAAAGCTAAATCCTTGTTGTGCCACAATGGAAGTCATCTGTTCGAGCACAGGAGTTAAACCAGACGTGTCAAGATCTCCAGACGCGTTCATCATTGGTTCCATAGCAACCTAAAGAAGTGAACTCCACTAGTTATATATGTCTGATCTGATATATGTGGAAAAAAAAAAAAAAAATCTAGAAAGAGAGGAAGCTGAAGCGTAAATGTAATACTCACAAAGTTCAGGCATTTAGAACGCGTCAGGTCAGCCTCTGAAATTAGATTGGTTATCTGATAAGTGATGTCAAGAACTTCTGGAGCTTCTACAGGTTCTAAATCCAAGTATGGCTTCAGATCAGCATGACTCGAACAGAGTTTTTTCCATGATTCTTGCACCGAATTTCTTGAGGTATCACCCTTCGATTTTTGAGCGGTCTTGAGTGTCATACCAAAATCTATACGGCTGCATTCATCTGTTACTTGTTGCATCTTCTGGGAATTCCCTACATATTCCTTTAAACAATCGTCCATCATTGTCCCCTGAGAAGACTCTGCAATGATCTCACATGTACTCTTTAGCCAATCAAAACTCTGAAATCTGTCGATGTATATCTGTTTTGATGGGGAGTTCTGTACAACGTCTACACTCATGGACACTTCTACTCTTCCATCAAAATGACCACAAGACACCGCTCTTGGTGACAGCTCAGCTTCACCATCCATTAGAGTTTCTGGAACATATGAAGATTCTGGTACACATGATACATCAAAGGACTGGGACACCTCATTAATGCAAGAGACTTTCGATGTCTCATATTTATAACTACTTGATTCCAATATATCTGCTCTGGAAGGAACTGACGGACCAGCTCGTGGGATTCTTTCCTTTTGCATATACGGATTATATGAGGACAACGTACCATATTCTTGGACAGCTAATCCGTCGTCCTTCTGATGTCCTGAAACTGAAACCCGTATGTCACTCAGAGGTTCATCTTCGGAATCAGAGGACATCACAACATTGAGCTTCCTCCTCCTGTTTGGCCGAGAGAGAGACAGTGGCTGGTAGGAAGTGTCGCTTAGTCCAAACGGAGTATTTAAGACGTCTTCTAATTCATCATAATCCTCAAAACAAGTGTTCTGCCTAAACATGGCTGCTTTCTTGGCTTCTATGGTGTTCTTTTCTGTGCCCCGCCTCCACAATCTATCAAGAATTTTTTCGTTTTCAACCTCTTCAACGAATACTTCAACTGTGTTACAACTTTCCTCCGCCATCGATAATGATTTAGCAATCTCACTCTCCACAAACTGTGATAATTGAGAAGGAAAATCCCGTGCAACTATCTTGGGGAGCAGCACGTGACCAGCTTCATGATCAAAGCGATCTGGATCACCAGTGTTCTTCGCCTTTCTGGCTGGGTATGGGAATTTGAAATGTAAAGAGATCAAAGGTTATAAACACTATAAGTAGCTGAACATATTCACACCTAGTCTTTAACTAGTGTACCTAAAGAGACTAAAAATAATTTTCGTATGTAGTAAAAACGTCCACAATACCTCTTTTGGATTTACTCTGAAACCAAAATTGTAATTGCATGATCGCTTTCCGTATATCACCACCACTAACAATGGTCAATTGCTCTAGTGAATCAGGATTAACTCTAACCTCCTCTGCTGCACAAACCTGTGAAAAAAAAAAAATGTTAGAAGAATCCAATTAATGAAAGGATATGCATCAGAAGATATACCGAAGAAAGGTGGCTAAACAGCTCTTCGTTTGATGGCAAAGAAAAGCATATTTCAATCCTCTTCAAGTTGTCTGGTAAACCATGATTCTTGTCTGTAAATATCCATGTAATACATATGCTATCAGCATTTTAATTTTGATATGCTACAAGTGAGAAAAAATAAGTATCTTAAACATGGACGTATACTAACCATTGGCAGTCAATACCATAGGCCCTTTTGCTTTCTCAGCAATCTGCTGGATAGCAGACACGAGACCACGATCTTCAGCAAAGGAAATATCTACATCCTCGAAAAGAATTAAAGGCTTCAAGCTGGCTCTGTCATTCTGGGTATGTAATACAGCTGCCATTTGAATCACATCCTCCACCCCATTGCCATCAATACAAGAATTGGAAAGAGGTTCCAAGGACCTGACATAACAAATGATGTGATTATAAACGCATTACCCATGATTTCGCATGTACCGATAGAAGTGTAGAAAATAGCAAATCCAAGCATTCATAAATGTTGCAATTCTATGTACCTTGACAGGCTATATGACTTGAGAGCCTCCCCAAATTTCTGCCTAACAACTGTACCACTTCGGCATTCTGATGCATTAGACTAAAGACAAAAGTCAATAGGGACATTCATTTTACAGTAGCTAGAGATTAAGCAAAGGTTTCTTGCAGGATACAACACTTCAAATACATTTAGCGGAAACACGTTCATACCTCAAGGATTTTAAATCCTTGCTCCTTAGCACATGCACGAACAGCTGCAGATTTCCCACTCTGCAACACAAGCACAATCATACTCACTAACATAAGTGTCCCATACATGAACACACAGAAACCAATGTAGAAGTAAAAACTGAAAGTTCGTGGCAGAATATCTTATCACACACCCCAACTGGACCAACGATTAAGAGAACATTTTTCAGGCAGTCTTCAGCACCAAAATTTTCTGAGTCAGAATCACTTTCAGAACACTTGTAATCAGCATCTTCCGATTTCTCTTCATCACTACTCAAAAAATCTTTGCTTGGCTGAAAACCTCTCTCATGCCATTGGCACAGCCATTCATTCATTAGTTTTACAGATTCAGTATTACCACATACCTGCAAGAGCTCGGGTAAGAAAAAATATGAGAAACTTGCGTTTGCTGCTTTTCTTTAATCAAGTTATCCAAGAAGATATAAACATGCATATTCCACTACGAATGCGGTATGTTCAAATTTTCTAACCTCCGAGGCACTTCTTGGCTGGTACTTATCTACCCACAAGCTATTACGAGGCTGGCCACTGAAATCATTATAGCAAAGATTAGAAATTGAAGATCAATCATGTGTTCTGCTAGTGATATCACACCACAAAAATTACTACCTTTCTCGACATGATATGCCTTGCAGTTCATGAGAAATGTCTGCTGCACCACCAGCATGATTATACAAGTTAAGTGCTTCATGTACTTCACAATCCTAGAAAGAGTGAAGGAATTGACCATTTTGTCATGAATGGTTCCAAGAAACAAAAACCACAGACGAAAAGGAGAAGTTTTAGCTCACCACCACTTGAGCTCCGTCTAAGGAGCCAAGGTACCCGCGTTTCTCCTCCTGGTATGCTATTCCTGGAGATGCCTCTGCGATACCTTGTGATTGAGTAGCACATTGTTCAGGCTCCTCATCATCGATGATGCACACGTCAGGATGTAAAAGAGTCGGCAGTTCGTTTAGATCAAATTCCTTGGGTCGGTGTTCAAGAGAGTCCGGTTTTATTTGTTGATCAGGACTCCATGTGGTGGATATATGCTCAATGAAAGTCCAGTTCTTCCAGTCAATGGTCCGATAACAATCCTAACAAAGAGGATTTTGCTATTCAGATTGCTTATGTTAGATAACATGATCGAGGAAGTTACATTACATGTATACAGCATACCTGAAACCTCTCAAATACATGGATAGGGCCGATGGTGACGCGTTTACGTTTTCTTTGATTCTGACAAGTACCATTCTCAGCTGCTTCTTGATTTTTTTTACCTCCTTTCCAATACGAGAAAAACGGATGTATTTGCTTGCCAGCAGACATCCGCGAAATTTCCTGATTAAACAGAAACCAATAAATAGACAGACTTGAGACACAGTTTACATGAGGCCAATAAGTGTTTGAAGATACTTCACATTTGTGCTTAAACTCTGATGATGGTTTACTTACCTCAGCTCTTAACTTTGCTTCCAGCCGCAAATTGTGAACTGGAGTTGAGACATTTGCAGCAACCGTTCGATCATCAGCAGCTACAATCCCGTTTTTAGTTGCATTTTTCTTAGCCGTTGTTTTACGAGGCGACTTTCCTTTAGCCATCTTCATCGGAGAAAAAAGAAACAAACAAAAAGAGACAACTTTTACAAAATCAAGTCCCTACAAAGCTAAAAAACTGTAATTTTTACATATGCAAAATAACGATCCGACCTTTTTGGAAGCTCTGATCTTCGGAGTCCTCTCTTTCTGTTTTCTCGTCCTCTTCCCTTGGCTGCTACAGAAATCACCGTCTCCTCCGTCGCCTTCCTCTTCGCACATCCGATCTCTGGTGGACTCAATTACCTCATCCGATTTATGTGGGGCCAACGTCGACTGAACCAGCTTCCGACGGACATTCCTCCGTGGAGTCTGATCCACTTTGATCACCGTCGCAGCAACCCCGTCTCTCTCACCTGATTTGTCCATCGGGACAAATCGTCAATTAAGGGTTTTGCGAACTTGAATTTCGACAAGTCAGAGCTACGGTAGAATCTAGGGTTTTGTGTGTCAATTTGGGGATCTAAGTAAGATACTATTAAAACGTTGAAGGTTAATAAAAAAGACGATATGTCCCGATGTCGTATATAACAAAGATTGGTTTTTATTTGATAGACAAATTTGGGGGGAAGAAGATTCTGTTTCCGTTTTTCCCGCTAAACTCGATTGACCGTGTTTGGATCAAAGCTCTTTCTGCGGCTCTTTTACCTCACGAAAAAAGGTAATTGGGCTTTGAAGTGGGCCTCATTTCAGAAACCTTAATTTACCGGATTACCCTTAATCATTTAACAGAATATGGAAGGTAAATGATTTATATATAGTTTGAAAAATATGAGAAAACAAGTAATTGATGGAATATGCGAACGGACACACAAAGAGGGGCAAATCCGTCACATCAATAATATGTTATCTGCAAAATTGCGAAGCTGCCGTTGTCTTTTGTCTGCTGCTCTCACTCACTCTCAGCTCTCAACTATTTCAAACAAACAAAAAAGTTTGTAACTTTTCATCTCTCTCTCTCCTTCGAAGAGGAAGAAGAAAGATTTTTCTGGTTCTTCAAAACCCAAAGCCACTTCAAATCGAAAAATGAAGAAGAACCCAGAAAACCCCTTGTTTCTGTTTTTGATTCTAGCTTGGAGCTTAGCATCATCAGCGACTGCAAAATCCACAATAGAGCCCTGCTCAAGTAGCGACACTTGTAACTCGTTGCTCGGCTACACACTCTACACCGACCTCAAAGTCACAGAAGTCGCTTCCCTCTTCCAAGTGGACCCAGTCTCCGTCCTCCTCTCTAACTCCATCGACATCTCTTACCCCGACGTCGAGAACCACGTCCTTCCCGCAAACCTCTTCCTCAAAATCCCAATCACTTGCTCCTGTGTCGACGGAATCAGGAAATCCCTCTCCACCCATTACAAGACTCGTACTTCCGACACCCTTGGTTCCATCGCTGACTCTGTCTACGGTGGTCTTGTCTCGCCGGAGCAGATTCAGGTGGCGAATCCGGAGATTGAATCTTCTACTCCCGATGTGGGCACAAGCCTTGTCATTCCCTTGCCTTGCGCTTGCTTCAATGGTACCGACGAGTCTCTCCCGGCACTTTATCTATCTTACGTTGTGAGAGGAATCGACACAATGACTGGAATTGCCAAGAGATTCTCGACCACTGTTACGGATTTGACGAACGTGAATGCCATGGGAGCTCCTGATATCAATCCTGGAGATATCCTCGCTGTTCCATTGCTAGGTTAGATCCACACTCTCCCAGTCTCAATCTTTGTATAGGAATTTGCAACTTAGAATGTTTTCTTGTTTTGTATCAAATCCTCACAGCTTGTGGTTCAAATTTCCCCAAATACGCTACGGATTACGGATTGATCATTCCGAACGGAAGCTATGCTCTCACAGCAGGCCACTGTGTACAATGCAGCTGTTCACTCGGAAGCCGCAGGTACTGAGTTTTTTTGTTCAACTCGAATTTTGGCTAATTAGCTCATCTTTTGCGTTTGGTGTGATGCAGTATGTACTGTGAGCCTGCTTCTTTGGCAGTCTCTTGCTCTAGCATGCAATGTAGAAACAGTAAGTTCATGCTCGGGAACATCACTTCGCAGCAGAGTAGTGCTGGTTGTAAACTTACTACTTGTAGTTACAATGGTTTCGCTAACGGCACTATCTTGACCACGTAATGAGCCTTTTCTTATCGCATTTTCCCCCTGCTAATGAGTTTAAACAACACTATTTAACCAATCTCTTCTCCGGTTGGTTTTCAGGTTATCCATGTCTCTCCAACCTCGATGTCCTGGTAAGTATAATGACTCACCAATGCTTATAAGAAGAAAAAGCCCACTGAATGTAATCTTGGTCTCTTAACTGAAATGCATTTGGCAAAAACAAAAAATCTGCAGGACCTTTACAATTGACGCCGCTTCTAGCTCCACCTGATACTGTTCCAGAGGAAGTGATGTATGCACCTTCACCTTCACCTACACTTTCACCTTCACCAGAGTCTGATGGTGTTGTTAGTGGAGGATCCATAGTTGCGGCTTCACCAAGAGGATCTACGGTTCCTTCAAGCAGTTCGATTCCTGGCAATCCAGCTAATGGTCCAGCCGGGAGTATCTCTTTTGCTTCTTGCCCGTCGAGCTATTACTCGTTCGTTGTGTTTTTGATCTCCATTGCTTCTTGCTCTATTGTTTTCTTGGTTTGATGCAAGACGATCTCACCATTAGCCTTTTTTTTTTTCTTTGTCTATTTATATGAACACTAGTGATTGAATCAAATTTGTATGGATGGAAAGCCGGCTGACGGTTTATTCCGGTTTGAAATTGTACCCTACAAGAAGCTAGTATACCAAATTAAAGAGTAGCAAGACCCCTATATTGCCGATTCGTAATCATTTGTGTATGCTTGGTTTAGCTAATTTTTACTTATCTGATTCAAAATTAATCCATCAAATATTTTACGTTATTTATGAAATCTCTATATAAAAGGTGAAGGGCATCAAAGTTTTGTGAAGTGTAAGTTTATATGATGTTATGTTTTTTTCACTTCCGATGTCAGCAGTTGAGTTGGGCCTTTAATGAGGTTGTTGTTAAAAAAAAAACATAAAATAGTGTCATAGTGACATATCTTAACTTCATAATCGATACACTAACTTAACTGGTGACATACATTAAAATTCAGTTACATTTCTCGGAATTCTTCAATTCAGCTGGTACCATTTACAGCCTTGGTTTAAATATAAAGTAAACTAAGTGTGATTTATATAAAGATCTACAAAATATACTCCATATAGTTGTTTATGAATATCTTTAAACATGCGCAAAAATATATATTTAAGAAGCAAGACAACAGGGTGATGAACTGATGGCAACGAGGATGTGTGCTAGAGTAATGTGAAACATGTATGTTACTTTAAGCTTCATCGAATTTTCTAATGTGAGAGTCCTATAACACCAACTCAACTTTACTTGAATGAACTTATTCATGTGTATAGTTATGTTAAATCTCACACTATTCCTCGACAAAAATAGTTCTCGTATATATGTTTGATTTAATTTTGTTTGCGAAATAAACAAATTATATATATTACATAAATTTCCGCATAATTAGATAATAATTTTGTAACAGAGCAAAAGAAAATTGAAACATATAGTAGGATTACGTAGTTAATATATGAGCGCCCCCTGCCATAATGATGAAACTTCGTAGAAACTTCTCCTCGAGCTAGCTCATATACTATAACATTTATTATTAAGCGTGTCTAAAAATTCAATAAGTCGGCTATCACATTAAACTATTCGCCTCGAGCAAGCCCTTCATTAATTATTTTTATCTTCATATTCAACCCTATATACATTACACCTTCTTGGAAATTTCTCACGACAAAGCCGTACCATCGTACCAGTTTCTTATACATAATAAAAGAAATCTGTCTGTAGACATATCTATATATGTAATATATTCATAGGTAACTGAAGATATTGTTTTTTAATATATTTTAAGTAATGGAAGATATTGCTAGATAACATATGTAATGGTAAAGGTCATCTCCATGTTTCGTTGTTGGGAAGGTACGGAGGGAGTACGGTGCCAGTGAGGCCGCCCGGTATGGGCTAACGCTTAACCAATGTTCTTGTAAGTTTCGGAAAATAGAATAATATACTATTTGTAAACATTTGACATTATCAATGCTGACAAAATAAAAAATAAAAATTTGACATATGAGTTTAAATTGTACATTACAATTTTTCCAAATGTGGGGTATTCTAATAGTGCTACCTTGATCCATCCCAAAAAGTTAATTCTTAATAGATAGGTCATATATAGATAGGCCTATGGCCGAGGGAGATAGCTAGCTAAGAGATCATGCATCTGAAGATATGTGTACGTGTATCAGAACGCTAATCTATATGTAAGATAACTATTTTAGGAAACTGATTTTTTTTTCCAATGTGCAATCTGCAGTGTGCACCAGTACATTAGTTACATATTTCATTGGTAATTTATATTTTTCTTCTCGTCTCTGTTTTTTTTTTAGCAAAAAAATGCATAAGATTTGTTCGTATACCAACTTGACATGGAAATGTTTTAACTATTCCAACACATGGAATCACATATATTCTGTAAACCAATCTCACTCACTTATCACTATATTACAATAAGTAGCGTCATGTTTATGGATTTTTTCGTCTAAATGTAATTTAATATCGAATATAATAGAATTAACGTCTTAATTTCGGACGGATAATCGTTTATACCGGTAAAAGTAGTTGCAAAACAACGACACAAAAAAGTCCATAAAGATATGAAGTGGTAAATTAAAATTACCGTAAAATATAAATGGAAGAAGCCTCGACATGCTTTCTTTTCTTAATGCAAAGAATAATATTTTTTGCTGGAAAGCTGACAAAAATCGTCTCTCTTTGACCTTTAAGGGTTTGCTTAGGACCAAAGTGTGAAATGTCTAAGGGAAGACAAGTCTCAAGCCCCTTAAGGCTTTGTGAGAAAGTCAAGGCTGTCGCCAAAAAGAACATGCCATCTCTCAACTCTTCGATCATGTGCTCTTGCGTGTCTTAAAGTCATATAAGGTTTGTTTTGGCTTTCGCCAAAGTACACATGCTTCTTTTGAAATCATTATCTTACTTTAGTATATATCTACACACCTCCATATTATATTTTCACATGCATGCACAATATTATTGTGGTATCTAACTCTTCTTTTTATAGTATAGAGAGTCTCTTAAACCAAAACTCAGTTATAGTGATAGTTCACCTTTAGCGTGAAACTTATCTCACTTTCGACAGATGCATTAGTTATAATCAAAATCGAAAATTTACGAGTTTCCTCCCTTCTCGATATACAACTAATGAGAACAGCGATTAAAAAACATTGAGAATAAATTTTAGAACAAGCATTACATATCCTAAATACCCTTAGTTAACACTCTTAAATGTGTGACACGATCTTCAGATATTCACAGCATTAGCAAAGATAATTTTTGGTTCCACAAATCAAGACTATTGTAAATCAATTATTAATTCACCAACGACATGAAGCTATTAAGTTATAATCCTCTGATCGGTATAAATATTTCATAAATGCAATATGGAGGATTTGGATAATAGTCCTGCCACAAATATAAAAGATAGGCAAATCTAGTTGTGTAGTTTAGCTAGATTCGACATGGAGAATCTCCTCAAAGTTCACAAAACGGACTTCGTGCAATGTTTTTAAAAAGAGAACAAAGAGAAAAGTTAACATAAAGTATCGTTAGCTATGATGTGTATTGATTGAATCTACACGTAAACTTAGTTTCCCCTTTGTTGTTGGTAGCTTCTTTTTTTTTTTTTTTTTTTTGCTAAATTGTTGGTAACTTCTTTTTTTTTGCCATTTTGTTAAGTTGATATCAAAGATATATAGTACTTATTGACCATCAGTAAACTCACACCACAATCGTATACAGATTCTTTTTTTTTCAGCAATATCTCGTTTTACACCTTTTTCTGTGTGTATAAGAAGTGTTAAGAACGTATTAATAAATAAACACATGAAAGATATCGTTTTTAAAAATAAAAATAAAGTAATGAAGAGTGAGAGAAAACGCGGTTTTGTGCAGCAGTGAGACAGAGTGGAAACAGCTGTTGTCTGAAGTGATTCACTCACTTGAGTCTTTCACCAATATTGCTCTTCACTATTCGGCTGCGCGTTTCCATTTCCATTCATATCGTCTTCAACATTTATTATTATTATAAGTATCTTTTATTACAGAACAAGTACACACAATTTTTTTTGCTTAATTGTTTAGATCTTATTTTTAATAAGAGTTTAGGTTTTATTTTAGTTTATCGTTTTTTGTGAGACCTAACATGTGTTACTTCACGAAGCTGCCTCCCCGTGCCTCTTCATATCAGAATCCTATGTATTTTCTTTATTACATATTCCCTTTTGGGTTATTATTTCTTTATTAACTTCATCTATCAATCATTCTTCTTTTTTCTTAAAAACAAATTTTACAATTGAACCTATAGTCAATCTAATAGATAACTACCAAAACATATTATAGACTATAGAGTAAAGATCATCATGGTGTGAAAAAGTTACGTGAAGAAAGAAGTTATGTCAATTAGTATATTATAGAGCAAAGACCATCATGGCTTGGTAAATGGGTCGGAGGTTAAACAATCTCCGAACTAATTAGCATTTTTCTGCATGTTGTGTTAATTATGTTGATTAAAGCATAATGTTAATTAAAACAGAAATCAGAATGTAATCAATTAACTCGTTTAATGACCAACGAGCAGGTCTGATGAGTCAGTTTCTTCGAAAGATCGTAGGATTTTGACACATATAAAAACGTAGCTGTAATTTGCATTTCCGGAAAGTGATAGCAATAAGTCATCAACATGAAAACTTCATTTCCCTTTTACAAATAAAAACCTCAGTTTTATTAAATGTAATCCTCGATTTCCTCATCTAGTGGATTCCGTACAGCTAGCTGTACACTCGTCTTTTTTTTTTTTTTCCCAAACAATGTTACGCTAGTATATTTTAATCTGATATGTCTAACAAAACTATAAGAAGGTCTAAATCCGATAGTTACTTTCGAAGTTTAATCAATTTCAAACATTAGGAATAAATCTTCATCCATAAAATTATTCACATTAAAAATTATTAATAAAATTTTATCTTCAAAATATTTTTAATTAAAATAAAAAACACGAAGTAAAATAGAATTACGGTTTTATTTTAATAAAGTAAAAAATGTAATTTTGATATTATCAAATAAATTATTAATACTGAATTAAATTGATAACTAATTAAAAATAAATAAATGTTGACCATTGTAACGTATATTACGGTAATTTTGTATATATTCATGTTTTTTTTTTTCATGTAACTATATATTTAACCTTTAAACGTAAAACCAAAAGAATTTCAAAATCAAATTCTTATATTAACTAGGATATATATATATATATATATAGCCATATAGGAATGAAATTATACAAATATAAGAAACAAAATCTGACATATCCATTTGTGATTATGCGGGTGAAAAAAAAAATACTAATAAAGAAACACCTGTCATGCACCAAAAACGTCACATTCATACACAAATATCATACTATTTCGTTTGACCAATTTATAATTTATAAAATAAACCATTATTGTCTCCTTCTCTCGGTTTCCCCCCAAATCAATCCATTGCTATATATAATCTCCTATCCTCAACATTATTTCTCATCCAAAATACTTTTCTTACATTAACATTTACATCAAACATTCCAATCAAACACAAAATTCTCATACAACATGGTGAAACAAGAACTTAAGATACAAGCTACCACTTCCTCATCGTCACTGTCTCAATCTTCTTCTTCCTCGTTGACATTACATCATCAATCTTGTAAGAACAAGATAAAGAAATACAAAGGAGTGAGGATGAGAAGCTGGGGATCATGGGTTTCTGAGATTAGGGCACCAAATCAAAAGACAAGAATCTGGTTAGGTTCTTACTCAACCGCAGAAGCAGCTGCTAGGGCTTACGACGCTGCTCTCTTGTGTCTTAAAGGCCCTAAAGCCAATCTCAACTTCCCACACATCACTACTACTTCTCCATTTCTTATTGGCATCGATGAAAAGACCCTTTTGTCCCCTAAATCCATCCAAAAGCTCGCCGCTCAAGCCGCTAACTTCATCTCTTCTGACGCTTTTGCCCCTCCTTCCTCCTCCAATGATGATGATGATGGTCTCCATCACCATCCATCTCCTTCTTCTTCAGCTGCGTCTTCTCCGCCAGATTATCATCATAATGATGATGACTTAGTATCGTTGATGGGTTCATTCGTGGATGAACATGTGTCTTTGATGGATTCATCATGGTATGATCATAATGAGATGTTCTTCACTAACGGATCAGCTTTTGATTATTCTCCACAATTAATTAGCTCGAAGACAACGATGGATGACTTCTACGACGATGCTGATATTCAGCTATGGAGTTTCAGTTGATCGCACGGTCCATGTTATTCTAAGAAACACTTTTAATTCACATTATTTCATTCAATTTATTCTTTTAAATTTATCAAATTTTGTTTTTTTTGGTACGCAAATAAGTAGTAAAGAATATGTATATATATATACATATTAAATATACGCACACTAATTCAAGAAGATCACATGAACAGGAGGTCTTTTTTGTCACTTCTTGACTTTTTCATGTGTTTTTATTTCTCCAGATTATTTTATAACACTTGTAATGGGGGCCCCACTTCTAAGTTAGTATATAATATAAGTAGTACTTTACTACTTATTTATAAATCATGTAATTCCCAACCATTTCTTCTGTAAAATAAAGAATTTAGCTGACGTGAAAACCAACCAAAAACAAGTACGGTACCTTTTTAAATTTATAAGTTGTAAACCCGATGATACATGACACGACCACTAACTAGTATCAAATTTCCAAGAGTAATTAGAAAACGTAATTTTTTTGCTCTTAAACCATGTGGTTAGAAATGATTTTTTTAATATAATTACTGCACGTAACTAAATACCGTTTATTTCTTTTTAACAAAAACAAATACAGTTTCTTTATACACTTGGTTAATACGTTACATTTTTTTAGTTGCAACATACGATTGGCAGCAATTCTCATTTTTGTAACATTCAGAGCAATATCTTTATTCACCTCTCTTTTTATAAACACCAAAAGGATATGCTCTCTGAAAAAATCATACAGCTCCTCAGTATTTTGATTGTCTTTATAAAAATTCATATCCGTCAACAATTCGGGTTACACCTTGTTAATTAACAACTTAAGTATATACAGTACACAGGTATAGTTTCACCTATTCGTGGCAGTATAACTTTTTCCCAGTTTATATATCTCTATCTTTTCTGTAAAAGTAAAATTAGTATTTAGTAAACAAAATATGACTCTCGTAAAGAAAAAATGTAAGAACAAACAATCCAGAAGATTGGGTTTATAATTGGGAAACTTTTGAAATCTTGCTTCGATTGGGTTTATTCTATGTGGGCTTCTACGCTATTTAATTACTGTCGTCCTTTCGTGAACATTTCGTGGGCTTCGAAGTTGTGAGCTGATACTGTTGATGAAAATAATAAACTTATAATGTATTTTAGCATAAATCACTGGATGCGCAGTGTCGCGGGGAAAGTTAGTTGACCAATATGCTTCGGGTCAAACAATGAACCCCATTGGACAAACAATTACATCTAGTCCCTCAATTAATTTGATTAAAAATATATCAATACGTGAGTTTATTAATAATAAAAAGCCATCAGAATTATTAGTATGATGCCTTTACACGTTGCATGTAATAAACTTCGTAATAAACGAGGCCATAAACATGCATGTCTTATGGAATGATTTAAGTAAATAAAAGCAAAAACAAATGATTAATAGTAATGCGAAATATTTTCTTCTCATCCACAAATATTCTTAATTATTTAGTAAATCGCTATAATCAATAGTCTAAATAATTAATGGATTACATGCAATGATACGGATTATTGGCAGTGTGTATATGTCGTATATTGAATAGCATGGCAGCCTTAATCTGTTGTCGACCAATCAAAGAATTAAATGACGTGTACGTGAGTAAATATCTCAATTATTTCAATAAATGCTTTTTACTCATAGGTCATAGCTATCGAGCAAAATTTAATGCGAATTGATTTTCATTTGTAGGACACAGTACATTTTCTGTTTATAGAGCTTGAAAATTGGACCAACTGTTTTTTTTCTTAGAGCAATTTTGCATGTTGAGTGGTTAGAGAAGACTTCAAAGTTTGAAAGTCCAAACATTTTTGAGTCAAAGTGTCGATGTAAGCATTATCATGACATTCTTGCCTTAGCGTACCGATTGTCTGATTATTATATACATATAGTTTAAAATATTTCGAGACGTATTTTATATACAGGACTGCTTCTACAAACTTGAGACTAGAATGGTTTGTTTTAGTTGACAAAAAAAAAATGGTTTGTTTTAAATTAAGCATGAGCTAGGTGTGGATTAGTGTTAACGATTTTCTTACAACAGAAATTCGATAATCCTAATTTTTAAAAAGTTCTTGACTGAATAACTATATACGTGTATTTATTTTAAATAAATATAGATATTAATAGCATAATTGGCAACATGCCATTGCTAACGTATCAAGTATGCATGTGTATAAAAGTTATACAAAAACAAATGTATATACTAATAATATACGTATAAGAAAGGATAAGGATAATATATATAAAACAATAATTAAAATAATATATGGAGCGATGGTTAATGGTTATGATGATGACACATGCATGGCTAGCTTCTTCAACAATTTATTAACGAGGCATGCTTTGGACGTGTTTTTGCCGTAATCAACTTTTCTTTATTTAAGTTTCAATGTTGATATCATGACGACAAGCTGACTATAAATAGTTTAAACTTTATTATATGCTTTTCATATGATCATATCCAAAATAAGATTGGATATAACTTGAAAGTATCAACGTACGAATGACTCGAGATGCTTAGCTATCAATATATATATTTCGATTGTGCTTCAACTGAAAAATCAGTGGAGTACATAAGATGACGCATTCAGATTGAATTGGCTCGTACACTCAAGAATGTCGTTTTTAAATTTTTAATATCAAAATTACCAACTTATTTATTCCTTTGGCCAACCATATAACTGCTCTATTGTTTTACAATTAAAAACATGAATATGTATAAACTAAACTTTTATTTAATTTCAATATAATTATAGTTAAAAAATAGTGAAGTAGTATTTAAAATAAGGTTTACACTTTACAATCGTTATGCGATTGAAACAGTTATGTGGTAAGTGTGCAGTCATTAAGTGATGATAAGGTACAGTTTGTACATGACTACATGTAACAATATTCAAGCTAAAATTTAGAAATGCAAAAATATTTAATGCGTTCACCTAATACATGCATAATATGAAGAGAGTTTCCAAGAAGTTTTGAATTGTTTTAACTAGTTTGGTCAGACCACTTACAGTAGCAGACCATAGCGATCCATTGATTTTTAGGTGTTTTACTTGATATGGCTACTATCTAGCTTACGTTGACAAGTCTGGGTTCAAAGAATCTTCCTTTTTTTTTAGTCATAGTAATAATATTAATATATTATGAGATCAAATAAAGTACGAAAGGAAACACAGATTCCGATATTAAAATTGCGATTAATCAAACTAAAAAAAAATCTATATGTCAGTGATTCGGATCAATATCAAAACATCAATCAATCATCCACATAAAATTTGTACAAAACAAGAGGAACAGAACATGACTTCTAATACATACATCTACATTCTTAGTTTAAAAGAAAACTTCCATAGTAAAGCTTCTCATAATTTCAAGCTCACCAGGGCTACAATAAAAAGAACCCTCCAAACAAAAAAAAAAAGTTGACTTTTATTTTGTTAATGTCATTTTTTACTTTATCATTTTTAATTTTCACAAAGTTTACCATCCATCTGATTCTGAACGGCTTTCACAGCTGCAACTCTCGCAGCCGTCGCAGCTTTGTTAGCCGCAGCTACAGCTCGCATCACCTGCTCATCGACCCGTCTCTGATTTACGCCTTTTTTCGCCATCTCTCGAGCACTCTGCAATTTATTACCAAAGATAAAACTGTTAAAAATCTTTGAATCAAAACAATGTTTGACTTTCCTTACTAAAGTTTCACCCTTTAGATCCAAAACAAAACTATTTTGAATATATGGCAAAACTAAAGCCGCTTTCTTGGTTAAGTATAAAAAAAGTTTCATCCTTTCGGTGTTATATATGTACATATATATACCTGAACCGCTTTATAAACCGGGCCGGTTTCAGACGGAAGCCGGTTAACGAGGTTACCACCATCCCATTCACCGCATTTTGTATCTCCGGTTCTAAATCCATACGTGCCATAGCCTTGCTTTCGACCTTCGTACCAAGCTCCTTCGTAATAGTGACCATTAGCGAAATGGTAAACACCGAATCCATGGATCTTGTCTCCAAAATACTCTCCTGCGTACTTATCTCCATTTCTACACGGAACATACAAAACTTTATAGTTCAGAAAAAAAAAACAGAGAGATCTGTTATGTAATAAAAATACTTTTTGTTTTTTTTTTACCTGAAATGGTAAGATCCAAGTCCATGTTTGACACCAAACTTGAATTCTCCAACATAAGAGCTTCCATCAGCACAGGTTTGAACACCAGAGCCATGGCTTTGACCGTTGAACCATTCGCCGGAGTAAGAATCTCCGGTGTAAAACCAGTAAACTCCGTAGCCATGTCTCAGTCCTTGCTTGTACTGTCCTTTGTACTTGCTTCCTTTAGACCAACACTCGATTCCATAGCCGTCGTATCTTCCATTGATCCAATCTCCTTCGTATCTTCCGTTTACGAAATAGTAGTAAACTCCACTTCCGTTGCATCTTCCTCTGTGAAACTCCCCTTCGTAGAAGTCTCCATTGCTGAAGAATTGTACTCCTTCTCTCACGAACAGTCTCTCTTCTTCCTCTTCTCTCTGAGTTTTGATCGGTTCCGGATTCGAATCGCCGATGTACCATTGAACCGGTTTCGGTCTGTGTTTGACTCGGAAACCTAGTTTTTTCCTGGTTTCTCTGAGTGCGATTACGGTTTGGTTGATAACTGCCATGTTCCGCGATGCGAAGAACAGAGCGACGGCGACGAAGATCAAACCGAGTAGCAGACTCTCCGACGTGAGAACCCCGCCGGTTTGGGAGAAGAAGAAGAACAGTAAGAAAGACGTGAGGCTGAGGAAAGAGAGGGAAGCGAGTGTGAAGGCGAGGCCCGGTTTGATTCGGACTGACCCGGTTCGTTTAGTTGAACCGAATGATTTAGATTGTTTCCTTCTTCTCCTCTGCTTCTCCTCTTTCTCACCGGCTTCCAGATCCTGGTGAGAGGTTTGGTTGAAGTCACATTCGGTGATTGAAGAGAGGCTGTGAATCGTCGGAGATGATCTCAGCAACGACGATTGAGTCCTCGACAATTTGCCGTGGCTCATCTCTCCCTCCGATGATTAAAAAAAATAGAAAAAGGTTTCGAGAGACTGATGATCACCACTTTCTTCCTCGATTTCGTCGGCCAAATGTTAGACGGAAATACGTTAACCACCACTGCACCACCGTGCCGAGCATCGCAAACGGAGAAGAATAGTGAAAGATCTCAAACTCAAGATAAAACTAGTTCTCGTCAAGTTAATGGCGAAGCCAAAAGGAAGAAGAAGCTCACTTTGCTTAAAGAGAGAAGGCTTTGGAGCCGGTTTGGGTTTATTTTAAGAGTCAAAAAAAAGAAAAAAAAATGAGAGTTAGATTCAATACTGACCGTTAGATTAAAATCTGACGGTTGATTGGGGAAAGCAAAGAAGCGTAGCCGTTGGATCCTGAGTAAGGGGAAGAAGAAGTCCTGGTTTTGACGGGAATATTAGGAAGGGGGCGCTTTTTAGCTTTACTGTTGCAGGCCGGCACGTGCCACCACACACATCTATTATTATTATTCAAAAACAATAGAATTTAATAATTTAGTTAACTTTTCGTTTTTAAAACTTGAAATTTTGCTGAACGATATCTCTGCTTTTGTGGGGAATTTTCTATATTAACATAACAGTTGGTCTGGACTTGAAAAGAATATTTATAAATTTTAGTCTATATTTATAGTAAGTCTTACTTCATTTTTATTTATTTAAAAGCGTACGGTACCATAAACTACAATGAGTCGTGTGCAAAATCAACGATTCATATCGGGTATAGTTGGTGAAAACTGTATAGTGTAGATAATCTACCAAATCGGACGGTCGAAATGAATTACTTGATACGGAAATAAATATATCAATAAAGTGAAGAAACACGAAAAAATGGGTTTGGATCAAATTGTGAATGAAAACAAACATATCACCAAACATCCTCGCATGGTGCACTCCGCATTAGTAGGCCTCTCGTATTTTCTTTTCTAATAAACTCACATGTGATAATAGTTATATAATGCAAGTAATTATATTCACATTTAGTATGATATTCTACTAGAAAAAAAAAACTAGTTTATCTCTGAAAACATTAGTAATCTTGGTATTTGGCAATGATGAGATTCGGAACTTGAGGTAGTTAACATAAATAGTCCAACAACCTAAATCATATTATGAGACATTTAATTATTTTTCTTAATGGCGACAATCTTAAGCTAATGACTCTTGATTTAATATGTTTTTTTAGTATTTGATTAATTAAGCTAACATCGCTTTCACCGAGATTTAAAAGTCTAAGTTCTAAATGCATTCAATTACGTTTTAAACTTTCGGCATAAGAAAGATAAACCCGACCCAAAAAAAAAAGACAATAATCACATCAATTTCATACTTTCAGAGAATATTCAACTATGAAGACTTGGGAAGACTAATTAAACAAAGCAAATAAACACATGAGAAGAAAACAATGCCTACTACTTTAACATTTAATAAATGTGAACTTACTTTATTAGCTTTGATTTACTGAATCAAAGTCTATTTTCACTTATCAAATGGAACAGAAGAAGTACAAACACAACAACATAAAAATAAGTTCTGATTCAAAGTTTCAAACTTCAGACTATTCTCTTGAGCTTCAGCTTCATCCTCTCAACTGCACTACGCAACGTCTCTTCGTCTTTACAGAACGTAAACCTAACCAAATTCTTGCCTTCTTCCGGATTCAAATAAAAGACGCTCGTGGGGATCGCAACGACCCCAACTTCTTTGATAAGGTACTCACAGAAGGCGACATCGTTCTCCATTCCAAATGGCGTGTGATCCACAACCACAAAGTAAGTCCCACTCGATGGGAACACTTCAAACCCGACTTCCTTTAAACCCTTCACCAGAATCTCCTTTTTCGCATTGTAATCTCTTTTTAGCTCTGTGAAGTAAGACTCTGGTGCCTTGAGAGCTGCAACAGCTGCGGATTGCATTGGCGTTGATGTGGCGAATGTGAGGTAAGAATGTGCTTGTCGTATCCCCCAAGTTAGATGAGGCGGTGCAATGGCCCAACCGATCTTCCACCCGGTTAAGGAGAAAGTCTTTCCCAGAGAATTCATGGTCACTGTTCTTTCGTACATACCGGGAAGAGAAGCTATGGAAATGTGATCCATTTCAAACGAAAGCTTATCGTACACTTCATCAGAGAACACAAGCACATCATTTTCAATGCAGAGTGATGCAATGGTTTCAAGCTCCTCTCTTGTGAACATTTTCCCAGTTGGGTTGTGCGGAGTGTTCATGAGGATGGCTCTGGTCTTGTTAGAAACCGCAGCTTTCAGCTCTTCCAAAGGGATGGAGAAGTCCGGTGGGCGTAAAGTGATTCCTTTTACTTTAGCACCAGCCATAGAGAGTGTCGCTTCGTAGGAATCATAAAAAGGTGCAAAGAGAATGACTTCGTCTCCAGGGTTTATCAAACCCAACATAGCTGCAGCTATGGCTTCTGTGCAGCCAGATGTAACAGTGACTTCTTTCTCCGGATCAACAACAAGACCAGTATCTTCACGAAACCGCGCAGCTATTGCAGAGTTGAGCTCGGGAAGGCCGTGTCCACGAGCATACTGGTTTTTACCGTCTTTAATGGCTTGGATCGCAGCTTCTTTGACGAAATCAGGACCATCGAAATTAGGGAAGCCTTGGCCTAAGTTGATTGCTCCGTGTTTGTTAGCCAACGTGCTCATTTGTGTGAAAATCGTAGTCTTGAACTTCTCTAATCGTTTCGCCACCTAAAGAAATCAGGTTCAGGAATGTTTAGAACAAAGTACAGTCTGTTAAAAGGCTCTCACTGCTTTACTAATATCTCAAACAAGAAGGCCAAAACTACAAAATTATGAAGCTTTAATGCATAGAAGAAGAGATCAGTAACGTAAGCCAATGTTTAGTTGTTTACCCTAAGATCTAGCTAACTGGCAATTAAGCAAAACCCATATAACAAAAGCTTATTTGAGTCAAAGATGAAAACTTGGATTGATCGATGATAAGGGCAAAGTGCAAAACTTTAAAAGGCATCGTGGGACCGTAACGCATGAACAAAGTGGAAATCCAAATCGGACAAATCCAAAAACTTGAAATCATTTCGCATAGAGGAAAAAACAAAACATCAAATTGACAGAACAGCAGCTTCCAATGTTGCAAAAGCAGTGCCCAAACAATAGGAATGCAAAGTCAAATCTTCTGAACACGAGAATCGAAGCATGCCTTTTTCATCATTTTGATTAACCCAACAAGAAGATATCACTTAGAAAGCAGAGACCCCACGAAATAGAGAGAAATGATTCACCTGGACGGGTTTCTGAGTTTGCTGAGTCGACTCGTTCTGGGTCGAAATCGTGGCCATGGTAGCTCCGATTCGAGGGTTGATCGAGGCTAGTGATTTCACGGAGCTTCTGGAAAATGGGAGAAGAGAGGATCTGAAGCTAAATTGTCTGAGCATCACACCATGTGTGTCCAGGTACATTGACTTCGCATTTGCTTTTTAGGGCTTTTTGATTCGCTCGAATTTTAGGAACTTTCCTAAGTCGCAAGTCGCAGCAGCAACTTTTGACAACACTACAATTTTTTGTTTTTTTTTTTTTTCATTTTTGACGTCAGTGGGCTTTTACAACACGACTCATGATTCGTGGGCCAAGCAACACAACATTGACTCAGAAAAAACAAGGAATCAGTAAAAATGAATAGGTAAAGAGACATGTTGTAACTTCTTTTAGCAGAGATTTGTTTTCTCTTTCAATGGAACAATACAAGTAAAAAAGTTTTTGATGATTTCGTCAACCCAAAACTAAAACATATTGGGAAAGCGAAATTCATGAAACCAAAAGAAAAGAAAAAGAAATAGAAACACATTTTGTAACACAACTTGCGAACCAATGAGGTTCCCAACCGAACCAAAAACAACGGCAAGTCCCCCACATTGATATCTATGTATCTATATCATCCAACTATGGTCGTCCGACATGATTTTTTTGTTTTCTTGCAGCAACTGTAACGTGAAAAAATATACAACAGCTGCTATAATAACCTTGCCATCTTCAGAGATCTCTTTGCTCCAATCATCTATAATATGAAGTCATGTAGAGTCTTGCTCCTATGTCGAGCGGACCGTCATCTCCACCAACAGCGTGAAGAACCACAGGAATGGTCGAGAAAAGCTGGACGGTCATAGGAAAAACCGCAGGGGCAACCTCGTCTTTCTGCTCGGTGTCGGTAACAGACATTGCACTGCATTTAGCAACGCATAGGTCACAAGGACTCACCACATAAGCAACATCTTTCAAGGGCTTGAAGTAGCCTCTTCCACCTCTTTTGAAATCGATTTTATCAAGGATTAAGGTTGATGTTGCCTCTAGCCAGTCTGCACACAAGCCTTCAATTCGGTCGTAGTATATTCTCCGCTCAATCTGTAACATCAACGATGATAAGAAGAGTTACATAGATTGTAAAATGCGATTTAGATAATTTGATAGATGGCAAATGAATCAGTAGAGAGACTTACGCCAAGCTTGCTAATGTAAATAGTCATAAACATTGGTCCCAAGTTCATTACTCTAGCTTCGCATGGAAAAACCTGCAAAGAAGTAGAATGAGATTTATTAACAACCATAAACATAAGCAGCCTTATGATGCAAAAGTTTATAATTTTACTTGCCTTTTTGCTCTTCAGAACACACCAAGTGTAGAGTTTATCACACGCATCTTTGACTCTTCGAGACGCCAGCTTTCTCTCATTGCAATAAGAAGCGATGTCAGAAAGTTTTCCAGTGGAGGGAAGACCATGTTTTAGACCAGCGGCCGATAATGCTTCTTTGCCCTCCAGAGATTCTATGGCATCTTTATCGAAATGAACTCCAGTGAAGCAGCTTCTCATTTCATCAACTGATCTTTGCTTTTGCTTTAAGAAACACTCCTCAGCTTCAAGAGCAGCCGCTACGGCACGGTGAACAACTATGTCGGGGTACCGTCGAAGAGGAGATGTAAAGTGAGTGTAGAGAGGAACAGCTAGTGCGTAGTGTCCCCACTCAGCAACATTATCCTTCAAATTCCCAGTGCAGAAGTAAGACGCAGACTGCATTGGTTTCATAGCATAATTGTTGAGAATGTCAACAAAAACTGAGTCATCCCTGAGGTTTTCCGTGATTTTCTCTAATGACTCATGAAATCGGCCAGAAGAAGAACCGTCCAACTCCATACCATGCTTTGAACAAAAGGCTTCAAATTCTTTGAGCTTGCGAAGATTAGGTTCTGGATGCCTCCGGAGCAATGCACTGTCAGGGTAAGCTCGAGAAATCACCTCAGCCGCTGTCATATTTGCCAAAAGCATGAACTCCTCAACAAGAAGATTTGAAGCCTTTGTAGAGTACAACACAAATTCATACGGAACTCCATGTTCATCAAAGAGGAAAGAGGGTTTCGAATTCTCCAGCTGCAAAGCCCCATTTCTAAACCTTTTTCGCCTTAAAATGGTGGAAATCTCACTAAGCTGTTTGACAGATCTAATTACATCATTCCACTCGAAAGGTCCGTGCAAAGCAGGCCAGCCATTCGCTGCAACATCATTCTTCCCATCTATAATATCTTGAGCATGGTCATACGAAAGCTTGCAGCACGACCGTATAACAGTACGACCAATCCAGCGATCTGTCACATCGCCCTCTCTATTTAAATCCAAGAAGATAGAAAAAGCAAGCCTATCAACTCCTGGATTTAGTGAACCTATGTCTTCCGACAATAATGGAGGCAACATTGGTATTTTTCTCCGCAGCATGTAAACACTTGTCGACCTAAACTGAGCTTCTGTGTCAAGGGCAGTATCTGGTAAAACAAAGTGGGAGACATCAGCAATGTGAACACCGACTCTTAAAAAACCGCCGGGTAAACTTTGCACTGATAGAGCATCATCAAGGTCTGTAGCCGTCGAGGGGTCGATGGTGAATACACACAGGTCTCTCAGATCTTTTCTACGTTGGACCTCTTCTTCTGGTACTTCCCAAGGAGCACGTGGAAGGATAGCAAGCGAGCCAGGAGAAAAATCAGAATCGCAAACCGAGTTCTGATATAAGATCGCATTGATCTGGGGCTCCAATTCACTGCCTCGGCCAAACATATGAGTAATCTGAGCTAAGGGAAACTGACTCCCTTCGCTCCAGTCCACAATTTGGGCAGCAACCAGCTCTGCCTCAAGAGTTGGATCCGTACTCTCAAGTCTTGCTCTAATGCTTCCAGGTAAGACATGGAAGGGGACAATCAATTTAGCAAACCTGGGGTCTGCAGGCATCAGTTGGACGTAACCATCATCAGAGAGAGACGGAGGAGACTTGCTCGTTTTTGCATTACCTTCCTCGTAATGAATCCATCGCTTCACATCTAGCAAGCCAACAATAGAATCTCTTACAGATGATTTCTCAACAACAGCAACTACTTGTCCAGTTGGTCGTTTGTTGGGGAAGGAACTAAGGATGGCGCATAGCTTCTCAACCGCACTGCTATATCCGTTCTGCTCACTAGAAGAATTAACTAAACATGAATCCAACAATTGTGTACAGCTGCGGCTAACACAGTTTCTAGCTCCCTGTCCTAAAACTGAAGATTTGTTTGTCAAGAGACCATCTTCAAAACCTTCCACCACACCAGCAGCATTTTTCTGTTGAGCATTCAACTCGCCTCTTCCTAAATAGCTAACAGGCTCATCTTTTTCTGGGGGACTGTTCGTTTCTTCAGGCTCGGGGACATTTTCCCTAACATATCCTTTCATCTTCGGCCACAGTGAGAACGGATCCAATTTAATAGCAACTGTATCTCCTTCAACCTACATACAGAAACACAAGTATGAACTTGAAAAAAAAAAACCCTCTCCAGCATGATGAGATAAACATAAGTCAAGAAGCTTGATGAGAAAAGTAAACAAAACTTACTGCTCTATTTTGGCTAACATTTCCATTGATTAGAATATCTGTAGGGACTCCATCGATCTTACAGTAAGCCTTCAAAGGACAAAAAAAGAAAAGGAATTCAAATTGAGGAGAAGAAACCTACGGATAGAAACAATAAACCTCATGGAAAATCAGATGTTACTTCTAACCTCACTGCGGTTATGAGCATTCACCCGAAACAGTGCCTTAAAAGCTTCACCCTTCTACAAAGATGCACACAAGAGAAGACAGCTATTATTCCCTCAACTTAAATTATTATTTTCCAGAAGAAAAAAATGATAAAGAGATCATCTCAGACAAACCTCTATAGCTTCGTTGACAGCATCTCGAGACCAGTACGAAGAAAAGATCTTTCGCTGTGAGGAACCTTCAATCTGCTGTAACAAGTCACCGACCACTGTAGGAGACTGCTCACAGTCCCTAGCTTCAGGGCACGACTTGGACAAGAGTTGTTTACTGATTTCAGGAGAATGTGCAGAGCTCTCGAGACGCATAGGCGGCATAGAATTGAAAGCAACATTAGACGCTCTCGTTAACTCACTGGGATTATCCAACTCTGATCTCTGCTGCTTCGAGGAAGTACAATCTCTTGCTTTGCTCCCACTTGTTCCACCATCTGATGACTCTACATGGATGTCTTCTATTACACAACAAACTACTGTTCCAAAGCAACAAACATTCAAACTAACATCCGATTTCATTACATATAACAAACTTCTCAATCTTAAACAGTTGCATTGTGAGATCAAAGGCTAGTAATAAGTTCAAGAACTGAATGAAGTTCGAATCTATAAAACTAATCAAAATCTATCATTTACCTGAGCTGTTCTTAGATCGACGACTAGTTCTGCGTTTCTTCTTCTTATCCTTGTCACCGTTTTCGATTCGTTCACCACCTTTAACTAATTGTTCCGACGAAGCACTCTTCATGGATTCAAAAGTATATAAACTCCGATGATTTCTGAGTATAAAGAAAAAAAAAGAATCTACAAGCTAAAATCCTCCGATCAGATTAAAAATTTAAGAAACGGAAGAAAGAGAGAAAAAAATAAAAGAAAAAAGGAAAATATGAGGTAGAAATCTCGAGCTCGCGACGATGAGGTGAAGGAGAAGATGGATCTTAATGAGCTGAAATTGCGAATTAAAGAAGAAGAAAAGATTATTGGTTGGCCAAAGAGAGAAAACGACCGTGATGATTGGTCGGCGGATTGCGCCGACTGTTGTTAGCTTTTCCTTTTCTTTTTTTTTCTTTTTCTCTTCGTTTTTTTTTTGTCTTCTACTATTTTATACAGAGCTTGAGTGGGTATACCTCATCGTAAGACACGTGTATTTAGAAAATTCATCGGACGGCTATTGAGCTACGCACTCTTTTTTTATTATAGTAGGTAATTTACTAATTTGAGGGCTTCTTTTCATCTACCACTTTTATTCTTTTAGTTTTCGCATTTCTATCCCAAGTATCTTGAAATTAGTTTTAGACCCCCTTATCTATCAGTGGAGGGGACACATTTATTAACTAGAGAGGACCGAAACTTAAATTCAATTATACATAAGATATTCAATACAATAGATCGAAATACTAAATAGATAAAAATATTATATGTAAATGCATGGCCACAGTGATCAAGCTCTATGCATAATTATCCAACGTTAACTAGATACCACACACACACATCGTAATCCGTGTTTAGTATCCAGGACACTTTACACCCTTAAATGAGCAAACACGATTCATCATATCCTTACTATTTGAATTGACATTGAACATCCCATTGCTTTTAGCATCGACGCATATATTGCCGCAAACTTCCTTGCATATCTCTAGAGTAATTCTTGGATGTCTCATACAAAAGTTTGGGATGCATTGCCTTACGCAATTATCTACTGCCTTGTTCGAATGAGATGTGTGTACCAAAAACATCATCATGAACATAGCAACAATCATCATGACGCTGCATGTTTTCTTCGACATTTGAGACATATATAGACGATGAGTGTTGTAGCGTCTCAAGAATATTGGTCTTTGTGATAGAGTTAATAAATTGGTGGATAATGTGATTGAAATGTTTATCAGCTCTGGCTAATTTATATATTAAGGTTGTTTTCTCTGTTTTAGAAATTGGTTTTACTGTTCTAAAGTTGGTTTTTGTTGTTTCTATATTGTTTTAGTTTTGGGCCAGTAAGTGACTATTATACCAAACTGTAATGGAACTCGTTCTCAAACAGTGTATTTGTGTTGAACTAATAACAAATCATCGTTACAAATTTACGATTATGAACCAACAAGAATTTAATTTACCAATAAGAAAGATAAAAACAAATCAAGAAGAAACTTTTTGTATTCTTTGGAAAGTCTTTTAGCCAGAACGAAACGGTCGTGATATCGTGAAACCCAGGCCCATTAACACGATTTAGAATTTGATTTTCAAATTGGACCCTAATTATTTTAATGCTTCATTTTAAGCGAAGCCGTTGAATTGGACCCAAATTATTGCATGTTTCAATTTAAACGAACAACCATCAACCAATATTTGAAATTTACCAAAGTATGACATGTAAGAGTGAACTGGCGTCATTTGATTTTACTTTGTGAATATTTAATAATTTTAGATATAGTTTCAACTATTAATTTTATTTTACGCTTTTTACAAAAAAAATTTTCTCTGATGATCCAATTCATTTTTAGAAAAATATGCACTATTGCAAATTTTGATAACTGGTTATCTATTCCATTATATTTTGAATAGATATTGTCTAATAATTTTAAATTTTTTAATATTTCTTCTTAAATTTTTTAATATTTTACTTTTAATTGTGTCTAATATCATCAATCTCAGTGTCAATTCGAGACAACTGTGTATCAAACAAGACTTACAAAAGAAAAGGAACATATATGCTATATACACACATAATATATATGTATATATCAAAGCATAAGCTTACAAGTAGTCATGCACAATTATGAAAAACCCTCCAACGCATAAGCTTACAAATCTGTCATGTGTATACCCATCGTTTGTCTTTCTTTTTTTTGGTGAAACCTACTTTAATATAATTTTTAAAGATTTCTTTTGTAACTAGGATATATTATTATTATATGCTGAAGTTCAAACATATACATGAATCATGTAAAACCTGTATACTCTTGCCAATTATAATATCTACAATGACCAAATAAAATATTGAAATGAAGTTTTATAGTTGGTGAGATTTTAATTTTGATCTAAAATTATTCACAGTTTGAAAATTGCACCACTAAACACCACTGCACAGTTAAAGTTAGAATGTTCTGGTTCGGATAACACAAATGTAATTAGCCTCTGGTTACGTTTATTTATAGATTCAATCATTTAACTCGTCATAGATTTATTTTACATCAGCTTTATAGTTTTCTGTTGTCGTTATTTTATTTGTAGAATTAGTTTTATATGTTACCAATTACGATTGACAAATAATATTTGAATCTAGAAACTGGCTGATGATCCCACTGAAAAGATAAAAACGAAAGCCATCTAAAATTTGCCATGTGAAATGTAGCTTTTTCTCTGAAATTTAGGGTGTCGAAAACAATTAAAAAGGTGATATATATCGAAGATGATTTTTTTTTATCAGGACCCTACGCACGTGCGAGCCTTATCCACACGCTTTTTTGTCACTCTTTATCTCACTTTGCTCATTTTGCAGTTCACTGATAGATTTGCATTCTCTCTTTCGCAATCGTACACGAAGGCTGAGCATAACGTGAGAACGTGTTCATCTTGAATTTTTGTGTCTTGTCGTATTCTTGTACCTTTTCTAGAAATTGATCAAAAACTCATTTTCTTTGAATTTATTGTAAATTATAAGTCGGTCGTCTATTAATGATTTAAAGTTTCTTCTTGTCGGTTTTTTCATAAATGACATAATCTTTCTAAGTAGCACTCTTAAATATTAACCCATCTGAATTATTGATTGTATTATATTGTATCACAAAATCTTGATTCGTAAATTTCATGTGCCAAAACAAACCATAATTAAAACAAGTATATTTAGTTATATGTGTGTTGATAACAGAGGGAAAAAATCGTTTTAGGACCTTAAACTTATACTAATTGAACCGTGTTTTACATATTTGTTATTTTAGATTTATAATGATTAAAAAAAATACATATTTCATTTTTGTATAGCGTTTTTAACGAAAAGAATATCCACCAAACAAATGTAAACAAGATTTATTTTTCTCCAAACATTGCCAAATTCGTCCTCTTCCTACTTAACTTCTTCATTTGTAATATATCACTGCAACACAGGAAAATTAGGTTAGATATATATTCAGGGATATAATAACATGTTTTGTATCATTCCATATTGGCCATATTGTTTTTGTAATTGTTATTATTTTGTCTATTTCGTTAGCAGGTAAAGAAATTGGCAGAATGGTGACCCGACTTCCCATGATATTGATTGGAGTACGTATGGAAGTTAGAAAGCTAGTCAAAAAGCTGCATATTAGATTTGGAATCCATAAAAGCGTTTATAGTGTTTGTTAGCAAATATCTTTTGAAACTCTGAGTCCTTATTTTTCATTTCATCAAACTTTGACATCCTAATTATAAAAAAATTTGAAAATTTTGTTAACAAGAAACATTACCGGGATTCCGACAGAACACTAGACAAGTAGATAGACATAAGCATGGTAAATAAAAAAAACTTGCTTATTCTGAATTTACTCGAATGTTTATTTATCTATTTGATATATCAGCTCGAAAATATGTGTTCATTGAAAAAAATAGCTTCTTTTCTGGATAGTACCTAATAATAAAAAGGGGTTAGTCAAATGTCTCCATCTCACAAAATCAACACAGATGTCATCTTTGTAAACCAGATAGTGAGCTTGATCCAACTTAATTATTGCGAGCTGAAATGATAAATCATTCGGTTTATTTTTTTTCTCTTCTTTTTGTTGTTATCGTGGAACTTATACCTTAATTGCAACCTAAAGAAAACCAGTTAATATCAATAATGTATTCACTCAGTTAATTTCTTTCGGTTTTCTGAAACCGGTTGAGTCTAACCAATCATTGAATCGATTGGGTGATTTGAGAATCTAACCGGATTGTAATGGCCAACCAACAATTGTAAAAAGGCTGCCTAAGTCCGAAGTCCTAATTCCTAGGTCCCAACTCCTAAGTCCTAACACAAACTGAGTCACTGACACAGCCTGCCATAGCCTTTTTGCCTCCTTTTTGTTCACTTTTTTATAAGTCAGAATATTTTTCATTTATTTTCGAAAAAATCACCTTTCATTTGTTTTTTTGATGTGATGCTAATTTGCCCACGATGGTTTTTTTTTGCGACCACTCGCATTTAGAGATAAAATATTAAATCTTTAGATTTATACTTGAATGCCTCAAATATAAGCTATTGCATTTGTTTTTAAAGAAACTCTATAACTCACCCACATAAAATTACTATTAATTAATATATGCATAATATAATATAAATTTTAATTTATCAATAATACATGCATTTCCATGTATATCACATCATTTCATCACACTGATTGCAGAATTTGTTGTTAATTTTCACCTGAATCTTAGTGTTCATCAAATGAAGAAACGAATGTCTTGTTATGTAAAAATTATAAAAAAAGTAGAGGAAAATTTCTGGAATTTTTTTACTCATGTAGTAGAAAAAAAAAGAGGCCACACACAAACACACAGAAAAATTACAAGATCTATGGAAGAATACTAATTAATAATAGGGTTGGCCTAGGATAGCCATCACACCTTAACTAAGGAAAAAAAAAACCCCAATTTACCAAACCAAATACAAAACAACGTAAGAAATAAACAAACCCGAAGTAAAAGATTATTGTCGTCAAACAATTACAAATAGAGATATATGTGGTTTTCAATAAACTATAATAGATATAATAACTTATATAGATATATATATTCGATCTTAAAACAAAAACCCCTCTCTCTCTTGAAGGTCTTGTATGGCTGATACGTAAAATATCAAGGCTTATGAGGTGGGCATTGGTAGCATTTGGTGAATAGACCAAAAGTGTCGATCTGGCGAACAAAATTGACCATACTTGCCCATCCTCCGAACCCGAACCCGACCACGAACACCCAAACCACCACGAATATGTTTATGCAATAAGTCCCCATCCATCCTCCCACCACTCGTGGCGGTCTCTCCACTGCGTTCTGTTCATGATATATCGAAATCAACAATAATTAAGTAGATGATTTAATTAACAACAACAACAAAACAATCTAATATTTCTAACATAAATTAAAAATGTCTAATATATCTCATATTTTCGATATATATAAAAGATACTGTGTATATTTAATAGTGATAGAAATGTTAAACTATGTAACAAATATTTACTAAATTCAATTCTAAACGATGTTTGCTAGGAATCTCATACCATAAGTAATACATAACCAATTGAAAAATTTGCTAATAACCAAATAAACAATGTTTATTTTGAAAAGAAAAAATAATTATATAACAATAATATGAGAAAGAAGGAAAAAGAATATCTAACCTCTCTAGAAGGGGCAGGAGCAAAAGTAAGCATATGAGCCAAAGCAGGGATGATGTAGACAGTGAAGCTGACTAGGAGAGATCCGACAGCGGAATTGATTGGTCCGAAAAATGGGAAGATAATGGCTAAAAACCATATGGGTACGACCACTGGTAACCTAGCCATGGCTCTTTTGAACATGCTCTTCGTCTCGTGCACACCTATCAGTTTCTCCCACACAAAATATAACGGTGTGGACGCAAATCCAAACGTTATAAACTGGTGAATAAGCATAAGGATCACGGCCGTGTCTCTAAAACCGGACTTCGGGAGGAGAGAAAGTGCATTGGAATGAGTTAACAATTGATCGCCAAACGCCCAATAAACCGCAGACGCAGAAGGTAGCGTGAGCGTTAATACGTATATAGTCGCTAGTAGATATATCGCCTTGAACTTTTGCGGTTTCCACATGGCATGCATTATCTCCCTATTGTACATTTTAAAAATTCATTATCAGTAATTAATCACATTGAGCAACTTTCTAATTAGAAGGAAAAAAAATGTTTACACGGTGACGGCGTGACCACCGAAGGTGTAGAGAATGTTGGTGGCTCCGGTGAAGTAGAGAACCATTGTGGTTGGACCCGAGTGTTTCACATCATCAACCTTTTTTTATTAAAAAGTTTAAAAGTAAATAACAATAGCCAAGACTAAAGTATTATAAAACTAAAACAATAATTTTTTGTTAATTAAATGACCTGGCCGTGAAGGAGAGAAGCAATGGTGAGATACCAAGAAGTGTAAGTGGTCATAGCGAGTCCGAGGAATGACCAAATTCTATAGTTATGGAACGAAGGAATAAAAACAGTTGTTGCACAACACGCCCCAAATATGTATGTCCATGTCCTCTTGTCCAATTTGTCATTAATGTAATATATATTGCTGCAATTAATCAATATTAAAATTGTGTAAATATCAACTCCCAATTCAAAAAGAAAATAACTTTACCAAATAATAATTAATAAATAAAAAGAGATAATATATATATTATTTTACCTAGCGCAAGCAATGAGTTGAATAACGGATCCAAAGAGAAGAAAGGTGCAATTAAATATCAATCCAAGGTTCCTCCAATGTTTTCCCAGCAATCCATCCAACACCTCGAACCACTTTTATATAAAGAAATAAAACTAAAATTAACAAAACCAAATTGTTATTAATTATAACAAGATTAAAGAAGTGAAAACAAACCTGAATAACGTGGTTACGGAAATCGAATTTTTCTCGTTCTTTACGAGTTCGATATTCGACGTAGAGAACGCTAATGAGATAAGCAGTCCAACTTCCCATTAATCCATAAAAGAGTTGAAACAAAATCCCCGACATCATCCCGAGTTGCGAGAATGAGTATGGTAAAGTCAACAGTACTTGTGCCACCTGTCATTGTTACAAATTTAGAGACGACGATATATACATGCATATATATTTATATAAGACTATGTATGTTGTATACGTAGTGTTACCTGATTTGAAGCACAGCTAAACCAAGCATCGTAGACAGAACCTCCATGCCAGAAAAAATTGGAGAGTTTTGTTTTAGCTGAAGAGTTTTTATTATGAATACTTCTGGTTTCTTCTTCTCTCTCCATTTCTAAGTAATTCCCTGCGATCACTGTCTCTATTTTCTCTGCCGCCATTTTTCACTTCTTCTACTCTCAGTTTCTTAGCTTCCTTCTTCCACTCTTTAAATAGAGCTTTTTCTTTTAAAGAAAAAAAAGATCATGGGTTTTAATTTTTTTTTCCTCTCTGTAAGCAATAATTGAGTTACGAGTGTCGGGGACGAAGCTTTAGGTATGATATGATTGGTTGGTGACGGAGTTATGTCACCTACTTGTAACTATTACTGTTTTCGACGAGCGTGGATTGATTTTTTAATGGGCTTGATTTGATGTTTGGGCCTATGGGCCATATATCTTGAGCACTACACGAGCGGGTAGGCTCACTTTGAGATACTTTAATTATATTTGACCCCGATAATATGCGAAAAAGAGGGATACACTAATCATAAACTAAGAAAATAAAGAGAGACTAGACTAATTGTAAATTGGCAATAGAAGAAGCGACGACAATGATGATTCTTTTTTTCTTCTTCTTCTTCTAAAGAAAGGATAAAATTAGTATTATCATTAACAATTATTTTCAATCATGATGATTGTAACAACTAGAACAACGAATAAAACATATTGGTCCTTTTGGAGTAAGGATAATAATAGCGATATATATGTATAATAATCAATTACATTTTCTTAGTTTTCGTGTTTTGTCCGATTATGTTAGTTGGAACTTGAAAATACATAAAACCATGCCCGTGTCTAGCATAATACTGTACCACACATATCCAAACGCTTGATATTGACGTATAAATAGTAAATTTTGTTTAAGAAATCGTGATTTGTGAAATTAATGGAGGATTGGGAATGGATCCAATGGAGAGAATGATTGCTAATCAGGTGGGATCATTAGTGCTAAGCATAATTACCACACGTGTCTAGCTGTCTTAGCCTTGTTTAATCCCTTTCTTTCGAAATTTTCTCCTTTTAAGCCCTTAACTTTTACAATGGATCGAATTATTAATGAGAAGGAATCATCATCATTTTACATCTTTATTGCTTTTTTTAACCCGGCCTAAATGGATGGCAGCGGAAAGGAAACTGATCACCAAATGTATATTTTTTTATAAAAAAAAACTCTTTTTGGTTGGTGATACATAACATAGTATATTTATAATTTGCCTTCGATTATAGGATATTGTGGTATATGCATCGTCGTCATAGAGCAACGATTTGGGATATCATTGATCATGATATTGAAAAAAAAGGTACCAAGTGGTTATAGTTAGATAATTATATATCTTGAAATCAGGAATTCAATTCCTATTGGTTAGTTGTAGCAAATGATTCTCATAATGACGAAGATTGTGAGATTTGCTTACAGGTAAAAAAGAACATTAACGTTTTAACAGTGACCGACAAGAGATGGGACACCTTTTATCTGAGAAAGTAGATTGCGAGAATGGGCCGATGAATGAGTCATTTAAGCTCGAACTCAATGGGCTTAATGACCCATTAGATAGGTCTATTTATATCCTAGGATGTATGGACGGCACACATGACATGGAAGGCTAATGTAATTAAGAAAACTATCCAAATTTGCAAAAAAACAGCAAAAGAAAATAACTTAGCCAAAGAACCATCCAAGAGAAGACTTGCATGAGAGCATTAGGAAAGGAATAACACTAACTTTTACCCAATTCGCAAACAAGGAACCTCATTTTAAAACACGGAAAGTAATCTGTTTTGGGTTTTACAGTACTTCAAAATGTTATTATAATCTAAGATATAGACTCTACATGCAAGTTATTCTCTCTTCATCCCTTAAAAAGACATTCTTACTTCAGTAATTCTCCGTAACCTAACCATACCTGGACCCGAAAAATAGGATCTTTTGATCGTTAATTATTTTCCAGTAAAGATGCAAGTTCGTTTCAGTTTGTCACCAAGGATCTTGTTACTATTTCTCACACTATTATCAGGTAATTAATCTCGAAATGATTTTTTAAAAATTGTCAATTGGTTGGGAAAAAATATTTCATCAATAAATCACAGAAAAAGTTGGTAATGACGGATGTCTTAATAATTTTTTTTCACAAATTAAGTTAAATGACTCGGATAATAATTTATAAGCCCCCTTCTCTATTTTTTAGTCTGCCAATAAATCTTCTAGATTTGGATTTTTATATGCCATATATATTGCATGATTTTCATGGATACATATCTCCGTTACGTAAATACTAAATATTAAGGCTTGAATAATGATTAGAACTCCTGTGTGAATTTGTAATCCACAGGGACAAAATGGTCGGATTCAGCAAGAATATTCACGATCGTGAACTCATGCGACCAAACAATATGGCCGGCGATAACACCGGGAGAAAACTTCAACGGCGGAGGATTTGAGCTCAAACCGGGCCAATCCATCGTCTTCCACGCACCAGTAGGCTGGTCAGGTCGAATCTGGGGACGAACCGGCTGCAATTTCGACAAAACCGGAACCGGAAACTGTGAAACCGGTTCATGCGGCTCGACCCTGAAATGCTCAGCCTCCGGGAAACCACCGGCTTCACTCGCCGAGTTCACACTAGCCGCATTGGATTTCTACGACGTGAGCCTCGTCGACGGATTCAATCTCCCGATGTCGGTTACTCCGATGAACGGAAAAGGAAACTGCAGTGTCGCCGGCTGTGTCGCCGATTTAAGGCCAAGGTGTCCGCCGGAACTCGCCGTGAAATCTAAGGGAAAAGTGATTTCGTGTAGGAGTGCTTGTGATGTGTTCGATAGAGATGAGTATTGTTGCAGAGGAGTTTATGGGAACCCTGTGGTGTGTCAACCAACTTATTACTCGAAAATATTCAAGCAAGCTTGTCCTACTGCTTACAGCTATGCTTATGATGATCCGACCAGTATCTTCACTTGTTCCGGCACTGATTACATCATCTCTTTCTGTTCCTCCAAGTTTGTGTCTTAGTCCATTATTTTTTTTTTATTATTTTTTTTACTACAACTCATATATACATTCACACCAGTGATTATTAATAACCTGATTGGGCTTAATCTTGATTGGGTTCTATACTTTTGAAAAAACTTAGCCAAAACCAAACAAGCTTGGGCTTAATCTTGATTGGATTCTACAGTTTTAATTTGTTTTTGTATGTTTTATTTGATTGTTGTTTTATATGTTTGTATAGGAAGAAGCCGGTGTGCACGTACCATGATAACAAGTTGATATGCAGCGATGGTTCGGGTTCTGGTGGATTGAGGACGATGATTGGGAGATTGTGGCTTGTATCGATGCTGTCTCTTGTTGCTTTGAGCTAATGTTAGCTTACCTAATTTCGTTTTTAGATAAACAAGTTCTTTTTCTTTTCTTTTTTTCGCTGGATTTTATTAGTTTCCATGTGTTGGTAAAGCTAATGTCAAAGTAAATATAAAGGTTAATTTGTGTGCGAAAAGAAAAAGATACTTCAATCCAATGTCCCTTCCCCTGGGTTCCAAGCGGAACTTATAAAACCACAGGTCGTATTGTAAAAAAACGATAAATAAGGAGGTCAAAATGTAAAAACAAAACGGAAGTTATTACAAATTTTACAAAAAGGCTTACAAATAGGCCCAAATGAAACCCAACATAATGTTGATGTTTTTTCTCTGGTCGAAACCCTTTTGTACGCGTCGTTGAAACGCGAGGAGAGAACAAAAAAAACAGAGAAATCAACGAACGCCATTTTCGCCGTTCTAGCCTGATCTCCTCCCTTCGCCGGAAAAATGGCCACTGGTGGAAAAGTCTCCTTCAAAGTCACTCTGACTTCGGACCCTAAGCTTCCTTTCAAAGTGTATGCGAATCTTGACTTTTTTTTAGATTTCCGTTCCTATTTTTTTTTCCCGATCTGGTCGTGAATTGTGAATGATCTCTGTTTTTTTTTTTAATTATCCGGATCGGTGAATTTCAGTTTCAGCGTACCAGAGGGAGCTCCGTTCACGGCGGTTTTGAAATTCGCAGCAGAGGAGTTCAAGGTTCCTCCACAAACCAGCGCCATCATCACCAATGGTAATTAAAAACCCTTTCGATGACATTCATATGATTTGCAGATTTAACCAAAATCAACCGGAATCGAGCTTTCCGGTTCTCAATTTGAATTGATAAATTGGCGACTTTTAGCCTTTGAACTTTGTTTTGTATGATGAATGTGAAGACTCTTCTACTAATGACTCATTGTGCTCCTTAGATCAAGCGATGAGCTTATAATTTCAGATATTTCCTTCACTAATGTTTTGTGTTGTAACAAGAATTCTCTTAGACTATTAAATTTTTAGTGTGCATGTAACTCTTTCCTCATTTTTTGTGTGTGTCTACATTGTTTAGAAAAGGTCTGAAGACTAAAGACATGAATATAGTATGCATTCAACTCTTTAGCTCAGCTTTTTATGAGTCTAAAATGTTTAAAAATCGAAACTTTACAGTGCCGGAAGATGTAAAAGGGATGTAGTGTGAATTGATTTTTGTTACTAACCCACAATAAAGTTTGATTTTTAGGGGTGTGGTTTAAGTCATAGCCACTGATTGTTTTCGGTTGATTCTATTGATAGTCGTCATTACGTTTCTGATGTGATGTCTCTGTTTTCATGTGTGCAGATGGGATCGGGATCAATCCCCAACAGAGCGCAGGTATTTCAAATTCCTAAACTCTTTTACTGGTTTCATTGCCTTTCACTCATTTACGCCACTGCAAGTCCACCTTTCTTTCTTGTTTTTGCATACAAGATCACTTGTGCTCCTCTTAATTCGTGTGCAATTTTTTTTTTGTGCCTAACTCATCTCCAGTAACTAAGCTTATTATTGTCAGTCTCTAAGTGACTTCATTGTAATGAGTGTTGTGTTAAATTGTGTTAGACAAAAGTTAATGTGTGTTGTGTTATGTTTGACATCAGGAAACGTGTTCCTGAAGCATGGATCTGAACTAAGACTCATCCCGCGTGATAGAGTCGGAGCTGCCTTTAGTGATTGATCCATTAATGTTGTAAGCAATGAGTGAAATTGACAGAACCATAATTTAAAAAAGAATAAATAACTTAAACATATAAAAATGGTTATTGTACAAGTTTTTCTCTTTGAATAAATATGCGATGTTCACATCCATTTATGTGCACTATACAGACTTTACACAGTACACATCTTTATGAATGTAAACTTACTTCAATGTGTATGAGTCTCTCTCATTGGGATTGCAATTGTTTATTCTTGTCAAATTATGCGTTTGAAAAAGTTAAAAATTTACGGATGGTGACGGGATTGCACTGGTCAAACATCTATTGGACCCTTATTGGGCCTTGAATATAGTCGATGTTGCTATAGGCCTAAGAAAAGGCCCAAACAAAGCCACGTGGATTCTTTCCTTTCTATATATTTTCGATCAATCAAGGCCCAATAGGCTTAATTCTCAACACATGGCAGTGGGAATTAAAATTTTCACGAGAAAAAAGGAGAAGCGGCAATAAGGAGTTCGAATCTCTAACACATTCTCTGGGTTTTCTCTTTTTCCTCCACAAAGAATTTCAAACCATCTAGTCACTGAAGAGTGAGAGAGAGGAAGAGGGAGAGATTACTTCTTCGGCAGCCATGTGGCGCAAAATCGAAGCTTGAATCTGCGGCTCTGTGTAGTTTTCCGTTCAGAAATCAACGGGGTAGCAAATCGGAGATGCAGTTGAGATCCAGCGATGGACAGGGAGGCTAATCTTCCGGTCCCACCGGATAAACCTCCGAAGAGTCTCGCCCGCCCCACCTTAGTCCAGGAATCGTCGTCTTCTTCCTCCTCGCCGGAACTTATACGGCATCTGCAAGCCGCTTTCAAGCGCCATCGTCCTCTCAGTACACTCTCTCTCTCTCTGTCTCTGGGTCGTGAGGGGAAATCTCAATGTCTAGAACTTTGATTGGACTAATTTAGGGTTTTTTTCTTTGGGTTTGGCATTTCTCGCAATCTCCTTTCTTACCGTAGAATTTAGGGCTTTTTTGGGAAAGTTTAGCTCTGCTAGTTTGTCTACTTCATCATTCCATTTTCGTTAGGTTACTGAGATTATGGGTTGTGGTGTGGGCTCTATAATATGCTAGTTGAACCCTTTGATTATGGAGACCAACTCACGACGCTAATTGTTTTTAATTTTTTAGCTTCTTCTCTTTTTTTTTGGGTACTATAAAGATCTTCTCTTGTATCTTTGTTTCCAGATAAGATGCAGACGACTACTATTGGGCCTCGGCGAAGTGTTGCTCCGCAACGACAACCTTCAAGGAGTTCACGTTTCGAAACAGGTCCTACAGCTGAGGGGCAGAGACCTCAGGATGTTGTTTCGTTGAGTCAGAGTCTTGCTGCTAATACATTGACACAGGATTCAAGAAACTTAGCCTCTTCTGTTACTAGGGATTCTACCGACAATGCGTCTATTACACCACCTTCAGTTTCAGGCAGTATTAGTAATCTGTTTGGTGAGAAGATCAACCCATCAGATAGGCAGATGGATTTGCGAAAACCTGCTGTTACTAGTTTAGAAAGCAATCTCGATACAGGATCTCGGAACGAAAATGCACACAAAAAGGTCCAGTCTCTTGTTGGCAGCACCCTCACATCTCATGGTAATCCCTCGCCCATTTGTTTCCTTTGCTTTTCTATGTAATACTTGGAAGTTGTCGGAAAGCTGAACCGAGGGTATCTTACACGATAGTCAGCACTTTTTAACTGCTGTCAATCATTCTCTCTTCGGCTCAATTCACACATGCATGCTAAGAATCTTACTTATCCTGACAGATATGGAATGGGATGCAACAAATCAGGCTGAAGCATCAAATGTTGGTGCTTGTACTAGATCAAAACATCAGAATCTCCAATCTGTTGATTCCGAGGTCAGTTTGAAATCTGAATACAAGGTTTCATCTTCGTTGGCAAAGATGCAGGGACAGCTGGGAGAATTTCGCAACTTCTTGAATCAACCTGCATCTCAGTGTTCTGTCATGGGGTCATCATGTGCCACAACTACGTTAATTCATTCCTCTTCAGCTCCTATGTTAAACGCGACTACCCAAGTCTCTCGTTCTTATGTAGAGGCTGATCCGAATGCAATTCCGCATGCTGTTTCGTGTCAAGGGAACTTGCCTTCTTTTCGTCCTTCTTCCAAGGACAGCAACATGCTGCATGCCAATAAGGATGCCCCTTTATCTGAGATGCCAGCCTCAGCTATTGATCCAGAAGTAAGAGCCAAAGAGAAAGGTACGTCTAAGCAGCAACAGTGCACTACAGAGCTTGAAGTTCCAGCGGTTTCTTCCAGTCATGGGAGTGACGGAACAGCTAAGGCTCCTCCACCCGATGACTTGCTCACTAGTGTTAGCTCACAGCCACAAAAACCAGATAAGCAAGAAAAGGTTGCAAGTAGCAAAGGGTCATCAGCTCCTCGTAAAAGAAATTATGATCCAGACTTGTTCTTTAAAGTCAATGGGAAGCTCTATCAGAGGCTTGGCAAGATAGGAAGTGGAGGAAGCAGTGAGGTCCACAAGGTTATTTCATCAGATTGCACCATATATGCTCTCAAAAAAATCAAGCTCAAGGGTCGTGACTATGCTACGGCATATGGATTTTGCCAGGAAATTGGATATTTAAAGAAGCTGAAAGGGAAAACCAATATCATTCAGCTAATAGACTACGAGGTATATCACTCATCCATCTGGCGGTTATATCCTCTTTTAGTTTCTAAGTTGCATTATTTTCAATTTCCATCACAAATTCTCTTTTGCAACTAGGTTACAGATAAGAATTTACTCCAGGAGGTTTTGAATGGCACAATGAGTAACAAAGATGGAAGAGTTAAGGACGATGGATTTATCTATATGGTACTAGAGTATGGAGAAATCGATCTGGCTCACATGTTGTCTCAAAAATGGAAGGAAATCGAAGGATCTGACCGCACAATTGATGAAAACTGGCTTCGGTTCTACTGGCAGGTTCTTACACAAGCCATCAACTTGTTTTTCTCGTCTTGTTACAATGATACTACAGGAAGCACTGATTATCCATATTAATTGAAAACAATTGCAGCAAATACTTCAAGCTGTGAACACCATACACGAGGAACGCATTGTGCACTCTGATTTGAAACCCGCAAATTTCCTTCTTGTCAGAGGCTTTTTAAAGCTTATCGATTTTGGTATCGCGAAGGCCATTAATAGCGACACTACAAATATTCAACGAGATTCACAGGTATGATCTTCTTAGATGGAACATCTTCTTTCACCTCTTATCTGGTCAACCAAACACAAAAAGGTTGTTTTGTTTGTACAATTTAGCTTCCACGCCTGATGTCAATAGGATGTGTATTGTGACAGGTGGGGACTTTAAGTTACATGTCACCGGAAGCATTCATGTGCAACGAGAGCGATGAAAATGGAAACACTATAAAATGTGGACGACCATCAGATATTTGGTCACTTGGTTGCATACTATACCAAATGGTTTACGGAAGAACACCATTTGCAGATTATAAGACCTTCTGGGCAAAGTTCAAAGTCATAACCGATCCAAACCATGAGATTACTTACAATCAACTCTCTAACCCGTGGCTTGTGGACCTAATGAAGAAATGTCTAGCTTGGGACCGTAACCAAAGATGGAGAATCCCTGAGCTTCTCGAACATCCTTTCCTTGCCCCACCTCTCCCACCCGAGCCTCGAGTCAGCAGCATTCAACTACTCAGTCACATAGCTGAATCTTTTGGTAGTGATGACCTGGTTTCACAACTTTGTGCTCAACTCAAGGATCGGTTACGAGTTCTCGAAGGAGAACAAAAGTAAGCAGTAGTTATATCTGATTCGATGGGTTTTTGGATTCTGTAAATTGGTATGTTAATTTGTTAGCTTTGGTAAGAAGACGTTTGTTTATTCATGTCCTGTTTGATTTCTTGTAATGGAGGAATGTATCATTTTGGTTGCTTCTCTTCTTCATGTTTCAGTAAAGTTCTCTCTATTCTTCTTTCGCAAACGATGTCGATTATCAATTTTCCAGAACGATGCCGTGTTGTCACAGTTTCCCTAACGAATTCGTTCCATCAGATTTTCCAAAACGTAGTGTTTTTGTCGTTTGTCACCTACTCCATTAAGCCCAGCCCACATGTCATCAATTCGAGGCCTCCTTTATTTTCCATAGATTTTATTGCAATCTTATACCAATCAAATAAAAAAGAGTATATACCATAGTTAGTTTTGTTTAATCATATATAAATACGTCACGCTTCACCTAAATGCAAATTTTATTCCATTTTTAAAACGTTTCTTCCGTAGAGAGAACCTCAAGCGACCTTGCGTCCCACGCAAACCTCGCATCTTCTGCAAATTGTTCTCTCCGTATTTCTCTATCTCTCTCTCCTTTCACCCGCCGGATAAATTTCTTAACCTAATTTCTCTGTTTGTTCCCTAACAATGTCTTCTCCAGTCGCCGCAAAATCCAACCCAACGACAGCTCGATCAGCTTCGTTAAACATCCCACAATCGACTAGTACGCATCGCGACCACGATCTCCGGTATAGCCTCTCCGCTGGTCCTCGTACGAACGAGGATCGTCCACAGTCTGGAAACGGCATCGCCGGAATCCTCTACAAATGGGTTAACTACGGCCAAGGATGGAAACGACGGTGGTTTGTTCTCCAGGACGGTGTTTTGTCGTACTACAGAATCCATGGTCCAGATAAGATCTCTCTCTCCGTCGAGATGGATCGGCGATCTAAACTGATCGGCGGCGAATCCTTGCGGTTCATCTGCCGCCACAGCAAACGCGGTGATGTTCATAGTCCCGGAAAACCGCTCGGCCAAATTCACCTCAAGGTTTTTTTATTTATTCTGGATTACCTCAGTATTTTATAAACGTTTAAAAGTTTACCCCGAACATTTCAAATTTACAAAATAGACCAAATTGCATATGTGACTTTCGTCCCAAGGAAATTCTCTTTAGCCAAATCCCTCAAGCTTTCGGTTTATTTGAAACCACTCCAGTATTTTAAAAATTTTCAGTTACACCCCCAATTGCATGTGACTTTTCATGCTTCTGCCTTTTTCTTACAGGTCTCATCAATTGGTCAAAGCATATCAGACGGCAAGAGATTTACTATATTTACCGGTACGAAGAGTCTGCATCTACGAGCAGCAACAAACGAAGATCGTGAAGCTTGGATCGAAGCGTTGCAAAATGTTAAAGAAACTTTTCCAAGAATGTCAAACGAAGAACTAATGGCAACAACGACTAATGTATCGATTTCGACCGATAAACTAAGACAAAGGTTAATGAAAGAAGAAGTTGACGAGGCAATCATCAAAGAATGCGAAGACATAATGAAGAACAATTTTATCGCATTGCATAATAAGGTCATGACGCTTAAGCAGTACCAGTATCAGCTCGTAGATTCTCTCAAGAGCGTTAATAATGTCCCAAAGCTTGAGTAACGAAATCTTTTTAATGAATTATACATCCCAAGACTTGATCTATCATCGAAATATATATTTGATGTTAAATTTTTGCTTAATAATGAAAATTTCATAAAATGATCATATGATCTTGTTTTGAAATTTTATCAGGTTTGTCATGTGAGTATTTGTAAATTCAACGAGCTAAGATTATTCTTATGTAATTTATAGGCCATAATTAAATTAAAATATTGCTAAGTCATTGCATGTCATAAATAATTTCTTTTATATAAAAACAGTTTTAAGAACTCTAAGTATTAAATTGTAATTTTGGATGAAATATCCATATACAATAACCAACCAAAAGTTATGAGTCAAACAATGAACATAATACTTTGAATTATGTTTTTTTTACACTTAGTCTTGCTAAGATATTGATTTGAAATGAATTATATCATAGAATAGATAAGCTAAGAAAATACAAAGAGAAACCAAATATTTTTCTCATATAAATCAAACTAAAGATTTTTTATAAAAGAGAAAAATTCCTGGCCAAAAACTTCATCTTAAGAAGATAAAAACAAAATCCAAACAAAGAGACTACAAGAACCCATAAAACCAAACCTTACTAATAAATTTGACATCTACAAGAACTGAAACGGAAAAAAAAAAAAAAAAAAAAGAATCATAACAGTCAAATTTTGGCCATTAAGAATCTCCTTAACATCAGTTTTGAAAACTTTTTTTTTTTTTGCCAATTCAAAAGCTGGGAACGTTTTTAGAAGATGAAACTTTTTAAAACTGCATATTGGAATGGACACTAGAGGATGTGGTGAAACTCTCCTGTCAACAGTTGAGATCACCGTTAGGCCGCGAGAATCGCCGCACTTTCTTTTGACTAAAGACTCCAAAACACCTTGAAATTTTCACATGTCCGATTGAGATTTGCTCAAACTAAAAGGTGCAGCTTTAAAATCTACGTGTTTCTTCGCATTATTCCACCGCTAAACCAACCAAAACTACTTAAAATCTTTTAAAACAATATAACATGAAAAAGTTTAATATCTTACAATTCTCTCAGTGTCGACAGAAAACACCGGAAAAACATTTACTATACACAGATTTGGTATTTAATGAGGGATTAGGTTAACTAGCACTATCTTTTAGAAACATTCATACAAGGAAACTGAAAAAAAAAAAAAAAAAAGAATGGAAGTTGTTTGATAAAACAGAGGGAAAAATAAAATTAAACTAAATAAAATTTAATTATATTTATAGTAATTACTATAAGTTTTTTTTAAAAAATTGGCTCTATTTTATAAAATGTTTTAGAAGTTTTTGTTTTGTTAATTTTTTGACAAATTATACTTCCAAAGCTCAAGTTATACACCTTATATTTAATCAATATATTAGCGTTGTGTAGTGTTTTTGCTATTGGTTAGAAATTTTTAGTTAAATGTTAAATAACAGTTCATGTGAAAACAAAATTGTAGTTTTCGTAACTTTAGTGCTGTTTGTGCTGTTTTTTTATTTTATTTTATTTTATGTGGGCGTTCAAAGTAATGTTATGAAGTTTGTAAACGTTTTCAATACATATTAATTATATAACGTAGTCGCTCGCTACATGCACCGTCAAAAATTAAACTATTGCATGAAAACGCTACGTAATGGACACGAACTGACGACTATGCATTAAAATAACTTCAGAATTCTCAAACCATCCATCGAATGTCCGCATACTAATTATTTAACGTTGGATCAATTTAATAAGAACAAAAGATAAAATAATAGAAGGCAGCAAACATCAAAATAAATTGGGTTAAATCTCTCTGCCAACGATGAAGACGTATGACTGTTAAAGCATTTCTTTCGAGTTTTCTATTATTTCTTTAAAAAAAAATATTATATAAAAACTCTTTCGTATATCGAAAAATTAATGAAGCAGAAAAGTACGAAAGAAAATACTAAAACTAAGACCATGGGCTTTCCCTTTCAAGCTTACACGACAAAGAGACGTATTCGTTGTTTCGAACAAATTTGAAACCCATTAATACGTAAGTCCAATAAATAATATAATCAATTTATTAGAAAAAAAAAGAAGAGAATATACGTATTGGAACTTCAAGTTCAACGCCATCTCTCCATTTAAAAAATACTTAGATAAACCTAACGAAAATGGACAAATGTATTTTTATATTGAACGTTACTACGTTACACATCTCTTTATGATTCGTTATTAAATACGGAATGGAACAACACTAGATACTAGAAAACAAAACATTTACGTACTTTGCAACACCCGCAAGTAATTGATTTGCTGATATTCTGACATCGAATAAAAAAAACCAACACGTTGGATTCGTGGAACCAGATATTATACTTACAAAAGCTTTTAAAAAAAATCGTCTAAATTTGTGAATTAAATTGAGGATATATGATCTAATTGATGATTAGATAATTAATGGTAAAAGAAGGATGAGTTTGGTAAAATGTGGAGTGACACGACGTTGGTGTAAGGCTTATTGAGGAATGGGCTTTGATTCTCCATCAGAACAAACGAAATAGTATATTGTTACATCAATATCTGACCCTCTCTCTCTTCAATCCATGCTTTACATGCATACGTCACCAACCCCTCATAAATATTTTTTAATGTAAGAAAATTCATATCGTGGTGTGACCGAAAGGTAGTACATTTCGAGTTTATTTCATTGGACAATAACCAAAGTTGAATGTCAGAAAAGTACACTAGAGATACAACTCCTGGTTACACAAAACCATAGTTGAAACAACCGGTTCGAACACTCTTTAAATCCCATGCACAAAATTTATATTTTGTTTTTGAATATTAGTTTCCATTCGTACCAGCTTAAAATGATCGGAATATTCACATAAACAAAAGTAGTCGAGTGTGTGACATGATACGAACTACTTACTTTCACTGGTTTGTCAAAGTAACTATAGAAGCACAACCAAAAAAAATAATTCAAATGATGAGTTTGTTTTCTTATTAAATTTCGTTTAACCAATGTGTAAAAAATTGTTAGATGGATTTGTTCGTCTGGCCCGTTGAGTGTGAAGCTTTTCTTTGTCTTTAACATTTTGTTATATAAACCTTAAAGTTCTCTGAAACTCTATGGCTGATTTAAAAATCTCATTTATTGTTTTTGTTTTGTTATCTTGTGAAATATGAATTTTAAACAGTTTGAAGTTGAGAAGAAAGGACTTGTTCACGTCTTTGCTTTGATGCGTACGTTGTAGGTCGGCGGGACGGCTATCTGACTTATCCGGTCATCCATCTTCTTTGTCTTATTCTCATCCTTACTTTGTTTTGTCTGGTCAACAAAACTATAACCATCACTAAGATTGATTGTCATTTATTTATCAAACCATTTGAGTCATTTGACACTACTTTTCATAAATATATATGATTCTAATGTTTGAATTATGCTATATTTTGGGTTAACTCGTTTAATTTCTTGTTGATTTTTCTCTCTTGGACTAATCAAAAACGATTAACGCAAAAATCGCCAAGAGTTTAAAAATAATCTTGACCGTCGCACGTGTGGAACAAAGCCATTTGCACGTGATTGCTCAGAGAAAAGAAAACGTAATCTTCGGTAGGATCTTTGACGGCCAGGCCGAGACAGGTGGTTCGCTATAGATTTTTAATGACGTGGCTCTAATCTAAACCGCTTAAACGCTCACCACGTGGCACCGTCTATGTCGTTGGATTCTTCGTAGACGACGATATTAGGTGGGCCGTGACAGCCCAATGTTTTGAATGTGGGTCCCGTAAATGTTGCCAGCTCAGCTCGATTCGTTCCAACTGTATGGCTTGGACCTTCGCCTCCTAGTTCCCCTACTCATTGAACTTTTGTATAATACTAATAACAAAAGATAATGACGCGTAATTAGATTTATTTTATTTATTTTATCCCTAATCAGAGAGTCATTTGTTTTTTGTCATACCTGTCTCTAATTTCTTTTTCCAGAATCATGGCGAATCAAAATCTAAGTCGATATAAATATTTTTAATGAAATTCTAACGACGTCGCTCAGTCATGCAATATTATTTGATAAAATATAAAGGGGGAGAATAAGTAGTTTCCTGCATTATTAAGATGGATGTTATTATCCTAATATTTTAAAACACATTCATTCAAAGCAATTAACCAATAAGAAGCTATTTGAATAATTTAACAATATAGCTCTATCTGACAGCATGAGATCCCAATCTTATTTGATTGCTGGTGAGAACGATTCATTGTATACTGTATGATCTTCAACGTCCTTTATTTTCTATGGCATTTGAAATTAATTACAACCTTCGTTTTTAATAAAATCAAAAATTTAAAATCGACTTAACGCTACAGAAAATCCAAAGATGAAAACGGTTTTTAAAACAATATAATTTTTATTTTTTTTGCCAACAAAGATAACAATATAGTTTTTAATTGATACCTTATTTTTTAGAGATAATTTTTTATATAATAAATCTACACATAATCAAAATTACTCAATGGCACGTCGAGTTTGTTTTGTTTTTGCAAATATGACACTTGGTAGTTAATCTTTGACTATAATCAAATTAGGATTAACTGGAAATAATTAGTAAAAGAAAAATTAGAATGAAGATCAACGACAAGAGTACTGAAAACTTGAATAGTGACCGATCTGTAAGAAAAAAACATTACATAATAAAATCACACATGGAACAACTGTTAAAAAAGAATCCATTGTAGTTATCAAACATTATCACCTGTTTTTTATTACATTATCCCATTCGCGATGACTATTTGTTTATAATCAGTCACAGTTTTTGTAAAATATATATAATTGTCGGTTACTGTTTTAAAAATGACGGAGATAAACATAACTAATCATTTGGTCTTTTACGTGGGTATCACATTAAATCCATACAACGTAGGGCACGCCGGCACTAGCTTTTTTAATTATAATTAGTCTTGACGGATTGTATTTTAGAAAGAAAAAAACTCTATCAGTACGTAGAACAATTTTGATCAGGGGACATGTGACCATATAATAACTTATGAATAGTTTTTGGTTTTGAGATTTAACATTTCTAATGATTTTAATTTTATTGTTCGTCAATGATGAAAAACATTTTTTTTAAGAGTAACCAAATTAAAAAAGTTCTTTTTCTTCATATTTACACACGCACTGACGCACGCATATGTGTAACATGATTATTTGTTGACGAGTGAATAGTTTTTGCTATGCATCAAATTATCCTAGTGTGCTCATTTTGGTGTACAGTTTATTTGTTCTCTGTGAATGTGTTCATTTCACAAGTGAACAATAACGTTGTTTAAATCTAACATGTTTAAACTCTAAAAGTAACAGCATTCATATATTTATCATAAAAAGAAGTATCCATAAACAACAACAATGTTTTTTGTTTTGTTTTGTAAATATATCCATTTCATCATTTTAAACGTCTATAATAGCCAAACAAATTATGATTTTTCCAGATGAGTGAGAGCTCAATTTTCTTTTTTCGTCGTTGAGCCAGCTTATGTTAATAATTTTGTGGTTAGCGTCGTTATTTGCTTCACTATCAAAATAGGAAAACTTGCAATAGAATATTATTATGAAGTTGATATATGTAGCAAAAATATTTGTGAATGAATGCCTCAAACGTAAACTAGTTGTTGTAAAAAAAACATAAAACAAAACTCGGTCAGGTGATTATTGTTTTCAACCTTATTCGGAAAATTTTTACGCATCTAAAAAGCCACGTCACACACAACCGTAATTTTGAATGCTGTCGTATTATTCATTTAATTACTCTGGTGTAACAATTATTATTAATGACTCTGTGTAATTCTCTACTTGTTTCCAATCCCGTAAATTATTTGAAGTCAATACATTGGTCATAACAATCTGACTTTTTTTTTCTTTTTTTTTTTATATAATTTCGGGCTGGTGGGCTTTTTGTGTCCACTTCCCAATACTCACTGCAACTCTTCTCTCTTCATTTTAATGAATTTTACTAATTTACCCTAATAAATTAATTCTCTATTTTTTTTTTTAAAAAAGGTTTATTAGTTCTCTCTTCTCTCTCTGTGTGTCTCTTTATCCTTTTTCTTTTGATGCTTCATTCTCCCTTTTCTTTTCTTTTCTTCTTTTCCCTGTGGCGTTTGTAGGAATCTCACCAAGGTTTCTTCCCAGATTTGAAAAAGTTTCTCTACGGAGTATTAACAATCTGAAGATCTTCATTTCATTCCCTCCAAATCCACGACTCTAAACGCCGGAATATTGTTTTATCACCGGAGTTTACAGCTGTTTCCGACGGATCTAGCTATAATCTTAGAATCAGTGAAAAATCGAATGTCATTTCGGAGATCGAGAAGAAACTGAAGGAGGAAGCAGAGGGAGAGGGGTTTATCAGATGAATAGATGATGCGTGAACCTCTGGTGAGCGAGGAAGAAGAAGCTACTGAAGTTTTACTTAGCAGCAGCAGCTGCAAAAACGGCGTCGTTGTGGAGAAGAAAGTTGTAGAAGAGGTTTGCAAAGGAGACGAAGCGGAGGAAGAGAGACGAGACGATTTGTTGCTATTAGCTCTGACGCCGATGGTACGATCGAAATCTCAAGGAACCACGAGGCGCGTCACTCCCACGCCTCCCGTGGACGTGGAGAAGCCGTTGCCGAACGGGGATCTCTACATGGGGACGTTCTCCGGCGGGTTTCCCAACGGATCCGGCAAGTATCTGTGGAAGGATGGGTGTATGTACGAAGGCGAGTGGAAGCGTGGGAAGGCTTCGGGTAAAGGCAAGTTTTCATGGCCGAGCGGTGCGACCTACGAAGGTGAATTCAAGTCCGGGAGGATGGAAGGTTTCGGGACCTTCATCGGAGCCGACGGCGATACTTACCGGGGCTCTTGGGTTGCTGACCGGAAACACGGTCATGGCCAGAAGCGTTACGCCAACGGCGATTTCTACGAGGGCACGTGGCGGCGTAATCTCCAGGACGGACGTGGAAGGTATGTGTGGATGAATGGGAATCTCTACACCGGAGAGTGGCGCAGCGGCGTGATTTGTGGGAAGGGGGTACTCGCTTGGCCTAATGGGAACCGATACGAAGGACAATGGGAGAACGGAGTTCCCAAAGGAAGTGGAGTCTTCACTTGGGCTGATGGAAGTTCCTGGATCGGGTCATGGAACGAAAGCAGCAACCTTATGAGAAGCTTCTTCGACGGGATCGAGAAGAATGAGTTGGTTGTGGCGACGAGGAAGAGATCTTCTGTTGATAGTGGAGCTGGAAGCTTGAGTGGGGAGAAGATTTTCCCCAGAATCTGTATTTGGGAATCAGATGGGGAAGCTGGTGATATCACTTGTGACATCGTTGATAATGTGGAAGCTTCGGTGATTTACAGAGACAGGATCTCCATTGATCGAGATGGGTTTCGTCAGTTTAGGAAGAACCCTTGCTGTTTCAGCGGCGAGGCTAAGAAACCTGGCGAGACTATCTCCAAAGGTCATAAGAAGTACGATTTGATGCTCAACTTGCAACATGGTATCAGGTAAATTTCTTACTGAAACTTTCAGAATCCCAAGGAGTGGTGTAGACTAGCCATTATGAGTTTCTGGATTTGTGTTCTGACCAAAGTGCGTTAATTTTTAGGTATTCTGTCGGGAAACATGCTTCAGTTGTTCGAGATCTCAAACAGAGCGATTTCGACCCGAGTGAAAAGTTCTGGACGAGGTTCCCACCGGAAGGTTCTAAGACCACACCGCCGCATCAGTCTGTGGACTTCCGCTGGAAAGACTATTGCCCTTTGGTGTTTAGGTATTTTATCTTTTGCAGTTAAATGATCTTCTCATTACCAATGTGGCTATTCTCAATCTGTGTTTGTGATTATATGTGTTTCTTTTGGCCAATTTTTTTGTAGACGCCTGAGGGAGTTTTTCACGGTGGATCCTGCCGATTACATGCTAGCTATCTGCGGAAACGATGCTCTCCGGGAACTGTCTTCACCTGGAAAGAGCGGAAGCTTCTTTTACTTAACTCAAGATGACAGATTTATGATTAAGACGGTGAAGAAATCAGAAGTCAAGGTTAGTCGTTGGCTCTTGTCTTGACTTCTGTCTGTCTTCTTTGAATTTTTTTTGTATTTTTTCTTTCTTTGCTTTCACCTTACATTCTTAAGCTTTAATCATATAGTCCATTAAGTGTGGTTAGCTAAGGAAAATTAACCTGAAGTTTTTGTTTTTCTTTATTCAGGTGCTTCTACGTATGCTTCCAAGTTACTACAAACATGTCTGCCAGTATGAAAATTCACTCGTGACTAAGTTCTACGGCGTGCATTGTATCAAACCTGTTGGTGGACAGAAGGTTTGTGTTGTTCATCTATATTTCACAAGACTCTTTGTTTTCGGATGGACAATTTTCTCATGTTGTTTGTTATCTTACCAGACTCGGTTTATCGTCATGGGCAACTTGTTCTGCTCCGAATATAGAATCCAGAGACGGTTTGACCTTAAAGGGTCCTCCCATGGACGGACCACCTCCAAACCTGAAGCGGAAATTGATGAGACGACTACTCTTAAGGACCTTGATCTCAATTTTGCTTTCCGTCTTCAGAGAAACTGGTACCAAGAACTAATGACGTAAGTTATCCAAATCACTTCTAGCGCTTAAGCTTATGCTATTTGGCTGTTGGAAAAAGTTGAAACAAATTACTAATCCGACTTCATTTCAATGAGCAGGCAAATCAAAAGGGACTGTGAGTTCTTGGAAGCTGAGAGAATAATGGATTATAGTCTTTTGATTGGAGTTCACTTCCGCGATGACAACACAGGTGACAAGATGGGGCTTTCTCCATTCGTATTGAGATCTGGTTAGTAACACTTCTCGTTCTTCTTCAAGTCTTATTCTGCTTGATCCAACTTTTTTTTTGCAGAATGATAATTGTTCATTGTATTTTGTAGGTAAGATAGAGTCATATCAAAACGAGAAATTCATGCGGGGTTGTCGCTTCTTGGAGGCTGAACTTCAAGACATGGACCGGATTTTAGCTGGCAGGTACGTCAATATTTATTCTCGGTAATCATTACAGTGGGTTCAATCTCTAGCACAGGAAGTTGACCTAACATGGTAGTCTTTTTGCATAGACAAGTCTTTGGTCATTACTACCACAGAGAGTGGTTGAGAGAGGTTCAATTTCCGATTCACGAATGATTCCATCTGAGAACTACGTTACATCTCAACGCATTATTGTATTAAAAGTTGCTTGGCAATCTTGTGGGGGCTGGTTCCATTGAATAGAAAAAAACACAATAATTTTGTGGGGGCAAAACAGATCATGTGGGCCTTTTTGTTTAACTAATTTTTGAGGATCAAATTACATATCAACAACGTTTTATGAGGATAGTATTGAAAATTTGTTTTGGTTTTTTTGCAGGAAACCGTTGATTCGATTAGGTGCAAACATGCCTGCAAGAGCAGAACGAATGGCGAGAAGAAGCGACTTTGACCAATATTCATCTGGAGGAACAAACTACTTATCTCACGGAGAGGTCTACGAAGTGGTTCTGTATTTTGGAATCATTGACATTTTGCAAGATTACGACATAAGCAAGAAGATCGAGCATGCTTATAAGTCTCTACAAGCCGATCCTGCTTCGATCTCAGCCGTTGATCCCAAACTCTACTCCAAGAGGTTTAGAGATTTCATCAGCAGAATCTTCATCGAAGACGGCTAAAATACGGTCTCCTTATGCATAAGCCCTCGTCATCATTCAAAGGTCAAATCCAAAGTTCCTCGCTTTTACCTCTCGAATATTGGGAGGCTAAGGCTGCTGCTACTGCTGCATGAGGGGCAAAAAGGTAAATTGGCAGCGTCGGATAAAAAGCTCGAAGGTCGAAGAAGACGATTTGAATTCTTTCATTTATATAATATGAGAGTGATGAGGTGATCAAAAACAAATTTTTGGGTGGGGGATTTTATTTTTAGTTTTTTTTTTTTTTAATTTGGAGGTGAGAGGAAGAAGATATATGTGAATATAGATTTGTGAAGGAGAAGAAAAGTACATAGGCTGGAAAAAAAAAGAAATTGGGTTTGATAGATTTGGAAATTGGGGAATAAGATAAGTGTACAAGTTAAATGAAAAAGATGGGTGGTTTATTTTTTTTTGTAATCCCATTTGTCTTAATTCCCCATTCTTTTTTATTTGTTTTGGGTAATTTTGTGGGGGAAGTATTACTTTAAATTTTTTTAATTGAGACAAAAGAAAAAGCTAAAGGTTTATTAAAATCTTCAAAGAGAGGTCCCATATTCTCATGGGATCCTTCTTCTTGTTCTTCTTCACAGTCCTTTTCACATCTAAAGATACTTTACCAACAATTGTTGTTATTCAAACTCTATTTCCAGTCACATGTTTGCGTTTCACATTCATATTTGGTACGTAATATAAAACTTCTCAATTTGTATAAGGGAACATTTAGTTATTTGTGATATATTTGTTCAGATATGGAATAAAAATCGACCGATGATGTGTCTATGCATAGATATGTAGAAACAGGAATATTTGTAGATATCTTTGATATGATGTTACTATGATTCATATACAAAAGATACAGAAATATATAATACATATTTCGGTCAAAAGTAAGGAGGGTTTGGAATTGAGGCTGTGTTCTCATGAAAAGAAGAGAAAGCGCAAGGGAGAAAGACCACATGTCTTCTTTTGTAAACTCTGAATAAACATCTCACATTACACTTTCTTTTTCATATTTAATTACTATATAGTTTTAGAGTATGGGTTTTGATGACACGTAAAATAATGTTGACTATTTTTCTATTTTATGCACCAGTCCACGTTGCCTAGTTTCATTGATCGTCTTTTCTTCCTTTTTTCAGTCGATTTGCAGTGTAAGTTTATGATATTTATAAAATATATTATGTAAAAAGCTAAAGACTCTTGGTCCGAATATTAAATTCTTTCAGTCGATTTGCAGCATGCTTGATTTATTAAGAGCAATGTCTGCCAAAGACTCTTCGTTCGAATATTTAAATGTTTTGACACACACTGACATAATCTGAAATTTAGATTCAATTTTTTTGTATGTATGTGGATTAAAAAAAAATATAATAATAACTCGATAACAGTAATGTAAAAATATATACTTGCGGGAGTTGAGATTATAATAAAGAAATAAAAATAAATAAATCCGACCACCAGAGCAGGGAAGTGTAAGAAAGTCAAATCACATACTCCCATTAAAAATAAAAGTATAATTATGAACAAATACGTATCATTATGTGCCCATTTCTCTTCAGATCCTAGAGTTCAAATTCCTAAGAGGGACATTCTATTTCTTTTAAAAATTACAGTTTCATCTCTGGAATCGTGACTAGTTAAAGTATACGAGCACTGAATGAAAAACGTTCATATTTCTTGCGAACCAAGTTTTTATTTACTTGGTTACAGTAATTTTACATAAATCGATGAGACTTTTCATTCTGCTACATTATTATTAATTAACTTACCCGCTTCCACAGGCAGGTGACAAGTCAAAATTTCATTTGTCCTTCTTTCAAAGCAAAGAATATATCATTAATTTTCTTGTTACCAAGTTTAAAGCTTATAAACCAAAGTTTTTTATTTGTTTATATAACTATACAAAAGTTGAACCACAAGTAACAGAAAAATATAACAACAAATCTTCACTACGGTTTTCTCGAGGAACAAAGAGACAAACAAAGAAGAAGATATATGTGTATATAAGTATATTGTACGTACTGTCTGAATAAATTAATTATAAGGTACATAAAATAAAAAGAAACAACTGTTCGCTAAACGAGAAAATAGGAAAAAGACAGAGCTTGGAACAGTAGCTAGGTCTGCCAAAAAACTTGCATGCCTAAAAAGTCCTTTAATTTATTGTCACATATATCAACAATCTTTCTTACGCGAAGGTTTATTATTTGTTTCTTCTCATGTTAACTTAATAAAATAAAAAAAACATGAATATTTTAATTTACTGATTTGGGCAATTGGCTTGCGAGGATACACTAAGATCTTTTTCCATGAGAGGTCTGTCGATCTGTCTTGTTTTCGTCTGTCATGTTTGTCTTCTTGAACTTATTTTGTTTTGTAATATCTATATTCTGACTTATTTTGTGTGTATATATTTTGCATAGCAATATGGATTATATTTGTAGGCCAAACTCATTTTAGAATTATGACACCAACTGGCAAAAACTATCAATGATCGATAGTAAGTGAGATGAACAAATCTACTTACAGTTTCAATAGATAATTGTAACTATTGTTTAAATATAGAGAAAATATATTTATTTAATATTTCATCCGTTTCTTAAAGATTGATGTTTTAACTTTTACACAAAGATTAAGAAAAATTTATTACTTAAATTTTTTATACTAATTTTTATTTAATTTATTTAATTATTTTAGAAAAGTAATAGTAAATAACTTTTTTATCTTTTCTACACTAAATACTAACCAATAGTTAATCTTGTAAAGTGAAATGCATTAAAATAAATTTTTTAATAAAAGTGAAATGCATTAATTAGATGTTAAACATCAATCTTTCTCGAACAAAATAATACTCTAAAAAATCAATCTTTAAGGAACAGAGAGAATATGTTCTATGAACAGTCCAATTAAAAATCCTAGTACCATTTAAGTTGTTCAACGGAAGTAGCCCAATAAATTAAACTACAGAGCATATTAAAGGGCAATTAGATCATTGTTTAGAGCTTATTGTAAATGTTTATAACAACTTGATTTGACATTGCTACTATATAGATGCAGCATATATTCGATTTACACGTAATCGACAACATATTTGAATGGTGGATTTTGGAATGAGGAATGAGGAAACTTTTGAAGGCCTATTATCGGAAAACGGATCAACGTGAAAGTCAAGCCTACTCACTGACCTATTAACAAATTCTTATTTATTAGCCACCTTTCTTGTTGAATTATTTGAGCTATTAGTTATAGGGTTTCTCTCACTTTATTAGTCTAGGCAAAACATAATTTTGTTTATTTCTAATCAAATAATACTACAAGTATCATAAACCAAAAACAAAGATTAATCCCGAATTACAAATTAAATACTATGATAAATTCTACAACGGCCAAGCATGAGATCTAAAACTCGACACATTCGAGGCAAAAATAGAACGAAGACAAAGAGCGATGGGAAATATAAGTGGTCTCAATTTAGGGACTAAGTTTTGTCTGAAATTGAAAAGCCACCAAATGTGGCCATTGGTATTTTAAATAGGCACATTACTTCACATTCCAACATAAGGTTCCACTATAAGGGGACACCTTCTCTTAACCATCCCTTTCTTATCATCCTTCTACACTTCTGTTTTTCGTTTTAAGTCAATAAATAAATAAATAAAACATATAATTCTTTCTTAGTTTTTAATTAACTAAAAAATTAATTCAAAACTTTAGTGTTATCCGGTTTAATTTTATCTATATTGTTATGTACAGAGAAAACCAATTTTATCTTTATTGCTACGGTAAACAGAGATATCAAGCAAGTAATTGTTACTCGAATTAATAAAGATTAAAGATTTATCTGAATATTAGTAGTTGCATAATTTTTTTAGTAAAACAGTGGAAATATAGGTTGACAAAAGGAATTATATTGAATAAATGAAATCAGCCAGCTAGAACAGAAGCTAGACATATAAACCTAACGCTAATGATGGTGTCTTCTCTTCCTGAAGAGAACCTCATGATACATGACGCGTATTGTTTTCTTTGTTTCCTACCACCAAATACAGAACTTAATGTTGTTTTATCTGTGCTTTTCTTTAAACAAGACAGTCGCATTTTCTTTCGACTTTATTTCCCGATTAACAATCTAAAGTCTGAATCTTTAAAATTAACCACGAGAAGTTCCTGAGATATATATATATATCTTGAGATGATGCAAAATTAACACTCATTGGTTTTGATAATTTGTATATATATTTCCGATAACACCAATTGTTTAACTAACTGCATATGCGGCATATTTATATAACATGTTTTGCATGATATGATAATAACAACAATAATATAAACTTCACTGTTCTAGATAATTAAGTTAAATAGTAGAATTAAAGAGATTATAGATTTGAATCGAAATGTGAAGATTACAAGAGACTTAAACTGTCAAAATGTTTTAAAAATAAAATGGAAAGCGAATTAAAATTAATAATTTTTTTAACTGATAAATTTTTAGATATTTGTTTTCAAAATTTGATTTTTCATTAAGTCGGATCTGAATTTAAGTAGGAGTTGAGAGAGTTTGTAAGCTGTCTCCAACAATACATTTGCCGTTTTTCTTTTTGTAAACGTAATAAGGACATGGGTTAGATGCACCATGTGCGTTATGCATGCAACTCACCAACCATGCAAGTTCCAAATTTAGTGATAACTTTGATCATAACCGGTTTTATGTAATAATTTGCTTTTGCAATTCTTGATTTTAATTACTTTCCTAAAGAACCCTAGAGTTTTTTTTATAACCGAATATATTATGTATAAAACCAATATCATGTGCGTCATGCATGTAACTAGGTCTTTTTACCAGTTAAGAAGACATTTACAATAACTAGTACAAAAAATAGTAGACGAAAATTAATTATAACACGGCGGATTCATTATTTCCTTATCTATGCTATTGCTAACATTCTGTTATATTTGAATCGGTTCAAATATGTTGACGCATACATTTCCCTGATGATGATACGCTATGGCCAATATCTATCAGCTTTTTGTTATAAGGTTATTATAAATTTGAATGATATTAAAATAGTTGTATGGCTGAGAATAGGTAAACAAAAGAAAGATAATCTTAAGTGGATATACAAGGATGATATTTATTTGAAGAGATTGTATTTGGGTATGAGGCAACTTCTTGATTGGTGGTGGTTTGGTGGGGTATCTTCCATGTTCTCCCCCAAATGTTTTGATTGTTCTAAGCTTCTTTTCTTTTATTACAAAAACGCTCCTGATCATGGAACACTAAAATAATACTTTTCGTATTCACAATATATACTTCATGGATAAATACAGACAATACAAAAAAAATATGGCAATTATTTTTTATTTTGCTTCTGTTTCTCTCTTTTTGTTCCATTCTTTGGTGGTTATCCCAAGTTTGGCTTTTTTCGTTCGATAATCGCTTTTCATATACATTCTATTTTAATATATACACAAATTAATAATTAAAAACAATATATAAAACTATTGCCACATATTTCATCTATATTTGTCGATTTATAGTTCATGGATTTTTTTGGGAAAGATCTCTTGTTTTTTCTTTTTACATGAAAGGTCTCACAAGGGCATACATCTTGTCAAGTAGTAGAAAGTGGAGAGTGTATACATCACGAGTGCAATTACGAATTAGACAAAAATAAAATTAAAGAAAGAAAGTTAGATCACATGGTTGTGTGCCCAATGAAAATGGGTCCAATGTATAGCTACAAAGGCCCACCCAAGTTATTGTTAAAAAAGCAAGAAAATGACGTGGAAGATGGTTTAGACGAACATATAAATGTAGAGGAGAGATGATTATTGGTACATAAATGTGATCTGGTGTAGTAGGCATCGATTAGTCCATTTCCCAAATTGGTCTCCTTGATAGATCAATTTCAAAATCGTCTGGTCTCATTTCTTGTGATTGTAATTCGATTTGGTCGTTATTTTTGTTCCCCACATGATCCGTGTCCTATCTCATATCATATGTTATTCGTATCATCATAAACAAAATGTAAAACGAATAAATGAAAGTGTGTATGGTTAGAAGATCTAAATTTGTTAGTAGATTATTTTGTTTACGCAATCGTTTGATGGGCTTATAGGGTCTCATCCATTGGGCCTCAATGGATTAAGTTATCTGTAGAATAGTTTTGTTTCGACTTGAATAATACAAGATCACATGTAAAAGTATCGAAACGAGTCATGAAGTTACAGTATTAAGAATTGGGCTCGTTGGAAAAGAAAAAGTTGACATTGGGCTAATTTCGATCCATGTTCTGATGAAAACAAATCAAACCAATAGACTAGAGAAGCTAGAGAGAGTAAAAGACCATAAAACTGAAGTTCTCTTCTTCCTCTGCAATGACAATTACAAAAAAAGACCATAAAAATGAGCACATCATGTTTGCTTATTTGATCGAGTTCATCCCAACAGAGTCTTAGACTGGTCGCACAGATTCTACTTGCGAGGAGCTTTCTTCTTTCCGGCAATTGCAACTCTCTTACCCTTTTTAGTGCGAGCGTTGGTTTTGGTTCTTTGTCCTCTGCAAGGCATACCATGTCTATGTCTACTTCCTCTGTAGCAGTCTACTTCCACCAGCCTCTGTATTTCCGATCCAACACGCCTCCTCTTTATATCAACAATCATGGAAACAAAACAAACAAACAAGTTTTGAGAGCGGAAAGATAAAACTTTAAAACGATAAAGAAAGTTAAATATGATTCTGAACAAAACGATTCTTTACCAATTCATCACCATGTTGGTGCATGCCAACTTCTTCACGGAGGTCAATGAGTTCTTTGCCGGTTAAGTCCCTGGCAAGTTTGTTAGTGATCCCGATCCCACAGAGAACCTGGTGAGACTTACGGCGTCCGATTCCATAAACCTCTTGAAGACCGGTCTTGAGGGGCTTTTGGTTTGGAACCTCTGCGTTTCCCACACGGATTCCTTGGACACGTAATCCATGAAACTGCAGAGAAAGACACCAACTTAATGGGTGAGTTTGATATATACTTCGAACAAGGTAATGGCTTTGACAAGCTTTGATTCACACAGTCCGAGTTGTAAGAAATCTAGCGGCTTCAGTTAACAGATATATTTGATCATCGAAGCTAAAAAGACAGCAACTTTATAATTCTAACTTAAACATATGGGCAGAAACATAGCATACAATTGCAAAAACTTGACCTTTTACCTAAGCCAAAAACAAGCCAACATATATCTTAGAGATTCGAGATGCTTCCTCTTAAAGAGTTATTGATACTGAAGCTCGTCTTTTCACAGAACCATTAAAAGGGTTGTTCCATGCTTCATATAAGCAAACGCCTTAGGATAATTTCATAAATTTAGGGCATTTCGACTTGACAACGATACTTTCGAGTTGCATACATATCAAATGCCGAAACAGACGAATTGATTCGATCTATTGAAACCCTAATCCGAAAACTCAAAGGAGAGACTGATGGAAATGTCGAAAACCCTACATCTTCGGGTGGAGATTTGAGACGAAATTAACAACATTGGAGTTCCAAATAAGGAGACGAAGAACTCACCGATAAGTTCCGAAGCAGAGACTGGCTATGGTCGAATAAGGTCGCCGCCGATCTACGTAAACCGAACATCGCAGCAAAGTGAGAGAGTTTCGGAGATTCACGGTGGAGGAGGGTTTAAGATTCCGTTTCCAACCGCCGTTAACGCCGCCGCGTTTTCAACTAAACGCTGAATCGTCTCTCTTCTCTTTCTACACTCAAGTCTCTCTGAGGCTCAGATTTCACTAATTGGGCTTTAAAAACTCTTATTGGGCTTTTCAATTTATTGAGAGAGGCCTTGAGTCCAACAGGCTATATAACGTTAATGCCATGGAATTTTATTTAATTGGGCTTTATCTGGGCCCACAGTCAACCCTAATTTTATGAATGAGATATCGTCAAGATCTCTTCTCTTTCTACTCGAGTCTCTGAGGCTCAGAATTCGCTTATTGGGCTTACAAATAAAGAACTTATTGGGCTTTCAATTTATTGAGAAAGGCCTCTAGTTCAAAGGTTTTGCTGGGCCCGATTTTGAGAAATCCAAAAAAAGAAATCGAGTTTTTCTCTTTCTACTTTTGAGTCTCTGAGGCTCAGAATTCGCTTATTGGGCTTTAAAATAAAGAAATTATTGGGCTTTCAATTTATTGAGAAAGGCCTCTAGTTCGATGGTTTTAGCTGGGCCCGATTTTGAAAAATTAGGAACCTGCATAATTCGTCTAGAACTTCGTAGTCAAATCAAGAAATAATAACTCGTGCAAGTTAAATCAAGTAAAAAAAATATGGTTTTATTTTTTTGAGAGAATGGAAAATTTATTTTCAATCAAAATCTGTTTTAAAATAAATGCATCTGGGTTTTATCTTGTAGTTTTGATTATATTGAATTGAAAAATATCTTATTAGTGATTCATTCTTTACTGTGAGCTTGTGACGAACCACACATCTCTAGTCCTCTATTAAAAAAAAATATGACTTTAGTATTACACCTCACCCGTAAAGACTTTAAATCCAATCACTAGAAAATTATAATGTTATTATATAATAATATATGAAACCAATAATGTTTAGTTTGCAATTTTCGGAAACGTTAATTACTTCAACACTTCAACAAAATCGCTAACGCGAACCTAGTTTTATATATTAACTTCTCTCTGGTGTATGAGAGACAAGTTTTATTAAATAACAAGAGAACGTACGGATGATAGAAAAGTAGTTTGCTTCCTGCAAAATATTCGTCCTTTTATGAATTAATTACATGTAACGTGTTTGATCGTAAACAACGCCAACTTCAAAGATTATTAATATAATATGTTAAAAGTGCATTGAGATATTATGATTTTTTTTTAAAAAAAAGGAAAACATGTTCAAGATTTAATTCAGTGGAATTTATTCAAAAATTACACAGGGTAACCACAGGATGACTTACTCGAAGATAATATGGAATATATAGCTTCTTATGATCATTTGAGATTACGTAATTTGTTTAGAAAAAGATAAAGAGTTATGGAGATAAAAGTAACTCAAGAGCTACTTGACTTAATTAATGCTAGTTTTTTTTAGGATCATAGAGGAAGCAAAATCTAATGAAAATTGAGCTAGCTACCACAGTTTTATAGTTTTTTCTTGGCCTTTCACTTCAATGTTGGGTCTCTATATCAGAAACGAATATTATCACCATATAAATTTATTTCCTTCCCAATACACTGTCCAGATTTTCAAAATAAAAATTGAAGATATATATTTAGTTCTAGCGAGAATCCAACATTTGAAATATTTACTTTTCACACCAAATTTTATCTACAAATTTTAATTAAGGGTGGTTTTTGTGAATATTATATGCATGCAACACTCACATGTAAACTTAAAATGTGCGGTCATTGTCACGAAAGAAACCTAAAAAAGGTTTGCCAAAAGGGTATGATAATGACTAGGACGTGTTAAGCACGCGACATATTTATGTATTTGTGGTCTCTATTACATTCCCTTTCTCACTCTAACATTATAAGAGATATTTTCAAATTCACGTCAAATAAAAGATAGTCGGGTAATAATAATGTAAGAATAATTTAAAGGTTGTTCTCTATTAAAACGTTGGATAAAAGTTACCAAGAAAGTTTGGCAGAGACTTCTCAATTTTGTGATCGGAATCAACTCTTGGGTCAGGCGTATATATTAGATGTTACGTCTCACATTAAGACAAAATTACAACTTGGACAACTAATAAGACATAGGGTTTTAATAGGGCTTAACCCTATTAATTATTAACATCGGGTCTGTACAAAAGAAGAGAAAATAAGAGCGTCGTGTCCAAGTTTTTTTTTATAACAATGTCAATAGTATTTTACTATTTTATGTATTAGTGTCAACTGGCAAAACATATAATTGCTTTTAAAGTATACTAAAGTAGAGCGTGCATGAACAGTGCCACTTATTCCACTGTATAAAAAATAGTGTAAAAATATTTAATTTTACGAATGATTACAATACAATATTAGAGTAATTAATATGACTAATTGCCTTATATTAATACTAAAGTCAAAGCTATACCGATATGTTTAAATTATGTTTTACTAGGATTTTTCCAACTAGTAGGATTTAGAAATTCTGATCATAATTATAATTGATTATTTGATTCTCCCACTTGTAAGCATAATTAACTACAACGACTGCGGCAATGGAGATTTAGTTAATATATTTCCAACGTAGTTGGAGCCATTCCCAATGCTTTTGGAAGCTCATAAATCTTTAAATAATTCAAATATTTCATATTTTTGCCTGTTGGCTGAGAGCTACTTAATCAATATACAATAGTTGTATTGATACTTTATCGTAATAAACAAATTAATCTGATTAATTAGCAATTAGTGGAGTAATAGTTTGAATATAAGATGTCTTAATGACCCTGGTCATCCTTGTGTCTGACTCTTAATAACCATAAGGGACGTCTTTGATGTACTTAATCATCTTGCTTAGTTGGTAATAAAATAATGAAAAAGATATACTCCTAAAGATTTCATAAAATGACAAAATTAAGATTCTAAATTATTGAATTTAACCAGATTAATCACACAGGTAATCCACATATATTATTTTTTATCACAAATGTTTCTTAAAAAGCGGGAAAGACAAAATCCTTAACTAAAGAGTACCTAGAATTTTTATTTATTTATTTTGTAATTTGTTCTAAATTCGTACTTAAACATAATGTTGATAATAAACATACTAATCCTAATAATACCATTGCATAAATTACACATATAACAAAACTAATTAAAAATTATGTTTTACTTTATTGTTTAACAAATAACAGATTTATAATATAATTTATAATAGAATATGTTGTTTTTGATCAAAACTATCCATCTGAGGGTTCTGGTTTCATCCCGAACATTTTACGTAGGCTGTATAGGTTGAGCAACGAACTATTAATTAGTATTGGAAGCTTGTAAAATATGGTTGTAATCAATTTATTCAATTATAGATAGTATATTAGAAGAAAACAAGAATATTGGTTGTTGCATGCAAAATGTGGATTATTAACGTTATGGGTTGGGTGCATAGCTCATAAAAAGAGGTGGTCTCAACAAGATGTAGATGTTAGAAATAGACACTTGTGCGAAACTAGCAATCTTTGCAACCCATCCATCGAAAAAGATATTGTAGTCTCACTTTGAATCAAACAAAACATTTTTGTTGATGACAAAACAATATCTACCAGACAAATGATGACTTTAGTGTAAATTTTATAACGAAGATATTTTCTTTTGAGGCAACGATGAAAAAGATGACGAATAAAACGACAATGGCGAAAAACGGTGGTCATGAATAAAAAGACTCATGAAATATACCAATATTTTCTAATTTTAGTTGGATTTTTCTTTATTGAAGGAGAATAAAACCACACAACAGCAAAAAAAAAAGTTATATATTTACATATCTAGATCTGGTACGATAACTCTGATGCTATAAATTTACTAATTACGTGTACAATACATCTTCAAAATTCATACGACAATCCTTGTAAACCGAAAGTTAACAAAAGAAAGAAAAGTTCAAATTATTATTAGTTGTTTTAGGTAGGTGCAAATGCCATATTTTATACAAAGACTGTCAACATTCAATATTTAGCACTGATCATGTTTAAGAAATAATTAGTTGCAGGAAGAACAACTAGCTCTTCAAATTTCAGACGTCATTTTCAGAAGGGACCGATGTAAGTTGAGACACAAGACATATAATTAAGAGCTAATTACAAACTTAGATTATATCACGAATAAAGACAAACTACAAGAGGGGGATTTTATATATATGATAATAGAGAGAAAGAGTTCGGATATGGTTGACACTTGACCCTTGTGAGCTTGAAACAACGTTCTTTAGGAAAACAAAAGAAAGAAAGAAAATTCAGTCAGCGTCTCGCCGTCTCCGCAGTGGTCGGGACGTCCTTTGTTACGAGGTCGCGGCTATACGTTTTCTTTTGCCTACCTTCTTTGTTTTTTTCTTTTCTTTCCATTTTTTATTCTCTTTATTTAGGAAGTTTCCTTCTCTATTAGTTTAATTTTTTATGGTCAAAAAGGTTACTACGTGCCCTATGCATGCCCCTATGCGTTTGACGAATTTTCTATAGAATAAATGGTAGGAGAATTTTAGAATAGAGGCACATTCAAAAATAAAAGCGAGATGCGTTTATATTTTAGTGTACGAGATCGATGCGTTGAGAACATAGTGTATGTTATAGTCTTATAGAATAAGAATTAAAGAAATCAAAGACAAACGTAACGTATCGTTTTTCATTCTCCATTTCTCATATACATTGTTGAGGCGATTCGAGACCGTGATCGATGGCGTGATATATATTCCATTATAGACCATTTTTTATGGATACTGATGTTTAAAACGGGAAGTTGCAAGAAAATGGTTGCATAGAGCCATTTATATGTTAACCTAAATGAGATTTTAAATGATGAGTAAATTAGGGCCAATATGCCGTGAAGAAAAAGAAAAGCATGCATGGCTCTCTAACTATTAATGAGGAAAGCTTTAAGGCGTAACAAAAATTAAAATTAAGGAATTTATGTTTGATTAAACCAGCATTCTATACACACAGAATTTAAAAATAACTAATTAACTTTAAACCAGCATTCTATATGCTTCTAATTAAATTTGATACCAAGAACAAAACTATTCAATTTCATAATGACTGTTTTACGATTATCACTGAAGTAGCAATTCATGACCTTTAGTTATCGTCGATCACGTATTCTTTTCGTAGCAAATTGTTTTGTATTAGTAGCTCTTCTTGAACTTATGTAAAATTCGTACGAACCACGAATCTTGTGGGGCCAAACCGAAACTCCATTTTAGATCTTTTTATCTATCTGTATCGAATACAACATTGTAGCATAAATGTGTATAGTTGCATTAAACATGTTTTTGTATGTTTTTTTTGTTGTTGTTGTTGTCATGCACTGACCAAAGTGAAAGCAACACGACAACAAGTGGTAACTAACTTGGAACTAAGCATTACAAGACAAACGTTTTTCAGGCGTGATTTAATGAACAGCACTTGATGTGAACTATAACAAACTTATTAGACAATCAGTAGACAGAGTAGTCAGATGACACATTAAGCTTATGATAACTCGATTTAAGACATAATTAAGACATGAAAAGTATTGAGTTACATGCTTTCATCATTTATCATCATTATCATCATCATTAACAACAAAACCATAAACACAATTTATACATTGTACATTTGGAATATACACTCTAACAAAAGCACCCATGATAACCATGTATTTACAAAAACGATAATTGTTATTGACTTTCGAGTTTCCAATGCATATATATAAATATTGGGCAAATTCTTAGAAGATCAAGAGATCTTCCTTCACGTTGTAACCCATCTTCTCAAGATTAGGCTGCAACGCAAACTGAATCATAGGCGGTGGTCCACATGCGAGCGCTAGCGATTCGCCCTCTAAACCTTCAGGGATGTGTTCTCTAAGCACAGCTTCGGTTATAAACCCAGTGCTGTAGTTCCAACCTTCTTTTGCGATTTCAACAACGTACCAAACCTTTAGCCTGTCCTTATGCTTGTCAGCCCATCCTTCTAGCTCCTCTCTCACAAGTATGTCATCCTCGGTTCGGTTTGCGTAAACCACAAACATCTCGGTTTTGTCCTCTGGATCACTTAGTATTGATTGAATGACTTGGTATATTGGAGTAATGCCTGTTCCTCCCGCAAGCATGGCTAGTTTCTTTGCAAACTTGGGTTTGCCATTGACCATGAAGTTGCCTTTGCCTTGGTAGTCGATGTGTCCTAATGGACCCTTGATGTCTAAAACCGACCCGATTGGTAACGAGTCTAAATGCTGTGACATGAGACCTCCGTTGGGGAATCTTGGATGAACGTCTTTGAAGTAAACCTTGACGACCAAGTCAATATGTCCAATGGCGTCGACGGTGCTGGTCGGAGTATATGCTCGGAGACAGAGTTTGTCGTTTATGGTGGCGCAGAGGAAAATGTGCTTCCCCACGGGTAGACCAAGCTGCTGGTCTTCTGATGGTAATGCGAACCGGAACCTACGAACGTCGTGAGAGATTGAAGTCTTCTCGATGAGTTTAACTGGGACTTTCTCTCGTGGGTTGACCAAAGCTATGTTCTTTGTAGGAGCTAGCTCTTTGATAGGAGCTAACAAGGAAGCCACGTTTGAGCCACCGTGGACTGATACGTTTGGGGAAGAGTCGTAGCCTGTGGTGATGAGTTCACCGATACGGTAATCTTCGAGAAGCTTCTTGGCTTTGTCCGAGTGAATGGCTTCAAACTCTTCGGTGCAATCAGTGCCTGCGTTGATGAGGATCGAATCTGAGCCTCCTGGATGATCTTTCAAGAAACGGGTACAGTCGTAGATGTGACCGTGAACAATGATCCATGCAGATTCTACGGAGTTGTGTTTTCTAACTTCGGAGATTGAATACATCTTTGAGGCAGTGTTCATGAAAGGAGATGAGACAGACTTCTTCAAAGTAGGGTTTGACTCTGAGGATATCTCAAGCTGACGTTCCTTTGCCATCCACCCACCGGACTGGTTTCCTGGTCGGGTCGGGTGTTCGAAAACAATTCCTATCTCTCCTCTGTGAGGCTTACACACGTTGGTTTTGATCCTGAACCAGCAATTGTTCATCATACCCTGTTTAAACACCAGTCAACGTCATTATTGCTTAAGTCAAACAACATCACAAAACAGTACTGTCTGTGATCAATTAGCTGGACACCATAGACTTAAAGACTTGTCTAAGTTTTAGATATTTTCCATTATTTCTGCTGTAATATAATTGCCCGCATGAAGGGGAATGATAATACTTAAATCACTAAAATGAACTGTACAACAGAGACAATTAAAGAAGTTTTCTTGGTTCCATGTTGATTAGAGTTGTATTAAGAAATTCCGAAAAGCGAAGATGGTAGGTAACACGTTTTTAAAAAAATCATCAACAATAGCACAGTAGTTCCAACTTTGTAGGACGAAGACAAATACAAAATCAAATCGTTTAATACTCTTGAAAACGGAATTAAACTATTAACTCTAATTAATTAAATCATAAAAAAAGAATAAACTATTTTATTCTGTAAGAGAGAGAAAGAAAGATTACCATGAGGTTCCAGATGAGTTTATCAGGCTGGGTATTGAAAGACTCGTCCCAGGCTCGAACCGCGACGTCTTTGGCACTAAGCAGATCAAGAACCTCAACGTCAAGTGACCAGAAACACCAGCACCAGAACTTGCCATATTTGTTCGGCTTCTCTTGGTGGTCAAGCTCACACACACTCCACGTGTCTCCTCCGTCTAGAGTCACCTCCACTCTCGTTACCTTCTTCCCTCCTCCTGTTGTTTCATCATTAAGAACTTTTCTTCAGAACTTTGACATCTTAATTAATTAACCGTTTGGTTTAGTACTTAATTAGAGATTTAAATTACCAGAGTAAGCATAGCCTCTTAACGTGTACGGCTTCTGAGTGGTAAAAGCATTAATCGGCAAAATCTCCTCGTGACCAGGTGTCGTTATCACCGAGTTTATATTAAGCTCGTTGATTATATATTCCGGCTTGTACCACCAAGCTGCAACAACACAAGAAGGTAAATAAATATTATAACTATTACCATAATCTCTTCTGGTAAAAAAAAAAAGAAGGGTAAATGAAAAGTTACCTTCAGCATTAGCCAGCTCAGCATCGACAGAAGAAGGGAGGACTCGATTGTCCTTGTAGTGGTAGTAACTGTCGGATTCTTGAGGCGTGACGATGATTCGCTTCAACCACTTAACCATCCGGCCGCCGATGAAACCGGGTACGATGATCCGAACCGGAAACCCGTGATCGGGCGTGAGAAGCTCTCCGTTCTGCATATACGCTAATATGATGTCTCTTGCAGGATCCATGGCCATCTCTTTCTTAATGCTTGTTCCGTATTTAGATCCGCCGCCTCCGGGAAGATCCTCCGCTCCTTCGAAGCAGACGTTAAGCGCGCCGCCTCTCCTGCTGTAGATCCCGCACCGGAGGAGGATTTCGCTGAGCGGAACGCCTTTCCAGAGGGAGGTGGATACTCCGGCGGATCCCCAGTTGAACCCGATCGTCTGCTTCACCATGTTCTGTTCCTTGCGGCGGTTTCCGGCGCAGACGAGAGTGACAGGGAACTCGCGGCTGGGAAACTCGGAGACTAGCTGCTCCATGGTGAGTTTCAACGGTCGCTTGACGAGTCCGGTGATCTCGATCGTCCAGTCGGACCAATCGGCTTTGGGGACGGAGCCGTGGTTGCGGACGTAGTGGAGAGGGACGGGAGTGATGAAGCCGTGGTGCATGAGGCGAGGGAGAGGAGCTTCGGCGTTGAAGGGGTGTTTTCCGGTGAGACGGACCATGGAGGAGTTACGCTGGATCCAGTTGTCAGCCGTTGATTCGTCTCGCGAGTCTAGAATCGACGGTTCCAAATCGCTGTTGGATTTGCGAACCATCTCCTTGTAGTAGGAGACGTTGCGGTTGTGGCTCTCGTCCTCGTCGTCGCTCGAGTCGTAACGGTCTTCTTCCTCGGTGGTGTTTTCGTTTTCTTTGATGTCGACGGGTTTTTCGATTAGGACGCCGACACTCTGGTTTTGGTGACGGTGGCGGTCGAATGAGCGAGAAGGAACGGGAGGTGGTTTGAAGGAGCGAACGACGCCGCTGTTCATGGCGGAGCTGAGGCGGGGATAATGGCGGTTATCGACGGAGGTAGCCATGGAGAAGCTATTGAATAATCGGTGAGAAGAAGAGAGGAGAGAAGTGTGATTTGTATTTCTTTTCTCTGCTCTTTAAGAGAGCTTTTTTTTCTTTCTTTTACAAAAAAAAAAAGCTATTTTTTGTTTTTTCTCTTCTTTTGGTTTATGATTTTTTTGGGTTTCTGTATAATGTGGAGTTATAGGGTTGTATTTATAGGCCGTTACAGAGATGAATAAATAAAATAATGAGTGAGGAGAAATTGACAAATGTGAGTTTGTGTGGTCTCTGAATCGGGGGGACCCGCCTGCCAAGATCCTAGGCTTTGGCTTTTAAGGCGGGAAATTTTATTTCGTAAGGTTTTTTTCTTTTTTCTTTTACACAGTTTCATTTCGTTGCTTACGCATTTCTTTTTGATAAAAAAATAAAAAAATAAATTGCGCATCCAGGGAATCGAACCCTGGTCAGTACCGTGGGAGGGTACTATGATACCACTACACCAGATGCGCATCGATGTGGCACTCATTTCTTTTTTTTTCTATTTTAACGATTCATCATTAATTATTAAAATTATTATGTAATAAGTTTTGCTAGTTTTGAAAGAAGTTCCAGAACTGAAAAATATACCGTGGGGGGCAATAAATGACATTTATCAGTTATCGCTTATGGAATAAGAATGATATATATTGTTGATGTAAGAATGATATATATATATATATATTGTTGAAATACAATAATACAAGTTCAAGATTTTTTTTCTTAGAAAGGCTTTGCATGAGTAAAAAAAAAAAGAATTGTTGGTAACAAAAATAATGAGTAGGTTCGATTAAAAATTGAAATTTATTAAGATCAGTTTTCTATGTGAAGTTATGTCACCAGGACACTGTGAATAGGCATTTCATTTTTTACGAGAAGTGTCAAAATGTGAAACTGCTCTTGATGAAAATTAGCTAGCTACTGTTATTATCCAACGTAAACATCAGCAAAATTCATCGATCAACAACTACTTTAACTATTTTTACTACATAGTTGTGTTTGCCGCCAAAGAGATGTAAATAAGTGTGATGAGTGAAAAGTTGAGTATGTTTTGATGAAATATTTATTAATTAAATTAAATAAATAAATAAAAACCATATTTTGGCAACTAAGCCATTTAGGAAGGAAAACCATGTTCATGCATGAATAAAATAGATTTCAAATGTACTCCAGTTTTGAATTTTGGAAAAGTCAAAGAAACCCTAAATTGGGAGTGGTGTATATGAAACTTCTGAGTCCTGAGAAGTAGGACATGTGATAAACAAAAACATTGCACCTATAAAGAATGAATATATAATCATATATATATATATATATACCATTTCAATATTTATAAATAGAATACAAACAATAGTCGAGTATTTACGGGCAAGATAAGCCTTCCCCTTTTTCGAACTGAGATAAGCCTTCCCTTGAAGCGCTACAAAAATGGTCTCCTTGTATTACAATGCTAAGGTTTTGTTTTTCCTTGTCAGTCACCACTGTCTTGCAAGACAATGTTCCATTTAACTTACGAGCTATATATCTAACAAATAACGTATTTAGATCTCTATATAGATAATTAGAAAAATCATAATCTGGAAACATTTGGAATAACAATCTAACTACTAAAATTTTCCTCTTTTTTTATTAACGTGTCACCACAACAACAAAATTTATTTACAATATGCACAAGTTGTATCTAGCAAGAACAGCATTACGCTAGTCCACATATAAGTATATGACGACATTAAAGACAGAAAACAACACGTAAACTCGCAAATATCTTGGGTCAAAATTTTGTAAGTTAATGAATGCAAATATAAACGTTGGAATCAAGATTAAAGTGCATCACGTGTGGCTATATATATTACAGAAAGAGGTATTAATCAGCATATTCGCAAACAGATTTTGTTCATCTTGACTTCGATATTTCTTTAAATCAACGTCAAACGTTACTGTAATTATATAAGAAAATGGAGAATGAGAATCCGGTGGGTAGCTATAAACATATTTCTATGAGCATATTGTTGACTTGTTTATTATAGAAGAACATATATTATCGAGAAAGTAAATATCTCGAAGATTTTTATGGATTACATGACGATTATGAAGATAAAGCGCAATTAAGTATAAACTAAACAGAGGTTATGGCTTAAAAAAGGAGATCAGAGAGAAGACTTTGGAGGCTAAGTGGCGCATGGGATCACCAACGGCCAAGCAAATACACGAACGGGGCAACCATACAAAGGGACGGGTCATAATATTATTTTTGTCAATTTTTTGGATTTTCAATTATTACGTTGTAATTATAAATGATACATGTGTAACAACGTATGGACCCACTTATCATTATCTTTTTACATTCGATGTAATGACATAAATTCAAGAGTCAATCTTGGTTAAAGCTGCATAACCAATAATCAACTTTGCACAGCCTAAAAAGTACATGGAGGCTTTTTTTTTATAAAACAAAAAAAATGCATGGAAACTATGCTTATTATTCTTACATTTATTTGAAGAGAAAATCTAGCATATGGTCTCGATCTACATTTAAGCTTCGAATCAATTATGGCATTTGGGTTTCTTTGTATCACTTTGATTCTAGAAAAATTAAAACTATCATCTGCACGGAGTGACAAATTAGAGTAATATCAATCAATGGTCGGTTGTTACACCATCGAAAACTTTCAAACAAATGCAAGAATAATTAGTATATTTTCCATGCAAGATAAGTTGCCTATTTGCATATGGTCTTGGAGGATCACCATCAGTCTAGGACTTAGGAACAAAATTTATGGAGTCAAAACATAAAATTTGGTGTTAAAAATCAAAATAAACAGATTTGAAATTAGTAAATTGATAAAGAATAAAAAATCGAAATTTATAGGACATCACTTGAATTGTTTTTGTTTGTGCCACTAATCATCATGGAAAATTTACTTAAGAGAAAATCTTATTTAAAATAAATTGTCCATGAGCATATTATTTTTAATAAATAAAAGATAAAATATATACATGACTTTGAGGTATCCAAAATTGGCAACTTAACTAAGTATAGATTAATCTACAAAGTTTCTAAAACATCACTTACTATTTAAAACATAAGGATTATAAGTTTATAACAGGTACCAGAGTATACCGATCGGTGATATTTATTTAATTTGTATATTTATATTGTTTTGAATTAGAATATACAAATGTACTATCAATCATAATTTCTGTTCACATTTGGATTCAATAGTTTTAAACGAGAATACACAAAGTATTTCGATCAATAGTTTAGTTGTTACAAGTGTTCAAACAAAAAAAGTTGTTACAAAAATAATTTTTAAAAAATCATATTCACGTGCGTATTAAATTGAAACTTACAATGCAGATATTTAAAACTAGTTACAAATAACATGACAACACAAAAAAAAAATCGTTAATTGCTAGTGCAATTGTAATCATTTTAAAAGCAAAATCTTGCGTATATAATTTTATATCAAAAACAATATACTATGCTATGATAAAATCTTGTATAATTTGTAAACGCAAACACGAAACACAAAGTATTTTGTTTATTTGCATTTTCAGTTTGCATTTACAATTTGCAAAAGATCTTTACCAGAAAAAAAGAGAGTAAATTTTGTGACATTATTCGAATAAAATAGCAAAGTAACAGACTATCTAACTATGTAAACGCAAACGAAACATGGCCAGAAATGCAATAAAGAGAAAAAACACTGTAAAAACTAGCTGAATATTCTGTCCTCGGACAGTTTCATAATCCTAAGCATAGGATCCAAAACTATGATGAACCTCAAATCGTTATACATTTGTATATATTGATTTTCTGCAGCATAACACAACACAACACAACATAGATCTTTTATTTTATAAGATAAAATTGACGTCGGCAACATAGCTTAGCTCCAAACATACAAGACTGTCCCCATTTATTTTAGAGTAATTTCAACCACAAATATGATACATGGAGATTTGGTACACGTATTCTCAAATCGATTGCCATGTTAACTTTCCAAATGGCAATTTTTTTTTTTATGTTTTTACCATTTAGGACTGTTTTGGAACTTAAGTTTACAAAAGACAAAAATAAGAAAAATGTGCTGTATATAAAAAGATGAAGGGGAGGCAACTGGGGGAGCTTGATGCGGTTTATGGAGACATCGACCCTTTCGTGACCCTTTGAGCCACTTTCACTGCGTTTACATTTATTCATTTGTTTCCTTTATGTTTATATTTAATTTTTACGTTTGTAAGAAATAATCATATTAACATGTAATAAATATATTTTTCCAAACAATATAAAAATGTAATTCGACGTAAGAAAAAACAAAGATGTATTATCTTGCAATTTATGGAAAATATAATGGGAAAAAAATAAATGATCAGTATCTTTCTCAGATATTAAAAAGGACTATGGACCGAAATATAAATTTTTCATGACTTATAAAAAAATTCATAAATCTTAGATATAAATTTAAAGGTTTACTTACATAAAATTTTTTTAAAAAAAATCTTAAAATTAAATATTAAAAAAATATGAATATCATATAAACGAATTAGATAAAAATATGCATTTGACAAATAAAAAATGTTAAATTCTAAACGAAATTTAGACAAAATTATTTATTAACCACGTATTAGTAAATTTGAAATTTGTAAATTTATTCATATTTAACTAGAAATTCTAAAATGTATACTATAAATAATTAAAGATCAATTGATTAAAGATTTTATATGAATTATTTAAATAAGATCAAAGCTGCTTAGAACATTTAATAATATGAATATTTAATGATAATATAATGAAATAATCATTATAATTTATCAACGTTTAAATACAGTCTATTTAACTATTTATCAGCTTTTAGAACACCATAATATATAAATAAACCTTTAAATCCAATGAGTTTTTTTTCCTGCTGAACACCCAATAGTTCTTCTCGCTACCATGAAGTAGCCAAAATATCCCAAACGTGTCTGTTAATTGACTTGCTGTCAAACAAAATTATCCTGGCGATTGTGAGAGCAATTAGCAAATATCATAATTATAACCCCTCTTGTTGTTGTTGTTTTCATGCTGTTATGGCTAAAAGCAGCATTTTCGATCTGTGTAACGTAATAATTAGTAAAGTTTGATGTTCCACTACATTTATTATATCCTAATTGTTGCTCGTATACCTCATGATATATAAATCACCCACTTGACACCAAACACATACGGCTATATATTTTGACCCATATGATATTCCCATATTGGTATAATTGGACACTTTCACTGTTTATAGTCAAGTTCAATTTTGTGCTTATTGTTAAAAATATGGCACTTGTAAAGTTGGACGTATAATGTAAAATATTACGTCAAAAGAGCAATGAATTTAACTCGGAATATGGCACTTGTAAGGTTGAAACTAAGATTAAAATTAGATGTTATGTGATGCAGTAACTGCATCAAATGAAAAAAAGGGATATAAGAAAGAAAAAGTAATGCTCTCAGATTTTTTAAAATAAGATCAGTGCAATTTCTATTTTTATAGTTGCTTAAGAACCCAACCTATAATGGAAGATCCAGGATTCATAAAGTTCAATCTAGACAAGCACTTGAAAAGAAGTACTTCCTATACTTATCTTTCGAGATCGTCATTTTAAATAATAGTAAGAAAATGAAAACATAAGATTAATGGTTTTGTGCGATTGAAACAATGTGCCACATACAATGTCGTGAACGTGTAGTTGGTATATTCAACACAAAGAGTGACAAATTAATAAATTCTATTTGTAATCAATTATCAATATGCAATGGTGCAATTTGGTTGGAACGACCAAAGTTTCGGGGTCAATTTACTTCCCTGACCGCACATGGTTATACACCTAAAGTTTTGATATGTTCAGAAAAGTTAAAACACTAGCTAGCTATAGATGCTTCAAGAGAAAAAATGAATGATAATTATTAAAATATTGTAAATAAATAATAAATTTTCTGCATGAAAATCAGAGCAGATCCGAGAAAGCTTTAGCTATATATGACATTCACATTTCGCAATGGCAAGGGTCATATTAACGCATATCGCCTCCCCTGGATATCCCCTTTTTTGTCTGTTTATTTGTATTTCCTTTATTGTTATTTTTTTCATTTTTTTATATAAAATCTTGATATTCCGAAGAAGACTGAAGACTGTGAAGTGGAAAGATGCCACACTAATTATTATCATTATTTAAAATATTCAACTAAAGCACTATCAAGTTAAAGTGTTTTAGATTTATGGAAAAGAATTGGAATTAACCCCTGATGGTTTAAAAGCATATCATAAAAGCAGTGGTCCGAGAGATTACAGTTTTTTTTTTTGCTTGTTTATTCAACCATAAAGATGCAGTTTTTATAATAATCATCCGTTTTGGAACATTGTTATTGTTAGTCAAATTATAATAAGTTTTTTCCTTCATTATAATGGATACTTGTGAGATTCTTGTCAGCATTTTAATAACATTTAAGCCTCTTTCTTGTATAGTATCTACATCTTCAACTATAGTAAATCAAACAAATTGCAAAATTCGTCATTAGGCAATGATTAAGGATTACGGTTTGAATTGGTTTCATAAGGGTTATCTAATATAGGCCCAATATAAGCCCACAGGAATATTAGACCCATGTTAGTGGTAACCATTTAAGTTTCATTTCTGATAATTAAAAATGATTAAGCATTTTAGATCGTTGACCGTGGAGTAGTTAGACTTACGATGAAAAGCCGTACGAGATGATGACACGTGTTATTCCGATTAAGAAAGAGATTTGTCTATTACCTGAATTGTTGCTTCCTCCTAATCAACAGCAAAATCCCGATTCGAGTTGAAAAAAATTAAAATTTAAAAAATTCAAGGAATGCAAATGGGAGATGAAAATCCCAGGATTATGTACGGTGTGATCATCACCGTGTACGTTCATCGTCAAACGACGACCGTTCGATCGTTTCGAGCGAGACGGAAAGATGAATGTACGTGGAAGCGTGAGATCGGAAGGACGAGTGGCTATGATCGGAGAGCGAATATGTTAGCGTATATTCGTCAGCTGAGAGCTGAAAGTCTCGCCGGAGATTTGAAACCCGACGGCGTAGAGAGTGACAACATAACCGACCGGCCGAACCCGAAGGTAACGTAACGTTTCTCTGATTTTCATTTCTTTTCTTTTTTTGTTATTCAATTGACGTGACTGAGCTTTTACAATTTATATGGGCCTGAGATGGGCCATGATTAATGAAGGGCATCTATTTATTGACTTGCGTATATACTTACGCAAAGATTAAGGAGCAAGTAAGCAGTTGCGTCTGGATAATCTGATTCTTTGTGGACTATTATATGATTTTGCTTAGAGTATTGTTTTAAACCTCTTACAACTAAACCTTTTTTCAAAACAGAGTATTCTTTTTCACGTTTTGGCAGTAAATAAGTAAATTATTGTTTTAAACCAGCTACATTCGTATGTTAGGCAATTTGACCCCTTTTTTTTTTGGTGATTATTAAAATGGCAGAAGAAGAAACGAAGGTGGATAAGAAAAATGATGAGTAAGTTCCGGTTACCGCTTCTCCGGCCATTTCGTCGGAAAAATAGAACGTGTAAATACCGCCAGTTTGCTACTGATGAAGAGGAGGGAGAAGCAAAGAGCAAAGCTTACAGTTCAGATATCTGGGTACTACTTAGTATTCCAATTTATCTTTTCTTTATAGAAGTTTTAAATGAAACTATTCTTAATCTTGTTATATGTTTTCTGAATGAAGAAAAAGCTTAAACATGTGGTTGGAGGGTTATCACGCGGCTGCATACGAAGTAGAAGAGACTCGTGAAGACAAAACAAGACTCAGGAAACAGACTTTTGTCGGAAGTTGACAGTGAGGAGTTACTACATATTTTCTTTCCACATAACCTTTTTTATTTTTCTTCCAGAACTTAAGGAAGATGAAAATCAAACCGAATACATAGAAACAGGAACTAAAAATAAATTGGGAAAAAAAGGCATAAGAGATCATGCCTCATTAGAGTACAACAATGCAGAAATTACAAGAATACAATTACAGATAATACATAATTTACACGAATGAAAATAAATTAAAAAAGAAAAGGGACGACTGCGAGTTTTTTTTTCCAATTCCCTGTATGGCTAATTGACTAGTCATGTTAGCCTTTTATACTGCTCCTGAAATTTTGAAGCCAATTTGTAAAGCTGGAGAGAGAGTTTGATTATGAATTTGCTTCGGTTAAATTAAAAGTTACCGACCTCTATTGCCGCCTCTCTGGTTCCTTGGGAACAGCAAACGGCGAAGCGAACGGCTTGGAGAAGCAGGGGATCGAGAAGATGAAGCGAAGTCGCTTGCATCCATATCGATAAACCGAATATGATGGCTTTGCCTTTGCCATGAGTCTAGATCCAATACGCCGTTGCTCAGAGAGTCATCTGAGCTGTAATCTTCATCGTCTTCTTCATCATAAACAGCTCCGCTACGTGGCTCTATGACATAATCTCCCAACACGACAGCACCTGGAGTCGATGACATTATCGTGCTTATCACGTCTCTTCTGTCTCTTTCCCTCTCCAGCCTCTTCCATTTGGTTTCTAGAGCTGGATCAATGGCTCTAGGGCAAGCATGCGGGTGTTTTTCCTTCATGTGTTTCTTGAGCTTTCTGAAGTTCCCAACAAAGGAACAGTTCTCCTGCATACAAGTCCTTCTCTTGGAGTTGAAATACACCCGTGCGTCTTCCACGACAGTCCAACCTTTCACTTGACCTCTGCACAGCGGACACAAAAGCTCGGGTTGCTCTGAGTTTCCGTCTCCGTATGACTTCCTGTATTGGTCAAGGCAGTTGGCAAAACGGCTGCTTGTTGCGCACATGTAAGGACGACATCCTTTGTGATAGGACGAACACAGGAGAAGAACAGCGTTGTGTGGAGACTCCAAACATACTGGGCATGTTGAGCCTGCCCAATCTTTCTTGCAACAAGACGGTGGTGATGGATAAGGAGCAGCAATGTGACCCCTACGATTCACTTTCTTGATTTTCCCCATTCGATCACTCAGAACCTATTCAACGAAAGAGACCAGGATAAGCATTGTTGTAGAAGCACAGATTTTCAAAATAAGCTTACTGTGAAAGCCAATGAAACCCAATAGTAACATCCATGTGAAATTGGTAACCAACAAGCAAAAAAATTGATAAACCAATGAATCATCACTAAAAATCGATCTAAAGTTGACCATGAAACGGAACACACTGTTCAATTCATAAAAATCAAAGAGAAGCAATGCTCATTAGTAGCCATTGACCACGGATCCGGATCCGGATCCGAGAATCCGATTAAAGGAAGTCATACACAAGCTACAAAAATAACTACACTTTACTTCTACAGTGAGCGTTAACCGGATCCGAAGATGGCAATAACACAAGCAGAGACGCGATTAGATCCAAAGAGAATGAAAAAATTACAGATCTAAAGTAGCAATTCTGACGATTCAAATCAATCATAGCATCAATGCTAACGCAGGTTTTTCGATCCGCAGTGTCAAAAAAGATCGAGACGAATCATAATTCATACAGTCCAATGTTCGACACCATACGAACAATGATTCGGGATCTCAAATCCTAATCGAGAATCTAAATTAGATCTCTCCCCCGAAATGGAAGATCGGAGACTTGTAGCGAATCTTATCTACAGAATTCGAGAACAAGGTGGGATATGATATTAGGTTGATGGATGCGGAGAAGGCGCGAAGGTGAAATTTAAAAGTACCGGAGATAAGCGGAGGAGATCACGGTGTTCGCCGGAGGAAGAGAAGAGAGAGCTCCCGAGCTTCAAGGATGTTCGAAAAAGGGAAAAGCGATTGCTTCTACAAATTGACGTACGCAAACAAAAGCCAGAGAGACTCCTTTTTTTTTTTTTTCCTTTTGTTTTTAAACTTGCGGTTTGATTCCAAATGTCGTCATTTTGACGCAACCGTTTTTCTCATCTAAATTATCGTATCGAAGGAATATTTCGCTAGCTGCTAATACGAGTTAGTGATATGTACGCTATGTTTGATATAATGGGCCGTGGGCCCGTTCGGTTCCTTGTTATAAGAGGCCTGCATTTAGGAGGTATACGAAACGATATCGTTTCATTGCTGTATATTTTTTTACTGAAATTTCACAGTTGATAACGTGAAAATAATAAACCAATTATAAATACTTGGAAAAGTCAAAAATATGAATAAACAAAAAAAAAGTTTGGGAAAAATATAGAAGTTTATGTTCAGAGTAATAAAAATTGATAGTAAAAAAAAATTTTTTTGTTCTGTTATCATAAATATTTCATTTATTTCTAAACTTTTCCAAGTTTTTAATTTAAATATGAACTCAAGTTATTCAAACAGGATTGCATAGGAGGGATTACAAAACAAATAGATATAAAAATTAAAAATATTAGATTTGTTGATCAACGACCAATGTTCTATGTTTTGGTTAGATTTTTGATGTTTAAATTTGTTGATCAACCCTTCTTTATCCCTAGTTTGAGACGCTTACGTTCCACATATCATAGACAGGAACCATCTGGGGAGTGAAAAAACCGAAGCTTTGTTCTGTCTCTCCTTGCTTCAAATCCTCATTGAACATCTCGAAGAAAAACGTCACCACGGGATCATTTGGCCGCCTAGGTGTTGCCCTAGTACTCGTGGTAGTGAGTTTCTTAAGCAACCCTTGATTATATGCACGTGCGTTTTCCACGCTCGTGTACGGATGATTTCCTCTCGTAGGCCAACCAGTTTCTGCCACGTACACTTTCACTTCTCCGAAGCTGAGTTTCTCCAACGCCGCGTAGAAACTGTCCACAATCGCATCGAACATGTTTGTGTATTGGTAATTTCCGTCGACCACGACCGGTGAATTTGTACCGAACGTTGCGTATTTTAATGACACGTGGTTAGGTTCAGCCGCGTAAGCGAAATAAGGGTAAGAGTTGACCATTAGTGGTGAACCGGTATAGCTGAGAAACGATGCGATTTCGGTTAAAATATCGGTTATTTGCGGCTTAAATACTCCGGTTGATGGTGGGTAAGAGTTTGCGAGTGCGGCTGAGGATATGACCGTTGTAACGTGGATCGTCCTATAGACCCCGACTTCGGCCAACGCACCTTTTATATTTCTCATCGCTTGTGGCACGTACCGGCCAATCTCTCCTTGGATCACTTCGTTTCCTACAGTGATCCATCTGAAATCGACGTTGTATGGTACTATATACGTTTTGACCCAATCTACTGCGTATTCGTAATGGCCGGCTAGTGTTTTGATCTCTTCGTTTCTTGGTCCCATGGCTACGAGAAGACCGGTTCCTTGCAAGGAGTTAAGTAGGTCAGGGAATGGCTCGTACAGTCTTATCCAACCGATGTTAATTGTCTGATAAAGAGATATTGTTTGGGTCGGAGATGGAAGATTATCTCCATTTCTACCATGGCAAACTCCGGCGAATAGAGTATCTCTAGCGACGATGCCGGTTGATATGGCTGAAAAAAAGACAAGAGTGATTAAGAGGAGTATTATCGAGTTGCTCATGCTTTGGCTCCTTTGGATATTATACTTCGCATATATTAGTGTATGTGTGTGTATATATATGTTTTGAGTTTTACTTGGACTTGTTACTCTTGTGATCTATATATCTTTGATGTTGATGGATATTGGATTCTATAATTAAGTAACATAGGAAAATATGCGTTGGTAAATATCATAACTATTAATGATATGTAGATAGGGACACTGCAGGACCTTTTTTGCATTTTATGTATTGTGTACACTTTAAAATGTTTTGAGAGAAACATAGTTAAATTACCTCGTGAGATATTGGCTAAAGATGGCTCTATATTTTAGATTTTTATTTTTTTACTTTTTGGGTTAAAAAAGAAAAGATTGATTTATTTTAATAATATCTTTAAGATTTTCACAACTTTAAAGGTGCAAATAGTTACATAAGAATAAAATGAGAGGAATTTGATTATCCACTAAAAAATTGTCAATTAAAAAAGTAGTATATTATCCTCTAAAAAATTGTCAATTGAAAAACTTTAATCATCTTATATTAATCATTAATTTAACAGTTGCAATATATATATTAAGGCAAGTTATTCAGATTTCTAATTTTACTAGTTTGTCCATTTGTGCAAGATTTTTGCCTTTTATAAAACAAGATAAATTTATCATCTATATCAATTTTAACAATTTTGGAACCTCCAAAACTGGTAAATCATAATACGGTAATTTTAACATCTCATAAAGAATGTTTAGAATAACGTCACACATAAATAATTGAAATTACCTTAGCCCCCTAAATATAGATGCATTAATTAAGCCACCCAAATACTATTTCAGTTATCTACTTTGGCCATCTAATTTTTTGTACCCAACTTAAAATAAAGCCAAAAGCATTTTAAATTAAAGGGATTCCAGTTTAATTAGTGGGCTCAAAGTGTCATTTTCATATTAATGCATAGCATATGTACAGCATCACATGCAATTAATACATCCTCCTTCTGCTTCAATCAAAATCAAAGTTTTTGTTTTGTTTGGTTTTGAAATAGAGCAAATCCAACAAGAAGCAGAAATAGTGGTCTCGTCATAAGAAGGCACCATTACAGAGAGTTAAAATGTAAAATAAAAGAGGATCTGAAAGGAAATCATAGTTGGATCTAAATGAACTTCTGAAAAAGGTGTGACCAATATCTCCATTTACTAACAAAAAGAGGGATTATATAAATAAATAACTAAGGAAAGGGAGGTAAGTAAGTAAAAAAAAAAAAAAGAGCATATCCCGTACGCAATGTGAAAGAGTGGAATGAATTAACGTGCTCGTATCTCGTGAGTCATCTAACGAGTAAAAAACCACCACGTGTCGAAGCAGAGGAGGTGCACGAGTGCTACCCTACGCCTCACACCTCCCTATCATACTCTCTGAATAAAAAGCTGGGAAAAAAAAAATTCTGCCAAAACGAACCGTTCCTCTGTTGCCTGCAAATAACGCGAAAATCTCTCTGGAAAAAAGAAAAAAGAAAAGAAAAAAAAGAACCGAACCAGTCGTGGGAAGGATCCGAAAGAACATGAACCAGAGAAATTTGAAGAAACCCTAATCTTAGCCACGTCTTTATTCATCTTCGTCTTCTTCTCCTCCTCTTCAATCGTTCTAATCTGAAATTGGTGCGGGGGTGGAGCTAGGCTAGGGTTAGGTTTAGGCTTGGGGAAATTAGGGTTAGGGTTTTGATTATCGGCTTTTTCCTTCTCCTGTTATCTGGGAGGTGCACGAGGAGGAAATTGAAGGCGGGGTCATTTCGGGGATTTAGGGTTACGGTTAAGTGTATTCCGTTTCATGGGCCGCGCGGGAGTTTATGGTGGTGGTTTGTGTCGGTTATGAACGTTGACCAATGCCAGTGGCCGAAGAAGATGATGTGTAGGGGAGTGGACGGAGGTTGTGGTGCTGAAGAGAAGCCTTATCGACCATTCCGCAGTGCCACGATTGAGAAGGAAAATGGGAACAAGGGTTCGTCGGGAATCGATTTGTTAGCTCAGGCGAGCAAAAATCTTTCCGAGAGGTCTCCGTATGACGGTCCTGAAGATGGTTCCACTGTAGGAGTAAGTGTGCCTACTCTGCCCATTGCGTTAGCTAACTTGCTGAACCAAAAGGATGACAAGAAACGGCATAAGAAGTCTCACCATGGCACCGAAACGAAGAAGAAGAAGTCTTCTAGGCAAGGGGATAAGTTGAGAGCTGGGAGTATCTGGGTTGAACATCAGGACTACTTTCGGCGCTTAGAATTGCCTGATTTAGAAACTTTGTCAGATTTAGCATCTCTACGATCTTTATCTTCTAGAAACTGCTTTTCAGTTCCATCGGTGGAATACGAATCCATTGATATGCACCAGAGGGAAACTGATGCGAGTGCAAAGAATGAGGATGTTGTTTGTGCGGAAGGCCTTGTTCTGGAAGATATTAAAAACATTCTTAGTAAAGAGATATCTGAAGGAACAGTGAAGAAAGAAGATGGTGGGCAGCCAATGAGTGTTGACAATGTGGGAGATGAGATCTCCTCTGCTTCAGACTATTCTGGTAGTTTAGAATGGGTTTTAGGTTGTAGAAATAGGATTTTGTTGACATCAGAAAGGCCCTCCAAAAAACGGAGGCGTATTGGTAGTGATGCAGGTTTGGGAAAATTAGTGGTTGCCGCTCCTTGCAGAGGGAATGCATTGTTATGTGATTTTTGCTGCACTGGTGATGCCAGGGAAAATCATCACCAGTTGATTGTTTGCACTTCCTGCAAAGCTACAGTTCATAAAAAATGCTATGGTGTGGTTGAGGATACAGATAAATCTTGGTTATGCTCCTGGTGTGAGCTGGAGAATGGTCGTGGTGATTCTGAAAGACCATGTTTGCTTTGTCCGAAAAAGGGTGGCATTCTGAAACCTGTTGTCTCTAAATCTGAGAATGATGGGCCAGTGGAGTTTGCTCATCTGTTTTGTTCTCTGTGGATGCCTGAGGTGTATATAGAAGACTTGAATAAAATGGAGCCTATCTTGAATATTCATGGAATAAAAGAAACTCGCAGGAAGTTATTGTGTAACTTGTGCAAGGTGAAATCTGGTGCTTGCATTCGGTGTTGTAATGGTATGTTTTGTTGCTTTCTGTGCATCCGGTCTACTTCTGAGCATGGGTGACATTGATATTCTTAATGACACGTTCTGTTGTATAGTTTGGATCTTTTACTTAAGCTGCTGCTTACTTGGAACAACTTAACAATTGTGCAAAAATTGTAAGCGTACGATAAACAAATAGGACGACTGGTTACTCATAATCTGATCCCCTTAGCAAAAGCCTATATTTCATCTGAGATTGGGGTTCATCTGGCTTTACTGCTGTGCTCGCAGTTGTAGTCAATTGTCTGGATCATTTTGAACTGGAATAAGCTTTGTTGACATTGTTCACCGCACTGAAGTGTTTATAATTTTTTTATATCAGGCTACTTTTTGATGATTGCATCTCGGATTATTTACATCTAGACTATTTTTTCATATATGAATATTTTGCTATTCTGGGCTGCTGTGAAAGTGAAATTGCAGACAGCTTGGACCTTACTAAAATAAATAGGACAATGTCTCTGCTCCCCATGTTCGTACTTGATTTACTTATCCAAATTTATGGCTGCATCCTACTTCTACTTGTCAACACTTTTTCGTTGATTCAAATTATTTGTCTTCATTCTTTGGTGAGTACCAGATGAGTTATTGATAGTTGTTTACAATCTCTTGATCATAGGAACATGCCGAACATCTTTCCATCCTATATGTGCAAGGGAGGCAGGGAATAGGCTAGAAATCTGGGGAAAACATGGGTGTGATACTGTAAGTTTCATCACTTACAGAACAGAATCATAGATATTAATGCTGTTTTTTCTTTAACAATATAATAAAACTTGTAGGTTGAATTGCGAGCTTTCTGCTCGAAGCATTCAGATATTCAAGAAAGTGGAAGGCCTATAGCAGGACGAGATAGAAATGCAGCTGATAGTCGTTCTCCTGTATGTCATCTTCCATCAGAATCTGTAAGAGAAGATCACCTAAGTAATGATGAGATGGGAGTTGACGTAGGAACACCGGGTACAGGTTCTGATATTTCGAGAAACTGTGAGTTGCAAGAACTGGAATCACCGCGTTCAGAATTTAACGGGTCTGCAACAGACATTGTTGAATCAGGGATGACTGGGAGAAGCACAACTGTATCCGAGCCTCTTAGTTTTGGATTGATTCTCAAAAAGGTGTGCATATACTACTAAGTTGGATTATCTGTACCCGTCGACTCTCTTGCTCATTGATTAACATTTTTTTAGTTGATCGACCTTGGGAAAGTGGATGTGAAGGATGTGGCTGCAGAGATTGGGGTCAATCCTGATGCTTTGAATGCCAAACTCATGGTAACGCGTAAAACTTCTCATATACGTGCTTAAAGGTTCTGTGTTCTCATTGTGGGTTTCTGTATATTGATTTCAAAGTTTTGCGTTACAGGATGGAGACTTGTTGCCTGATTTACTAGGCAAGATAGTTAAATGGCTTAGCCAGCATGCACACATGGGTACTAGGAACAAAGGCGAAATTTTTAGGAGTACGAACATTACTAAAACTGAGCGTCGGGCAGCTATCTGTACTGAAGGCATGGTGATGGTTGATACCGACATCTTAGATCCGATATGTACCTCTGCTGAAAATTGTACTGGTAATGGTATTGTGGTTGATGAAGCTGAAGCTAAAGCTAAAGCTAATAGGCCAGTTGTGAAAAAAGAAAGAAGTGGGAAATTGCCATCTGATCATTCTGCAGAAGAACAGGTAATCTCCCATGGTTTGCATCACAAATCGTTTGTTAGTTATCAAAGGCTTGTTAGATATGTCACCAAGGTATAAACGTAGCTGCTTCGGAATTTCTTTTTTTATGCACAAGGACCTCTTGATGAGATATTGGACGTTGTGTCTTGTTTCTAATATACAGAAATCAGTAGTGCCTGATCAGGAAGGTCATCTTGGGAAAAGTTCAGCTCATCTTTGTGGTACGTTCTTCTAATTTTTCACTATTTCGTCGTGCATATCCCATGTATCTATCCTCCATGTTGTATTTTCTTCTTTTGTTTTTACATAGTTGCGTGGAGTTTTTTCTATCGAGGATGTCTCTTCATGGTCCAATGTTTATCACGGTCCATAGATAATCTTACTTGATGGTAGCTGCTGCTGATCTTATTTTTAATTTGTTGCGTAGATGATCACGGAGAACAATCAAATCCCAGTTCGTCTGGACTCATGCTGGAGAATGCCTTTTCCTTGGGGCCAAATAGTTCTCAGAATCGTGGAATTTTGAACTGTCCAAGCCATATTATCTTGGATCTCCTGTAAGCTTCAATACGCAATTGGGAGACAGTCTCTATTGTTCTTCTCGGCTACATAACATTCTACTTACTAACTTCCTTTTTTTTAATCTATGATGATTTAGAAATCATGAAGCATATCCTGGTTTCAATCCTCATCCTTATATCCACAAAGAATTGTTAGAGATGGGCGAGGGAAAGACCCTGCAAAGCAGTACGGATTCTTATGTGGATAGGACGACAACCAAACCTGATGGTAGAGACTTTATGATTTATACCACAGCTTTTAGGACATTTGGTAACTTATGACATTTGGCAGGCTCTGAAGAAGGAAACAAACATCTGCAGGACGCTGGCGATCACACTATCTGTTGTAATTACCAAAGTCAGAGTGCAGACTGCGGAGACACATTTGGTCAGATAGCTAAAGCTAGGAAATTGGGAATCCTGGATCTGTCTCCTAAAGATGAAGTAGAAGGAGAACTTCTATATCATCAGCTTCAGTTACTTGGCACCGCAGTTTCAAGAAAGCAACTATCGGGTGATTATTTTGCCCATTGTTATTTGCATGGTCCCGATTCATCATGTTTTCTGCACTATATAATAATTTCTGTTATTCTAAAGTTGGTCCCTTTTCTCAGACGATCTAGCCTACGAAGTTACCAAAAAGCTGCCCCTGGAGATTGATGAACAGCATGGACGAAGATGGGATGATGTTCTGGTCAACAAATATTTCTATGATGTCAGGGAAGCAAGAAAGCAAGGTAGGAAAGAGAAAAGACACAAACAAGCCCAGGCTGTTCTAGCTGCTGCTACTGCTGCAGCGGCCACATCTTCTCGGAATACATCGCTCAGGAAAGATATGACAGAAGAACCTGCTCAACAAGAGGTTGTTTCTACGTTTTTGAGTTTTTCCTCCATGTATCTATTTTATCTGTGCCATGTTTCTTATCTTATATCTTTCTTTCTGGTTATAAATCGGACAGATGAATGCTTCTAGACGTAAAGTTACTGGCAGCGCTCACCTTGTGCCACAGACAAAAGAAACACTTTTAAAGATGCCTGTTTCCGGTCCACCATCGGAGAAGCGGTCTGATCATCGTACGCCAGACCTTTCATTAGAAAATCCACGAAGTTGTGACATCTGCAGACGCTCTGAAACTATATGGAACCTAATTGTAGTGTGCTCTAGTTGCAAGGTGATAAGACATTTCCTGTGACTTTTTTTTCATGTTAAAATAAAGCATGGTTTTCTCTTCTAGGGATAGCTTTATATGCACAGTATGGTATCTGATGAGGCTCCAATTACAGGTTGCTGTTCACATGGATTGCTACAAATGTGCTAAAGAATCTACTGGTCCTTGGTATTGTGAACTATGTGCGGAATCTACTGGTTCTTTCAATTTTTGGGAAAAACCGTATTCTTCTACAGAGTGTACTTTATGTGGAGGCACAACTGGGGCTTTTAGGAAAGCCACGGATGGCCAGTGGGTACATGCATTTTGTGCTGAGGTAAAGTGTCCTTTTGCATCAGCAGTTATTTGCAGGGTCTGGAGTATTACATCCAGTAATGAACATTGCAAATAATTTGGTTTAATTTCTTGCAGTGGTCCTTGGAATCAACCTTCAGAAGGGGGCAAATAAATCCTGTGCAGGGAATGGTGGGTTGATATTATTATAATGCAGAATCAGTATCATGTTTAATCTGTTTTAAAAATGCGAAAGCTTAATATATAATGCTTTGTTAGGAGTCTGTGGCCAAGAACACCAGCACTTGTTGTGTATGCCAACGGATATATGGTGCATGCACTAAGGTACTCACCCTTCCTTGCTCTTTTTATCTGAAGACATTGGGGCAAAGATTGATCAAAAGCCTATCTTGTCATTTTACAGTGTAGTTATGGTAACTGCCAGACGACATTTCACCCTACCTGTGCCAGAAGTGCTGGCTTTCATATGACTGGTGGTGGGAAACTTCCGCACAAGGCTTACTGTGAGAAGCACAGCTTGGAACAGAAGGCAAAGGTCTTGATTTGTCATCTCTTTACTCATTTTCATGATGACCCACTTGCTTGATAAGGTTGCTCATATCTGTTTCTGATTGTGTTGGCAGGCTGAATCTCAGAAACATGGGGCAGAGGAGCTGAAAAGTCTCAAGCATTATAGGGTAGGAGTTCTTAGCGAAGGAAAACTGATTTTGCCATTGCCGCGTTAAGCATGCTCTATTCTCTCTCTTACAAATTGTTTTTGCTATATCTCTTCTAGGTTGAACTTGAGAGGTTGCGCCTTTTGTGCGAGCGGATTGTCAAGAGGGAGAAGTTAAAAGTAAGTTAAACTACATAAACCCTAAATCTTCCTTTCATTGAAACAAACCAAAACAAATGGGCACTTGACCTTGTTCTGGTATATATTTGCAGCGAGAGTTGGCTATTTCCTCACATGAGATACTTGCTACCAGAAGGGATCACGCCGCACGTTCATTACCGGTCCGTAATCCATTTTCTATTCCAGAAGTTTCGTCGGACTCAGCTACGACGTCAATAAAAGGTCATCCAGATAGTAATATATCTGGCAGTGAAGCTATACAGAGGTCAGATGATATTACCATTGACAGTACAGCCTCTGTTAAACGCCGAGGCAAAGGTCCCATTCTAATGGACATTGATCAGAAAACCGACGATAGTGCTACTTCCAAGGGTCGGTTTTCCCGCAAGCCAACCGAAAGGCAAATATTTTCTGGGAAAACCGTTCCCCGCAAACATTGTATAGTGTCGCCCAGTGTTTCAGAGGATGGAGATGAAGGCTCAAAGCCCAAGAAGGTGAGAAGAATCTTTTTGTCCTAAGTTACATGCATTGTAAGTTGAACTCTTTCTGCTCAACTCAACTCAGCTCATTCGTGACATCTTATACTTGTTTGTCTTGATAACTGATAATAGCAGCATGTAGAAACATTTGCGAAGGAGCTTGTGATGACATCGGATGAAGCTTCTTTCAAGAACAGGCGGCTCCCAAAGGGATACTTCTATGTTCCTGTGGATTGTCTGCAAGAAGACAAGCCGGGGAACGAGAAGGCGGATTCATCTGACAAGCCAATCGACCAGAAGGCCTCTTCAGGTGATCCGTCAGGTAAAGACGGGTAAAGCTTGAGAAGACGAGTTTTGGGCTCATTGCTCCTTTGATTAAAGATACTCCCCGTTGGTGGACATGGCCTTCTGCGCTCTAACCAGGGATTCACCAACTGGCTTAAAGCAAGAAAGAACAGATGGGTATTGCTGCAAAAGAGATTTGGCTGCGACTGAGACTCTCGGCTATAGAAGCTATTGTGAAGCTTTTGGGGGTACTGTGCCTTATGGTAAATGTTTGAGATTTGAGATTAAAAGAAAAAGGCTTCATATTGGATTCAGGGTAGTGAGACAAGAAGCTCCATATGACCTTTCTATAAAGAAGGATCAGTCGCGTGTAATTCTGTTTGTATAAAGCAGCGGAAAAAAGGGTAGCATAAGTGTAAATATAAATCAATTGTGTCTAAAATCTGACAAAAGGAATAATACTTGTCTGAAAAATTCTTTAGTTTTGCATTTGCTTCACACGTTGATTGCTCATTTGGCACTGCTTCTTTTTAACAAGATACCACCAACAACATGTATAAGAACGAGAAGGCAAAAACTGTTGAAGCTTAAATAACAAACTATATAGTATATCACAACAAAGGAGGCCAGAAATAAGTTACTTCTCCAATAAAAGCCAGAGTCTTTCGCTCGTATGTGTTAAAAGATTCTGAATTTCAAGTCCATATATTCTCCCTGTATGCGATTTGTATACCTTTGGTTCTTTACAAAATTTGCCATCTCCTCTAACATGTCTCTTTTTCCTTTTTTTTTTTTAGCCGTCTGTATGTTTGTACTTGGCTCATTGAGAATTGATAGTTTCTTTTAGAGAAGTGCATTCCAAACAGCTCCCTCTCCTTCGCTACACACTTCATGGACTATCTTCATTCTCTCTACCGACTTGCAAATTCCACTGCAGCTCCACTCGAATGACGCCACACACACATCGCCCGCCTCTGCCTTCCATCTACAATCTATATCCGGATGTAAATCAGCAGCAAAATAACAATCAGATTGCTTAAAATGTATCTGTGTCATGTAGTTGAGCTATACCTGGAGGAGTCCCGCAACAGAAGTTTCGGTCATCAATATGTTCAACCTCAAGTCCGATAAACCACGACCCCAAAGACACATCTTCATTAGCATACTTATGCAAAATTGGCCTGCACACAAAGTTTAAACCTTTTAGAACAAACATGTGATGTTTTTATTCAGATACAATGGAGATAGAGAATTTACGTACTGGTTGGTGGATATGTACTTGGCAAGATCTTTGGAGATGGCATATATCTGTCCCGTAGCATGTCGAAAGTATTTGTTACCTTCCTCTCCAAATTTCCAGTACTCAGGTTCATGGTACTTCACTGTCCTGAAACAGTTAAAGAATCTGGTTAACAATTACACGAACAGTAATGGCCGAAAGATTTGAACTTGGACTCGTGCAAATGGAATTACTTTTGAGCAAGAACAGGCCCTGACTTCATACAACCGATATAGACCCTTGGCTTTGAGCGGTGACGGGCAAGTGTGGAAGCAAGCATACCTGAAAGGAAATGATAAATATCTTCTGGAATTGCTGCAGAGGTAAGAAAAGAGTACAAGCAGGTTTGTTTTTACCGAGATTTACGTGAACATCATCATCAACCTTGATATAGAACTCCGCATCCCATTTCGCTACTGCTGTGGAAAAGAATATTTTGGTTTTTGCTGAGAGTTCGTGATATCCTTCAACATGCTCCTGCAACCAATAAGAGTTACAAAAAAAGAAGAAAGAAGTGGAAAATAGCATCCTTTCTTAGGAGAATTCAGCGTTCATAGTCTCACCAGCCTAAGGAAGTCTTTGTGTTGAGCATCTTCTGAATCAATCGCTCTATCCAATATACTATTTGACGTCGCACTGCCAAAAACACATTTGAATACACTTAAGGTACATGAATTCCTCAGAATACTTAGGCCTCTGAGAGAAAGAGAAGCAACTTTCTACCTGTGTCCAATCATGAACTTGATGACAATCCCTTTCTCTTTCTCCAGTTTTTCAAGCTTCTCTCCTGTAACATATCCACATGTATTAACACTAAGACTCGAGATGCGAAACTCTGAACAACCAGATTTAGATTAAAGAGAGGATCACAAAAGAACTGAAGTACCTTGAGGCATCCAGGTTCCCCTGAGTGAATCACGCCGTCTTCTACTGCTAAATGCGGTATTGATTCCCATTACCATGAACACTTTCTGCTTCGGGTTTTCTCCCGTTAAAGAGGAAGAAAGTGTTTCCGAGTCATCAACCGTCTCTTGTGAGGTCCTTGTAGAAGATAACTGCATTTGAAGCGTAGAAACTGACTTATCAAGCGACCTGTCAACACTCCAAAGACACAAACACAGATAGATAGATAGTCAGAGAAAAAAATGCTATAACGTATCGATAAGAAAAGTCAAGTCCAATCGCAATAAAAGAAACTCAATTTCTCACTCACTGTATTGCTTCTTGAGTTCTCAGAACTTGGTCAATTACATCTTTTTCTTGCGTAGCTTTCTGCATTTGAGCAAAAGCAAAGATGAAGAAACATTACACAGCTCCAAATCTCTTTGAAACATACATAAATCTACCTTAACTCGTGTAACTCTTGGTTTGAATCGAACTCTAATTTTAACTTTGAAAAAGCAAAATTTTAAACTAAAATTGAGTCTACAAGCGTACTTTCTTATGAGCACAATCGTCTGCTACAATCTGGAGTTCATGGTCTCGATGACGCTGTGAAATTAGCTGACTTCCGGAATCAGACGACGGCTCCCATGACCTGAAAAGCACAGAATCACCAATCGAAACAAAAGCAAAAAGAACCCATCAACGAAAATCGAACAGGAAAGACGGAGAAGAAGCTGTAGGATCAGTACAAGGAGAGACGAAGAGGAAGATGGAAGCTTTTAGAAACCTTGAGGTGAAAATAGCTCCGAGGGCGAAGAAAGAGACGCAGAGAAATGGAACCCATTTGAGAGAAATGACTCTCCTCGAGACTTTGTGCTTCATCGTGGAGAGCGTGAAAGAAGAGAGAGAGTGAGATCAGAGAGATGGCAGATTTTAAAGAGAGGAGACATACACAATCGAAGAAAATTTCAAAGTGATGCAATTTTTCAAAGAGACATGAAATTAGTTAAGTTTCCAAATAAAAACTTTTTATTACACTATTTGGCATGTGTGTCTTTAATGTCTTTCACACCGTCGAATATGCCAATTCATAAATTATACGATATGAAAGAAATTACGTGAAATTTTAGAAAGGACTATTGTACATGAACCAAATATTTATATATTTTTTTTCTTTTTCTTTCGAATTATATAATTGATGAAAGGACTTTTTTTTTATTTTAAAAGTCACGAGAACTCTGCTTTAGTCGTGTCGTGTGTGAGGTATCGTAAAACAAATTAATTTTGATAAAATGGAATTATATGAAGAAAAAAATGATTAAAAATAGACCAATAACCGGAAGGTCACGTCCATCGATGATGGCATATACAATATAGTTTTCTCTTTCTTTTTTTTTTTAAATAATAAGAACGAGATCTAAACGAATGTTCGGGAGACGAATTGTCAAGAAAAACAAAAAAAAAGGCATTTTGAATTGACAAATATGTAAGTAGACCGTAAAATTTGGTTTGGCAGAAGAATGCGTGTCGTCCTCGTCGTCCTCGTCGACCGCGTTTACTCACGTCACGTCGCACGCCGTGATGTGCGGTTTATGGGCCTTTTCAGATACCTTACAAATTGCTCCCTCATCTTAGCAGCTCATGGGCTTACACCATCTACAAGGCCTTAACATACACATAACTTCATTTGTTAACTCTCACTCTCACATAGCGTACATTGTGATATTACGGGTGCAGAGAACATCGTCAGTTCTTAAACTTTAATTGCTTCGTTTGTAGAGAGTTGCAGAGGAGGCACATATATAGGAAGAGACGGGTGCTGATATGATTGCCTTAGTTATCGATTCGATTATTTCTCTAGGTATCATCTTGCTCAGGTTCTCTGTCTCCTGTTAACTATTGAAAAGACAAGAACGATGTGAAGGAGAATCTGCTTACAATAGTTTCAAGGTTCACTTTGTTATTCTGGTTTAAACAGTGGACGCTGTGAGAAAAGGAGAGTTCGGATGTTAGGGGAAGAGGAGAGTTCGGATGTCGACAGGTGGCAAGTGAACGGAGCAAACAGGACAATGAGGAGTGTGCAGCAAGTAACGAGAGATACAAGTAGCGTGAAAGATGTGATTGCATCTTGTTTTATGAACGATCTCATCTTCTTTTGGATACCCTTTCTCACAAAGACAGCACAATTCCGAACTTTGGTAACAATCTATAATCTCTGTGGTTGGTGGAACAATTAGTACGCGTCTGTTTATTGCATCTTCTACGGTCAGAACAGAGTTTCTGATTCTCAATATGCTCAAAAGAACACGTGTGAATACTGTGATGTCAACCTCAGGGACAAGATCTTGACCGAACTCTCTAGTTTGGATGTGAAAGACTAGGACCGGACACGCGGGGGGGGGGGGTACGGTCTCAAGATCCTTGTCGAAGATCTGATTAAGTATGTTGGATTCATGGGGGAGCGTGAAGGACCAATCTATCATTGTTACGAATGATTTGGCCAAACCAGCTTTCGAACCTCTTCTTCGTCCCTGTCCCGGTCTTGTGTGTCGGGACAATTGAATCCGACGACTGGTGTGCCAACCACCTGCACGACTCATTATTATAACTCCGACATTAGACTCATAAGGCACATCAATCTTGTAAAGCCTAAGCTTAGCCAGACGAGATTTCATAATCATCTTCTGCTAATTGTTATTTTGTGTGTCAAGGTTCTCTAATTGAATTTGTCTCCGCCTTTTTATAACCGTTCCAAGCGTATGTTTCCAATTCCAACTCTAACTAGGTTTCAGAGGTGTAACTTATTTTCCTTTTTGTGTCCAACAAATCTGATTCCTAAACTTAATTTTTTTGCTAAAAAGTTTTTTTTTTTTTTTAAAATCTATATTTACATAATGTTTTTGGGAAAAAGCCCAAAAATTCTAATTTTGTCCGTTTTTACTGTGATGAAAGGCCCAGATAGTTTTTTGCTTAAGGGTTTACGAAAATCTTGGGCCGGGCCAGATTCATCTGCTTCCTTCCTTAATATTAAACTAGATTACAACCCACGCTAAGCACGGCAGAAATTTATATATAAAATTTATATGTCAAATATACAATTGAAAAAATATTTATTGGATTCAAAAATAATAATAAAAAAAACTAACGTTTTTTTCCAGTAAATTGTTTTATTGTATTTGTATTCTTAATCTATAAATTTAGTAGATTAAAATTAACTTAAAACTATAACTATAAATTAAATTTTATTAATGTAATATATATAATTATATATCTAATCAAATCTTCTTGTATAAAATTTAATATTTTAAAATTGTTAAAAAAATCTAATATTTTAAATATATATTTAAAAGAAATTTTTGATTCTGTTTGAAATTTTGAAAAATATTAAAAAGATATTATGCGATTTAAAAAAATATCATAAGATTTGGTTTCGATTTAATTTTGATTTAAATTTTAATCTAATTAAGAAATATCATTTGACTAAAATAACTTTGATGAACATATGAAAAATCATTAAAATATAGTGACATTTTTAGTAATATAACACATGACTAAAGATTTTTTCTATAATGTTTCATATTTTAATAGTATAAACTAGATTCTGACATGTCCTAAGGACGAGATTTGTTATTATATATTTTTAAATTTTTTAATAATTTATATATGTAAATTTATAAGATCTAAATTAAATCATTAATTTATTACAATATATTAATATTAATTGATAATTTTGTTAATTAATTTTAATTACAATTTTTTAAAAAAAAATCATAATCAAAAATATCATGAAAATATATTTTTTATTTAATTTTTGATAATTATTAAGACGTGTTTAAATGTATTAATTGTAGTTACAATTTTTTTGTTAAGATTTCTAGATTTATTATATATTTTAAAATTCGAAATCAAGAGAATATCTTTAAATATTTTGATCATCTATATGATTAATATTTAGATTCTGAAAATTAAATTTAAGAATATATTTTTGGTTTTTGAAATTAGGTAATTTTATTAATAGATTTGTTTTAAGATATCTCTTGTATTTTTCAGTATCTTGCATATTTGTTCACATTTGCAAATGACAATTTTACCCGTAATAAAACTTTTAAAATATCATGATAAAAATAGTAATATAACATGGTACAAAATATTTTTTTATAATGTTTCATGTTTTAATAATATAGATGTCTCTGCTATCACATTTACATGATTTTTTGTTTTTTACTGCTAAAATTATCTAAATATGACAAATGACACGTTTTGGATTGGATTTTTGTTTCTAGTAATAAATAAATGAAAATAATTTGCAGGAAAAGGAAAAGTCCAGAAAAAAAAAAGAAATAATAAGAAGAGAGAATTGGGTTTCCTTTAACCCTAATTTCTCTAACAACTCTCTCCTCTTATATAAATATACACAAAGGCCGCAAATTTTCAATTCATCTTTGTTTTCATCTTTGGAGTTTTTGTTTGATTCCCTCGTCTTCAATTCTCTCGTCGTCGAAGAAAAGAGGGTATTTCTCTAAATCCTTGCAACTTTTGTTGTTGTTCTTGTTGTTGATCGTTTCAATCTCATTGAGGATTTATAGAATTGATAGGCCTGAGATAGATCTGAATTTGTGCCTTTGTTGGTGCAGCGTTTTGTTTTGACAGGATTGAAGTTTCGAGAAGAATCGAAATTTTGAAGCTTTCTTTTATGTCTGACAAGATTTCTCCGTTTTGCTGTCAATCTGGTTGCTTGGAGAATACTATCCTACATCCAGAGTTAAGGACCGGTACGAGCTCTTCCATTGGTTCACGCATCTTCAAACCGGAGATTCCTTTCCTGAACCGACCTCCGCTCTCTGACCAGTTCGACTGATCCTAACAAGATGGCGCTACAGAACATTGGTGCTTCGAACCGCAACGATGCGTTTTACAGGTACAAGATGCCGAAGATGGTTACCAAGACTGAAGGTAAAGGTAACGGCATCAAGACCAACATTGTCAACAATGTTGAGATTGCTAAAGCTTTGGCGAGGCCTGCTTCTTACACGACCAAGTACTTTGGTTGTGAGCTCGGGGCTCAGTCCAAGTTTGATGACAAGACTGGGACTTCGCTTGTCAATGGAGCCCACAGCACGTCCAAGCTTGCCGCTCTTCTCGAGGTTTTCATTAAGAAGTATGTCCAGTGCTATGGATGTGGCAACCCCGAGACTGAGGTTATTATCACAAAGACTCAGATGGTGAATCTCAAGTGTGCTGCTTGCGGGTTTATCTCTGAGGTTGACATGAGGGACAAGCTGACGACTTTCATCCTGAAGAACCCACCAGAGGCCAAGAAGGGCTCCAAGGACAAGAAAGCAATGAGAAGAGCTGAGAAGGAGAGGCTTAAAGAAGGCGAAGCAGCTGATGAGGAGCAGAAAAAGCTGAAGAAGAAGGCTTCTTCTAACGGAAAGGTTGCTTCTTCTAAGACGTCCAAGAACCATGCTTCTGATGAGGATATCAGCCCGAAGCATGGTGAGAATGCGCTGGAGGAGGACGATGATGAAGACGATGGTGATGATGATGGTATCCAGTGGCAAACCGATACTTCCCGAGAAGCTGCTGAGAAAAGAATGAAGGAACAGTTGAGTGCTGCAACTGCTGAAATGGTGATACTCTCTGTCAAAGAAGACGGGGAGAAAAAGTCTCCGAATAGCAAAGCCAACGGTGATTTGAAAACTGAGAAGCCGCAGGAGGAGGAGAAGACTCTCGTGCAGGAGATGAAAGAGTATCTGAACAAAGGCTCACCGATAAGCGAGCTCAAAACTTTCATCTCCTCTCTCTCTGATCCTCCTCAATATGTCATGGACGCACTCTTCAATGCTCTCTTTGATGGTGTGGGCAAAGGGTTTGCTAAAGAAGTGACGGTGAAGAAGAAGTACTTAGTGGCTGCAACGCAAGAGGATGGATCACAGATGTGTCTGCTCAATTCGATCGGATCATTCTGCGGGAAGAATGGAAACGGAGAAGCGGTTAAAGAAGTGGCTCTGGTTCTTAAAGCATTGTACGACCAAGACATCATTGAGGAAGAGTTTGTGTTGGAATGGTACCAAAAGGGTCTGACCGGAGTTGACAAAAGCTCGTCTGTTTGGAAGAATGTTAAGCCTTTTGTGGAGTGGCTCCAGAGCGCTGAGTCCGAATCCGAAGAGGAGGATTGATAGTTTTTTTTTTTTTTTGCTCTTTGACTGTTTTCTTTTTTTTTTTTTATGGGATTTATTTCAGTTTTTCGTCATTTTACATTTATTTTATAACATTCAAAATTTACAATTGGGTGGTTCGAGCTAATTGCTTCTCGTCTTTGTTTGGTTCTTGCCTTCTTGGTTCTAATGCTTATGGTGTTTAGTTTGTGTGTTTGTGAGATTTGGAATTGGTTTAGGGAGGATTGATCGTGCAATACGGTTTGTTCTAATGTTTAGTTTTTGATTGTTTTATTTGAAATATGTTATTCGAATGTTTTCATAGTTATGTCCCGACAGATACGAATGGTACTGTTGATACCATTTGTTTGCAAACTATAGGATGATTGATTGTTGACGTTACGTTGATTTGTCAGATTTTAATGAAAAAGTACCACGGCTGAGTTTTGTCCTCATGAAATCAAATTTCACTTTTACAAGAAAACAAAAAAAGTAGTTGTATATGTTCACGCTACTCATATTCTAAAAGGATTGTTTTATATTTGCGATCACGAGTCTATTTGATAAGGCTTAATTTGATATGGTCATTGACTTCTTGGTATAATTGTCATTTGTCATTGTCGTTATTGCTTTAATTCAATTATTTATTTAATTTATAACCTTGATGTGATAGTGGGCCGTATATTAAAAAAAAAAAAAAAAATCGAAACATGCAAAAAACATAAACAGGCCCGTTTGAACGGAGCTTTTTTAATAAATAGCGCTCTTTTGTTTTTAAGGTTTTTTCATTTTTAAGAAGCAAGAAGCAATCTCCTTTATGTGCCGTCGAAAAAACACGAATAAAATAAATGAGACTAAAATCATTTAAAATCGCAACAAACATTCTTAACTGGCGACCCATCTGCTTTCCCCACGCGCCAACGGAATAACAAATATGGATCCTCTTTTTTTATACTTTTCAGTTTTTTCCCTTTTTATCTATTTAGATAATTCTCTGGAAAATAATAGAGTATGTCGTTTTTCATATGGTAATATGTTGTCACTAACATTTTAAGAAAAAAACTTATAAAGTAAGATAATTATTCCAATTACAACAGTACAAATTCTCTAATTGGTTAGGATTGTAACTGTATTACATTAAATATTGTAGGAATCAGTCTATAATTTTTTAGCTTGTAATTTTAAATTATCTAAAATACGACTTAAAACAAATAAATTAACAGAAGCTCTTTATTTATGAACATCTCTTAATAGTTACCAATCAAATCTATAATTATTTTTAAAATGAGTAAAGAACTTAAATATTTAAATGACAATAATTTAGGGACTATCCATCTTCCATTGATAGATATACAACACTTCTTAAATATCAATTTTATATGAACTATTTTTATCTTTGATTTTATTAAAATTTGGTTTTATAAAACATTGAGAAGTTTAGGATTAAACTAAGCTAACTATTCAGAAGAAAAAAAAAATACAATTTTAGTTTCATTAACAGATTTGGTTAAAATGTTTAGATATCTTTTTGAAATTATATGGTTGTTAGATTAACAAAACAGAAAGATCAAAGTAAGATAGTTTTCTAACTGCAATCGCATAAATTAAATACTATAAAACTGAATCGGATTCACTTGGATGTACTTAACAAACAATGTAATCTTATCTAATATGAGAAAATTGACATTTTGAAGATTTTAATACATATTGCTCCTGAAAACATGAAAACAGTTTTATTGTCAGACAAAAAAATGTGAGAAAATCGACATAAGTATTATTCTTCCTAAATCAACTTAGACAAAAAAAAAACTTAGCCTTAAAAAAGAATTATTAAGAAAGTTAACTTGAGTGAAATTTCTATGTAAGATAAATCAAAGTGTTAAGATCTTATTATGGAGTATAGCACAGACATGGTTGGTATATTATTACTCTTATTATCTCTATATATATATAAAAAAAAAAACTCTTTAATAATTCGGCATTTTCCTTTGCTTGTAGAAGGAAAACAGAAAGATAGAGTAGGACATAATTGATCTTTGTTAAGCAGATAAAAAAAAATAATAATAACAAATGGAACATCATTAAGTGAACCTAAAAACGAGGGGAAGAAGAAAAGAAAAAACAATAAATAAATAAACAGAAAGTGAGATGCACGCGTGATCGGACGGTGTAGAAGAGCAGGAGAGTGCATAAAGTTTGTTGTCGTGTGGCAAAAGTGTAAATCTGAAGAGAATCAAGCAAATCCCGTAGCATCGTAACAGTAAATCGGTAATCTCAAATTCTCTCTCTATCCCTCCTCCTCTTAAGCTTCCGTTTCCATTCTCTCTCAGACATACGAGAGGTCTCTTTCTCTCTCTAACGACACCTAACAGTACCTAACCTCCTTCTCCTTCTCCTTCTTCTTCATCGCTGACTTCTCTCTCTCTGCAGTTACCTATCCCTCCTTATGTCGCCGCCGTCGGCAACCGCCGACATCCTCCGTGACGTGGACCCGAGGATCTGGCGCGCTTGTGCAGGCGCCTCCGTCCAGATCCCCACTCTCTACTCTAGGGTTTACTACTTCCCTCAAGGACATGTCGAGCACTGTTGCGCTTCCTCGGCGACTTCCTCTTTCCCTTCCTTCACTGCTCCCGTCCCTTGCCTCGTCTCCTCCATCGACTTACTCGCCGATCCGGTCACCGATGAGGTCTTCGCTCACCTCTCCCTTCAACCGATGGCTCCCGAGCACTTCATCCCTCCTAATTACTCTCGATTCGCTAGATTCGAGACCGACGATGACGACAACAAGGTGATCACCTTCGCTAAGATCCTCACTCCCTCCGATGCCAACAATGGCGGCGGCTTCTCCGTCCCGCGCTACTGCGCTGATTCCGTCTTCCCTCCTCTCGATTTCCAGGCCGATCCTCCCGTCCAGAAGCTCTTCATCACCGATATCCACGGCGTCGTTTGGGATTTCAGGCATATCTACCGCGGTACGCCCAGGCGTCACCTCTTGACCACCGGATGGAGCAAGTTCGTCAACAATAAGAAGCTTATCGCTGGAGATTCCGTCGTGTTCATGAGGAAGTCGGTTGATGAGATGTTTATCGGTGTCAGGCGAGCCCCTATCTCTAACAACGGCGGAGCTAGCTACTACGGCGGCGGGGATGAGTACTACTCCAGTCATAACCAGAGCGGCGGAGGAGGAGCTAAGGAGGACGATGCGAGTGCGAAGAAAGGGTTTAGGAGGACCGGGAAAGGAAAATTGACGGCGGAAGCAGTCTCGGAGGCGATCAGCAAAGCATCGCAGGGTCTAACGTTCGAGGTTGTCTATTATCCGACGGCTGGGTGGTCTGACTTCGTTGTGAGAGCAGAGGACGTCGAAGCATCCATGGCCATCTACTGGACTCCGGGAACTAGAGTGAAGATGGCTATGGAGACTGAGGATTCTTCCCGGATCACTTGGTTTCAGGGCATCGTCTCGTCTACTTTTCAGGAGACTGGTCCATGGCGAGGATCGCCATGGAAGCAGCTTGAGGTATACTTTTTTTTTTTTTTTTTTGCTTAGTCTATTCCCTTAGATATCTCTCTGAGTTTGTTGCACAGAATCGATCATGTATCTCTATGAAGCTAGTAGTGTGCAAGCGTTTTCATGAGTACTTAAATTCGCATTCTGATTATTCAGTTGCTGGATTTACTGCGTTTTTGAAACAGGATCAGATAATTTCATATGAATATGAATATATCTTAGTTCTTGCATCTTGATTGACACTCGTTTTAGCCAGTACATTTCTGCATTCCTCTGATCATTTATTTGCTTGTGAACTTGAGCAGATCACATGGGACGAGCCTGAAATTCTGCAGAACTTGAAGAGGGTGAATCCTTGGCAAGTGGAAATCGTTGCAAATTCTAATCAACTTCAAGCCACTTACCCTCCAACAAAGAGGGTGAAGTATCCACAGAGCGGAGCAAGTGGGTTCTTGAGTGGAGAAGAAGGAGAGATGCTGTATTGTGGAAGAGGACTGTCTAATGCAGCACAAGCTGTGGAACCAAGTCCCTACATGTTCTCGTATACTACATTTCCTGCTGGCATGCAGGGAGCCAGGCATTATGAATTTGGGTCTCTCAATTCAACCGGATTCATTGGAGAAAACCCTCCACAGTTGTGCACCACTAACTTCTTCAGTCAGCTTCCTGGTTTGGGTAAAGTCTCGACTGAGATGATGAACTTTGGCAGCCCGCCTTCAGATGACTTGTCGCCTAACAGCAACACCACGAATCAGTCCTCTGGAAACGACCAGGTTGGGAACCGAGGCACCACTTCAGCAAGAACTAGCTCGTTTCAGCTGTTTGGCAAGATCATTAACGTGCAGGACCTTTCTGAGAGCGGTCCTTCTGAGTCTAGCTTGTGCGAAGAGGATGGAAGCAAAGAGTCCAGTGACAATGAAGTTCGTAATGAGACCCAGTTGTCCTTGACGCAGGGTCATCGAGGCATGTGAAAGAGTCCTAGGGTCCCTGAAAGATTCCAACAGCTGCAAAGGTATTTTGATATCGAACCTATTTAATCATTGTGGTTTTTCATTTTTCAAACTGGTTAGGCTTTTACCATTTTGCACGAATCTTGTTTCTAATGCTTTCCCATGAAACACACTAGGAGGCACGTTTTATAATCTTCTATTATAACCGATGATGCTTGCGAAAACTATCCTCGTCTATCCTTTCACTCTGTGGTAATTGGAATTTGGATATATATATATCTATGCATAGATGTACTGAGATAGTTCTTATTTATTATTACAATTCATGTCCAATGTCTGTACTATTTTACCCCTTTTTTGGTCTCTCAAGGACACATAGGATTCACTCATTTGACATTCTCTGAACAGTACACATGGAATGCATTTTACTGTACACTCCACTTCCTTGCTCGACTCCATTAAGGCATTGTCTGCTGCCTCCATTACAGTTTTGATCTAGAGAAGCTTGGAGCTACTAATTCATTATAATGCTGCAGATCAGATTTTTTTTTAATTGTTATTATTATTCAATGATTTGTGCTTTTTGTGTGTGAAGTTCACAGGTGGAGTGAATGAAGGACTAATGGATCTTGATGGAATCTCCCAAGTAGTGAGTGGTGGTATTAGTACTAAAATAAGTATCTTTGGTTTTCTTCTGCATTGACTTTCTCTTGGTTTTTTTCTTTTCTTTATTTGCCACGTGACAATCTGTTACCATTTCTCTCAGACACATATTTTGATGAACATCTCGCTCTCTATCTAGTATCTACTACTATTATTTTATTGGGGGTAAATTTCTCTTGGGTTATTTTTTTCTTTCACTTTTAACCATTTATGTATGAGTAAGAACACACATTAAATAATTCAATCCTGCGATTTAGTAGTATTAAATTCCCTATGCCTATGATAGAGCCTAATGAATGCATCTGAGTTAACGGCGGCAACCAAAGAGAATTAACTGTCCTTAACTCCCAATAAATTCTCTGCTCTCTCTTTTAAAAAGAGTGCTTAAAGGTCCCCTACACTTTTTGCGACTCTTTTTTATTAACTATGTCACCGATCTATGATCTTATATAGCAGCGCCTACTTGTCGATAAGTTAGGTCTGGTTTAGATTAGGATATTAATCAAGACAAAAGTTAGGTTGGTTTGATTAGCAAATTCAGACGACTACAATTTATAGGCCGATGAACAATAACAAAAAGACATTGAATATTTATGAGGAACCGAATATGTTTATCAACAGAGCTATATTCTGTTTGATTTGGTAAAATTAGATCAACCGAATAAAGCCTGTCTTTTTCTGATATTATTACGGTCATGATTGTTTGATTGATATGTAATATGTACATTGCATACATACACGTTTAGGAGAGTGAACTGGGTCGATCTTAAATTCCAATTTCCTTAATTGGTCATGGTATGATAAAAGATAGAAGAATCGATTCTTGGAAAATTAGCTGTAACGCAAACTTGAAAATGTTAAAAGGACAAGAAAGAGAGAAAAGTGAGGAGTAAATAATTCTTTTGCAGAGTAGGGTTATGTGTTGAGGAAACACAAATAATTCCTGCATGCAGACCAACAACCATCCCAATGAAAAAAGGAAACTGGTTCTCAACTTCAATCATACTCTCTCGATTAAATAACTTGAGAAATTGTATTTCTTCGATCTTTTTAAAATGTTGATTTAACAAAAAAAACAATATTAATAAATGGTAAGTTGGTGAAGTTTGTGAATGGTAAAGAACAGAGAAAAGTGTGAAAAGAATAAGAATATAAATGTGAGGTTTATGGACTCCGTAGCGAAACCAACACTAATCATGTTTGATTACGATGATTTAGCGTACATTCACTTTCAAACTCGATGTTTTTGGAATCTTTTATTGTCTGAATGTCTCGTGAGAGAAGCAAGAATCCGAACAATGATATAACCTCTTCCCATATAAGAAGTTCATCGGTTCCAGATAGTAACCTTATTTCCGCCAAATATATGGAGCCTTCAGAATTGAAGAAGCAACGCCTACAATCTCTAATGACAATTTCCAAAATTGATATTTATTTTTCATTATTCTTTTTGGTTTCTATCAACTTGTTAACTGATGTCTGATAATGCTGACCAGATTATGTATATAATATTGTTTGTATTATCGTATCTTACGTTTTTGAATTTTGTAGTGAGAGAGAGAGCGGAATGGTAATCATTTGAAGGACGAGTCTCATAAAAAAAAAAATAGAAGTAGAGTTCACAAATAAAAACAAAAACTCATTATACAAAAGAAGAGCACGAGATGTTTTTTTTTCCCTCTCAATCTGCATCAAGTCAAATCAAAATCAATCGTCAGGTTTTTAATCATTTGCTGTTTTCTCATTTTATTACCGTCACTTCTGCAACTCTCTTCCGTATAGACAACTCTCTTTTTGCAGTCAATTCTTTTATTCAAAAGCAGCCAAGAAAATAAAATATAAAATAAAAGTACTAAGAAAATCATCAAACGTTTCATCTACTGTCATATATGTACAAGTCCAACAGTACAAGTCTCCTTGTCTGAAGATTCATATGGAATCGCTTTTTGTACAATTTTACAGTGTTTGGTACTAATTCTATTTTGTTTTCACATATCAACTTTTAACACAAGGGTTTAATTTTGTAAGCATCATATTAACTTCATGTTCGGACTTTCAAACCCCAAAAAGGTAAAACGAAAAACACAGATATTTTATAAAAAAAACTAGAATTAAAAACAGAGCAGATTAACACATTCTGATTCATCTAAATTTTTTAATCTTTACCTGTGGCTACAGAAATCCAAAAGCATTTTTCTTCCATCAACAATCTCATCAAAGAAGTCTTTAATCTGAGCAACAATACTCTCTGTTCCATTCCTCAAATTCTCAACATTCACTTTCACATTCTCCACTCTCTCTCTCAACCCTTTCTCCGCCGCCTCCTCTTCTTCTCTCCCGCCACCGCACCACCGCCGTTCAAGCTCCGTCTTCAGCTCCTCCACCGCCGTCTTGCTCTTCCTATACTCATACATCATTGTCCCTTTCTTCACCCCTGTCCTCTCCATTTCCGCCGCCACTCTCTGCTTCAATCTCACCATCGCCGGCGCCGTCGTCGTCACCGTCGCTGCTGTCTCTCCGGGAATACAGTAAACAAGACCCTGCATTAAGATCACGAGAAACAGAGTGTTTATGCTCTTCATCGTGTTCATCACTCCTCTGAAACCGCTGAAGCCGTTCTGTATCTTCGACGACTCCATCGCCGTCGTTGTAACTTGCTCCGACCAAAACGGAAACCTTTGGATCCTGTTCTCCATCAAAGCTCTGTTTTCTTCCTCTATCCCCACTGCTTCTCTCCGACATCCAGAGATCGCTCGCATCACCTGTCTCCCTCTCAGAATCAGCAAAAAAAAATCGAACTTTATTTAAGAACACTCAATCTTTTAACATCCGTACCTGTCGGGAAATCTGACGGTGGTGGTGGTGGTGGCCGTCGAGAGTGGACGTTATGGATATCGCGGCGGAGCAGAAGCTTTCCATGGAGGAGAGAGAGGATTTGATGACGTGGCAGACGTCCCAGAGCTTGGAGGTTTCGTCCATGTAGTCGTCGAGCCACTTGTCACCGACAGGGAGGTTGAGTTTCTGGACAAGAAGTGTGAGATGAGAGTGAGAGGTTCTTAGAAGACAGATAACTCTCTGTAGGAACTGAACGGACATGAAGCTGTCGGAAAGATAAACCCTTTCGAGATCTTCCATTGATCTGTTTAGAAAAGAGTAGAATCCATTTACTGAGTTTGTACAAGAGTGATCCATTATTGACGAAACAGAGAAAAAAGATTTGATTTTTGTGTTGTTGGGCTCTTGTGTGTGTTGATGATTCTATGGAGGGAAACTTGGGAAGGAGAGAATTTAAAGGTTATAAAGAGATGGATGTGTGTGAGTGTGTGTGTTGTATAGATGAAAAAGAGAGTGAGAGAAAGAGAAGAATAAGAAGAATAAGAAGAAGAAGAAGAATCAGAGATTTTTTTGTAAGGATGAAAGTGATTGTTTGGAGCAATGATGGTTTGTTTCCTATAGAGGAGGAAATGGATCATTGGTTTTTGGTACTACTGATATCTTGATTTCTCTTTAATTTTTACCTAAATTTCTCATGGAAAGAAATGGTATTAAAATAAAATTTAAATATGGCAAAGTACAAAATAAAGGCAGATAGAGGATTTTTGGAAGAAACAAAAAAAAAAAGTAGATGAAAGTTTTTCAGGGAAAAGAAGAAAATACAGAATTTTCCATGGAATCCATATAAATTTGAGACATAAATAAAATCTTAAACAATAGTTTGTCTTTCTAGAAGCTGCTCATATCTTCTTTTTTGCTTGTTTAAGGTCGATTCTTTGTCCGAATAAAATCTCTAGTAATTGATGATTAATATAAAGATTAAAGAGTAAAAATAATAATAATCATGTTTTAGTACATTAATAATCGAATATTAGTGATTTAGTATAAGAGTTAGCGTTTTATACGAGGGCATCTAATGCCCTTTTATGCCTTTGCTACGCACTACGTTGATCACAAAGCCAAATTTTCTTCTGACGTTATCTGGTACAAATACAATAATAGTGTCTGCTAAACATAATAATGTCTACCTCCCTCACAATATTTGTTTATCCAATCATTGTATAGTGTTTATAGGTGTTTCTATGTTTTCCTTTGTTTTTCTAGAAATACCATTACATAACATAACTTGTTCATGAAAGTATCACAAACACACATACTATTTTATATCTAGCTACATAACTATAACCACACTTGCTTTATATTAATGTTATCACTAATATACCTTGCTTATATCGTTCGTTCGATTTCCATTCAGAATAGTATAGCAAATCGCATTTTTTGCTAAGTAAACAGTTGTTTTGATATAATTATTGGAAATGTGTTGTTAAAAGTTCAATGCTAATGGCTCAATGGATCGAGATATGTCATTGTATAACAATTAGATTCGAGCATATTATTAATAGTGTAGTGTCATTAAAGTATACAGGAAATGAAATCAAGTTTACCTCCAAAATGGCATTTCGGACCCATTCAGCGGCGGATACCAAAAAAAGAAATATATTACATATAATTGACGCAGATGAATATTTAAGAGAAACAATTAAGTAGATCGGATAAAATTAATTAAATGCAAAAGGGTTATAGATGTTGCAAGCGAAGCACCGTATAAATTGCTTTATTCCCGTTATCAAGCCGGCGCGTATTATATACTCATTTGTATTTTTAAAAAATTCCATTCGTACACTCTCTTTACAAACCACAAATAAATATCAATATTAAGCAATTATGATTCTTCTTGATTAGGATGATTTAAAATAAGTACCTTTTTGTTAATTATGAAATGTATTAATATCCCATTTATATTAAAAGAGAAATGATCCTGATGATGTATCATATGGAATCGACAATACAAAAAATGGAAAACACTGATGTGTGATGTATATAAATGAGAATGATTCTAATATTTATTTATTTGTATACTTTCAGTGATTATTAGCTATTTGAGTTTTATTTTGAACTACTTTGCAAAAAAACAAAATATATGATATATGTGATTTTTCTTTGTTCCTTCATTGAATGTATTTTCATATAATCGTAACTGAAAGTTCATTCTACTTCCTTTTTTAAACACATAACTATATAGTTTAGCATTAAATAATCTTACATATGTATACGTGAAAATGCATACCATAAAATCAATCTCGGACATACCAATTCGGCCACACTTAAGATATATGTTCAATCCACATCAATGAAACAAGAATCCAGAATTATTTGGTCAACAATTAGTGACTCCGTATTGTAGATTTACACATGAAAACAAAGTATTATAAATATTGCATTGTTGGATGAATGTGTACACATATAAGTGTATTGAAACTGAGTGGCGATGTGTGGTAACGAGGGGACCATCAAATCTAATGGAAGCGTCGGGCGACTCAATAATCTCAGATTACCCTTGTTTTTGCTTCATTTATACATTTTTTTTTGTCACATTTCAATACTGTATTCTTTATTTATTTCCACAATTTTGTTTTCCTTTTCATTTATAAAAAAGACGAAATGAATACTACTCAGCATGAATATAAACTCAATATTTCAAAATAAAATCCAAAAAAATATAGAAGATGGTAATCTTGGTAGAAAGACATAAAATAATAGATAATTGGAATGATATATCAATGTTTTTGGTGTCAAATGAAAATGTGATAATATTAATGTTGTGTATATTTGACTATATAATTGTATAAACTGAAAAAGGACTAGAAGCGTCGTAAACGTGATAGAATGTTTCGTTTTCTCAGTAATGACTTAAGATAAGGAAACAACTGTTTTGGTGTATACTCTTTGAGTCTTTTCTCTTTCCGTCTACCATTTCCAATTTTCTTCACTTCGTTGTCTCACATATATACAGATTTATTGCTAGCAGTAAATATTTTAGTATAAATGATTTTAAGAATTATTATAAATTCAACTATAACTAATTATCACTTATTGTCTCATACCCGTTTTACCTAAACAGAGTGGCCTTACCAGTTACCATGGTCATTATTAATCAAGGTTAAAAGAAACTTTAACAAAGTCAAAAACAAAAACAAGTAAGGTGAAAAGAAAAGGCGATAAGTAATTAACTGATTTGATCACTAATCCTCTAATCGGATGGTGGAGATAAATGAAAGAGTTGATTACTTAGCGAGTCAAGAGCTGCCACTTAAGATATATTTTTAATCTATTTTTATCATTTTTAATATAAAAGTAAAATTGCTGAGAGCCGAAATTAGGATGCAAAGGTATATGCTATTTCAACGTTAAATGGTAGAGATCTGTGGTTGTAATATTCCGCTTTCGTGTATCATTGATGCACATTAAATTGTAGTTTTTAATATCCTCCTAACTTGTTGATGTGGTCCAAATTCTCGATATTAAGGATTAATATAGTAAGAAGAACTAAAAGAAAGGATGATTGAGAAGGAAAGTTATACAATAAATATGACAAGTGCATTACAAATATACATGGGGAATAAATAAATTTAGAAATTTGTTTTAAAAAATGCAAGAATTTTGATTGTTTTTACTTTGTGCAAAGGCTAAAAAATCTGAAATGAGGAAGAGTTACAAAATTGTGTTGGTTTGTGGGTTAATTCCAAAATAAAAGGCACACTTGAAAAGAGAGCTGCCAAACAAAATTCCCCCAACGACCGTCTGCTCCAATTCTGGCTACATCCGTCTTAACAGGATAAAGTTATAAAGTCAACTGATCACAGAACAGAGTGGGTCCTTCACTTTTAGTTTTTTACACCATTTTGAAGCCAATACGAGTTGCAAAAGCTTTGAATTAATCATCAGAAATTGTAATGATCAAACGAAATCACAAATCACCGATGGCTAAAAGTAAGGTGAATCTGACAGAAATTGAGTGACTTAAACATGTAATAAAATACATTAACCAAAAAAAAGGAATATTTGTATAGAAGAGACACAAAGCATGACTTTGTGTATGTAAAATGCAAATTTATTGAGGATAGGAGTAATTAAACCAATAGAGAGATGTAGGCAGTTGAGTAGATTAATGAGGTTTAGGACCACAGTATGGGCTTCTTCTGCTATTATGTCTAACATTTTAATTTGATGAGTAACATTCTCAATTCTATTTTTTTTTTCAAATGCAGATTTTTCAAAATTCCCCTTAATAATAATAATAATAATCAATTTTAGTGGCCCTATCTCTCTATCTGTGTCAAGGTCGGCCCCTTCTTCTCATTCTACTACACCCACAAAGCCACACCTATTTATCATCATCATTACTCTTCCTAAAGCACATAAAAGAAGAAACAGAAATATACATTTAGGTAAAAAGAAGCTGAATATTTATACCTATACTGGTGTGTCATGTGTGCGTAGATATGATGTGGATTGTGTAAAGTTTATGTAAGCCACTGATGCGGCTACTGGGTCCTTATATGGGACCAAACTTGGTAGACTTTAGTATTCAGATTCATAGTATCAACAAGAAGCAAAACAATCAGTCTCATTACAAGTCCTACCCTCTTATGAGTCTTATCCATTAAGGCTATGCCACAAACGTGCTAAGGATTATGGTACGAGTGTTGGTATTATATGCAATTATCTACGGATGGGAGGGAGTAGAAAGGAGCTGAAACCTGGTCATGTTTAAGAGCAGACGAGTGTGCAGAGGTCTTGTGTCCTGGCCTGTGAGATATTGGTGTAAGGGAATATCCGGAACTTTCCATTGGCCATGCACGTTAGTGTTAGCTGAGCATCATTCACCATTGCCTATCAAAGTCACATATATTGAACTATGATTCGTGTATTTGAAGTCTCGAATTAGGGTCACACAAAGCTTTAAGGTTTAGATGATACACCTCGCAGGAAGTAGTCATGTCGCTGCAGCTCCATCTTCTGGTTGGAACACAGTCAACATAGCGACACCAATTGCAGTGACGGTTGAGATTAATGCCCCAGCACGCAGCAATTAAAACCACAGCAAGTCTAAAAAAAAAAACAAAGAAGATGGAGAAGCTATTTGTCATGTCACAAGAACGCAGAGAGATAAAGGTAGATCAAAAAGAGATTTAATGAAAATTCTCACATTCCACAAAAAAAGACCAAGCATACAATCCTTAATACGGGTCTGTCAAACATTTCTTTAAGCCTTGTGGAACTTCTCATATCATCTTCAAACAACTTTCCCTTGTGAGGTGGAGGGTCCTGTCTCAGCTGTGGGGTGAATAGCAGCACAAATCCAAGAAGAAGTCCTGATATGAAACCGCCAATATTCGCAAAGTTGTCTATGTAAGGGAGAAAGCCTATGAGGAAATTGACAGTGGAGATAGTCATTATTATCACTAATGCTGAAACCTGTAAAGCAACAAGACAAACCACAATCAGAAAACGTAAAGAGAGGAAGATAAAACAGGGATACAAGAACACAAGAAACTCTTGACCTTGCAGGTATATAGATTCCAGTTCCTGGCAAGTGCAGAAAGCATAGCTCCAATCAATCCAAAGAAAGCAGCACCAGAAGAGATTGATGGGATGTTTCGAACAAACAACACAGCAAACAGACTTCCCACAATGCCAGAGAGGAAGTATATAACTGCAATCCTCACTACAAGACCAAATCAAAATTTACAATTTACTAAGGTGATAGATTCCACCAAAAACAGAGAAGGTGAAGTAACCAAAGTCAGGGCAAGTATAGTTTTACATGGTCCATAACGCTGCTCCATGAATATCCCAACGAAAATCAAACTCCCAAGATTAATGAAAAGATGAAACAATCCACTGTGCAGCCACGGAGATGTCAAAACACGCCAAATCTCATGATTCTCAACCAGAGCATTCCAGTAAAGACCTCCCATGTGTTCGAAGCTGCAAACTCACAGGAAAATAAGAAGCAACAAACCAACTTGCTTCCTTCGAATTTTTCTCAAAACCTATAGATCTAAGAAGAAGCAGCACTTTCTAGCTGTAATTTAGTTTCCATTGATTCATCAAAGAGCGTGTAGCAACAAGAAGATCCACACGTATTAAACACTTTAGAACAACAGATAATTGGAAAGAAGAACTTGCTGCTATTATCAAAGATCGAGAGACCTAATGAATCAACTGAAAGCTCGTAATCGATAATGGAGGACACAAGTTGTTGATCATGCAAAATGAAACCGGAGACGGAAGAGGAAGAGACGAAGCTTCCAAAATTAAACTCGTTAAGAATCTTCCGCATTCAAATAGAGATCGATTCCATAAACGTAAGCGAAACTCTAGCCTAGAGAGAGAGAGAGAGAGAGAGAGAGAGAGAGAGAGGTACTCACGTGGAAGCGGAGGGGCCGAGCATAGGATTCTCGGAGAGAGGCTGGAAGGAGAATCGGCCGAGTAATTTGGCGGCGCAGTGGCCGTTAGAGTTCCTGGAGCAGTCGTTGACACCCATAGTCGCAGCGAAGACGACGATTTGGAGAAGCACGAAGACGGAGACGAGCCAGGTGTCGCGCTTGATCTGCCTTGAGCGGTGGCGGAAGAAGGGGAATTTGTCCCAGCTTGGATCGCCGGCGACGGGAGCAGAGAACGAGAGGTCGTGAGAGGTTTCATTGATCTGCGTCTTTGGCTCCGTCGGAACTTCCATCGGAAAAGGTGAGTGAGAAATTAGGAATCGGAGAGACTTATGGCGAGTTTGTTTGTTTTTATTATACTTTCCACAGAGAATAGTGGTAATCTAAAAGTGGCGGGAAAATGCTTTTTTTTTAAGAACAAACCGAATGATAACCGTTTTAAGATCCGGTTTGGACTTGGTTTATAAAACTTCTACTATTTCTCACGTTTCTATAAACCGGTTCAGCTATCAAACAAATTAAAAAGATAAGATTAAGTGAACCGTCTCGTCGTGGCTGCTTTTGTTGTCCTATTGCGAACATATAACTCGACCAAGCCACTAAATTTCTCAAGCAAAGAATGTGACGTGTGTGTGGAATGCACGCATCGAATTTTTCATGTATTAATAACAATTAATGATGAGTATATATCCTTAAATATTTTGCGACGGTTGGTTTGGTTGGCGTCTAAGAGGACAAGTTATCAAAATTCTAGTTTATCAAACATTATACTATGCAAAAAGAATTAAAACTGGTCAGCCTTTGTCTTAAAACCGTTTAAAGAAGATCATAATATCCAACTTGTTCATAATATATTATATAGTTTTGTGAGGCCTTTTGTTAAACAAAAAATCTAGAAGAAGAAAAATGCTACACCCTTTTATAAAGTTGGTGGCTGCCATTTTCTAACTATTTGGATGGAAAATAGAGTATGTTTATGTATATCTTCTTCTTCGAATCTATTTTCACTTTTCTTTCTTTTCTCTCTTCCCGGTTTTCATATGTATAATTCTTTATTTATTGCTCAAAAGTTGTAATTACACCTAGCTCTTAGGAGGGGCTGATCCTCAAGATGGGAGATGAAGATTGTATAGAACTGAAATTCAGACTCGCAGATGGCACCGACATTGGGCCGAGCAAATACAGTCAATCCTTGACTGTTGCGTCTCTCAAGGAGAAAATCATTGCTCAATGGCCTAAAGGTACATATGTTTGATCTGTACCGGTTTTTGATTCTTCAACTTTGTGTGTGCGTCTCAAGGTTTTGCAATTTTTATAAGATATAATGTATATTATTGATCTCTGAGAACATGAGATCTTGTTCATTTGTGCTTCTAACTTCTGATCTGCTGCTTCTCTTCTTTTTTGTGTGTGTGATAGACAAAGAAAATGCTCCAAAGATTATAAATGAGATCAAGCTCATCAATGCTGGCAAAATACTAGAGAACAACATAACACTTTCTGAAGCCAGATCACTACCGATTTGTGAACTTCCTGGAATGGTAACCACAATGCATGTTGTTCATCGTCCTCCTATCTTAGGCCAAAAAAACGGTAATTTCACTACATTTCCTCTTGAATTCTCGAGGTTTTTTTTGTGTGTATTATATACATATATCAAATTTTTTGTTTTCTATTATTGTTCAGAGAAACTGCAGAATGGACCCCAGCTGAAGAACCGTTGTGTATGCTACATTTTGTGACTCCATTAGAGATTTTTGATCCTTTTACATAATTTTATGCCATTTGGATTCTCCATGGAACAGCTTTCCATAGCTTCAACAAGCTTCTTCGAGAAGTTCCTTCAGCATAAGAGGGTGATTGGAATACCGAATACGCATGTAAACATGGAATCTCCATTACATAATTCAATATCCTCTCATGTCATTCTGATTTTGGATTTTTTTATGTTCCTTTGTTCTCTTCATTGTTTAACAAATATGGCTTAAGAAAATTGTAATATATATATGGTTATGATCAGATTGGAGGTTTATGCAAATGTGTTCAAGGGAAAGAGAAAGGAAACATGAGTTACTTAGTAATGCAATGGATCCTATAAGTTATCTGTTTAATTTTAAGAAAATTATGGGTTCCTACACAAAACAAGTAAAGATGCATGGACATTTTTCAAAATTCATAGGAATGTATAGTTACATAGTAACCCTTGCTCCAGATTTTCTCTATTGTGGAATTTGTGATCACCAATCTTTATGAAAAAGTCTCCAATGTTTAGCTAAACAAATGTTGAAAAGCCAAGGTGGTTTGTGTTACAGATCTACTTCAATGAGCACATGCACTGTGGAAGGTTGTAGGGTAAGTTTTATTTTTCTTTTCTCAGAGCACAACATCTTAAGATGGAGAGTGGGTCCTTTTCAGTTAATGGGTAAGGAAAAATGATGGCATGACATGACATAACATGAGTTGCTTTGAATCAACTATATTATGGATTAGTTATGAAAACGACTCTTTTGCTCTTGTCCCTTTGTATTCTCTCTCTCTCTATTTGCTAGCACCTACTTCTCTTTTTTCAGCTTACTTAAACTTGTATCAGAACTCAGTTAGTGATCTTGGTTTAATCAAGAATTTGTAACTTCCCACCCTGAAGAATTCAACTTTAATTATACCTCGTAGTTGAGTTTTTATGAATACATATATAGTTGGAGTTCTGATTGTGTAGAAATGGTGGATCACATTAACTCGATATCTGCAGCTGAGGATAATCATTATCTTCTTCTTGTTCATTTTCCCGGAGACGCAGATATTTCACGTGGACCACCTATGTGAACAATCACGTGTGTTATCCTCACACATGACAGTGAACCGAGTAAGATCACATACGGAAAAGAAACGAGACTGGATTCGGGTTCTGATGGGTCTCAATGGGTCATTTAACTGAAGCAAGCCCGTTATAATATATTAGAGGACATCTCTGCATCGATCAATCAATCTAAATTTACTATTTTTTTTTTTAATTAAGAGAGGGGTAAATGCTAATTCTAAAAGTTATAAACTGTGTGATGCAATACTCATTTTTCGCCAACTAGTCTTGGGAATGAACATGTTTTTTGGTGGGAGTTTTGCGCAAACCCACTACGGATTAAGCATCAAGACTTAGACCATTGTCCATTGTGCCACGTGATCTTGCTTGGATTAGGATTATTCTCTTCGCTTTCTCATACTTTATTTTTATTTTCTTTTTCGCAATAGTTTTTTCTTTCTAAAGGATTCTTTCTTTAGATTAAAGAGATGCTGTTCTGTATATGAAAAATAATAGAATTAAACGACATTTTTTAAAAAAAAAACAAGAAGAAACATAGATGGTTGGTTGTACATCCAAGAATTCGATCGTGAGAGAGATAATTTGGGGAGACCACGTCTCCATAATCTCGTACGTAGTTGCATGTTCATCACGACCCGTCGACTCGTTACGTGATTAATTAAACACCATATTTATATATATATAAGATATAGTGTTCTAATTAATATAAGCACTCTGTTTATATACTAATACTACTAGACTCCTAGTTTACGAACACTCGAGTTAAAACCGGCTTTGTTTGGAGGTGGCTATATGAATTAATGATTAAATAATTAATTAAAAACGTGACGCGTTCATCTTTACGACTAAATTTAGTTAAAAGAAATCCATTCGACACAAAAAAATGTTAATCAATTCAGATGACCACACAATGGAATTAAACTTCCTATTTTTCTAATACAAATTGGTGTAACTTAATTCTATCTGGGTCATGTTGCTGGTCTAAAGAATTATATCAAAATAGAAAGTTGATCCAATAAAAAAGTGCCTATTAAGAAAACATATCTTCTCTATCGTTAAATTTTGTGCCGCGGATTATTCTTTTATTAATAGTCTACTCTAGCCTTCTGACGTAAATAATGACGTAACCAAATTTATAAGATGACAGAAGATTAGCACTATCCGAGTGAAAACCTTTTATAGATAAATCAGATTAGCATTATGATTAAAAGTGATCCCAGATCAGATATTTATAAACTTTATAATAATTAATTTCAATATCAGATCAATCAGAACTTAAGTAGTTTTGTCTCAATTTCTTCCTACCACGCGCGCTAAGTCAATTCATCCAATCTATACACAAATTAACTTGGATGCCAATTAATTATATAAGTTTGCTACTTTCTATCAATTTGATATTCTGATTTCGAAGAGACTGAAAATGCAAGCAGCTTCGTGTATTGTTGGCTTTTAATAGGTAGCCATGGGGGTAATGAATTTGGACGATCATATTTGACTTTAAACGATTCTCTTACGATAGAATAAAATTTTGTAACTGTTATATATATTAATGTATAAAAAATGCAATAGATCTTGGTGCAGCCATCGTTTTATTCCACACTAACACTATAAAGGCCAATATTCCCTTACCCTTTAATTTATGTTTGTATAAAAGTATATATATACTGGATAGTGGATTCTGTTTTAAAATATACCAATTTCGAATTTTAAATAGTTTAGAGCTCATGTAATTTTATTCAACCGTTCATCGATCTTCAATCGATTTTTTTTTCTATAAGGACAAAGCAATACATCATGAGTAATGAATACATGTTACATACTTAATTTTGTAAGCAAAAAACTTAACATGATAAACATCAATTTGTCTCAACAAACTTACTCTAAAGCCTATCATTATTCAGATAATTATATATGAAAGGGCTTTCCAAAAAGAAAAAAAAAACATTATAGACGAGAGGATTGGTGAAAGGATGAAACATGATTGAAAATTATGTGGTTTGAATTGTTTTAAAAACGTTTATATAAGAGGTATTTTCAATTATGAAAACTATCTTCAAATCTTAAAAAAATAAAACATTCAACTTTATTAGAAGATGCAACACTTTAACTACTATAAGCATACGAGTTTTTGGAAAATTCTGACATAAATTATTGGAAAGACCTTGGAAATCAACATTTTTTTTATAAAAAATTAAGTTATATTTTTAATAAATGAGTAAGAAAATATATCATCAATAGTTTTTGACAATATACCAAAAAAAAAAATCAACTACACACTAAAAAAACTTAATTATTAAATATTTTCTATGAATTTTCGAAAAGTCTAATCTTATATAAAAAAATTGGTTAAAAATCAATAACATAGTTTTTCAAATAAAAATTGTTGGAGTTTGAGTTCTTTCCTTGTAAAGAAACCTATATTATGTAACTGCATTTTTGTTTGTATGGATTATTTAACTATTTTGCATGTTCGTTATATCAAGAAGAAAATTACTATTACTTTGCATGTTATTTGCTTCTTCATTCTTTCAGCGTGAGAATATTAGTGGATTTTGTTTGTTCTTCGTGATTTTCAAGTGAATCAATATAAGGTCACTTGAAGTTGACCCACGTGGTGAAAATTACTTAGATATATCGAAATTTGATGTTTTTTCTGGAAAGAGAGGATCGGATCTTCGAAAAAGGATAAATATGAAATAAAAAAATTTAGAACGAATCAGGAATATATCGAACATGAGCTGATAATATAAGTCTGATATTAGTATATTATACCCACCTAGAGATTGTGCGAGAAAAATATGGTCTGATTTACCCAAAAAAGGAACAATAGTAAAAAAGAACGTGACTAAAAAAACAAACAGAGCCCAGACGATAGAAAGCAAAACAAAAAGTAAAAAATGCTTATTATATTATATGACTGTGAAGTCCACTATCAGCAATCGCCAAATATGAGCGAAATAAAATAGAATATAAATTGGTATAAATTTGGCATATTATATACTTAATACATATGTTCTCGACTTGGCTTGTTCATATGGAAATATTGTGGCCAGGGTCGATTCGATTGTCATTTTGAAGCTAAAATGGCGGCTGACTCAGATTCCTCTCAGGCCTTCTCCAATATATTCGTGGATTATTACTCAAATCTCGAGTTTTACTTTATTTTTATTTTTTTCGCTCAGATTTTTTATTTATAAAAGTGGGGTTATTCAAAGAACAAAATTAATTGAATTAGAAAGAAACAAAGTTTATATAAAATTTTATTATTTTATATATTCTTTCAGATTCTAGTGTTATTAGATTTATTAACTTCTCAATTCAATTAAATATTGTGTTATTTAATGTTATGTGATATTTATGATTAATGTCATTTTCAAATGATTAATAGAAAATTAAAAAAATTAATAACCAAATCCTAATTTTAAGATGTCATTTAAATAGAATTCATTAAAAGCATTTTAAAACAAAAATCAATCATTTAAAAATTTGATATTCAGCTACTCTAATGGTCGAGCCTGACTCTAAATGCGGGAAATGCAACAAGGAAGAATGAAGAGCTGATCAGCTAGAAGATTTATTTTCATACTTTATAATAACTATAAGCTATCTTACTTTAATACGATCAATTATTCTTTTTGGTTAGCTGTATAAATAAATCTGTATTTCAGATTTCTCTCTGTGTAAACTTCCACTAACGAGTAAACAATTGGACCAAAATCAAAAATCAAATAGTTTATGGGTACACATATTAAACTAGTGTCTGAATAACTTTTATCGATGGCTTTTTGGAATCGTTTGTGGATTATGCATTTATGTTTATCTAGAGGATTTTTTTGCGATCATTTTAATTTTTTAAAATGCATCGATGTATACCGTATACGTATTTATAAAGAAAAGATGTACGTATACATATACAACGTGGCAAACAAACGCAATAAATGCAGTAAAATGGACCCCACCAGTTTTTATCTATAAATATCGCCCCAAACCTCTCCCCCTAACATGCAACAACACTCATCTTTCCCAAAATACAACTACTTTTGTTTTTATTTCCGCTTCTTCAGATAAATAAACACAACCTAACTCTCTTTTTTCTCTTCATCTTCTAAACTGAGAAAAGATGTCTCTAGCTATAGCAGAGGTTTACACGGTGAGGAAGCTTCACAGAGAGAGTATGAAGAAACCGGCCAAACCTGCGGTTACCGGCGAGGGAGACGAAAACATGGCCGGAGGAGGGCTCCGGGAGGCGATGAAACCGTCGGTGAACCAAAGTGGGTCTAGAAGATTCGGACGGTGGTTTGCTGGAAAGCCGGGAGTGAAGAAAAGCTCTGCTAAAGTTTCGGATCCCATGGCGATTGAGTGATAAAGAAGAAGAAAAAGTTTTTTCTCTTATTTTCTTTTTCTTTCTTTCTTGGTTCTGTTTTATTTTCATGTGTCTTTTTTTTTTTTTAGTTTCTTGTCTTTCTTCTAAGTGTTTTATCGTGGGATTGTGATTTTATAATTAGTTTGTAAACTTTGTAAAGCATGAACTTAAAATATGAGCAAAATTAATATATATGTAGAATCGAACTTTTGGAAAAACTGTACTGAGTTTTCCTCAATACCATAGCTAGTTGATGAGTTTTATGCCAAATCAAACTAAACATACGTGCCAAAACATGACATTTTTTCTGTTGCTCTAACAATATAAGGCACTGAAAACTATACATATATATATATTATATAAAGGATGTAAGAAATATATTTAGTAGTTTCACTAATGACACTTAGGTTTTTTTTTTTCTTTCCTTTTCTATATAGCCTACAACTCATACAAGATCATCTTCTTTAGATTTAGGACGCATCGGCGGCAATACTACTATGAGCGGCAAAGAACACTTATCCAAATACAAATTTTGTGTTCCGCAGAATACATAGCCTATTTTGAAGCCCTCGTTATATGTTAGGACAAATCACACATACAATTTTCTTAAAGACTAGCAAATATACAAAGATTGAGGCAAACATTTTTAAAAGGTAAAGTAGTGGGTAAAAGAAAAGAAGGAAAATGACAAGAAAAAAATTAAGAAAGAAAGAATTTTAGTGGATGTTCAAAAGTATGAATAGTGAAATATAAACTGAAAAATATATGAGGGTGATTGCGGGAAGGATTCGGCTGGCTGTGATTGGTCACAATGGTATGGCCCTCAAAATGCAAATGGCTAGAACAGTTAATTAGTTTTTTACACTTTCACTGACTTATCTATATGTCTCAGCATTTGCAGCTATATCTTAAATAGTTGTTCTTGAAATTTTTTTTTTTCCCTCTCTTTTCTGTTAAGGATGTGTTGAGACATTATAGAAAAGCTCATAAATTAACAATATGAAATACTTTTAACGTAAAATACATGACCAAGAATATATGTTTATTATATCATTTGTAAGTAAGGAAAACGAGACAATGTAAAGAAAGTATAACAAAAAGTAAACGACAACAATATTACCTTAAATATTCTCTTGTAGCAAGTTGACATATTCAATTAGATTTTCTGGGATTAAAGTTATATCATGAAAATATGTTTACTTGTATTATCCTATTTATGACAAACTTCACATTTTCTGGAACTTTAATAGATTTAACCAAATTGTATAAGCGAGGATTAAATTCCAAAACCTCACAAATTACTCTTGAATCCCAAATGTACAAATCTTAAGCGAAATATTTGAAAAGTAAAAAAAAGTAAAAAGAAAAGGACCAAAAGTGTAAAAAAAGTAAAAAAAAATGAAGAAAAGATGGGGAGGTGCTGTGCACGTAATCGAATTTGTAAAAAAAAAGTCTCGCGACTCGCTTTCCTCTCTCCTTCCTCTCGTAAAGCTCCACGCCTTCACGCAATGACGCTTACCTTCAAATTCAATCTTCCCTTCCTTCGCTTCTCAAACCTTCCCGCTTCCTCCTCTTACGTACATCGGACGCTACGTTTCTCCGGCGACGGCGGTATCATTCTACACCGCCCAATCCTCTCCGCTCGTCTCCCATCGCTGGTATGGAATTTCAGCGATTTGAACTCACTCTTTGTGTAGCTATCAGCTCGAACTATAGATTTGGTTGTATTGGTGTTCTTGATTGGGAAGATATTGTCGAATTAACAGATTGATCGCGTCGGTGAAACCTAGCAAATTTTTTTGGGGATTTTTGAAGTTTGCGTTGGCCAAGGATCGATGGAGAAATCTAGTAAATGTGCTCTTTGCCACTCTTCATTTGGTGCTTCAATCTGCGTAGCTTGTGTTAATCGCAAGTATGTATCCTCCACTTCGTATGAGCTACGATAATGGTTTATTTTTACCTTTTGTTCTTCATCTCTTGCTTGGTTCGATGACAGGTTAAACGAATACAAAACTATGTTGGAGTCGTTGAAGAGCCGTCGGGAGATTTCATACTTGAGATTAAGTGGCTTGCTTGTCATAAAGGTTTGGTTTATTTGCTCTTTGAAGAGTCGAAGTCTTTGATCTGAAATTGCTTTTCCTGCATATATGATGTTTGATGCTTGTTTTCTCCGATGTTGACCAGGAGAAAGCAATTACTCAGAATTGTTGGATGGAGCTTCATAACGAGAAGCTTTCTAGGTTGCGGGACAAGCTCCAGCTACAAGTGGAGAAATTACAGCAAAGTCTGAAGATATTCAATTCTTAATAAGTTTATTTATTTAGCATCGCAGCCTCCAAAGCACCAAGACTAAACTAAATGCCTGATTTGTGATGCAGGCAAAAGCACGTTTCGGAGACTATCTCGCAATCTGAAAGAGAGATATGCCATTATTGAATCGACTAACGTTGCTGTAATGTGACAGTTTTTTTTTTTTTTTTGCCTTTGTCTTCCTTTTCTCTTAAGAGGAATTGTATGAAGCTGATTTTGCCAGTCTCATCTCTGCAGTTGGAGAAGAGCCGTGTTCGCCAATTTGAGAACCATTATTCGGATACTATTGGCAATCACTACTTGGTATATGTAAGATTTACATCTCAGGATATTTTGATTTTCATGCTTGAAGTATTTCTTTGCTAGAACTCGTATAGTCATCTCGGTGTCTCAATTTTTTATTTTCTTTTATCGAACCTCGTATGTATAAACACTAAGCCAACATTTTTGGTTTGCAGATCGAGCTTACTTCAGAACGCCTTTATAAACAGGCTTTGGTTATGAAACAGATATGCAAATTATTCCCTCTATCCACGGTAAGGAAATCAAATTTGAGGCTGTTATCTAGATAGATAGTGTTTTTTTTGTTGGTCAACCTTAAAGGATATATTAAGCTCCCGAATTGGCAAGCATCGATAAAGTTACTAAAATGCAGATTCCATAAAACATATAGAGTTCTTCTTTACCTAAAAGAAGTTGGTAAAATACTTCTTGTTTCTTCTTGAGGCAATCTTGAACTTTCTCTAGGCTACTGTATTATCAAACACATTTTATAGGATGGTTTTACTAAAATCTAACTCTGCTCAGGTGACGCTAGAGGGCCATAACAGAAATGGGTGTGGTGGACAGTATGATCAAATCTGTAATGCTCTCTTACCACAAGGTCTCAACCCACTCTCTGTTCCGCCAAAAGAGCTCGCAGCCTCTTTAGGGTAACACGACCTTGTCTTTAAACTGTCATTTGTGGCGCGAAAGTAATTTAAGAAATATTTCTGCCACAAGGTCCACCCCCTTAGAGCATCTTATAATCCTGCATGCCATTGTACTCATAGTTATCTTTTATATTTGATTCTGTAGTTTGATGAACTAACATTTCCACGGTTGGTGGTTTGATCAGGTACATGGTGCAGCTTCTGAATCTTGTTGTCCATAAGCTCGCAGTGCCTGCACTCCATAACTTGGGTTTCGGGGTAGATGCCAACACATCTTTAAACTCAATTTTATGCTATTGCTTCAATCGTGGCAGATTACACAAACTCACATACTCACACACTCACACTCACTAATCCAGTGTTTTAAATAGGAACTACGTTTGGGATATATTTCGTCTATATCAACTTTATATTTATTGCAATTATTTGATTAAGTATGAATTAAAAATTTGCATTCTTTTGTCTCAGGGTTCTTGTTCAAGAATATGGCAACGAGAATCTTACTGGAACTCTCATCCGTCTTCTCCAAGGTAAACCGTATATTACATGACAGGGATTGTTTGTTAATAATCTTTAAAAAGGGCCGTCTCAGAAAAAAAGTACTTGAGAAATAACCGGGTTTAGCCCATTCCCCTAAAGAAACAGAATGCTCTTGTAAATTATGGTCAATACCAGGTATATAAGCAGTAGGAGATTTAAACAATCCTGTTTATTTGTTTGCAGCGATGAGTATCCCCTTTTTGTACCATCCCATGATTACTTCTCCATTGAAGGGCAAGGTTCCTGGACGGGTAGAGATACAACCAATTTTGGTGTAACTTCACTGAAGTCAGATGGAAGTGTAGAAGAAGATTATCATGACCTTGACGTCGTCAACCTTTCCTCTGCCTCTCCTCATTCTGTTGAGACGTTCAGAAATGTGCAGAGAGGGATTGCACATCTCAAGCAAAGCGTGGCTCACTTAACTGTGTATGGATACAGTTCCCTGTCTATGGAAGTTCCTTCTGGAGCTTCGACTTTTGAAACATTTGCAAAGTTGCTGGCCACATTATCTTCACTCAAGGAAGTTCAGTCTGCTCTTTCTCTTGGTTTGTCAAGGTAAAGCTTCTAACTTTTCATACAACTATGTGAACTTGTATCTGAATCTAGACACTTAATACTTACATATCTGACGTTTACAGCTCCAACAAACAAAGACACGAGCCTAACAAATCCGTGTGGAATTTAAATTCCTCAAGTTCCAGCACCTTGCTGAACAGCTCTCATATAATACAGCCAACGTCGGTATGACTTTTGGTTCCCGAGCTCACTAAAGTTTAGGATTTATCTAAAAAGACTAACTTAAGCTTCAATAGAAATAGTAACATCTGGATGAAGACCTGATCTTTCCTGTATCTGTCTTGTAGTGGAACAATAGCTATTATAATGTTCCAAATCGAGATCCCAGCTCTATTGGCGAATGGAATTTGGTTGAGTATCCTCATTCTTCACATCAACCTATGATGTTCAATCATCCCAACAAGTATTGAACATCTCAAGGTAGACTAAATCTACTTCTGTATTCATAATGATTGATTTTATATATTTAGACTCAAAGATCCACCAAAATAGGAAAGTACATCTTGGCAGGAGCTCAGATTGTCGATATGTTCATACCCCAAGACATCCTCAATGGTGTCTTTTATCTAATTCTTGATTCCTTCCGACTTCTGTTGTAATTATCTAACATGTTATGTCTTAGTGTAATAGCAATTTAGCAATGCTTCATTATTTTTTCTTTTATAGCCAAAGTGGAGTAAATATGTAGTGGAAGAGTCACTAATCTGTGTTTGATGATACAACAATGAAATGTCATGTGCGCAGTGCGATTGTGACGTGAGAATATCCTCCGGCTTGTTTGGGCTTTAAAAGGAAAGGAAACCACCATAACAATTATTAGTATATATATACAAATACTTTTCTTTTTTTCCAGTCACTCAACAAAAGAAAATCATCCTCTTTTTCATACCACACAATGGGAACAAAAGCAATTATAAGAGCCCATCCACCTCCTCTGCTTTTTAATTTTTCATAATTGTTGGAAAAAAGAATTTTTTTTTAATATATATATTAAATTTCTTATATTTATTTTTGCAAGTGCCAGTACATGCGTTCTTTTGATTTTATTATATATATGATCCTGATTTTTCATAAATTTGCTTAACTGTTCTTAACTTCTTATGGTTATATATAAATGTTATCGTGAACATTTTATTTATGTTGATGACAAAAGAATTGAAGTGAATAATCTTGCCAAAATTTGTATATATTGAAAAGAAAACAGGAGAGAACAATGTTCTTAACTTTACTATAAAAGTTTTCATTTTAAGCTTTAGCACTTTTTTAGTCTATTAAGGGAATATGTTATGTTATTAAGTAATCTATTAATCCATATAAGAAAGAAATTCATTAAGTACCGATTATACCCAATGTTTATAAGAATATGTGTATCAAGTATTTCATTTTTTGATGTCGTAATAAAAAGGGAAATACTGAATGATTAAAAAAAAAGTTTGATTATAGATATATGTATATATTTATGAATGTATTTTTATTGTTTTAAAGTGAAGAAGTATTGTTATAAATCTGGAATATCATTTTAATTTTGTGTTTAAGATTTTTCCGTAAGAGTTCTGTAATCATATGTGGTTGTACTTATGAGTACTGTATATTTAACCAACATATAAAAGAATCAAATTCTATAATTTGTTTTTTTTGGGATCCGAGTAGAGAATCAGTCCCAGTTCAGTTCAAGCTCGAATCTTTGAACGACATGCGGTTTATATAAGAGGAATTAGTATATAACTATGTCTATATATGCCTCTTTTAATATTATTTCTTATATTCCCCCTTTTGTTTTAATTTGTAAAATATAGAGAACATTAAGTATTCTTCTTGAAGCAATATTACTAATATTCGAATCCTTTTTTGCCTTTTTTGAACGTTGGATGATCATTCGTCCACAAGAATCTCAGAGCATGAGAGATTCGTAATCTCGATTTGCTCAGTATACGATCTTTCTTTGATCCTTCTTCCTACGCGTAAAACCTTTTATTAGTTTATAAACTTGACTATCTTCTAGTTTATTTTCTACCACTATTATGTTTAAGAAAAAAAAAATAGAAACTTCCTTTTTTATATATATCCAAAGAATGCCAACCTAAACCTATAATAGTCTCTTCGGACCATATATATAGAGACCATTATATTCGTTGGCTATGGTCTTTGGTTAAACCATCGAGCACGACATTTACATGAAGATATCCCATAGAACTATACGAATCCAAAACTATATGAAAAAGAAGTACTTTAAGAAAAACCATTGGGCTATTCGGTTTCAGTTAAGTATGTAAATAATTACTCTAAAATTTTAAGACGTGCAAGAAACTATTTTTGCTGCAAAATCTGTAATAGATGAAATTCGTATTAAACTTAAAGTCGAAAGATAGATATTTCAGGTGTACGTGAGAAGAATGTAAGAAGATAACGGGAAAAAGCAATAAAATGCGTAACTTTTGTGGTCATAAACGAAAAAGAGAGAAAGAAGATAACGAAAATAATGGAAAATCGGTGGCTTCGTGATGAATTAAAGTAGAAATGTGTGTACGTAACTTTTGTGATCATACTATCTTTTTCTTTCTCAAATACAACACGTAACAATGATATATATGTAATGCATGCATGAATACATTATATTATAACCTTATAGATAAAATAATGGGTTTTTTTCTTGAAATTTTATGAATGATATACTGAAATCTGAGGTGCACTTACATACTAAAAAAATTCAGATGATTGTAAGTTATGATACTCCGTTATCTAATCCATATTACTATATCCTATATCTAAAGTTAAAGTCATCTATGTTCTTCATGATCTGACTAATCTATCGGTCATACAAAAATATCTCTCGATGATAAAGAAAAGGTTTTGATTACAAAAATAAGTCTAGATGATAAAAAGGTTTTAAAACTTCGATGCAGTACTGAATGAATCAAGCCAAAATATATAAGATGTTTCGCGAAACCAACTGATTTTCTGACATGATTTTTTTTTATTTTTATATATATATAGTTGCGTATCATCGCACCGATTCATATCTATCATATTATATGAATTGAAAAATGTTTATAGATGGACTCTTTATTAAAGTAAAACCAAGACAGGAAATAAAGCTAGATAAAAAAAAACTAAACAGACATGCTTGTCTTTGTCGAACACACAGATTTTACTACACAAGTGGTGCCAAACTAATTAAGATTCATAATTTAAAAATAAGTGAGAGATTTTAAAATGTTATCTTTTGTGCTTGGTAGGCCATTAAAGCTCCAATTATTTGTCACTAAGTCAGGGAAGAAGGCTAAGCACAAAGATGCCACTGCATAACCTTATGGACCACCCCAAAATAAACCCAAAGTTGTGAAAATAAAAATGAAAACAAAACATTAATAAAATAAAATTAGAAAGAAAAAAAAAAATCTTACATCGTTGTTCCACCTAGATTAACCTAATCTATGGGGAAAAAGACATTGGTTCTTTTGCAAACCCATGAGCATGCATGTACAAACACATATGTGAGAATTGGTTTCGAAATTATAGATTGAGTCCTGATTAGTTTATTTGTCTCTTGAAACTATTTATTATTTGATCCCTCAACATAAGCCACTTTCTAATTCAGGAATGCAGAAACAAATTCACTAATGGACCGAATAATGAACTGAGCGTGACAACACGCGTCAGTACCGGAGGATATGGAGCTCTATAAGAGTTTCTGGTTGATGACATCATGTGGTGCGTACTTCAGAGATACAAGCGCACCATAAGGTCACCCTTTGGCTTTGTGAAAGATGAGTTTTTTTTTTTTTTTTCCCTTTTCCCCAGCGTTTTGTCGTTAAACGTTTCGTTGCTTTATTTACAAAATTAATTAATATTACGGGAAATTTTTAATAATAATTTGATTATTGTTAATCCTGTAACTTGGTCATTATTCTAATGCTGATGGAACCAAATAAAGGAAAGAGAAAAGGCCAAAAAAAAATCCTTTTTATCATCTCTTTCCATGATGGGAACGCTTGACCTTTAAGTTTTTATTTTATTTTTGACTGTAAGTGTCCAAAGAACTCCAAATACTTCTCCTTCCATTAGATTTTCTGTGGTCGGAATAAAAAATATCTCTGTCTGATCGAGAGATTAGTAAGAAATGTATTTCAAAGCTGTCTTTTCTTAACTCTTTTCATCACTCAACTTCTTCATGAATGATTTCTCTGCTTATCGATTGAGGTTTGTTTATATTTTCCCTCCCTCTCTGTTTTTTTTTCTACCCTTGAAGTATTGGATCTTGTAGAAAATTGGGTTTTGTCTTTTTACAAGTTTTAAAAATTCGAAATGATGAGGAGTTTTATTCTGTTTATGGTTTGTGTCAGTGAGTTAATGTAACTTTGGTGCAAGCTATTGGATCTATAATTGAAGGTGAGACAAAAAGCAAAGAAAAATATTTCTTTCTCCTTTGATTTCTACTTGTGGGTTTTGAGAGACTGTAAAAATTGAAATATATATTATTTGGTTGTTTATGGTAGAGAATACTAGAGAGATGATGAGTTCTTCTTCTCCAACACAACTTGCGTCTTTAAGAGACATGGGAATCTATGAACCATTTCAACAAATAGTCTCTTGGGGGAATGTTTTCAAATCTGATATCAATGATCATAGTCCCAATACTGCTTCTTCCTCTGTTATCCAAGTGGACTCTAGAATTGATGATCACAACAACATCATCAAGGTTACTTTTCTCAAGATTTTATAATAAAAATTGAAAGGCTGTTACTTGTGTGTGTTTTTGCTAATGGTTTGAATCATCTGCAGTCGAATTACGCTTCTTCTTCACATAACCAGATTGAAGCAGAACCTTATAGTAATGATCATCAGGATGATGATGATGGCAGGATTCATGATAAGGTTTTGAACAAACATGATATCACCAAGTACCTTCTAATGAAAGAAAATTGGCGGTTCTTGTGATATTGATTGATATTATTTTTCTCATATGTTGTCACTAGACGAAACGGCGTTTAGCTCAGAACCGAGAAGCTGCTCGCAAAAGTCGTTTGAGAAAGAAGGTAAAGCAAATCTCTTTTGTTGTAGTTGTTTAGTTAGCTACTACTTACTAGTTACTACTACTAATCCTGTTTTATGTTCTTCCTTTAGGCTTATGTTCAGCAGCTAGAAGAAAGTCGGTTAAAGTTATCGCAGTTAGAGCAAGAACTCGAAAAGGCTAAGCAGCAGGTGAGCTACGTGGAGAAGATTGTTTAAGATTGTTCAAGAAACTGTTCTGTTTTGTATTTTTAATATTGACTCAATATCATCTGTTTTTTTAATAATACAAGGGACTATGCGTACGTAACTCGTCAGATTCGAGCTATTTAGGACAGTGTGGGAGCGTTAACACAAGGATTGCTACATTTGAGATGGAATATGCACATTGGCTTGAGGAACAAAGCAAGAGAGTTAGCGAAATAAGAGCAGCGCTTCAAGCTCATATAAGCGACGTGGAGCTCAGGATGCTTGTGGAGAGTTGCTTGAACCATTACGCCAATCTCTTCCGAATGAAATCTGATGCAGCCAAAGCCGACGTTTTCTTCTTGATATCAGGAATGTGGCGAACTTCGACTGAAAGATTCTTCCAATGGATTGGAGGGTTTCGTCCATCTGAGCTTTTGAACGTAAAACTCCAACATTCTCATCTCAAAAGTTATACAAATCTCTTTACAAAACACCTAACTGTGTTTTCGTTTGTAGGTTGTGATGCCGTATCTTCAGCCATTAACTGATCAGCAAATCTTGGAAGTGAGAAACCTCCAACAATCATCTCAACAAGCAGAGGACGCTCTCTCTCAAGGGATCGATAAGCTTCAACAGAGTTTAGTGGAAAACATTGCGATTGATGCAGTGATGGAGTCCACAGATTACCCGCCTCACATGGCTGCAGCAATAGAGAATCTTCAAGCGTTAGAGGGTTTTGTTAATCAAGTAAGTAAAAAAGAAAAAGTTTAAAGAAAGTTTGTGTGTCATAAGAACATGTTTTTGACTCTCTAATGAGAACAGGCGGATCATCTGAGGCAACAAACTTTACAACAAATGGCGAAGATCTTGACGACAAGACAAGCAGCTCGAGGCTTGCTTGCATTGGGAGAGTATCTTCATAGGCTTCGTGCTCTTAGTTCTCTTTGGGCAGCTCGTCCACGAGAACCCACTTAAAAAGGAGATTATCCCCAAAAAAACAAAAACAAGAAAACAGAACCACCAAATTTAGAATGATCACATAAAGCAGTTGTAGTACAGTGCAGTAGAGTGATTCTCTTCTTTAGAACCATATGGTTTTGCTTTATGAAGTATCTCATCCGGATATATTCAGACAAAAGAAGTTGTAAATTTGGGTGGAAACTTTGTAACATAACAAGGCTTCTTATAATTATTTAGTGTAATACTATACTAATATTTACATATGGTTAAAATCTGAGCAATATAATATGTGTACCGAATCCAAATTATATTTACAGTCGAGGGGCTAACATGTGAAAGGGTAAGATTGTAATTCACCTTTGTTCCGCTTCAACCGTCCACAAAAAATTCCCGGAAAATGAGAAAAAAAACAAACCATTTGAAGAAGAACAGTGAAAGGTCTCGCTGTTCGGTTGGAATTTTCAAGTGTTGCCCATACGTTTGTTCTGGTCGCGCCGAAGCAATTTGTTCATGTCAGAAAGAGAGTGAATTTTTGGATTTATATGAATTCTGATTTTCTGGGTGGGCGAAGTTGTAAGCTATGAGCAATTTGCGAGCGATTTGTAGACCAAACACGGTATTTGCTTCGATTGTGTCTTGTAGTAGAAACCAATCTCGATCAATCGTTAGGGTTTCGATTCAAAAACTCGGCTTCAGAACTCGGCTTTCGAATTCGTTTCCGTCTTCGTCTTGGTTCACGTCTAAAGATTCGGATCATCTTTGGTTTCGTGGGACTCAGAGGAAGACTCTCGTCAGGGCAGCTTCGAATTGGAGTGAAGAGAAGTCTCCCTACGATACTCTCGGTAAAGCCTTCTTCTTGCTCTTTGAACTGATTGATTGCTTAATTATTACCTTTGTGTTGTGTTTCCTGTTTTTTTTTTCCACTCTAAGACTTGGTTCTGTTTTGTTTGGTTTTTGAGTACAGAGTTGGGTCGAGATGCAGAGGAAGAGCAGATTAAGGTGGCGTACAGACGATTAGCCAAATACTATCATCCTGATGGTACTATTTTTCTGGATCTTTAGAGCCAAATCAAAAGTCAAGATTTTTGTGATTGTTAACAGTTCCTTTTTGAACTACATTTCAGAACTTGGGGTCTTTTAAGTGTTTGTGAGGTTATAGCAGCAACACAAAACTTGCAAAAGTCAAGATTTTTGTGATTACATGTAGCCAAGACAGATATATTACATCTCATTATGTCCAAGCAACTTTATACGAGGAGTCACTTTGTTCTAATAAATTGCGTCTTGTGTGTAGTTTATGATGGAAAAGGGACTCTTGAAGAAGGAGAGACAGCAGAAGGTAGATTCATTAAGATTCAGGCTGCATACGAGCTGCTCATGGACACGGAGAAGAGAAGACAATACGATATGGATAACCGAGTCAATCCAATGAAGGTAACTACTATTAGAATCACAAGTTGGAAGTTTCTTTCTCCCGCTGAGATGTTTGGGTTTGTGTAGGCATCACAAGCTTGGATGGAATGGTTGATGAAAAAGCGGAAAGCGTTTGATCAGAGAGGCGACATGGCTATTGCAGCTTGGGCTGAACAACAACAGCTTGAGATAAACCTACGTGCTCGTCGTCTTTCTCGTTCAAAGGTGAAAATGACAAGTCTTTCTGAGCGTGTTCTTCCAACGTAGTAATTTTCTTTTGCTTTGCTTTGAATCTTGGTGAACTTGTTAAGGTGGATCCGGAAGAAGAGAGGAAGATACTAGAGAAAGAGAAGAAAGCATCGAGAGAGCTTATTAACAGCACTCTAAAGCGACACACGCTGGTATTGAAGAAAAGAGATTTGATGCGAAAGAAAGCAGAGCAGGATAAGAAAAAGCTTATCACTCAGCTATTAGCAGCAGAAGGTCTCGAGCTCGACACCGAAGAAGAAGAGGAAGAAGCATCTAAGTAAGATACCAAATATTTTGGAAGCTTCATCTTTCTATGTCTAGTTCAAGTAATTAAGCACTTGGTACTCGCTCTCTTGTATTAGAAGCATACGTACATGTAGATTGTATCATATTTTACAATTACCAGATCTTCACTTCACTGTTCACCATTAAGTTTCTTGATTAAGAAATGAGACAAGTGTCAATATACAGATACTGAGATAATGTTCATGGTTGAACCATTTAGATGTTCATGCGTATCATAGAAAATGTGTCCCGTATTTTTTCCAAGCTTCTATAAAGATTTAGTATCAGGTTCTTAATATAAGAAAACTTAACAAAGCACCAAACACAACGTCTTTTGCTCATAAAATTTGAGATAGGCTCAAATACAAAAACCAATTAAAGTCTGGGAAAAAAACAAAATTGAAAGTTGTATTACTGATCACCAGGAATTGTCTTGATAATGTCAGAATCACCTAAAAACAATCAAAAGATGAAATCATTAGTAAGGATTCGATGAATAACCAACATAGTTGGGGAGTATGTAAACAAGTAGTTGAGTTAGCATTTTACCAGGATCAACGATGCTCAGACAAGAAACACGGAAGTACTTTCCACAAGCTGTTCCCAAATCAACGTTGTCTGAAACCCAATGGTGAGACAAAAACACAGTCAAGCAAAAGTAATACAGGTAGGAAATGATAGATGAATAAGCCTTGGCGACTGTGTTTTTCTTGAATCATGAAACTAAGCTAAATAGAGTATACATCCATCTACTTTGTAAGATCAAGTTGTGTATAAGAGTGAAAACGAGACTATCATCCTGCAGTACAAAACCAAATCCTATAAAATGTGGGTTATACCAATAATACAGCTAATTTGGGAGCTAATGAAATCTTAGAAGCATGCAAGAATGTAACTTGTATGATAGTAATAAACACCAATGGCAATTCAAGCAGATCGTGAGCTTGCGAAAGATCAACACTTTACGTCAACAAACATCCTAGTTTCCTCTACTTAGGATCACCCTTTCACCATCAGCTTAATGGTCCGTAGAAACAAATTCTTACAATCTCATCTACTTCAAAATATACCATTCTCAGTTACGAAACCTAATGAAGACACTAAGTTAGGACAAGGAATCTCTAAATATATAAATGAACTCACTTCCATTGTAGTGGTGGACACCAACTTTGGCGAGCATAGCGTAGTACTCAATCTCCGATCTCCTCAACGGTGGGCAATTCGAGGAGATGAGAATCAGCTTCCCTGCGAATACAAAACAAACCAGAATCATCTTAAAACAAGCTAAAAAAACATATTGGTATGAACACCAACTGTTCGACTAAATTACCTTTAGAGCCACGGAGAGATTTGAGAACAGACTTGTAACCAAGAGTGTATTTACCACTCTTCATCACAAGAGCCAACCTACTGTTGATACCCTCATGAGACTTCTTCTGCAAATCAAGCAATGAAACCCAGAAGCATCATTTAGACATCGTTGGGTCTAAAAGTACGTTCAGAAATCGCAGAAAAGATGACGAAAACATAAAAGAATAGAACTTTGACAAGAGAGAACGCGACGTACCGTTTTCTTGGCCGCCACCATTTTCGCAGGGAGAAAATAACGTCTTGGATCTGCGCAGCGGAGGAGAGATGGAGAGGCAAGAGGAAGCACGACGACCAAAAGGAAACAAACGCCGCTTGCTAACCTTTTTATATTCTGTCAAATGTTCTAGGGTTTTTGCTCTTTCGATATCTTGTGTAATTTCCAATCATGCCCTTGGTTTTATGTACTTTTGTAATATTCGTACAATTTCGATAAATTAATAACGATTCGATCCCTAATTAGTAATTACAACGAGTTTGGTCAGATGACGTGAAATGTATTTTTAAATACTTTGTTTTATACCGAAATTAAAAATACACGGAAATAAATAGGGTAAGATAAACATATAAATTGTTCATATTTCAAGTTTCAACAAAAAATTTGTTTTCTAGGGAACTATCGGATACAAAGTATGAATCAAATTCTAGGGAAATTTGGACCGAACTGTTTAATCTGTGTTCTGAGGACAGCGACAAAAGACATGGGTTTGGTACTATACTTGCAGAATAAAACGAGGTTTCTCTCATAAGAGTCCATCTTTTTCATTCCACTTCCAACATAGCCCAAAACCACACTTTCACATTTTCGTGTATATATATAACTAACAATCATTTTGTTTTTGTGAATAACATTAGCTATGTATGGGGTTTTGAATGTTAGCAAATACAAAAAGTCAATATTAAAAATAAAACAAGTTACATGTACTGATATTTGAATAGAAAGATATTTATTATACAAAATAGTGAAATAGAAGTGGAATACAAGAGCGATGTGGCCCATATGTGGGTTATAAACTTATAATAAACCTCGTGCAACCAAAGATCATAGTCACTCTTTACTCGTGTGTTTTACATCGTGTAGCAAACTTTGCCTCGGGGATCTCTCTCTCTCTCTCTCTACCCTTTCCGGGTTGGCAAGTAACAACAACAACAGAGAAAACACCAAAAAAGGAACTCCACGTGTCATAAACTGAGACCAGGTGGTTGTCATGTATACTACTGACATAGTAACACTTCGTTCACCAAAAAGATTGAATAATATTCCCACCGAACGCACGTAGCTTTTGCCTTCCTTTTGAAGCTCCTTCATCCACAGGGAGCTTTAATTATATTAAGCTTTAACCTCACTTGCTAAGTTTTGTCTTCCTTTTATTAAACCAGGTTGGTTTTTTTTTTTTTTTTTTTTTTTTTTTTTTTTTTTTTTTTATAAATCTCACATGTTTCATAGTGCATACAATGTATAGATCACAGTGCTGGAAAGATATTGATCTTTGATGTATTATCAGCGGCACTGTGGCAGGCTAGAAAAGATATTGATCTTTGATGTACCTTATAAATATTATTATTAGTATTATATTATACGACGTATGTATGAGCCTTTGGGCAAGTGCCAAGAGAACCGATCGATGTTAAAAATGGGAGTATAATGAATATATACATATTTAATTGTATTGGTTAAAATTTTGAGTAACACTTGCTTATATAATAAGAGTAAATAAAATTTTACAAATTAATATTATATAATACGAGTATAAATGATGTACATAGCCATCTATTAGGAGCAAATATCAATCCGCTCGCCTATTATTAGCTCTCCATTTCTCTCTCCCTTAAAGACACAAAACTTTAAACTCAACATCTCTCGTCGGCTCATTATCTGTATATACACTTGTACACCCTTTGTTTCCCACTCATATCAAATTTTCTCCTACCAATTATTACACGTTTTTGATTATTTGCAGTGGTTATTGGATATGGGTCGGGCCAAATTGGAGTTAAAGCGGATAGAGAGGAGCACGAACAGACAGATTACGTACTCCAAACGTAAAAAAGGTTTAATAAAAAAAGCATATGAATTGTCAACACTTTGTGATATCGATCTTGCCCTAGTCATGTTCTCCCCCTCCGATCGTCTCTGTCTCTTTTCCGGTCATACAAGGTAACTCCATTTCTTCTTCTAGAAAAATATTAATCGATCCCTTTTTATTTCTAGAATCTTTTCGCTGCATCTTTTCAGCTTATAATTAGGTAACTACGTTCACGTATGTTTGTATATCTTATAATCTGAAAGGACAAAACTGACAAGCCATAGATTTTAATTTTTATTGGTGTTGAAACACCGAATAGTGGATGATTAGTTGTTCTTGTAGTTGTGATTTTAAGTTCTTTTATTTTATTTTATTTTATCGCTATGTAATTTTCGAATCTATTAGAGGTGCAACTGCACGTTGCCACGTTTTTACATTTTTTTTTTGTAAGGCACATGTTTTTACATATTACTGAAGCTTGGGTCAATGGGTATAAATATTTTTGGTTTGTAATAGACAATACTTTGTTTAGTGCACATTTATCAATTAAGCAAACTTGCAAACTAGTTAAAATATACTCACATTGATAGTGATCAAAATACAAAATAATATTTGAAGAGACTTACTGTTCTTTTTTTGTATTGGAATATAAATAATTTTCGGTTTAAAACGAAAATAATATCACGAGACGGATTTTTTGAGGTTAAAATATCATGAGACAAATGAATTATATAAGTATATGTATCATGCAGAAAAGTTTTAAGTTATATTATCAGTTTATAATTTGTATGGAACTTTTATCTATTTAGTTTTTCTTTTCTGTCTAACATGCATGCGTTTGTGTACACCTTTTCTAAGAGTGACATTTCCTGTTGAAAGATAGATTTATAAGAATCCACTTTTGTTGCTTTGGTTTAAATTAAATTAAAATAAGATAAAAAGAAAGTTAGAAACACCGAAATATCTAACCTTTAAAAATTCGATTCTACGTGAAAAGTAAAACTAGTACACCACTAATAGACGAAAGCCTTACAATATACATGGCACACTAGGTAGGAAACACGTCATGTTTCGCTGACACCAATGGACCTATAACATGCAGTGACTCATCCTCGGTCCCATCAATGAAACTTATCGTCGGTTTTATAAATTTACTTTACTAATTGTATTAAGGATATAGTATGATAAGCACAAAACCTATGATACATGTTATACTACGCTGCTTCATTCTCTCCTCAATTCGTCCCACTGTTTCCTCTGCAACTTAAGACTGTTCTCTGTCTTCTAGCATACATAAATAAATACGAAACATTTATAAAAACATGTGTAAATACACCCATGCATGGTGTTGTATCTCCATTATCGTAATTTTGAGTTAAAATTTCAGGATCGAAGACGTTTTTGCGAGGTACATCAATCTCCCTGATCAAGAAAGAAAGAAGTATGTATATATATATATTCCTCGCGTTAATCTACTTGGTTGATTAATTTATATATTCACATTAATTTGGGGTGTATTTATACATTTTCAGTGCTATAGTTTTCCCCGACCAAAGCAAACGGCAGTGAGTATCATCATCATACTTCAGTTTAATATAGTATACGTAAACTTAACTTAACTTCATCTAATTTATGTTACTAATTAAACTTTCCTCGTTGTTTTGCAGAGGTATCCAAAACAAAGAGGTGAGACTAATCAATAAACTATATCACTTTGTTGGGTCATTATTCTAAGTACAACGATCAAATTTCGAATCTATGTACTTATTATACATATGTACGTATGTGTTAATGTTTTATCAACATTTTATTTTCTGTGACAGTATTTGTTAAGGAGTCTTGAACAACTCAAAACCGAGAGCAACATGGCCCTCCAAATCAACGAACCTCGGTTTCTTTCTCTTTGTCCTTTATAATAAATTCCTTCATATTATAATTATTATCTGATACAGTGATACATATACACATTATGTTGATATGTTTTTATTTCATGAAAAGCCCTGAAGGTATCCACTCCGATGTCGAGGTTATTAATTTCCCAATTTTCTCGATTTATATCATATAATCAACTATTATAATTGCCTTACGATATTGGCAAATTTACAGGAACTTGAGCAAGAGGTTTGTAGATTACAGCAACAACTTCAGATTTCTGAGGAAGAACTGAGGTATTTTCCCTTAATCTGTCCCATTCAAAACAGTAATAAATTTATAAAATATACACTCAAATATATAATTTGCTTAAAGACTGAGATGCTTGTGATCGAATATGCATAGGAAATTCGAACCAGATCCAGTGAGGTTTACATCAACGGAGGAGATGGAACAATGTGAAACTCATCTACTCAATACTCTGGCACGTGTCGTTCAGAGAAGGGTGACACATACTACACCGCTGCTAATTTAAGTTACTTAACTACATTGTAAGAGGGAAATATTAATGATTTAAGTATAATTGATAATGGCAGGAACATTTGTTGAGCAGAATCCTGCGAGGCACCAAGTACCACCCAACAAAGCATGAAAAATACCCTTTTAAACGACGTCGTTGATTGCTGGGGACCTGAGGCTGAGCCCAATCAAGCCCATATAAGAGCCAATTCAGCCCATCAATCAAATCAGTTAAGGTCTTTCTAGCTCAGCCCAATTTGTTTTTTATATATTAATTATCTTTAACTATAATTGACAATTGTTTTTTGGCCAGCTATTCAAATCCAACTCAAAATCCAAAATAATGTTTGGGTGAATCGCCGCCACGTGTCATGAATGCATGTTGTTGGCAAAAAATAAAACGTTGCGTATATTTAATGAGTATGTAATGTAAGTTCATGCCTAAAACTCCTACCGCCTTTCTATTTCAAATTCTGAACTAAATTATACTGTTTAATAAAGTTTTGAAAATATTCTATGTCAGAACCATAATCGCTTACGTTTTTCTTTCTCCAATCATAAAGCTCCATTTATTCTTTGCCTCTAGATTAATTGTCATAGTAATACTTCACAATGTGCAGTTTTTGTAGCTTTTAGAGATAATCGATGAATCAATAGCGATTAGAGTGAAAAGAAATAAGAATATGATCTGATATGGCCTATGAATATATATAATACCACATTAGCTCATAGAAACTGATGGAGGAAAAACAAACTTTAAGAAAAAACTCGGTTTAACGATTGTAAGAAGGTTACAATACCATAATGTAAACTGACATCAACCTTTAAAACGACAAGAACATCTGACGCTGCCACAAGAGAAGAAAACTAAAGACAATAGAGAAAAAGAAAAGGAGGAAACATGACAATGCACCATCAAGCATAGAAACTTCTCACTTATTCAAGGTTTGAGGATAGATCAGAGACCTGAAGATTAAAAAGAAACAAATCATGAATCAATGAGATGTGAATATTAAATATTGCCAAAATTCATAGAAAGGATCTATACACAAATCAATTAAGCTTCATAAATTAATAGATTAATCAATTAAATCTCATAAATTTACCAGTAAGATGAAAAAAAAAAAAATTTACCATTTCTTCTCTCGAAAAACTTTCTCAAGTGAGGGTCAACATATAGACCGCGGCGTTCGTATTCTGGATCGTATATTTTATATACTCTCCTGAAAGAAAAAGAATGTTATGTTCCTAAGAGAAGTTTGTTTCTGTATATCATATGATAACTTAATCATTTCAGATTGAAAGACTCCCACAAATATATATAAAAATGTGATTGAGAAAGGTGTGGATAGTCAATGGAAAAAAAAAAAAAACCTTTCTTCAGCAGGATTGGTTGAAGTTGAACCAACAATTTCGTCTGCTGGTATAGTCCTCTGCATTATTTATTCAATTAGTTATCTTTCTATTTCATTAAAGAATAAGTTTATGTGTGTGTCAAGAACTTGTACCCTGCGTCGAGTAGAAGATGATGGTTCTCCAAATTGAGACCGACTTTCGTAACTTCCTCGCCGAGATCCCACAACTCCACTCTGTAACGTTCATATTGTCAATAAAAGATAATCTGATGACGGTCTAGTTGATTTTCCTATTGGGAAGTCATTAGTTATTGATGTGTAGTTATCATTCCAGTAACATAGTAAGCAAAAATCTGAGAAAATTTATTCATTGCATGAAAGAAATGTACCCGTGGAGGTAAGCTCGAGTTTGCGTATGCACGTCTATGAATCTGAGTGCATAAGTTGCAAAGCCTAAAACGCGATGAAGACTGATGCACACTTCTTTGCATACTGCCAAGTTGCCTATAGAAAAAAAAAGGTCCAAAAGATAGATTTTGAGTTTTTAAAACGCAGAAAAAAAAAAATTTAGGAACATGAAAACAATTTAAGTCATAAAAATAATAATTCACGACTAATTGACATGGTATAGAACTCTGAACTCTCAAGGACATTTGAGGTTTGGGGGTGATTGATGAATTGTAACATCGAGAGATGATCTTACGTAGCTGAATTGTTAACCGTGCTTAGATTGTGAGCTTCATTACGCCGATTGTCTAAAACCGACGGGGGAAGTTGCTGACCATTCATGTTAAAAGAAGAAGTGATTGGGACATACGTCTGATACGGCATATAGTTTTGTGACCTACGTTTCATGAAATAATATAGTTTTTTTTATATGAAAAGCGTGTAGATCAAGATTATAAAGATACCAAGTGTTACATTTGAGTTGTAGTACCGATTTGGAATGAGATTGCTCGGGGCTATGAGACTTGAATGCTCTGTATTCACCGCCATAATTTGATCGAAATGATAACAATGATGATGATATTGGCTGTTCAACAGACATTCTCTAAACCATTCAGTTGGAAGACGATTAGTAAATTTATATGTTAAATTAACATGGAATCAGATTTCATAACGTACCTAGTTGAAAGAGTATGAGTGTAAAGACGGTGTTGTTGCTGCTGCAGATGAACCTATAGATTTATTTAATTAGAATATTCCTTTAAAGACATTTTGTATTGGTCCTATCGATGTCTAGATAAGAAACTGTTACTCTTAACCAAAAATAAAAATATGATGTGACCTACTCGGTTTAGAGAAGTTGTTCTTATGTTTGTGGTGGTGATAACTGAAAGGTTATTATTTGGGAAAGGACCGAAACGTTGAGGAAACAGTGAACCAAATGCATCAGAACTCTCTTGTTGTATCCTGCATCAATTAATAATTCCTTTTTATTGTGATTTTACATAATAAGATATAAGAGTGTTCTGTTGTAATAAAAATCTGTAATTAATTAATTAACTTCATACAGAGGTACTTGAAGATGATTTGGAAACTCATGAGAATAAGCCATAGTTGGATGTGCAAATCCATTTCCTTGCCCGCCTTGTCGCCCAATCTCTATTTGGTTCTGAAAAATTAACGGTTCTTCAAAAACAAAAAAAAAAAACAAAAATCCTAAAATAAAATATAATTATGAAAATTACATTCGTCCCCAAAGAATGATTTGTACCATTGTAAAAACACTGGATTGACTGAAAAAACATTGTTGTTCTCTTGCATGCACGTTTAATACATTTCCTCGTAGCCAAGGCTCATACGAATTGCTTAGTTGTTGTTGATGACGGGCTTGGTGTTGGTGATTTTGTGGCTGTTAAGAAAAAATATAAAAAAAAATACAAAAAGAAAAAATAGATTTGCTTGGTCTATGTCAAAGTGTAGTAATAACAATTTCAAGTGGATTTTGTGCTAGTGCTTAGATTGTGATTAGATCTGACTGTTGAGAGGACACTAAGAGGATACTTTCATTATCGTAGAGACATCGATCAAACCAAGACCGATACAATAGACTTCATACGTTTTTTTCAATTTGCAATTCAAATGAATTTTGCAGGCCATCCTTGATGTCATTTATATCCACCAGTTGCATCATTAGTAGATCACAAGGAAATATTTATAGAGAACATTTAACCTTAAGAGACAAAAGGAGAAGTATACCCTTAAGGGAAGGCATGGTTCTGGCGATTCGGAAATATCTTCTAGACTTGATAGGAGCGGCTCTTCATCATCGACCATATCACCATGAAAAAACATAGCTATTGAGCTATTGATTGTTCTAATTTGATTGTTCTGATTAGAACAATGATATCTATTATATATTAAACTAGAGGCGGAAAAAAAAACTAAATCCACAGTAATAATGTGGTACACTGGTTTTTTTTTTTTAAGTTTTATTTGTTTCATCTAATAAAAATTACTAAAAATTATTTATATAATACAATATATTACAATTATACCACTAATATATTTAGTTCTCTATTTCTAAATTTCTTTTAGCCATAATGAATAAGCAAAATAATAAATTTTGAACTATTGATTTATAATTAGTTATAATTGATCTCATCCCACTAACAAGCTCCAAGTGTTGGAGCTTCTATTGCTTTCTACTTTAGAATTTGAAGATTTACTCTAAAAAAAACAATTTTGCCACATTACTACAGTAACATTCACGTTTATCTATTTTTGTCTTATTTTATTAGATATTTTGGCTAAAAACACTATAATTACAAAATCATAAATGCTTTAAAATGGAACAAAACAAATCTTTTAAAACATCTTAATTATATAATGAGACAGAGGGATTAATAGTTAGATTTTAGAAATAAAGCTACCTTCCTCAAAAAAAAACAGCACTCTTTTTCATGCTTAGTAATTGCGTTTTAAAAATATCATTGTTTGAAAGTTGGAAAAGAATCTTTGTTTCACAGCTTTTCGTTAACCGTTTCAGAAACTTTTTGCTGAACTGCCTGTTTCAGAATTAAAGTCTAATTTTTCTTTACTTTTCTTTTTTTGAAAAAAGACATAAAATTTAAAAATTTATGAGAAAGAATTTGCTCTCCTCTTAGTTAAAGTGAACTAAACTTCTCTCACTTTGGTTCCGAAAAACGGAAAAAGACAGCTGTGCATGATTTCGGCCTATAGCTTGCTGCAATATGTTATAACCATTTATAAGATTCTTCACAAATCAAATTAAAATAGTGCTTCTTAAGAGTATGGTTGCAAATGAGAGCATATTCATATAAAAAATTTATTTTGCTTAAAAAAGTGTTAACAGCCATGAAACTCACTAAAGACTATCTCAAAAATATATTAGACATATCCAAAACTTTTCTTTATATTAGTTGAAAATTCACCATTCTTATCCTTCAAACCATAAGTTTCTCTGATATATTCATCTCTCAGCTTTTTTAGGTTCTCTTCTTCCATCATCATTTTATTCATCCATGTCCAGTAGCCCAATTTAACCGTGAATTCACTATTGCTGTTGAAAAACCAAAAAAATCTTTATTTTGCACCACAACCTCATTCCACTACATTCCATCATGTGGCCACACAGATATGTACTCATTGCTTAGAGCCCATTTGAATATCCGGAGAGAGAGTACATCTGTGAACTGCACCTCCCATTGAAGATTAGTCTGGGCCTTTACATAAGTTCGAGATACCGCTAGTTTAATAAAAAAAAAAAAAAAAACCTAAAAAGGAACGGGGCATTGGTATCCGTACACTGCAAAACTTTCCGTATTTACTCACTTAATCTTATATAGAGATTGTTTGAAAACTCTGGTTTGTTGTGGGTTGGATGGACCCAAAGATACTTGCTTTGCAATCAGTTCCAAATCCAGAAGCTATCAGTTTTTTTTTTTTTTTAACGTTTGAATTCAATTCATAAAAATATCACAATGTTTGTGTTGACGACATATAGAAGGAGAGAAAATACTCTAACACTGGTTTTATTCTTTGCTTGTCCCTAACTCTTTCACAATCTTGAATTAACTCTGTTTGATCATAATTCGCTCCTTCAAAAGTAATCGACTTAATAAAGTGGATTCACTCTTTGATAAGTTGGGTTTCTAAGCATTAGTTTGTTATGTTCGGAAAGAACGGAATAGGAGATACAACCAACAGCCATCTCGATCTACTCTTCTACTTTACGTCATTGACATTCAATACCGTTTGCTTTCTCTCCATCATGGGCAAGAGGAACACAAGATCAAAGCAAAAATATTTTTATGTCAAATATTATACATACTATTTTATTATTAGTTGAATGATAGTTAAGTAAGTTAAAATAATTTTAATTTATATGCATAAATCTTAAAATTATATATTATGATATAGAGAAAACTTTTTTTATTAAAAAATACGGATATTCTACTTAAATATTAAATAAATATAATTAAACTGTTGCATGGTCTATGTATATATACAAATAAGAAAGAGAAATCAGTTCAGCCTCTTGAACAAAGCAAAACATAATTTTATTATATAAATAATAATATCGTAAATATTTCAACAAAAATAATAAAACTGTATAAATATGTAAATAAAAAATTGGAAAACTGAATCTCTTGGAGATTATTGGCTACTGAGCTGTGGCATTCTGATATCATAGTCGGAGACTTCGTGGTCTGCCTGTGCCTCCCTCGTTATAACTGGTATTTCACTTTCCTCCATATTGGGATCCACCACTCCATGCTGGTATATTCATTCACAAATAAATACAATAATTATCTTCTGTTGGATGATGACATAAATTTCTGATTGAGTTAAAATACGAAAAGAAAAAATAATTTTAAAATGAAAAAGAAGAACACTAATCAAGAACCTGATGCTGCATAGGGGGAAACAAGGCCGATGGATTGAGGCCCGTAGTAGAAGTATAGGCCTGTGCCCATTCTTGGAACATGTCACCGTTATGATTCGACACGTGACAGTCACTTATGTTGTTGTTCTGGTTCGAGCCTGAGCTACTTCCTTGCAACAACGTTTCATACATTGCTGAATGGGCCGATGCGTCAAATAATTGGGCTTGACTAGGCCCATTTTCAGGCAGCCACCCTCCAGCGACGTCGTTTACAAAAGGTCCACCCATGTTTTGGTGTTGTATAGCTGATGCTTCGTATGAAGATAGCTGGTCACTCAATACATGTTCCTGCGTCTCAAAAACAAAAGAGAAATGATTGAATGTTGTAGAATATCGTTATGATGAGAAAAATTAAGAGGAGTTTTAGTTATTAACCCGTCGTTGAGTGACACGTGTTAAGGTCTCGATGAGCTCCTCCTCAGAGGTTTCGTACTCTTCTATTGTTGTAAACCTGGTTGGATCTGGTTCGTACTTCCTGATTATAGTTGCATGTAACACAAGTTGTCACTATAACTTTTAGATACATTTCATGCATTATATCAATCTTTTGTTATTAGTTATAAAATTAATTAACAACCTTTTGTTATTAGTTATAAAATTAATTAAAAACAGAACTGGTCCTTGGCCAAGTCAAGGAAGCCCATGCTTCCAGCCAACAATTTAATAAGTAATTTTCGGTCATAAAATTTTAAAATTTTTTTTACTCTAGTGATAAATCTTCAGCCACTAATCCTTGAATCTAGATTCGATCCGTAACTACTCTATATTTTGGTTTCTAATTTTTTTTTTTTTTCTGGTTTATGGCTTCAAAATCTCAAGACCAGCTCTGATTAAGAATATGTACCTTAGTTCCTCCTCCGCCATTTGCAGCTGTTGTTGTAATTTATAAATTTCTTGCTCAAGCTCCTTAAATTTTTGGATTCGAAAATACAACAAAAGTTAGATTAGATGGGAAAGAATATTATTACATAGTAAATTTAGTTTCGTTAGATAAAAAAAAAAAAATTAGAAGAAAACCTCGACGTCGGACTTGATAGCCGAAGGGCTTTTCAAAATCATCCGATAACAACAAGTAAAGAAAATCAACTTCCGCATTGTTGGAAAAATGATGTATATAAAAAAAAAAATTATAAAAAAGGAGGAAGAACTTGATATTAATACTTGGTGAGTTGAAGAGCAATATCATTCTCGGTTTTGAGTTGCTGCAAAGTCCGCAGTAAATACTGTCACGTGACATGAATTTGTTTTAGATTAATAATAATAAAAAAATATCATTGCATTCATTATATGTATAATAGTATTTCCTACAATATTGGACCAGAGCAAGGTACATTATATAATTATTTCATGAAAAAAAGAGACTATATTTTCTTTACTTTCTTAACGAAAAAGGTATATTCACACATATTATGCTTAGTTTAGTTACCTCTTTGCTCTGGAAATCTCTGTGTTCAAAACATGAAAGTTTCAATTAGATTAGAGTTATCATTTATCAACATATATCACTATATGTTTAAGCTATTTATATGAAGAAACAAGAGGAATAATAGGAGTAAGTTACGTACGGGCGTCGGCTCTGATCGGGGAATGATAACGCACTGAATTAAAATCAAAGGAAAATTAATAACGAAAAAATTGAATAGGAAATAATCAGAACAATACATATTATAGGAAACAATTAAAAGAGATTGCTAAGCTTACTTTTCTCGTTCTTGGTCAGGAAGATTGATAAATCTTGTAAAAACGTCTTCAATCCTAAGCAACATTTGATGAATATGTACCGAATAAATGAATGTTTTTGCATAATATTTGTTTGTAGAAGTGACGGAACGAAATGTACAAAAACAAACCTTGTTTTGCCGGAAAAGAGGCTAAGACGATCAGAAGGAGAGAACATGAGGAGAGCAATGTCGATGTCACAAAGAATGGACAATTCATAAGCTTTCTTTATCAAACCATTTCGACGTTTGGAGAACGTAACTTGTCGATTCGTGGTGTTCTCTATTCGTTTTATCTCTAATTTCACTCGACCCATGTCTCTCTAAACGATTCTTCTTTGTTTGTAGAACTATTTTTGTTGGGAATGTGAAATCTCATCATGAGAAGCAAACACGCGTATATGTATGGAAAATGTATGGACGAGAGAAAAGAGAGAAGCATGAAAGAAGGAGAGGTTAGGTATAAGAGAGAGATTTGGTTTGAAATGTAGGGGAGAGATTGAAGGGTTTGTTCTTTGAACGAGTTAAGAGTGATCTTGAATTTTTCCATGGAAAAGTATAATTCCAAATATAGGTGCTGTTCCTATATTTTTGAACAATGCAATTTAGAGGAAAGACACATAATTTTTCTGAGATGTCATCCGTCTCTGAGTAGAGATGTTAATTTGGGTAAGCTCACCCCATTTAAACCCGCTCCATTTAAGATTCAGCCCAATTAAACTCCAAACCCATTTAGACCCATTCAAATTTAGTTGTATTAGGGCTGCCTATTTAAAGCCCGCGAAAACAGTAACCCATTTAAACTCTATTTAAACCCATTTAGTTATAATTTGTTCATTTTTCATATGAAAACAATTCTTTATTTTTATAAATATCATTTCATTTACATTTTGTTAAAAAAATATTATATGATTTATATGTTACATAACTTATATAATTTGTATTATAATTTATATTATATATATGATTTGTATTACTTCTTTTGCGTGTGTAGTTTGTGTTGGCTGAGCATTATGAGCTATCTGAGTCTCACTTTGATCTGCTGCTACTTGTGTATCTTCCAAATTTATCTCAGCTTGAGCATTTTCTTCATTCATGTCTATCATATCATCTTGAGCATTTAGAAACGCTAAAGTCTCTAAGCATTGTAAATCCATGCTGCAAATTAGCAACAAACCAATCAGTAATATTAAAATCCAAATCTAAAAAACTTTCGATCACTGACTCAAAATAAGAGAATCTAACACTAAACAAAATGACTCAGAAGATGAGAATCTACTAAGAATCTAAAACAAACAATACCCAGAAAGCATAAACCATAGATGATGAGAAGAGAAACCAAACCTGCAGAACAATATGAAGAGCTTGTCTAGACCCTTTGACGGAGATCTTAGCGGAAATTAGAAAATACTGGTAACAACAGCGGAGCAATTGAAAATACCGGTAACAACGGCGGAGGAACCGGCGGAGGAATCAATCTTCACCGGCGGAGAAATCAACCGGCGACGAAGGAGGTTTGTGTAAAGTGAAAATGAAGAAGTCGACAACTTGTGGATTGAAGATAACCTACATCAAACGGCGTCGTTTTGATCCGAAAAAAAAAACATAAATGGGTTAATAGGGTCCCTGCTTAATTTAACTAAAACCCCATTTATAAATGGGTTTTATTAGGGTTACCCATTTAAAACCCACAAAGCTAAATGGGTCTAAATGGAGATTTGTTTATTGAAAAAACCCATTTAAAATCCGCGAACAGTGCCTATTTTAACATCCCTACGTCCCTGGCAGTGATGTAAGCCTATTATATGATAATACTTGAATGAATGCTTTTGATTATGATAAATGCAGAGTGATTTAATTATTATCGTAGCTTGTGATGATTGCTTCTCTTGCATGGAGTGACGAACAAACACGCTTGTATCTTCAATTAAGAGAAACTGAAAGGAAATATTAGAAAAAAGATGGTAAATGAGGTTGGGAGACGAGCAATTATTGACAAAGTCTACAAGACATTTTGGGAAAGACATACATGGAAGAAATTTGGTATCAAGTATAATACATTTTTTTGTAAGTTTATTTCCTGTATGTAAAACATTTGGCCGTAAGTTTGTTAAACATATTATATGTGACTTAAATACCGTTAGACCTATTTATATGTGACTATATAGGCTTGGATTTTTTAGAGAACAACAAGATATTCCATGGTATCAGAGTTGAATATCTTGTTAATCAGATGATATTGTATTCTTATGTGATTACCAGTGCATGAAAATTGAAAACCACTAAATCCGGTATATATAGATTATTAATATTTAGGCAGTATATATATCGAAACAAAATAGTAAAGTGAACTATATATAAACTTGCGGCGATTTATCTATACATAATAGTTCAATATTTGATTATTTTTCAACGGTTATATTTTTAGACCTTTAAACACTATCCCGAGACATTTGTACCCATCAACACATATCGTGTGACGTAGTTCTTGCTCTTAGGTAAACATCTACGGCTTCTCTTACTGTCATAAATATATTTTCCTTTTTTATTTTTTCTTCCAATTTTGCTCGCTTCAATTTGTGAAGCACCCTCCATCTCGTATTAGCGATCACTAACTGCACGCCAAAATTGAATAATCAATAACATCCGGATACATAATTAATGCGAAAAAAATATTTACGCTTATAATAGGTTATAAATTTTACAGATAATCATCAAAATATACCCGAATGTCATTAGAAGCCAGCTCTTGATGTAATTCTTCAAGTGCGACAATGCCTGATGTATCTATGCCCATCACACCTTCACATTTATTTTGGGAGGGTGAGTGAAAGAAATATATCAGGAAAGTGGATCATACTTTGTTATATTTACATGTAACTTTCATTGATTTACAATATATAGTTTTTTTTCTACTATTGATTAGCGGTATCATAGAAATGTAGATACTTACAAGACATGTCGACAATTACTACTTGAAGAACTTTTTCTTTTTTAACTTCTTGTTCATCATCTTCCTCTTCTTCTACTTCTTGAACCGACTTCAATATTCTAAATATAAAAATAATAAATATATCATCAATTATAAATTCAGTTTCATGGTAATAAATGCACATTTCATAAAAATATGAATAAACGAAATAAAAATTTACCGGTCTCTGATAAAACTAGCATTTGCAAAGCATAGCAATGGAGAGCTGATTCGAAGAGTCAATAATCCTTGAGTCGTAGTAGCCATTGGGTACTGATTTATATCACCAAAGATATCTGTTCTTGACAATCTCCCTAAAGCCTCAATGTTTGGTCTTATTGAACTCAACATTATTCTCGTAAACGATATCCCCACCTACATACATGTAAATAGTCACATATAAGTTTATGTTGTACCGATCAATTAGGTCTGTTAGAGTTGGACCGCAAGAACAACTGATTAAGTGGAGTAGTAAAATTATAGCTAGGGTTGGGCAAAAGGATGAATAAAGCCACTTATCCTTAGAATACATGGTGTTGCGAGGACTCAATGATAAGAATCGATTTCAATCGGCAAAGGTACTTTATCGTGATCATCTACAACTTAACTTCATATTTTTTTGTGACCACCAAACACGTGTATTGGAACTATATATATATATATATGACCCACTTGAATGAAACGTTACAAAACATTATTGCTGTTTCGTCATTCATCAGGGTCTGTGAACCAGCAAATTTGGTCGGCCTACTAGCATCATTTCTAACTAAATTATTTGGCTATATCTTTAAATATGAGATTTGATGGTTGTAGTCCTACATCTCAAGTCACATGATTGGATCTAGAGCCTAGCTGTAGTTGACTGATCGACCTCTCAGGTCACCAATCAATCAATCAATCGATCTGAATAGCGACAATATTTTTAAGTTATATAATGCGTGTAGTTAACTAAGTCGTAGACATATTTAATTTTCCGGATAAGATTTTGATAGGTCAAGAAAAAAAATCAAGAAAATATCAAAAAGACTCACTGCGAGGAGAAGACCAATCTCTACGGAAGCAAAGAGGACGCCCAAGAAGGTAACGATGAGGACGAGAAAGTCAAGCTTATCGAGTTTCCAAATGTGCAAAGCACCAGAGATGTCGATAAGGCCAGGAAGAGCCGACAGAATGATGGAGGCCAGAATTGCGGTCGGTGTGTAATAGAGAAACCTTGTCAAAACTTCAAGCGAAATAATAACTGTTATCGCCATTACAATGTTTGACACCACTGTCTCGCAGCCAGCGCTGAAATTCACGGCCGTTCTCGAAAATGATCCTATTAGAAATTCCAAAAATAAATATTTAAATCGATAATTGAAATATTCTTGACTCATAGTAATAATATTAACGTTTTCCGGTTTAGTTTTTAATTAATTGAACCGGGATTAATTTAGAAAGATTATTTTACCGGTAGCTACGTAGCAAGAAGTTAAAGAGCCAGCGATGTTGCTAAATCCCATTGCCATCATCTCTTTGTTACCATCTAGACGATATCCATTAATGGTCGCAAAAGATCTCCCCACTGCAATTGCTTCCTGTATTATTTAATTTAATTTAATCAATTTGTTCTCTAGATTAATCATGTGATTAGTTTTGAACTATATCACTAACCGTGAGGGCGATGACTGCACAAATAATACCGATTTTGACGACTTGACCGAGATGTGGACTGTTAAACTGTAATTGGTTAACCGAAGGTGGGTTAAACCCTGGTTTGATGTGTTTAACGATATTAACCCCTCGTGTTTCAGCATTGGTGAAGTACACGATAACGGTTGCTAATATCACTGACATTAGAGGTGCAATCGCTGGAATCCAGAACAACTTCTTGTTTCTTTTCCCCTGAATTAATTATTTTTAAACAATTCAGATGAATTAAACTATAGCTATTGTGATGTGTATGAACGGAATTAATTAAGAATATTAATGTAAAATTTTTTTGTTTTACTTACAATAAATCTGCCTAGGAGGATGAAGATGAGGAATGAGCTGCCAATGACAACGTTCAGAGGTTTCCACTGCAAAAGTAATTAATAATTAAAATAGATTCGATATTCGTGACTTAAAAATTCAACCCCCCTTAAAAAAAAACAAACAAATTAACATGGGAAGAAGAAGAAGAAGAACAAAATAAGCGGTGCGTACCGGATGATGAAGCGAGTGGAAAACCGAAGATAAAACCGAAACCACATCGGTTTTGTTGGTAAAGTGAGCCAAACCAAATAAACCTTTGAGTTGTTGTAAGCCAATGACAATGGCAGCACCAGCCATGAACCCAATAAGAGCAGCATGTGACAGAAAATCCACCAAAAACCCTAACCTGATATACATTATAATAACGTTTATTTTTTTATTAGATGAATACCGTTGTCCTCGTCTCTCGCCACTATTATAATATTTGAGTATAAGATTAATTATATGAAGTTAATTTATAACGAATCTCTATGCAATATTATTTGCCTGAATAGTCCAAAGATTGCTTGAAACACGCCAGCGAAAAACGTGACCGTGAAGACAATATTCCGGTATGCAATTGGGTCGGTGACCGGATCTTGAAGTTCACGAACCATTGACGAAAGCAGAAGCGAAACTACAGCCACAGGACCAATGGCTAACTCTCTCGAACTTCCCATCGTCGAATATATCAGAGGTGGTACCACACTTGTATCTGTTAAATATATATATATATATAATTATATTCATTGCAAAACTTTAAGGAACTATGCAAGTTTCAGTTGAGAATTGGGACTTACATAGACCGTACTCGGGATCGAGTCCAGCCAAATTAGCATATCCTATACTCTGCAAAATGAAATCGAAAATGTATGGAAGAAGTCAACATCAGTTACATGGACAAAAGTTGGAAGTCGAGCTAGAACAACAGGATCGTGTAGGAGATGTGGACGTGGCTAAAATTATCTTAGAGGTTTAGTGAAAAGGTTATCAGTTATCTCTATGTCTAAGTTCATCTTCCCACCATGCTCTATGTGTGTGCTTAACTTGTAAATCTATTGCTGATTTTCTACCAATTCTGACTTAAAAGAGTCAAAGCTGTAATATTTTCTATCATTTTAATTTGAACACCCTTTAGTCAAAAAATAAAATAAAAAAATAAACATATCAATTATAATTTGTGAGTTGATTTACCTGAGGAATGCAAAGACTAGCGAGAGTAAGACCAGCCATCAAATCTTTCTTGAACATGTTCAGCTTGTATTGTCTTCCCCAAGTAAGTATAGGGAAAACCGATTTAAGACAAGAGTAAACCGGTTTTGATGATTTCTTCTTCTTCTTGTTCTTCTTCCCGGACAACACATTTGTTCTTATGTACCCAACAAGCTCTTGCCACATGGTTGGTGGCTCCGGCATATTTATCAGCAACTGCGACAACGGCTCTTCTGCGGGACCGGCTTCCGCCTGGTGGCTCTGGTGGTTCTGCATCTCTATGGCCATTTTTGTTATATTTGTGGGTTTCTGAGGTGTGTGATAGGAACTAACTTTGCTCCCATAGAGACATATATACATAATTTTTTTTGTTCACAGATATAACCATCTTAAACCTTTTAAACTATAGTAAAGTACTTCCAAAGTTGGTCCTTTTTAAAAATATGCTTTACCTGAATCAATTAATTAATTAATAAATGTGTATCTGTGCTACAGTGTGGATTATGGTTTTCAAAATAAATTTATAATATTTAATTTCAATAAAGCAGTTTTAAAAGTTGTGTAATGTAATTTAACCCATCTTATATTGATCTAAAATATTTTTTTATTTTTTTTATGGGACATATATTAATATTATTGAATAATATGCATGCTGTTTCACTGCTATAGGGCAAGGTTATGATTTTTGAAACTTAATTTTAATAACATAGTTGTTATAAAAGTTGTGTTATATAACTAGCTTTGCATTGGTTAAAAATATTATGTATTTTTTACAGAACAACATATGTTTATATATTGAATCCATGCTTATTTCTCATTATTTATATATTTTTAAAATGTGAATCATAACATTATTGTGAAAAGATTTTTTTTTAATATATGAATGATGTCATTACTTATTTTAGTAAAAATAAGTTGAGGTAAAGGTAAGAAGAAAAAAAGTTAATATAATATATGATTTTTTTTATGGTAACTAATATCTGAATGATTATATGTGTTTGTTTGTATTATATTTACTATGTTCTACTTTAAAATATGTTTAATCAAAATTACATTTAATGAAATGATTTAAATTTTAATGGCTTATCCAGTGAATAACACACAGGAAAAATATTCTATATAATGATATTAAATTAATAGATTAGATTGTAACTTCATAGTTACTTAAATAAAAATTCTAATTTTACATTATATTAGAAGAATTTTGTTGCCAACACACATATTTTATTCTACTTATTGAATATTTAATATGTTTAAAGATTCCTTTTGATTATCAATATTAATATAAATGAGGAGAGAGCATGCACTAATGCACAGGTTTTGTTTTAATTTATATTAATACATTCATTGTGATTACAAATCTCTTCTTACCTTTTCATTAATGAACTTTTATAATGTTTGATTGATTTTTAATCATCCTTTTAATCTCCATCATATATTATCTCTATTTTGTTATATTTGTTATCTATTTGATTATTTATTGATTATATTTTTTGTCTTATAATTCTGATTTTCTTCTTCAATTGTTTAAGATTATTTTAATCTATTATTCTCAATTTTGATCTTATAATTTGGTTTTTTCACTTGTATTAAGATCAATATCTTTATTAATTCTATTAAGTCACACATTTAAACATGAATATATGCATTTAGATATTTTCTTACATGATATCTATATGTTTATGATATTTTAAAATTAAATCTAAATTTTGTTACTTTTTATTGGTTCAAAAAAAAAAATATGCTACTTTTATGTTTATGTTACAATGACTTTTAAATAGTTAAATTCAAATCAAATGGTTTTAAATATATAGTCAATTATAAATATATGTTACTTTTTATTAGTTCAAATATACTATTGTGTTAGCTGAAGAGCTTTTCTTCAACTATGGAGTATTAGATTTATAAAACATGGTAAAATTAAAAAATTATAGAAAATATCTAAATCGTATCTATAGTAAAACTATAGTGTTGTGGTGATTTTTAAGCAATAAACTTTATCGGCACTAGTGTACTATATAGAATGATGAGTTTCTAAATACAATCACTTATCCAATTAAAAATTAAAAATAATTTGTGTTATTTTTTGAAAATTTGAACTACAAATATGTCAAAATATTATATTTTCTAATAATTTTAAGAGTTTAAATCATTTGGTCCTTAAAAAAATAAATAAAATAAAAAGAAGATGTGGTAGGTAAAAAAAAACTATACACCAGTAAAAATGGGTAGAGAAATAAAGAAGTGGTGAAGTGTGTATTTATGTATAATATAAATATTTTAAAATATATGGTAGATAATATATAAAAAATTATTATGGTCCACTATTTTATTGGTTAGTTGGTTAATTATAGAAAATTTCTATGGCTATTTATGCCAACTTCCCTAACGTGTACGTATAGCGACATGTAAGCGACATGTGAGGAAAACAAATGATTTTATCCGATAGTATTTCCTTCATAACATATAAAAAATAACATACCAACAAGAGGGCATGTTGCAAATACATGATACATTTGTCGGAATATATCACGGTCGCACAAATATACAAAAAATATTAGTAATGTCAAAGATAAGTACTATCTTGTGGCGACTATTTTTTGTCATCGCAATCACGTTGATGACTGAATCAAACCAAAAAAAAAAATCAAGATTTTAGATATGTATGGCTGAGACTAATAGACTATTGAAAGAAAAAAATAACAGTATCAGAACATTTCTAATGGTGAGAGATTCTCACTATTTATTTTATTAATATAGTATTATTAATTTATTATGGTTTGATTATGTTATTAAAATTAAAAAAATTTAAATTAGACTTTAAAAACATATGGCAGATGAGTATCTTATTAGTTTCTAAAAAAATTTCAAATTTCAAATGGTTTTTATTCTCTTTTATTCTTAAATTTTATATTTTTAATCAAAGACAATACATCAATGAGATTATTTGCCCACAAAACCAAAAATATACGTCAATGAGACAACATGAATAATCATAAATGTTTTCTTACAGATAGATATCATTAACGTTTAAAGATTGAGCGCAACATAGATAAAATATTCTTTTGTAACATACCAGTAAGTTAACGTTGGTTGGTCAGATTTGCATGTATATATATTGACATTTGATTATCAGAATATACTTGCTACAAAAAAGCTTATCAGTATGTACTTTATAGAAATTTCCAGAAATTAACAAACAAATTAATATCCAAAATTATTAATTGACATTTACGTACAAAGAACATATATATACTCATGTGATAGTTAACATACAAATTGTGGTCCAAAACGAATATTTTAAGTGGAGATGTCCGGATTGCCAAATAAAACAAAAATGATTTGATGGAGAAAGAAGGTACTATACCATAGTTGAGATGAAGAAGAAAATGCGAATGCAAATTTTGATTTAAACATGGGTGTTTTTTCTTCTTTTCGGGTCCTTTTTTCCTTGGCTTTTTTTTTAATTATATGCAAGAATATGGAATTGAACGGAGGAGTTGTAATCTTCAGGCATGCATGTTCGGTCCACACTAATTCTCTTTTCATTTTGGAATTTTTGGTTTCTGTAATAGAAAACAAAGGAATATATCTTTTTTTTAAAACAAAAACAAAGGAATATATTCATCAGCCGATCGTGATCGAAGCATGGCTCGTATATGTATCTCTATCTTTCCACTATGAACCACTCATATACTCACTTTTCCACTCATCTCATTTCATTCACAGGAATCCTCCACACTAGCTACTGTAATGTCGTAGTCATAGACTCGTACGTGGGGTTCTTTGGTCCAGTGAATATCTCAACAATGCCAACTCCTGTTATGTGAAAGTTTCCTGATCAATAAAGTATGATAAATATGGTTTTTAGTTTTAATCGATGCCTCCCGCTTTTTTTCCAAGGGATGCATTGTATTATTCATCAGAGAAACCAGAACAAATTCCAAAAATGTTTAGTATTAGACTATATGAAATTATTATATAAATGAAGTCGGTGATATGAGAATCAATAGATTCCTTTTCGGGAGCGATTCATCCTTCCCGAACGCAGCATACAACTCTCCGTTGTACTGCGCTCTCCAAGTGTGCTTGTTCCCCCCCTCTTCCTTACCATAGGAAGTATTTGTGAAATAACTTCGATGAGAAGAAAAAAGAGGGCGTTAAGAGACCCTACTGGCCTAACGCTAGACACTCTAAGATCCTTTTTCAAACCTGCTCCCATTTCGAGGCGGAAAGGAAAAAGAATTTCACGTTCTTCCTTTCGGGAAGGGAGGATTAGGAAAATCCTATTGATTGCAGCTTTCTCCAAACCCCCGGGAAAAGCATGAAAAAAAGGCTCGAACGGTACGATCCCTCCGTCACCCCAGAATGAAAGGGGTGATCTCGTAGTTCTTGGTCTGTGAAGATACGTTGTTAGGTGCTCCATTTTATTTTCCCATTGAGGCCGAACCTAAACCTGCGCTCGAGAGATAGCTGTCCATACACTGATAAGGGATGTATGGTTTATATACACTGATATATGCATAGTTACAGCCAAAAACGACAAAATTTGCTAAATTCTAAGCATGGGACATATCATTCCCTTCTTGTGTTTTGTTTTTAAAATTTGTCATCTATACGAATATTCAACAAATTTTTCATTTAAGGTCATACACAATTCACAAAAAGGCCAATTAGACCTTTTTAAAAAATGACAAATATAAACCAAATTACAAAAAGGACAACAATTTTGGCACCTTTTCAAATAATAACATTGATAGGATATCTAAAAGAATTTTTTTTTTTTTTCATTTCAGTTATAGCTACATAAATCTCAACCAATTGTTTATATATATGTCTAGATTTTGGATCGTTTGGGCCAAAATCTTTAGTCTTCTTAAATTTGAAATTGGAACATATGACATTAGTTTCATCCCAAATATCAATTAATCATGAAATTTTAAGTTTTTACATTTTAGCAATTTTCAGTTAAGATAACAATATTTGATAACCAATTGTAAACTTGATGAGTTGCCTTGATAACCAAATTGGACAGACTTTGATTCCGTTTGGTTTGGCTAATTCTATTCAGTAAAAATTCCCAACCCTATCCAAACATATGAGGGTACGTTCCTCGCTATAACAATCAGTTTATGTCCCTCTTACATAGTAGCAGATTGTATTCTTCGATGGCGACAAGAATGGAAATGGAACTCTGAGCTATGTTATGGTCGGCAGAGTGTCAGAAAAATCTCCATCAAAAGAACTAGATCTTTGAATCCTCCTTTTTTTTTGTTAATCCAGTATTCGATCCACAAAGTGTGAATCGACTAACCCACCGGGTCGAAGCCCATGCCGCAAGGAATTTTTAAGCCTCCACTTAAAAACCTCCTGATACGTTTAGTGGTCTGGAGGGCGGGGGACAGCCCATATAAATACCCCCCCGTGGCCAAATGGAATCGAACCCGAGACCACTTGGTTCTTTGAATCCTCCTTTACTCTTACCCGTGAAGCTCTCCTATCTCCAATGATCAACTTCACGACGTTTCAGAATCTTATTTCGAACATCTTCAATCTCCTTTCCTTTCTCGAGCAGTGGAGTTTTGAACATGTGAGTCGAGAAAGAAACATAGTGGCTGAAGCAATTGCCAAAAGTGTTACGAGAGACCATAAGTATCTGCTATCTTTATAAGGTGCATGTTGCTATCATTGGCTTTTTGCGTTTCCACATTGTACTCGGTGTACTTACCTTCTTTGCATTTGAATCAAACCAACGTTAAGAAAAGAAAAACATCAGCAAAATAAGTTTTTAATATCTCATAATTATTCTCATCGCTGAAATATTTTGATTTGAGCATAGATGGTCCTCAGAAAACACTTTCGAAATATACCACACACTATACGAACAAAGTTTTTTTTTTCGTTGAGTTCATCTAGATTCCCTTATTCATTGATTGAAATTTTCAACATTGACTGAAAAACTTATTAACTTGTCGGGCTAAATAATCTATTTTAAAATATGTAAAGTACAATAACTCGATTGTGAATATATAAATGAGCTGCTGATATGTTAGAAAAAAATTAAACGATAAGAACAAAAAAAGAAGATTGATGGATATATATCTAAAATATTCATAAGTCAACCATATTCATCATAAGTAACTCATTCGATAAGGAAAAAAAATAATAACGTAACTGATTATTAGTAGTTAAGTAGGCCATAAGTTTCGTTTTTTATTTTCACTAAACACAAACTATTAAGAATTGTGAACCGAACCAAGCATCCACCGAGATACCTTTATCTAAAGGCATGTAAGTACGTGTGGCCGCGTCCTACGCTAACGGGAGACCACCAACTGTGCCTTTTGAACTTTATTTGTAAAATATTGCTAATAGAATATTTATTAGAATCTTTATTAGAATCTTTGAGTTAATAAATATTAACAACGTGTGGTTTTGCTTTTTCAACAACAACGTGTAGTTTAAGGGTTGATTGTTTCAGATGCAATAGTCTGTAAACGTACTTGCAAACGATATCGGTTGCAGCGTTGGAGTTTCATCAGAAAAAACGTTTTTTATTATATAATATTTGTCACAAACGGTAGATGCTTATCCCTATTATACCATTTTGACAAGGCTATAAAACGCTCTAAACCAATAATAATCTCTTTTAATGTTTGTGATAGCTAGTGATTTTGTAAAATATGCTAATTTATTTATACTATCAAAGTAATATTTAGAGACTAGAAGATCTATGAAAATCAAATATTTAAAATACAAAATTAATAATCCACAAAATTATAAAATTTATATATAAAATTTAGATTAATATTCGTTATATTCCGATTTTAGATTAATATTGTTCTTAAATTATTTAAAAATGTATTGGAAAACCAAAATAAACAACTAAAATTTTTAAAATTGATTTATATTATTCAAAGATTTTAAGAATTAATCCTTCTTAATAAATAAAACGGATTTTAAATATTATAGTATTTAGAAGTAAATATAACTGGTGAACAAAATAAATATTGAATAAATTCAATGAAAAATATTAGAATTGTAAACTTTCAAACAAAAACAAAATTTACATTAAAACATATATTCTCTAATATATAATCAATTAATCACATATAATAACAATCTATTAAAAAATAACTATTATGTAATTTTATTTAAATCTTAAAAATATATTTTTATATATGTAAAAATCTAATCGATAGACTTGACACGTGTCTCTATTATATAAATTACTAAAAAACTGAAATATCAAACTTTATATAATAAGATTAGTTAAAATCTGCATGATACACGGATAAAAATAAAATGTATAAAAAATTTAGAATCTCCAAAATTTGGAAAAATACTCATCTAAATGAATAAAAGAGTTATAATTGTTAATTTGTTGTTTAATTATTATTACATCCTATAGTTAATCAATAACAAATATTTTGCAAACATATATCAATTATATAAAATCGTCTAATCTTACTGAAAATCTCAATCATCAACTTCCGTAAAAAATTTGTATCTACATCAACATCCACTGTCTTTATACCAATTAAGTCCTTAGTTATTGTTTTAACCGTAAAAACTACCCAATAATATTTTGTTTAAAGATAAGTGTTCTAACCTACCAAGCGAACATACAATACTCATGCATAATTAATATTATATTATTGTCAAACGTAATCGTAACTGATTACATATAGATATATTAAAATTCGTAAAATTAAAAAAAAAAAAAAAAAAGTAGTACTTGTTTGGACTCTGCACTAGGACTAGGCCGGGTTCGGATTTTTGCCTTTTACCCTATTGGGTATTTTACTCATATACCCACGGTTCTCGGGTCGGGTCCAGGTCTTACCCGAGATCCGATCGGGTACCCAAAAGATCCGAAAATATTATGCATTAGATAGGATTCGAACCCAGGTCTCTGGTTTAGCAGAGTGGTATTCTACCACTAGACCACTAATACCATTTGTACTACTTGCTTCATTTTAATATTTATTACTAAAACAAATTTTCTGCTTTTTATTTCGGTTTGATGAATATTATTTAAAAATTTGAGGGTTTGTTATGGTTTGTTCCGGTTAAATTTCGGTTATCTTTTTAATTTTCGAATATATTTTTGGATTTTTGGGTAAAAAAATATCCAAATAGACTTGGAACCGACCCGGACCCGAAATTTTTTGGGTAAAAAAGAACCGAAATACCCGAAAATTTGAGATCCGAACCGAAAATAATTCGAATAAAAAAGTTACGGGTATTTTACAGGTATTAAAAATTTAGAATCGAACCGACCCGGAACCGAGAAGAACCGACCTGAACCCAAACCGAAAATTTGATAAGTACCTATTGGATATAAAATTTTTATACCCGAAAGAACTGAACCCAAAAGGACCCGACCCAAAGATCTGAATACCCAAGCCTACTCTGCACAGCTGACTAATATGCCTTACCTCTTTTTGGGCGGCACCTGAAAATTTAAAATCTCTAGTTTATCACCAAGAAGAAAAATTGTATTAGTCGAGTCTATGTGCCTCCCGAGTCCTTTGAAACGTTAGGTTCTTATATAATAAGAGGACAATAAAATACCAATTTATTTATCCTGGTCAGCAAATCATCAATAATTTGATTTATAAATATATTATGACATCTTCATCCATTGTAGCTGAAAAGATTGTTGATATCAAAACATCAATTTTATCTGGATATGTTAAGACAACGTATCTATTATTGTAATAAAATTCTAAGATGTTTTTGATGAAAAATTTGACCATCAACCTCTAGCAAAATATGATGTTCATTTTATATCACTATATTCATTAAAAAAAAAAAAGGTCTTACACCATGACATTTATTTTTAACTTTTAACATTTTTGTAAATCAGTTTCTCAATTGGACTATCAGGCATATTTGCATATTGACAAATTTAAGCTTGAGAAACAATATTAAAGTAACAAAATTAATGTTACATGCTTAAATTGGAATAAAATAAATCAACACAAATAAAAATATTTTGAAAAAAGCATGATCAAATTATTGTTATTATTTTTGTTAAAAGGAAATTTTTTAACTATTTTATTATATAAAAAATAATATATTTAATGTAAACATATCACGTAAAAATAATATAATTCACAAAAAGATTATGATTCACTGGATTTTGGCATATATAACAGTTTATTCAATCTGTTTCATAAAATATGTTATTCTAGAGTTTTTTATTTTGTTTTACAAAGTATAAGTAGTGTCAATTTGTATTTCAATGCAAAAAAAATTAAGAAAAATTTAATTTTAATCTTGTTATGTTAGTGTATTAATTATAAAAAAACTTATAGTTTATTTATAAATGGTATAATAGAATTTTTAATGGTCTTTAAAATGTGTGTGAAAAGAGTAGAATGACATTTTTGTGAAATAGAGGAAGTAAATTAATTACTATTCCCTTTATTTTACAAAAATAAACCTTTCCATAAATTTTTGTTTCAAATTCATAGAACTCTGAAAAACTTATGCATTTTTATTAATTATTAATGATAAATTATAAATTTTAGAAAAATTTTTTTATTGAATTACTATTAGTTTAAATTTATTGAAAATTATTAATCACAAAAAATGAAATATTTATAATTAAATTTTAATATATTATCTTAATATGTGTGATAAAATTTATCATTTGAAAATCTAGTGAAAAAAAAAATCTTGTTAAAGTGACGTGAGGATTAGTTTTCTTATGCGACGGATTTAAACTTGTTGATATAGATAATTGTTCTTTGAGATATAAAAATACCGACTCAGAATTCGAACTACGATAGGGATTATGAACCTAATTCTCATGATCTTAGGAGATAAAGAAATGTTATAAATATTAAAAATTACTAGTGTGATATATCATGTGGGGCATGGAGAGCCAATAATAGCCTCGCAGCCAGCAAAGAAGAACACGAAGTCAATGGGTAAAAATGCACCGAGCAAGAACGTTGCCACATACGAGTCTACATTCAAGCTCCTGAAGCGATGCTCACTATTTTCTTAAAAATAAAATAAATTACATAAATATTAATATTAGTGTGATATTGAGAGGCAATAATAGCTGGTAGCCAGCAAAGCAAGCGTGCGTACTGGACACGCAGTCAATGGCTAAATGCACCGAGGAAGAACCAAGCCACATACCTGTCTACGTTCAACCTCACTGGAGCGGGGCCCACTGTTTTTTCTTAAATAAAGTCAACTCCATTCCCAAACAAATCGCTCGTTTCTTTTGACTTTTTCGCGTTTCCTCGATTTGGAGCTAGTGGCATTTTCGTAATAACATCTTCTACCGAACCGCTTCTGTCTTGTTTCTAGTTTCCCTTTCCGTAACTTCTGTCATTATCACCTCAGATCATTTTTTTTTTTTAATTTTCCTGGAAAACGAAGAATATCATAATCTCGAGTTTTATCTTTTAATTATCATTTAAAGTTTATTTCAGTTAAAATATCCGGAAAAAGAAACGAATTTTTATTTACAAAACCCAGATCGATTTTTTTTTCCTTCTCTTTTTTTTTTGTGAAAAAGTTTCTCTTCTTCTGCTAATTCATTTTTTTTCCAAAGAATTTTCCACAGTTTCAAACAATACTTTTGAGTTTTTTTATTGATTTTCTTAGAGGAAATTCAGTGAACCTGGACGCGCTTAGGGTTTGCCGATTTTAACGTTTTTAACTTTGATAAAGAACAGTGAACAATTTAGCGTTCCAAATTTGAAGAAACAGGGGAGGTTGTAACTGTGTCTCTCGTGAGTTTTCTTTTAATTCTTAAATATTTTTTCTTTCCTTTTCGACTTTTTAAAAATCCCTTTTTGCATAAAAATATAAATAAAACCACGTGAAAGATCATTGGGAGGAAAAAGCTAAAAAGAGACGAGATCGAATTTCTTCTTCTTTTCCAGGTAAGTAGTGGTTTTCACCTTCCAACTATCAATGGTTATGCAGCTTGTTACTTTACTCAATTATTCTTTCGTCATTTTTCTATATATATTCTTTTGAATAAACCCATTTATAGATTACACGTGCGTATATGTTTAATCATACATGCACTTTTTTATTGCTAAAGCTTAATCATAGGTGTGATCAATCACTTTTTCAATAGTGTTTTTGTGTGATGCCATCATAATCATCCAATATTATATATTGATTAGATAAAGTCATGCATAGCACCCATAATAACGATTAGAGTGTTTCGTTGGTAATATATCAATTACCTCAAATTTCAATCATGCATACAGCATTCTTGTATGGATCACAAAGTCATATATGCATGTGGTGTTCACTGAGTCAGTTTGTCTCCAACTTGTAACAAAAACTTACTCTGATCAATTTTAAGATAATCCAGCCAATCCATCACATTTCACAAAAAACTTTTGGCCAGAAACTGACTTTATTAGTATTAATATATACTACCTGTGTTTCAAATTAATAGATATTTTTTGAACAAAAATATTGTAAAATTATATATTTTTAAATCTTCTAGATATTTATTATTAGTTAATAATGATATATTATAAATTTCAAAATAAAATAATGGAATCTATTGAATTATTATTAGTTTAGAGTTATGAAAAGTTTTTAACCACAAAAATGATGCATTTATAATCAAATTTTAATTTTTTTTATCTAATATATGTGAAAAACTTAACACATCTATTAATTTAAAACAGAAAAAGTATACACGTATATCTTTCCTTAGAATACCAGTAAATAAAATTAATACAAAATTGACGTAACAGCTACATAGTTTTAGTTTGAGTTTGAGTTTGGAGTTTGGACAAGATAGTGAGTCCACATTAGAAGCTAAGAACCACTAAAATGTAACATATATGTGAATTAGGTTTGTTTTGTAGTTTTAAGGTCTTCTTTCTAAAAATTTTGCTCAGTTAGGTTTATATTCTGGCGTTTTTTGGCCTTGTTTCTAAAGTTTTCTGTTCAAGCGACCGGTCTAAGAAAATCAAAATATTAAATGTTAATTATTTAGATTCTTTTTCGAATAATGAATAATGCGATACGTCTTAAGTTAATCGTCTACTTAAAAGCTAACATATAATGAAATACTAGGAAAAGATAAGTACGTATTGATTTCTCGCCATTTATTCGGAGATAAGTATTGGTATTTAGTATTTACCGTATTTAACTGCATTTTTTCAAAACATCTGGTCAATAGTCAACGATATCTCTCCTTATGGCAACAGTAGACGAGATCATTGACTGGAATTGTTCTAACTTTTATGTATCCAGGATAAACGCAACTACTTTTCATCTATAAACTCTTTCCTCGTGACAAAATAAAAACTATCATAAACTTTAATCGCTAGGTAGACAGAGATGAAATAAAATATTTAAAAATTCAAATTGACTTTTAACTTATATATTTAGATTTAAGATTCGAATTAACCTTATAAATAAGCTTCAGATATTGCTACGAAATTACATTTAAGTCACCTACAAACCAAATATCCACTTTATACACTTTTCCACGTAACTACCTTTCTTCTGTCTGTTCAAACAGTTTTTAAACCGAACCTCAACCATTGGCAGTCTGAATTAACGTAACTGTTGTTCTGTTTGCAGATTCATAGCCATGTCTGCGAGAGCTCATCCTATGGACGGTGATGTAAGTCCGGTGACGGACGGTGGGGATCATCCGACCAACTCGTTGCCTCACCGGCATAGAGTTGGGGTCCCACCGAAACAAAACATGTTCCATGATTTCATGTACACATTCAAAGAAACTTTCTTCCATGATAATCCTCTCAGACATTTTAAGGATCAGCCCAAGTCCAAGCAGTTCATGCTCGGTCTCGAATCTGTCTTCCCGGTTTTCAATTGGGGACGTGACTATAATCTCAAGAAGTTTCGTGGTGATCTCATTGCCGGTTTAACTATTGCCAGTCTTTGTATTCCTCAGGTGAGAGAAAATAATCTCAATTACCCTATTACTTGTATCACAAGTCAGCTATATTTTTTTCCTTTTTGGTGCAAAACAAGCTATCCTTGATTTGCTTCTTACGTCTATTTATATGATGATTCCAGGATATTGGATACGCTAAGCTCGCGAATCTGGACCCTAAATATGGTTTATGTAAGTTTGATTTTGACTTAATTCTGATTAATCACACTTGGCCTAGTTTGAAACGGTGGATAATTTATAAATCGAATGTGGTTGGCAATGTACAGATTCGAGTTTTGTTCCTCCATTGGTGTATGCTTGTATGGGGAGTTCTAGGGATATAGCAATCGGACCTGTCGCTGTGGTTTCTCTGCTGCTAGGTACTCTGCTTCGAGCTGAGATCGATCCAAACACAAATCCTGATGAATATCTCCGCCTTGCCTTCACCGCTACGTTTTTCGCTGGTATCACTGAAGCAGCCCTTGGCTTCTTCAGGTAATGGCTCTCTTACTCCTAGAAAATCCTTTTTTTTTTGTCTGATGATCGATAAGGTTCTCAAAGTTGTATGAATCTCAGATTAGGGTTCTTGATTGATTTCCTTTCCCACGCGGCTGTGGTTGGATTCATGGGTGGCGCTGCCATCACAATCGCTCTTCAGCAGCTCAAAGGGTTCCTCGGGATCAAGAACTTCACCAAGAAAACTGATATCATTGCTGTTCTAGATTCTGTCTTCAGCTCAGCTCATCACGGAGTAATAAAGAACTCTTCTTTTGTTTCCTCTGATCCAAACACTCTGTTTCTTCCAGTGTGTAGAATGTTTCACTTATTCATATCAATTTGGCTATGCAGTGGAACTGGCAGACTATAGTCATTGGTGCATCCTTCTTGACCTTCCTTCTCACTTCTAAGCTCATTGTAAGAAACCATACATACTATTGAAACATCAAATGGTTTACTCTTCTGTTCTGTTATGAATCTTATATCTTTTGGCCTGCTAATGGAACAGGGGAAAAAGAGCAAGAAGCTGTTCTGGATTCCAGCGATAGCGCCATTGATATCAGTTATCATTTCCACCTTCTTTGTCTACATAACCCGAGCCGACAAACAAGGAGTCCAAATCGTAAGAAGCCACTATTCTAGCTAGTTACTTGCGTCACAAGCGTTTCGACTTTGTGTTAACCTGTTTCCCTTTTTGATGAGTGAAGGTTAAACACCTTGACAAAGGAATCAACCCTTCCTCTTTTGATAAGATCTACTTCTCTGGAGATAACCTTGCTAAGGGCGTTCGCATCGGTGTAGTCGCTGGAATGGTCGCCTTAACAGTAAGTTCCAAATCAACAACTTCAATCTCAAAACCAATTGGTTGTAAGCACAACTTCCTCATCTTCAATATGTTTCCACAGGAAGCTGTAGCGATCGGAAGAACGTTTGCTGCAATGAAAGACTATCAAATCGACGGTAACAAAGAGATGGTAGCACTAGGTGTTATGAACGTTGTTGGGTCGATGTCTTCTTGCTACGTATCGACTGGTTCGTTCTCAAGATCAGCTGTCAATTTCATGGCTGGATGTCAAACTGCGGTTTCTAACATCATAATGTCAATCGTCGTTCTCTTGACGTTGCTCTTCCTCACTCCTCTCTTCAAGTACACACCAAACGCCATCCTCGCAGCTATTATCATCAATGCGGTGGTTCCTTTGATTGATATCCAAGCTGCGATTTTGATCTTCAAGATCGATAAACTCGACTTCGTCGCTTGTATGGGAGCCTTCTTTGGAGTCATCTTTGTTTCCGTTGAGATCGGACTTCTCATTGCCGTACGTCTCAAGATATTTAAACCCATGCATGCAACCATGACGAATCTAATATTCTTTCAATCTTAAGTTGCTGATTTGTTTTTTTTTTTTTTGCGTTTGTGGACAGGTCTCTATATCGTTTGCTAAGATTCTCTTGCAAGTAACAAGACCTAGAACCGCTATTCTTGGAAAGATTCCGAGAACTTCAGTTTACCGTAATATCCAACAGTATCCTGAAGCCACTATGGTTCCAGGGCTTCTTACGATTCGTGTTGACTCCGCTATCTACTTCTCCAACTCAAATTACGTCAGAGAAAGGTAAGCTCAAAACAAATCACCTTAGTGAAGATCTATTACTTGGTTCACTAGAGGCCTAAACCGGAAACCCTTAAAACTTAATTACAGGATTCAAAGATGGTTACAAGAGGAAGAAGAGAAGGTGAAAGCAGCAAGCCTACCTAGGATCCAGTTTCTAATCATCGAGATGTCACGTATGCTAACATTACTCTTAGCTACTTAATCCCTTCTTAATTATCTTCTAGTTGTTAATTTTCCTTCTAAACAAATATTAACGGAAACCATAATTTTCAGCTGTTACTGACATCGATACAAGTGGTATCCACGCCTTGGAAGACTTGTATAAATCTCTCCAGAAAAGAGAGATTCAGGTAAACATATATAAACAGATAATTTACGGATTTTATCTAAGCAATCAAAGTGAATTGGTTTAGAAGATTACCTTTTCTGGCGAGTTATAAAATTTGACGCTGTTTTTGTGTTTATCAACAGTTGATTCTTGCAAATCCTGGACCGTTGGTGATAGGCAAGCTACACTTGTCGCACTTTGCTGACATGTTAGGACACGACAAGATCTTTCTCACGGTGGCTGATGCCGTCGAATCTTGCTGTCCAAAACACTCAGACGAGGTCTGAAATTCCAATAAAGAAGAAGATGAAGATGATGACGAAGAAAGAAGAAGCTGAAGATAATGACGAAGAAGTAAGCTCCTTTGAGTGTTGTACAGTATAGTTAAGAAAGTGAATTGTGCTTTCAATTGTTGCGTATTTGGTTCCCTTTTCTTTATGACACAGGTCAATTTAGTTGACCTCGGGGTCCCACCTTAGCGTCTTGTTGTTCTACTTTTGTAATAGATATAGAATTGCGGAATTGCCATCAAGGCCATTTCAAATTGAAATTCTTATATCAAATAAAGAAAAATAAAATTGAAATTCTTATATAAAAAAAACAAAAATCCTAAAACCTTTGTTTCAAATCATATAAAAAAACAAGTTAAATACAATTATGTTTGAATCCACGCTACACCTTTATATCATATTTTAAAAATAATTTATATAATTTAATTATAATAAAATAATTGATATAAAAATTATATAATCTAATTTTAAACTTACTTATATGGATCTAAAATTTTAATATGTTATATAATAATATCAAATATTTTGAATATTATAACAAAACAACCAATACAAAATTGTAAATCTTAAAATATTAATCTAAACTACAAATATTAACTAATTTAATATTTGTACATTTAATCAAATTAAATGATATATTAAATATTTAAATCAGTCTAATTAAGAAATATAACTAAAGAAAGTGATTAAGCTAATAGAACTTTAAATTTGGTCCTTAAGTAAATCATACTTTTTACTTTTATAATTTATTATTATTTTATATGTTTTAAAATTTTATATTATAACATATATATACAGTATTGTTTTTTAAAAAAAATTGTACACATGATATGTTTACTTTTTTATTTTTTGAGAAAATTAAAATAAGACAAAGATTATTAAAATTAAACTAAGACAAAGATGAAAATTTAAGTATAATAATTGATGTATTATTAAAATATTTTTGGTAATTAGTGTGTAAATAATCATATATGAGAAATACATGATATTTATTATACTTTATATTTTTTAATTGTATGTTTAGTCTAATTTATTTTTAAAGTTTTGGTATTTTATTAAAATTCTATTGCATTTTTAATAATATAATATATAATTAAAAAATCTTTAATTGATAAAGTAGATGATAAAGAAGTCCAACCTGGAGATATAAACTTTTCGAATAAAATGATTAATCAAATGGGAACTCAATAATGTGGCAAGTTGGAATTTATAAACGCATTGAATATTAGTATTATAAAAACTGATCATGTTGACAGATAAACAAAATGATCCTATCCCATATCCTTGGCATTAAGCAATCATATTATAATTTCATTATTTGTCCAATAAGTCAATTTTAATAGATTGTTGAATAATTTGTGTTAGATGGTGACATCGTTATGAATCTAAATCAAAATTTTCCAACTAATATCATATATTAAATCAAAATTAGTTAATAAAATAATTATTTAAATAGATATATTTTATTGATTTTTTATAATTTATATATATAAAAAAATTAAGTTTGTGCATTTTTTAACAAGTTACTTCACACATAAAAATTTTAGTTGGAGATTTTGTTTTTGTTTTTGTTTTGTTTTTGGTTAGAGATTTTTAATCAATCTGAAATTGTTGGTCAGGAGTGGTTTATGTGTAAAGTCAAAAACCCAAAAGAAAAATGACTTAAGTGCCAAAAATGAAAAAATAACAAAAAAATACTAAAAAAAGCCAGTCGAATGGGTTTTCAAATTTGTTGAGCAAATCGGGCCAATTGGTTAACTTGATACATACAAAGTCTTACTAAGCGAGGAACACGAATGATACGGTGCGTTTTTACAAGTCTTTTTTATTTACTTAGAAATGGTGTTGATGGCTTCTGTCTATATTGGGCTTTATCGAAGCTAAGCCCAAACCATATGAGTCCACGAAACCCCATTTCTTTGTGAAATGTCTTGAAAACGTTGCGTTTTAGCTTTTATCTCTCTGTTGTCTTTCTTTGCCGCCTCCGGCGTTATCCGTGAGTGTTTAGGTTCGGAGTGTCTTTTGGCCGTAAATGGAGCTTCTCCTCTCCTTCCGCTCCGTCGGCGTTCATCTTCTCCGACAGGCGACTCCGATCATAGCCCGAGGCAATAGAATATCCAGGCCCGCCTCTAAGAATCTCCTCTTTCTCTTATTCTCTTCCTCTGCTAGACCCCCTCTTCTTAAACCCCGAGCCGCGTCATCAGGTTAAGAGCCATTGAAACGTTCTTCGAAGGTTTCTACTTTGATCTTAACCCTATTTGCTAATGGATTTTCTCATTTGGATTGTTTCAGAGAAGAGTTCTCTTGTTCTCAGGGGCGATGAGCGTGTGGTGGGTATTCAGGGCAAGGTAGATGACTCATTCGATGACGTCGATAGGTTTCAGAGCTCAAGCACTATTGTGGCGATCGTGACGCCGATCGGTGGGCCACCTGGTGCGGTTGGAATCGTGCGGTTGTCCGGACCTAAGGCCGTGGAAGTTGCTCGACGAGTCTTTCGTTCTGCTAAGAAGAGGAAGAAGGCGAACGATTGTTCTGAGGTTTCGGGTTCGTGGAGGCCGAGGAGTCATTTCGTGGAGTATGGAGTTGTTGTTGATTCGAAAGGCAATGTTGTTGACGAGGTAGACACTGAAAAGTTGTTAACTTTCAGTTCCATTGACGCTAGTTCACACTCTTGTGTTTTGATATCTTCGCAATGGAAGTTACTGGCTTTATATGCTTAGATGAGAAAAGCTTCAGAATTTATTTGACATTTGTACTGTTGAGCACGTTTGGCTAGATAGATAAATTATAGAATCCGAGTGCTTGATAATTGGAAGTTTCGCTGCTTATTAGGTTTTAGCTGTGCCCATGTTGGCTCCTCGGTCATACACAAGGGAAGATGTGATTGAGCTCCAGTGTCACGGCAGCGAAGTTTGTCTGCGGCGTGTTTTGAGGACATGTGTTGATGCTGGAGCAAGATTAGCAGAACCAGGTCAGAAACTCAATATCTCTTCAGTAACTTGTGTTTTCATCCATCCTTTTTTTTTTTTTTTTTTTTTTTTTCATCCATCCTTGTATTACAGATGTTTTGGTTTTTTGGTTCTTTGAGTGATGCGTGTGACTTTGTCGGTGTTTATGAATCTTTTTTTACTATTGGTTGCATTTGCTGTGCATTCAGGAGAGTTCACACTTCGTGCCTTTCTAAATGGGCGCTTAGACCTTACGCAAGCTGAAAATGTTGAAAAACTTATCTCGGCCAAGTCTTCTGCTGCTGCAGATGCTGCTTTGGAAGGGATTCAGGCATAACACTTTTTGCAACTCCTTGTCATCTAATAATAGCTTAACGGGGATCATTGTTAAATTAACTTCAAGTGTTCTTCCTTTAGGGAGGGTTTTCATCATTGGTCAAATCGTTAAGAGCACAATGCATAGAGCTCCTCACTGAAATCGAAGCTCGTTTAGATTTCGAAGACGAGATGCCGCCATTGGATATAGACTTGGTTATAAGCAAAATAAACAGCATGTCTGAAGACGTAGAAAGTGCGTTAGATACAGCAAACTATGACAAGCTTCTACGAAGCGGGTTGCAGGTAAAATTTAAAATAATATATATGCTTCTCCTCTTTCATGCTTGAAGCATTTTAAGTGCTCGTTCATGCTTGAAGCATTTTAAGTGCTCGTTCATGCTTGAAGCATTTTAAGTGCTCGTTCATGCTTGAAGCACTTAATGTGTGTGGTATTTCATTTTTCATTTATCTTTCTTACTGGAACCTTACAGATAGCTATTGTCGGGCGTCCGAACGTCGGGAAATCAAGTCTTTTAAATGCCTGGAGCAAAGTATGGAACAGAATGATCTTTGTGTTCTTTCCTTGTTTTGTGTAAAAAACTATCTATTCAAATAGAATCACATTTCCACTGGTGATTTACTTTTAGCGTGCAGAGTGAGAGAGCCATTGTTACAGAAGTTGCTGGAACTACTCGAGACGTTGTGGAAGCTAATGTTACACTTCGTGGCGTGCCTGTCACTCTTCTTGACACTGCTGGTATCAGAGAAACCAATGACATTGTCGAAAAAATAGGTCAGTTATTATTCAATGATTGCCCAAGAATTGCCAAAGCTCAGATCTTGATAGAGTATGAAAAACTGTAGGAGTTGAGAGATCAGAAACAGCTGCTAAAGTTGCTGATGTTATAATCATGACGGTGAATGCTGTCGAAGGCTGGACTGAAGAAGACAGTGAGCTTCTACGTAAGATCCAATCGGACAAGGTAATCAAACTAGTTCGATATTCACATCTTCTTCTTCTTCCCACTGCTCTTATATTCTGTTTTTGGTGATGCAAAACAGCCTATGATTCTGGTGATGAACAAGATCGACTGTGCTCCTCCTGATTGCTGTGAACAACTAGAAGATAAGAAGAGAAAGAAGGAAGAAGTTTTCCATAAATCTGTGTTTACATCTGCTGTTACTGGTCAAGGACTTGAAGAGCTTGAAGAAGCAATATTGGAGATTCTTGGTCTCGATCGTGTCCCCACTGGAGGACATCAATGGACAGTGAATCAGGTCTTTCTCAATCCTACATTTGTAAGTTTTGTTTGTAGCCGTTAGCTTTTTGAATGTTGCCTTTACCCCCATCTTTTGTGTGTGTGTGTTGTGTTGTGTATCAGAGACAATGCGAGCAACTAGTGCGGACGAAAGAGGCGTTAGCAAGGCTAAGAGAAGCAATCAAAGATGAGATTCCGATTGATTTCTGGACGATTGAGCTGAGAGAAGCTGCTTTGGCCCTTGCTCAGATCAGTGGCCAAGATGTCTCTGAAGAGGTCTTATCTTCAATTTTTGCGAAGTTTTGTATTGGTAAATAAATCGTTGCTACTTTGCTTAGTTTACACCTTTTTCCACATTTTAAAACGAAAACTAGTATCGTTGAATTTAAATATAATATAAGGATAAATCTATTTTTATTGATTTTTAATATCATTGACGTACAATAATTGGGGTCAACTTCTGATTTTATTTTAAATGAAATGAAGTATATACGTATGGCTCTATGACAATACGGTTTCATGTAGTAATTAAATGTCCTGATCGATTTTGTTACTTGTAAAATTGTTATCATCGTTAATGGACAAACAACGTAAAAAAAATTGATAATAATAGTGATGAGAGCGAACAATGAAAAGGAAGCTCCCCGACCAAAAAAAATAATGAAATGTGTGGACCAGATGTTAAAGCCCACTAGTGAAAGAGAAGATGGCCCACTTTCAATTTCTGAGATTGATATTTGGAATTGGGGACCAATTGTGTTTGGTTACTGTAGAATAACCCTTTTTGTTGTTGTGTCCAAAAAAAACAAACGAATCATCAATCTAGAAAAATAAATAAAAATTAACGTCTCTTCACCTTTTTGACTCACTTGTGTCCACTTGTCCTCTCAATCATACCAAATCCTCTACTACCACCAAACTTCCACGTCAGCTTCAGCTTCCCCTTCACTTTCATTTACTATCTATCATATTTTGACAAATATATAATTTGAATGTACACAGATTTAATCAATTAGTCACACTCGTATCATCATATGTATATGCTTGGTATCACATCTACAAATAAAATCGTGATTTTCCATTTCCAGTCATTCAACTGATCTCAAAGTACTATAAAATGAATGCTAATGCTTTTGTGTTTTATATTCAGATTTGAAATAAATCCGTCCTGTTTAAACTATGAAGCAAAATATTTATTATTTTATTTTATTTTAATTAATGCTGTCTATAGTGTCACGAAAATTAACTTATAATGGTTTTTTGGGTCTAAATATTATGATTTTCGAATCTTCTCAATTTTAATAATTGTTGGCCATTAATATAAGCTTATCTAGCCAAAATATACATGGGTTTTTCATATATAGTTATAATGGTTTATCGATCCAAAATCTCATATTATATGAAACAAAAAATAGTAGTATGGCATATAGTTCACTTCAGTGCTATATAATTAATATTTTAGACGATCGAGTACATGTCTTTTTTGTATAAAATAGTACTATAACAATTGTAATCATGAGCTAGATAGAGTTCTTGTATGTTCTTTTTATACAAAATATATTGGTTATAGAAATTTTGAACTCCCTCGAGTGAGAGTAGAATAGTATATCTGCGCTTGAGTTTTGTTTATTACATTATAACTTTTACCATTTTTTAATTTAATATTACTTGCGCTTAATTAATATTACTTATGCTGATCTCTTTCTTAAAATAATCATTTAAAAAAATGAAACATCTCGTCGGGGCTTACAACGTTGAGACCGACCATTTCGGTACAATGTGCCACTCTGTTTTATCTCTAGTTTCTCTGTGTAAAGAGGTGACAATGCAGTGAATGCACCAATCAGAATAAGCTTCTGTTGCGATTTTCGATCACAAAGTATTTTTAAAATAAAATTAGGGCTTTTGAGGAGTATCTTCCCCATGCAAAGATATACTCTTATAACATTTTTTTGTTTGTTTGGGCATTAAAACGTCATCAATTAATTTTTAAGGTAAATGTTGAAAAATGGTGAGAGATATGAGGCATGTGAAGTGGAGAAACGAGAGAAGGCTCTATAAAATTGCAAAGGGCAAATTGAATTAAACATTGTTGTCATTTGTCAAGAAGGTGGTCCATTTTTAATAGCCCAGACGTTAGGAACCAAATAACAACATTTCCCTTTCAGGTCTCATTATTTTCAGCATTTTTTTATTACTTTACTTTAGAATTTGAAAAATATTTTTTTTTTCTTTTGTAATTATTATTATTTCTGTTGGCTTTATTTTGAGGGGAGAAAATGACCGGGTGGAATGGACAATTAATTCTTAGAGGCAACTATCGGTGATGTGGAAAGTTAATTATTGTTAATATAGTGGGCCCATTATTCAGCCCAACGGGCCCTTTCTCGAATGATTGTGAAATTTTAGCTGTATTACTGTTATTGGAGAAAGAAAAAATAAGCTGTAACTGTAGTAAATGGATGATGGTGTTATTCGTATTCGATTTTACGACCAATCGTCGAAACACTACACAAATACACATGTATTGATGTTCAGAAACATCGCAGACGAACTATACTTTGAGTTTTTAAAACCAACGTTTCCAATTTTATTTGTTTGTTTAGTTTATACTTAACTTTGTCTATAAATTAACCTAGAAAATAACTCATATATTTTGACTTTATACATTCTGATAATTTTCTATTTACCTGTTTAACCGTACAGAAAACAACTCATATATTTTGTACACTGTCCACGGAGAAAACAACATAGAAGTATTACTGTGTTACACCACCACATTGTCCATACAGAATACTAAATGCAAAATTGTTCTTGTTAATTAAAAAAGAAAATAAATAATTGCAGAATTCTGACGTGGCATTATCGTGAAGCGAACATAATTAGATCAGAACATATCAACGGTTCAGATTCAATCCTCAGTTTATGGTTCTTCTTTTATCTTCTCTGTCTCTTCTCCTTCTTCACTCCCTCCTCTTTCTCTCTTCCCTCGCTCTAGATTTGCTCTGTTCAGAGGCCAAAAGAAAAAAAGAGAACAGAAACAGAGCAGACACAGAAACTAATACGATGTTGCTTGGAAAAAGACAACGACCACCGATCAATAGAACAACGAGTCTGTCGGAGATAAAGTTCGATCTGAACCTTCCTAGCGAACCAGAGGTATCATCAAACCAGCAGAGACCAAGCCAAAATCCCGTCGTTGTGGGACCGTACGGTTCCAACGGTCAAGTCGGAGCAGCAGCCGTCGATCAACGGTTCTTGGCTATGGTCTCACCGAGAGTTAACCCGAGGAGACACTCAGGCGATTTCTCCGACGCAGGACATTTCTTAAGATCTTGCTCCCTCTGCGAACGCTTACTTGTTCCCGGCCGCGACATCTATATGTACAGGTATATATATATGAACAAAAACTGTAGACTCTTGAAATTGTGGAATACCAAAGGAAATATAATTACCTTCAGAGGATTAGGTTTTAATTTTTCTCTAATTTTGAATGATTTATGATTATTTACTTTCTTGTTTATATTTGGTATACTATTGTATTAATACTTATTAGTGATAGTTAGTGATGACTTTGTGTGATTGAAATGGCAGGGGAGATACGGCCTATTGTAGCTCAGAGTGCAGGCAACAGCAAATGGCACAAGACGAGAGGAAAGAGAAGAGTAAGCCGGCGAAGGAATCGGCGGTGACAGCCACCGCAAAACCCGGCAAAGGAGGGAGAGCTGCAGCCGCCGTGTAATATCCCCCCATATTCACATACATTTATATAGTGTTATATATATATATTATGTGTGGCTTGCTATATATGTGTTTGTATATGATTATGATGGGTAATACATATTCAAAGCATTGAGCATTTGAGCGTTATTAACCTGTGTTAATCACTCTCGTGTGTTGTGTTGGAATTAGATGTTTATCTTCGGGGCTTCAAATTTTTACAAGTTTTGATCTATTTGAAATATAAATCAAATGTATGTAGCAAGGCTTGTGTTATTTTTAAAATACTTGATGAGATATTTACGATTACAAGTTCACAGCGGATTTACGCGGCTGATGTTGCAGTTTAGAAGATTGACTCTAAACTTTAGAATCAACGTTAAAAACAAATTTTAAAAATGAGAATATTAGCAGTAGTCATTTTGTATCATAAGAGCTGGCTATTATCGGAGTTAACGAAGAAAACTTTTAAAAATATAGAAAAGCAGCGTAATAGGTTGATGGATCACACATGCACACTTTCGAAGTTAGAACAAGTGTGTGTATCTCTTTAAACACCAACCTTACAGTAGAAAAAGAACATCAACCCTAGAATCAATAACGTTTATTCTATTGGATAATTAATTCCAAATTTTCAATTAAGTCAACAGAAGTTGATGTACAAGTTTCTTCTGGCGGTGACCTTTTTGTGTTTTTAAAAACACATTTATACAATAATACAAATCTACCGATATATATGCGGTGTTCGTCTTTGTGTATGACTATTTTTTTCTTAGTTATATTCAAATTTATATTCGACTAGACAAGGTTAATCAAATACGATGTTGCTTGAGTCAGGAATCTAATGCCTAGTCAGTATGGGTCCCAGCATCCACCAATCAAAAAAATTCACAGATTCTCTTATTATATAAATACATTTTGTCTTTAAAGGTCGTTACAATTTTGACAGATTCCTAATGACATTTTTTTGTGTGTTTCCCATTTGTTTCAAAACTTTTGCAAACACACGAAATTTTGGACTTAAGTTATTCTTTTTTCGTTTTTCTCACTACCATTTTACACTTTGTTGTATGCATACTCAGTAAACATTAATAATATACAAGTATTTGAAAATAAATCTTAAGTATATATGTTCATAGAAAATACCTTTTCAGAACAAATTCTCTAATTTTTTCATTGATTTGACCACCAGAAAATTCTTGATAGTATTTTGAATAATGGAGGAAAAACAGAAATGGTACGTACATATTAACAAAAAAAATGTATATTCGTTTACATCATACACATATATAGGTTGCTTGTGAATACATTTTGTAGTAGCAAGTTGATATTATAACAGTTTAACGTATTAAGTGAGTAATAGAATAGTACCACTTGGCCAAATTGGCATGTGTCCGCATCAGATTTGGCCAACTATCTGAATTCCAACGTCTCTTTGATCTCTCCAACCTAGCATCCATGCTCCTTAATTATTGTTTTACGAAACAAAAGCTGTATCATTATGATTTTTTAAATAACAAAAAAGCTAAATTAAAAGCAAGTCCGAGTTATAAAATAAAGATGGTTGGCATCTTTATCGACCAAAGAAGACGGTAATAAACTAGTTATTTATTTAAAATGAGTTGATAATTTGCCAAATAAACTAGTTAGCTTCTGCGGAAAACAAAAGACAAATGATTAGTTTATTGCATTTAAGTGAAAACCCATTTATCAAACGATTCAAACCAGCATGAGTATGCAATATATATGTATATGTATCCATTTTGAATTATTCACTTGGTCGTAGATAGTCTTATATAGAAGTTGAAATCTCGTTTTTCTTTTAGCTTGAGCTTTCAGTAGAGAGAGATTAACAAGGATACAGGTTTTTACAAAATGATCATGCATGTGTCTAAAGAGAAGTACGAGCCAAAAATTCAAAATTTATTGGCTAGCATCTGATATAATAATAGAGCAGTATGTGCCATATATGTGTTAATGTGTGGTATTTGTTTTTTATGAGGGGACAAGAAATGAGAAGTTGTCCCGTTACTCTTTGGTTCTACTTCGAGTTTTCTATATTCAAAAATTAGTCTTAAGTGTGGGGATAAGAATAAGGAGTACACGTGCAAATATGCTTTCCATTAATTTTTCTTTTTGTCTAGTCCAGTTGGGCAATAAATGTTATTAATCCTTATTACTTCGAGTCTAATATACTAGGGTTATATGATATAATACAAGGTTAAGTACAGTTGAGAAAGGCAATTTGTGGAGTATTTTCTTTAATCTCATTAGTGCTAACCATCTCTGAATCTTGATATTAACTTAATCGCATTATAAGCAGGGCCTTAAACTTCTTTCCGTTTGTATTAAGGCAACATTCTAAAACCGCACCCACGCATAGTCTTTCGCCTTTATGCCAAATTAAAATTTTATATTTACTTGACCTTTCATTGTTTATTCATATATAAGTGGTGTTGGCCCATTTTATATATTACGGATCGAGTTGTTCCATCCATATTAAGCAAAGACAAGTGGGAACAGCTCATGTGATGAAGGAATCATGTTAATTGTTGATTTTATTCTTAATGTGGACTTTAACAAATATCTCACGTATGTGTATTAAGACTCAAGAGTATACGATAAAACAAAACATACTCAATTGGTATCTCAATTATTTTGATTCTTGATCTGATTTTAGATATTATACTCTCTCATGCCTCCCCGCCACTTGCTTAGGTATAAAGTCCCTGGCTTTTTTTGGGTATAATAATTAAATATGAACTCTATTTAAATTTATAACCACACAACGTACTGTAGGATAGTTAGAATATGTGTAGGAGTCGTGTAAATTTTATAGTTTTTTTTTAAAACGACAAAGCGATTTAAACTCGTGTTAAAAATTTCTTAAATTTAAGCATATAGTCAGCTGGCTTATATATTAGGGTGTTTATAAATACTCATCAGATAGATTAGTCACATCACATGACCAGAACCAACGTATAGACAATGGAAAAAGATAAATACTATATAAAAGAAGAAAGTGATGAAAGTAATTTTCTTTTGACAATGAAAATAAAGTATACATATAAAAAAACCATAACCGTGATGAATGATCAATGATCAAACGGAGTAAAAAATATAAAAATAATGGTTAAACGGAAAAGGTTTGGTTTGGTACGATAAAATAATTGATGTTGGCCACTGAATGTACATTACACTACGTGAGTATATAAGTCATCAATGTCATCATCATGTGACTGAATAAACTATGCTCAAACTTATTATGACGATTCTCATATTTTAACATTGATATCGCAGTATGTCCCTCTTTTCCTTTTTCCCCAATTTTCACTTCATCATTATTATTTTGAAAATTTCTGCGTGGTCGCGTTGAATGTAAGGCCTTGCTTGTGATGATGAACACGAATGTATTTAATGCACTATGGCCCATATTACATAATAGCTCAGATCGGTCAGTGAAGCTAATGGGCCAATAAGAGATCTAAAGAAACATAATGGGCTTTATCTAAACTAACTTCTTTATTTTTATTTACATTTGTATATTTACAAAAACATTTAATTTTGATGCTTTCTTCACATGTGAGCACCGACGGACAGCAGCAACTACTAGTGTCCAGCTGCAATCACGCAAACGCACCGCCTTTTCTCCTACACCGAGAAACCAATCATATACAGCCACGTCAACATATTCTAGCATCAAATTGACGACGATGCCCCTGATGACAAAAGTAAATCTCACGCGCTTTCATCTTCTTCCCTAGATTCGCTCCTGTTCTGTCTTAAAGTTCACTAAACTTCATTTCCTTCCTGCTCACTCCATTTTTCATCATCTCTCATCTCTAACTCAATCTCTCTCTTCGAAAATGGCGAAGCTGGTGATGTTGATGGTTCTCTGTATCTTGCCGGCGATAGCCATGGCGGCGAGGAGGCCACATATTGGCAAGAATACGTTGGTGGTTCAAGGAAGCACCTACTGTGACACTTGCAAATTCGGCTTCGAGACTGCTGAATCCTCCTACTTCATCCCCGGTATGTATCTCTCTCCCTCCTTCTCTCTCGCTCCGATTCTTCTAGATCTGATGCTTTCACTCATTGCTCGTTATATGCCTAACTCATGAAAGAAACCAAGGATGACACGGTTCCATTTAGTGCTTCTTTGATTCTCGATTCTGATGGATCAGTTCGTTAGATCTGAGGGAGTCACTTATTACTGCTGTTCTGTTAGATCTGAGAGCTTTTGTCCTAGATCTGGTCACTAAAGTGTTGATGGATTCTTGATGTGTGTATGTGTAAATTTCACAATCGTGAAGTTACTTGGGATCCAAGTCTGATGAAATTAAAACTAAAGTTACAAAGCTTCTTCGTCTTGTCTACATTCACACATTCATGTTTTATACGTCTCTTGATTGTGGTGAGAAATATTTTTTGTTGGCTATATAATAATGTAGGCGCGACGGTGAAGCTGGTGTGCAAAGACAGGAAGACAATGAAAGAGCTTTACACAGACGTAGCTGTATCAGACAGGTATGGAAAGTACAAGTTCGTTGTCCACGAAGACCACAAGGACGAGATGTGCGATGTTATGCTTGTGAAAAGCTCAGACAAAGGCTGCTCTAAAATCTCCGAAGGACGTGAACAGTCCCGTGTCATCTTGAACCATTACAATGGCATCGCCTCCCAGGTTAGACACGCCAACAACATGGGATTCGAGAAAGATGTCACCGACGTGTTTTGCTCTGAGCTCATTAAGAAGTATCAGGTTGATGAAGATGAGGTTTGAGATTAGTAGACCCATCTCAAATATTCTCTGTGCTTTTTAATTTATATGATCATATGTTGTTTTCGATTTGGTTTAAATGAGTTTCGTCGGGTTACGAAGGAAATATGTTTGTATTTTTTTAATATTTATTTTGTTTTAGATGGTGATCGGAAACTCTTTGTTTGTGTAAGCTTCTTCTATTGATGTGTCACCTCCCTGCTTGGGAAGTGTCTTTAATATTGATTTCTTCATTCATCGACTCTTCTAATCTCAGATCTCTTTTAGTGAGTGAGGTTTCATCAAAGCTTTCACATATATGCCATCCAAATCTTATAATTCTATGGAGAGATTATGGTCCAAAACATGAGGTGGAATGAACGTTATGCAGAGTAAATTATGTGGATCATAATCATACAAAATACATCAAAATTATCATATGCACCAACAAATATAGATTATGGTATCAACACCAACAAACACTCAGGATTCAGTCTTTGGGCTACAAACTCAACTCCTCGCTCTACCAAAATTTTTAATGGACTTTGATGGGCCTAGTTATTTCCTTTCCATTTTTAGTGGGCTAGAAAAACCACACCTATGATATTTTTGTTTTTGTACACACTACCAGGAATAAATTAAAGCAAACCAAAGACCTCAGGTTTGGTGTATAAGCAATAACCCCCACCATGACCCCAAGGGTTGTTGAGCAATATTTTAAGCAAATTTCGATTTCACATTGACCAACCCAAACCAGCTAAGAAATACATCACCAAACTCAACGTTCCATTACATATTACCTTTTTTGAAAAAACTAATGCAATTTGGCAATTGTAGTTTATTCGAGTAAAAGACCAAAAATACATAAATCAGTTAAGGGAAACTAACAAAATAAATGAAACAAAATCACGAGATGTGAAGAGAAAGGGCCAAAAAGACAGAACAGGAGAACAAGAAATTGCCAAATGTCAAACCCACTTGTCGCGGTCCAAAAAACAAAACAGAGTCAAATAAACCCTAACATGTTCGATACGAACTAAATCGACGCTTTTCATTTTTTTCATTTTTTTTCCTTTTGCGAAATCGATCGCTTAAAACGCCACACCTTCAACAACCCTCGCGTCGTGTTCCCATTAACTTGCTAATCTCTCGTTTCTATTTTTTTTCTTCACTTTAAGGCCAAAACGAAAAGAAAAAAAAACGAGAGACTTTTCATTTTCTGTCAAAAATCCTAATATAAAGCTTTAATTTTTCGGCCGGAGGTTTAGTTGGGTAATACTGAAATCGACGTGTTAGTCGAGTAACTTCATCTCTGTCCATTTGCTTTTCTCCATCCTCGGTTTCGTCGTCATAGCCTTTTCAACAGGTATGTTTCTGTATTCACCTGCATTGGATTTTCAACTTCCCCTCTTAATCTCAGTTTGTTTCTTTTGATTTTGGTTTTATATATATGCAAAATCAAATCTTTTTATGCCAAAGTGTATAATGTGATTTGCGTTTTCTAGGGATTGGTTCTCCACTCGAGTTATCGAATTTGAGATCTTTTAGTTAATCACTTACCTCTTTAGCTTTAGTTAATTGGATTACTGCTAAGTTATAGGATTGTTTTTTTAACCCTTTTGATTATTATTATTGCGTTTAGGAACTTTTGTGGAAATGGCTACGGTTGTGTCTCACCAAGCAGTCGGCTCTATTGCCTCTCATAGACCTTCCAATTTCAAAGCTTCTCAGTTTCTTAAGGAGCCTTTGAATGTTCCTATGAAATTCAGACAAAAACGTTTCAAGATCGAAGCAACTGCATCTCAGATTCCTCTCCTTGACACTGTCTTGTCTCCTTCCAAGAACACTCCTCATGGATACAAGAAGAAAACGAGTAAAGCTGCTTTCTTTCTCGCTCCTCATATGTTTATTAAGAGTGATGAAGAAACATTGAATCAAGTTTTTGTTTTTTTCAGATGAAGCGGCTTTGATATTGATTAGGCATGGAGAGTCGTTATGGAACGAGAAGAATCTGTTCACGGGTTGTGTTGATGTGCCATTGACTGAGAAAGGTGTGGCGGAAGCTATTGAAGCCGGGAGGAGGATTAGCAACATACCTGTGGATTTAATCTTCACATCATCTCTTATCCGTGCTCAGATGACCGCAATGCTTGCTATGACTCAGCATCGCTGCAAGAAGGTTACAAAACCATCCAAAAGATTATTATTGTTCGTTTTGTTCATAAATTTGCAGTATGTGACTTGCTGTGTCAAATTCTCTAGGTCCCGATCATCTTGCACGATGAGAGCGAAAAGGCGCAAACTTGGAGTCACGTTTTCAGCGAAGAAACTAGGAAGCAATCTATCCCCGTTATAGCGGCTTGGCAGCTGAATGAGAGAATGTAAAACAACAGATGTGGCTTCTCTTGTCTTTGTTTCTTTTGTACGAAAGATGACAAAAACTTAATACAAAGTTTCTGACTTTTGTCGTGAGTTAGGTATGGAGAGTTACAGGGTTTGAACAAGGAAGAAACAGCTGAAAGATATGGAACACAGCAAGTTCACGAGTGGCGTAGGAGTTACCACATTCCTCCTCCTAAAGGCGAGAGCTTGGAGATGTGCGCTGAGAGAGCAGTGGCTTATTTTGAAGACAATGTAAGAATGAAGATATTCTTTTCATTTTTTTCTTAACTTATTTGCGTAATCCTTAGAAATGTTCAAATGCAAAATGCAGATTCAACCTGAGCTTGCATTTGGAAACAACGTATTGATTGCTGCTCACGGGAACTCGTTGCGATCTATCATTATGTATCTTGACAAATTAACTTCCCAGGAGGTAACAAAACAATCTGGTTCCAGTCCAGATTGAGTCTTTTTTTTTTGTTGCTAAGGCTTAAAGTTTGGTTTGCTTCTCTTAGGTTACAAGTCTTGAGCTATCTACGGGTCTACCGTTACTCTACATTTTCAAAGACAGAAAGTTCATGAGACGAGGAAGCCCGGTCGGTCCTACAGAAGCCGGTGTCTATGCTTATACTAAGGTAAACCAAACCAAACCAATTGTTTGTCTTGTTTCTTTTATCTCCATGGTTATAAGTTTGCTGATATAATGTTTCTTGGTTTCAGAGATTGGCACAATACAGACAGAAGCTTGATGAGACTCTTGCCTAATATGTTGTTGAAATAAACTGGAAATTCGTTTTTCTTTTTCACGTTCTGAGTTCCTATGTAGTGAGAAAAGAATCATCAAGAACAGTTTTAAAATATGTATTAGATACACAAATCACGTTCATCACACGTTATTTCAATCCCAAAAGCCAGTTCAAGAGGAAGTTTCTATTATTATGTTTACAGACTCAGACATTAACCTTAAGAGGGAGCTCTGAATCTCCAACGGTTAAGAAATACTTTCCTTCTTCAACAACCATAACACCAACTTCATTAGCTTTGCTCAAATGCTCACAGAGCCCAATCTCAAACTCAATCTCAGCTTTCTCTCCGTTACTTAGCACAATGCTCTTAAACCCGACGAGCTGTTTCTCCGCGCGTTTCCCGTCTTCTCCTCCTCTCTCGTGCCTCACAAACATGAGCACCGGATGTTTTCCCGCCATCTCCCCTTGATTCTCAACCACAACACTCACCTTAGTCTTGGCTATATCGCAACCTTCTCTTCCCATTTCTGAAACCAGAGCGTATCGAACAGAGTCCGAGTTGGTTTGAGCTTTAGATTGGTTCAAGTAGAGATTGCTTTGAGCCAGAGTCTTGAACCGGTAAGAGTAAGTTGAGTAGCTAAGACCATGACCAAACTCAAACACTTTAGGTCCTTTGTAGAATCTGTAAGTCCTTCCTGGATATCCAGATGATGACCGCATCCTCATGTCTGTCATCTTCACATTCACAAAGCTCTGAGGATACCAAGTCACAGGTAATCTCCCTCCTACAAACACAGAAAAAATCGAAATCTAGTAAGACACAAAAATCGAAGCTTTATCAGTTATTGTAGAAGAAGAAAGACTCACCAGGATTGTGATCTCCGAATAAGATTTCAGCAAGAGCAATGCCTCCAGCTTCTCCGGGATAACCAGCCCAAATGATGCTTCCGATCTTGTCGTTATTCTTAGCAAATGAGACATCGACAGGACCGCCACATATCAGAACAAGAACCACTGGTTTCTTTGCAGCTTTGGCAACGCTTGTTATAAGCTCTCGTTGTTTCCCGGGAAGACTAAGGTCCACACGGTCCATATCTTCTTTCTCTTGAGTCTGGTCTAGTCCCATGATCAACACCACACGATCAGCATTTCTCGCGATTGCAACCGCTTGATCAATCGCAGCGTTAGAGCAAGCCACGGAGTCGCATCCTTTATGGTAAACAGCGTTATTGACGTAACCGCGGATCGCGTCAAGTGGAGTCACCGTCTTGCAAGGCGGACCAGCGTAGTTCCCGAGAAGGGTTTTAGCGGTGTAAGCGTTTGGACCGATCACAGCTAACGATGATGGTGAAACGCCGCTGCGTTTGGAGAATGGAAGGAGTTTAAAAGCGTTTTTCAAGAGAACGATTCCGTTACGTGCTGCTTCGAGTGCTAATGCTTGATGAGCCGGGGAACAAACGTCGTTAGGACTGATGTTACCGTAAGTCAGCTTGGTCGGATCGCCGTTAAAGAGACCGAGACGGATCCGAACAGAGAAAAGGTTGAATAGAGCTCTGTCAATGTCTGCTTCCGACACTTTCTTCTGCTGAAGAGCTGTTTTGGTGTGTTTCTGTAAGTATGATCCGCAGTTTACGTCCATGCCGGCTTTGAGGACGTCAGCGACGGCGTCTTCAGGGGTTTTGGCGTAGCCTTGATCGTCGTAGATGATTGAGACTGCGTCACAGTCGGAAGTAATGTATCTGATAAACAAAGAAACAAACTTCAACGTTACCACCAATGCATGTGGCTTTAAAGTGTCAAGAAAGGAGAAGAAGCTAGAAGAGAGACGAACCCTTGGAAGTGCCAAAGACCACGAGCGGTTCGAGTCAAGAGATTTGGGTCAGTGCAAGAGGGAATGCCGTTGACTTGGTTATAAGCGCACATGATGCCACTGGCTCTGCCTTCTTCTATGCATTTCTTGAACGGTGGTTGGTACGTCTCCGCTAGGTCAGCCAAACTCACCTTTTTAAGAAAGAAAAAAAATCAAACAAATACATCATTGAATTAATAAAGTAATGAACATAATTAAACATGAAATTAAGAAAAAGGTAGACTTTATTTAACATATTTTTAAAGAGAGCTAGGGTTGTGGTGTTACTCTGAAATGTTTGGTCAAAAAAAAAAAAATCATATTCATGACATAACATAAAGATTAGTAGCACATATTCATGATAAGACGTAAAGAGTGCAATCAAGTGATAATATATGCTCTTCGATGCCCTATAAAAGGGGCATTATGTTAAAGATTTTACTTTAGAAGGAAAAAACAAACTATTCTATTCGTTTGATTATATTAATTCTGTATTATTAAAGGACTAGAATAAAGTTTACCTGAGCATTGAAAACGTAGCGAGTGATACCTTTCCAACGGTCAAGATCATAAGCCGTGAAATGCTTACAACAAGCGGAGGCTTGAAGATGACCGGAGAGTTTTTTCCGACCGTCGAAAGAATCACCTTGGAGACCTCTGACGTAAGCCACCGCGTAAGTTCCGGTCATCGTCGGATCCTCTCCGGGAGTCTCTTGGCCTCTTCCCCACCGTGGATCCCTAAATATGTTAATGTTTGGCGCCCAAAACGTCATCCCATTCGCTTGCCCTGCGTTGTACAATCCTCTTGCTTCCTTTCCTATCACCTGAAAACCACAATTCAAGAAACTTTCTTATTTTGTATTTCTTCCTATTTATAGAAGAGAAATTGTCTAAGATACCACCAAAACATATTTTATTACCAAAATTAATTAACACACAAAAAAATCCTAAAGTACCTTAACCGTTTAGCAATTGGTATTACATGACTTATGAACTTTTAAGAATCTTTCATGAACATAAAAAGTTCGTGGAATTTTTTTATAAAATTTGGATTTTAGTGTAAAAGTTTGGATAACAAAACATGTGATTTTTTTTTGTATGTAAAACTTTTGGGTTTAATATAAGTTTCGATACTACTTAGATAGAAGAAACTTCTAAATTCCAGAAAATGCTCTAAAAATATTATGAAGCCACAAAACAGGTTATTAAATTGATTAATTCAAACATGAAAAAGAAAAGAGAAAAACGTATGAGAGACAAAGAGAAACGTACTTGAGCAATGCGGAACCACAGATAGGAGTCGAAGGAAGCAGCGCTTAAGATGACCTGAGGAAAGCTAGTGGCAGCTTTAACCGTTCCGTTAAACCGGATTCCTGGAGTCGGACCGACGTCAGCTACGCCGTGTAAAGCCTCCGACCACCATTGGTACGCCGGCACTCCCAGACGCGGTATCCCTGGAGCTGAGTTCACCAGCTGAGAGATCTTCTCGTCAACGGTTAGACGCGAGACGAGATCCCGCGCTCGCCGGTTAACTGGGAGGTCGGTGCGACAGAACTGAAAGAGTTTCGTTGTGGGATTCGATGGGTCGCAGGCGTGCGGCGGAGATGGATCGACTCCGTGAGTGAAGAAGAAGAGAATGAGAAGGAGAAGAATCAATTTAGCCATAGCTTCAAGCCTTCGACTTCGAAATGCGGAAAAACAAAAAAAACAAAAAGAGATGAGAGAACTGTAATAAGAGACTGATGAGAGTGACAGAGTCTGCTAGTTATTGTCGTCTTCAATTGACGTAAATACCCCTTATAATTCGTATCGTTGACCTACAATAGTTAATAAAATTAATATAGTAACGGGCCTAGACCCAACAGTATTGATGCGATAGTGTTTTTGTTCTTTGGTTTAAGCCATTTAAGTACAATGCTAAATACAGTTTAGCAGGCCCATTGAAACATTTTGGTAGGAAATGTAAACAAATGAACCGTCCACCCAATCACATAAAAGTTGAAATGGATAGACAATATCACATTAAAAACTTGGCAACTTACCATTTTAAGACACTTGTCACGATGTGCTAATCACGCAATAAATCTAATTCTTATCTATTAAATTTCATCTGGTCACGTAATTAGATTTGACTGGATAAAAAAAATGTCGGTTTCAAACAAATAATAAAAAATGTCTAGCCGATAAAATCACTTTCAGTCTCAGTCTCTCAGCGAAGTATTTGGTCATTAAGAGGTAATTAGAAGATATTATTCTCAGTCACAAATACTCGCAGCATGGAAATAAAACTCAGCTATAGGTTTATTTTCTTTATCTTTCGTGTGGTCTCTGATAGAATGAATCAAAATCTAACGAACACGTGGAAGAAGCTAAGCCCTCGTTGGCTAACATGTGGAACGTCTGGTTGACGAGTGAAGAGTGTGTGAACGTATCTGTCCTCATGACATCATAGGCTCGTGACCGGTTGATGACTAAATGCCAGTGATTTGAGGAAACTACCGGTTCAATAGTGATTCTGAGATGTCGGTAGGATCCTATGGCCACGTACTAAAGAGCGACACTAACAACAAACATATAGTATTATTACCAAAGGTTTGAAAGTTTCCTCACCTGTCCTGTTGTGATTAAATATATATACTCCACGATCCTCCTAATCTTTTATTTATTAATAATGGTCTACTGCCTGTCTCATTTTTTGTCTTTAAAATAAATTCCTGATATTTTTTATGTCGTGATGGTGATTATTGATTAAATTAATAATACTTTGAATACTTTTCAAAGCACAATGAAATATATATGCTTATTAGAATATTTCATAATATTAATTTCAGTTATAATGGACAACTAACATGACATTATCCCATACTTGAACAGATTAGAGAACAATTCTGAAAATTTTATAGTTGGTTTCTGTTAAACAAATAATACATAGAAACCAAAAAATCAATTCAGAACTTGGCTTTAATGAGATCCCCAATATTTACACTATTCAATCAAAGATTCGAAAGTGTGAAATATAGAAAGACTTCAATAAGTCTCCCAAAAGAAGAGATATTTTGTTTTCCATTTGTGGCATATATCAAATATCTTTATTTCTCGAGAGTTTTAACGTTTCCCATTTGACCACCTAACGACTGTACCGGTAAACAAGTGGGTCCCAAAAGAGTTCCGACTTCAACCTCAAAAATCGCTTGCGGATTCAAACCCTCCGCTAAGTTGGTGTCACCGGCTCCAACCGGTCCCACAGTCTAACTATGGGCCCCATCACCTCCACCGTTATAAGTATTCCCTTGAACACCTTCCCACCGTTTTCTCTCTTAACCACACAAAAGCTTAAAGTCTCTTCGATCACCAAAACTTTCCCAAAACATTCCATTTCCTGAACCAAAGATCTTGTGTCTTCGGTCGAGAACTCGATCTTGACAACCCTCTGCTCAAAACTTCTTGAACAGGTTTATTTGTCTAGAAGATCCTCCTTCCTCCTCGTTTCGATTATGCGATTGTCTGTACTTGTTTGGTTACTAAAGTTTCTCTGTTACATAAGTGTTCACGTTGTGTTTCTTGATGGGTTTCACCAGGTTTTAAAACGATGGATATCTTCGACAACTCGGACCTCGAATACCTCGTCGATGAGCTTCACGGTTTCTCTGACTTCGAAGACGACGAACCGTTTGGAGAGGTCGATAACAAGACTGAAGCTGATTCGGATTTCGAGGATGATCATGAGCCGGTATAATAATAATAATAAATAAAAAAAAGCTGGTCTAATATAAGAGAGTGGGAGTTATAAACAAAGCTTATGAGTTACGTTTATTCTTTAGAGTCGGCAGAGTAAGACGAAGACTGATACGTCGGCGTTTGAAGCTAGGAACGGAAAAGATATTCAAGGAATCCCTTGGGAGAGGCTTAATTACAGCAGAGATAGATACCGTGACAAGAGACTCCAACAGTATAAGAACTTCGAGAGCCTCTTTCGATCCAGGCAAGAGCTTGACAAGGTATGTAATCTAAAGTTTTTAACTTTTTTTTATATATATATTTGTGATGCTTGAGATTCACTGTCTTATGATTTCTGGTTTTGTTGTTGACAGGAGTGCTTGCGAGTAGAGAAAGGAAAACACTTTTATGACTTCCAGTTCAACACGAGGCTTGTCAAGTCTACAATTGCACATTTTCAGGTAGACAACTTTCCCAGTTATATAAGTTCATGTTTGGTTTGTACTCTGTTACCTAATATATGTAATCATCGAGGGTCTTTTTCACTTCTTTTTTTTTTCATTTATGAAATTAGGGAATTCTTAAAATCAATCACATGCTGCTTTCAGTCTTACTATTACTTCACGCCGAGTCTAAAAACGCTAACTTTTTAGTTTGAAGATGTATAACATGTTTCTCTTGTAGTTGTTTATGTTCTTGGTTGTGTCATGTTTTTGATTATAGAATTGTAGATGCTTTTTTTTCATATGTACTCTTTTCTCCCACCTCAGCTTTTGCAGCTGGGGTGTTGATTCACACAAAGTCCTTTTTTTTTGCAGATAATCTTGAAGGGTTGCTTAATTTAACCTGCTCGTTCCTAACTTCTCGAAAAATATAATAATTTGTAGGTTCGATGTTTACTCAGGTACTTTAGTATTGTCTAAGGTTATAACTGATTCAAAAAAAAAAAGTGTCAAGATATGTGTCTTGGATGGTCGAAGCAGAGTTGAGAAAGCTAACAGCTTCTTAAGAGTTTCATACGAAAAATAAATCATAGGCACGGAGTGGATTAAGTTCTCTTGCATTACATTAGCGTTGCCCAGTGTCCATTGTTAAGTCATTTATGCTCATAATAGTTAATAAGAGTGAGTTATAGAGAAACGAAGCACTTGAAGACTTGTCACTACCTCCTCTGCATTTTTTAGGACAGTTACCATATGCTTTAACCTTTCTTACACAGGTTGGGAGAGCAGCTGGCGCCATAAGAGAACCGTTTTTAATATGGTATGATAGGAAATGTTTGCATATCTGCAAGGACTTTCTAACTTTGTCTTTATTCTTTTTTTTACAGGGGATCTTCTTTTGTTTGAATTTGCATATGAGTGCTTATTCATGATCTGCATCTTGTGATTATTATTCTTTCTTATGGTTTCCGACTTGTAGTATCTTCTGGCACCGTTGTTTCCATAGGTCTATAGCCAAAACTTAGGATAATTTTACATTTTGTATTGTCTGTAACACCTTCCTTGTGTTGTGTCATCTAATAATTAGCCCCTGACATTTACATTTGATTACTGAAAAGGGTCGCTCTGTTTCCTTCTTGGCTTGTGTTTTGTGTGTGATTTTACATGCTCTCTTCTTTTGTTGTCTTTAAAATGACCAAATGTATCTGATGTGAATCTTGATCTCCATGGTCTCGTTTTTCAGCTGAGAAACTTGCTATGGGCAACATCAAAGCACGATGTGTATTTCATGAAGAATTACTCCCTCATGCACTGGTCATCTGTGCTGCAAAGGGGCAGAGAAGTTCTTAACGTGGCAAAGCCCATTGTTCCTACAATGGTGAGCAATTTTACTTCTTATATATCTTGTTCATGAACTCGGAAGTCAAACTAAGTTAACGTTTGGTAATTCAAATCTGCAGAAGCAGCCTGGATTGTTTTCGCACTCTATATCAAGAGTTCAGATAAGCACCATGGCAGTCAAAGACGATCTGATTGTTGCGGGAGGGTTCCAAGGAGAGCTCATCTGTAAGGTATTAAAACACAGTTAAGCTCTCTACAATGGTGTGATATATGTAAAGTTTGATTCTCACTCGCTGTGATCTTTCTGATTCCAGAAAATCAACGAACCTGGAGTTGCATTCTGCACTATACTAACATCAGCTGAAAACGATATCACCAATTCGCTTGACATATACGACGCACCAAGGTATTTTAAGCACCTTGACTAAACAGAACACATTTGTTTTAAAAAATAACTATTACTAAACTCAAGTCCTTTCTCTCTTAGTGGCTCGTTAAGGGTTATGACCGCGAACAATGACTGTACCGTCCGTCTATTTGACGCTACAAACTTTGCTTTCCTAAGCAGTTTTGCCTTTGATTGGTCGGTAAATGTAAGTGCTTCACCTTCTCTTGAGAATCCGTAGTTACATATACTCTGTTCTCACATGTTTTTGTTATCTTCTGTAGAACGTCTCGGCAAGTCCAGACGGTAAGTTAGTGGCTGTTCTAGGGGACAGTCCCGAGTGCTTACTAGCCGACGCCGGAACTGGGAAAGTGATCCACAGACTCGAAGGCCATCTCGACTACTCGTTTTCATCAGCATGGCATCCAAACGGTCAGATTTTAGCCACGGGGAACCAAGACACAACCTGCAGGCTATGGGACGTAAGGAACCTTTCTCAGTCGCTCAAAGTGTTGAAAGGAAACATGGGAGCCATCAGAGCCTTGAGGTTCACGTCTGATGGACGGTTCTTGGCCATGGCTGAGCCAGCAGACTTTGTACACGTGTTCGACACGGAAGCTGATTACACTCAGTGTCAAGAGATTGATCTGTTTGGAGAAATAGCCGGAATCTCGTTTAGCCCTGACACGGAAGCACTGTTCGTGGGAGTGGCTGATCGTACTTACGGGAGCTTGTTGGAGTTTAGCAGGAAGCGTAACCACTTGTATTTGGATTCCATTTTCTGATCCTACTCCAATCGTTAGTTATCAAAGAAGATACAAGTAATAATATATATATGATGTAGCCACTTGGTGTAAGTTTGGAAAGATAGATAAATTATCTCAATGGTTATTTTCATCCAATGAGAAAACAAAACAAATGTGTGCATCTGTTAGGTTCGCGACTGTAAATAAATAAAACCTTAAGCAAAGGTTGAGTAACTTTCCGGTTTTGTTAAAAATTCCAAACCAAAAATATAAAACACAGCACAATTTTTCCATAAATGGCAGTTTTTTCGTCCTCATCACTGGTTAAGTTGATTTTCTAGACCAATGTTGTTGGGCTTTTGAAGCAGTAGCCCACTAAGAAAAATGTGATTTGGGTTTAGTGAAAGAATGATAGGTTAGATTGTAAGGATATTAGTTAAGTGATTTAATCTGGCGTATGTATGAAAGAATAGTGGTTAAGATTGTTAGGTGATTTGATGGTGGATTTGTTTTTGTCAGGTTGGAATAAATAAAAAAAAAGTAAATAAGGATGTGTCATGTGTGTGTGTGTGTGAGCCACAAAATCAAAATGTTAAAGCTTTACGAAACATTCTCTATATTACTTCTAACCTTCTTCTCATTAGAAAATAAGAGAGTCATGGATTCTATTTTCTTCGATGACTTTTCTTTTTCTTTTTGTTTTCCTTTCAGAAGTGTCACATGTTAAAGCTTCACTATAGTTTCTAAGGAACTTTCTACCCATAATGCCCATGAAAAAGAGATGCTTATCACCGAATATAGTGGTGTTACAATTCAAATTGAGAACTATGTCTATTGATAACAACAACGTAATAGAATCCAAAGAATATGTACTAGTTTTGGATCTCCAGTTATAATACAAAGCTTGTTGTACTAATTAGCTGGTATTTTTTTTTTTAAATGGCGAAATGGACCATATGTCACGTTATTCACGATATCACGCGAAAACGATAAAACCAAAGAAGAAAAAGGTATTATTATTTGAACTAAATCTGACGGTGACAATTCACCCAAAATTCACATGCTATTCATCTTTCCTCACTAAAACGACGTCCAACTGCTTTGAAAACGACGACACCCTTTTTTATTTTCTGCATAATCTTTCATTCAGTCAAAACTTAACTTCCTCTATTTATTTATATCTAGAAAGTTAATCACAATTTCTTAACGACTAGAAACTTCAGTTTCTATTTTCTACTTATGTCCCAAAAGTAATAAAGTCTTTAACCATATTATTCTCATCAAGTAATCAACTTTAAAAAATTCACAGTTTATCTGCTAGAGTAAATTTTACTTCACTGTGTAGAGATTATGATGAATTGAACAAAAAAAAAAATCAATTTATAATGAATTTGTGGTATTTTGTTTTGTCCGAAGAAAAAGAAAGATATTACAAAAAGAGAGGCAAAGACAGAAGTGGAGTGTTTGATTAAAAAAAAAAAAAAGACAGAAGTGGAGTGAGGTTGGTTACAGTTCACGGTGACCACACAGCTAAGTTAGATGACAGCAGAATCTGGGCCATTGATCAACAACACGTGGCGTACCATCGCTGGATTTCAAAAGTCTCGAAACGGCAGTGTGTGACGGAAACCGCGTGAAGAAGGGTCTGAAAAGGGAACTTTTTAGAATTTGGAAAACTTTTCAAAGTAACGATGAGATGGACACGCGCAATCCATGCCACTGATCTTATTGGATACCACCATTTTTCTTTTATCCTTTTTTAATATATATGAAAATTATAATATGTTTAGAATTTCGAGGTATATGATCCTTTTCAGCTATTATAGTTCTTTTATTTTTATTTCAGGGGTAATCAAGCATAAATATATCTTTTATAGGATTAGAAAATTTTATTGAGACGCGACGCCAGACAAATAACACCTTTGGAAAAGGCTTGTGTAGACTGGAGAATATCAGAACTTTCCATCAATTTTGAGAAATTAGACTGGATTTCGAATAACAGCAACAAAAGAAAAAATCAATGCCAAGGATCCTATGTTGATCATGTGTACGAATGAATATGATGTGTCGTGAAATATTATATATATTGGTCTCACCAAAGATTTCACAATGAATCTTTTCGTATTGGGTTTAGTGTTGAGGTAAATACGAGGCAAACGTGTGAACATTGTATTTAGGTGGATTGTACATTCCTTTAACAAAATATGATATATTATTCTCGAATATTCCAAATAACATCTCTTTGTTACTTCTTACAACCTGGCACGTTTCTTGATATATACTGCATATACCATACGACACATGCGTAAGACTCAGAAGAATACCGTATAGCTTGAAAGAAAACAAAATATACAACACGGGTAATTTTAAGAAATATGAGAAGTCGAGTTATTGAACAAAATACAATGTAAGAGCTCTTAAAACTTGAAAGTACTACGTATATAGTCGCAAATAAGAACATCAAATATGTATGCAGGTTAATTAAATAAACATATGCCGTCACATGAAAAAAAAATAAGATTGAAACATATTGTTTTAAAGATGAATATGTGTGTTAAGAAGCTGTCAACTAAAAAAACAGCTAAATTAGAGGGTGCATTATGCAGTTGACTATTTTCATTTCATGCTCCGCCAGTTATTCCTTTGTAAATCTCTTATATTTTATTCCACGTGAAATTTTTTATACAAAAAAAAAAAAATACTTGTGTGCGAAACATTTTGTTCAGCTTCTTTTTTTTTTTTTTTTTTTTTTGTGGTTTCGAAACGGAATCTTGCTCTTTCGCTATACGAAAAGTCATGTATCCACCCCTATTTATATATACATATACTACTTTGACTTTTTTATATTTTACATATTAAATCGTTTCTAGCGAGTGATTTTTTTTTTTTTATGACTGGTAATTTAGTTGTAGATTGTTAGATCCATGTTAGATTTAAACGTTATTCATCCATTTTTCAAAATTAGAAAGCTTTGTAAATCAGTATGTAGTTAATAAAAAAACAAATAAATCAAATTTTCTGACAATAACATGAGATACTATTGGCCGATTAAACTATGTTCTTATGCAGCCTTAAATGTTGCTTTCATTTTGCTAAATGCTTATGCTCATTATTATTTAAGTAGTAAACTTCTATTTGGCGCGCAGATCCGCCGCTATTTAAGTCCACCGTGAAACTCGAAGCTTCTTCCGCCGCAAACGGCTTACATGTTCAACAGCCACGTGCTTCCCACATGCATCCCCTACTTCTCCTCGCGTCTTCCATGCTCCTCTGCTCATTGCTGCCTCTTTTTTTTAATAGTACCCCAACAATATAACTTTATGAACTCTAGATGCCACTAGCTATTTTTCTTAATTTTAAACACTAGTGGTGTTTTATTATATATATATTTCAATATGATTACCGAATCATGTAAGCATGTACTTGGCAACGATGCAATACAAATTAGGCTAGACATCACATGTCGCATATCAATGTTTAATTGTTTTTACTTTCAGAAACATGTTTCATTTCTTATGGAAAAAGATAATTTTTCTTCACGTTAAATTATTGGCTCCCGTTACTACTAAGAGATTAATAAATAAAACTCGTCGACCCAAAAAAAAGGGTAAAACTCTGTATCAGGTGTTTTACAAAGCTTTATAACGTAGATTGTGCATGCATTTTATCAACATCATCTTCATCAATATATAAGTAATATATTTGTATTGCATCGTCTCCGTGATAATCTCAGATGTTGCGTTTTTGTCAATATACTATAATCATATCGTCCAGGTAAAATCGTATTCTACACAAGTATATTCAGAAAGTTAACCACAGACAATGCACGAGTTCATCCGAGCCTTTTTTTTTTGTGGTCGGGCATTTGAATAAAAATGAGAGCGTGGATAATAGCGATAAACTCGAGTTATTTCGAAAATGCGGCTATAAATAAAATACACAACCAGATAAGATGGCGAAAGGTTCGGACTTTAGCTATAAAATGAAGGAATGTAATATAAAAATTGATGATATAATATGGTAATGATAATGGTGGAGTTCTCCGCCAATACATCTCTGACGCTCTAGAGACTTCTTAATATTTTTTGTAACAGTTTATGTCAACTAAAGTCTAAACTACCCATTATAATTATCATGATTAGTACTTGTGACTAAATAACAACTTTAAAAATTAAGTAGTGATGTAAATCTATATCACTATCGGCGTCTTAGGATATTTTTCTTAATTCCAGATATTATTTATAATACGGCGCGTCAATATTTGAATTTTGAACCACATTCTCTTGGCTAATTCCGTAGACAATTCGTGGTGGATGGTGTTTACATGTTAATGATACAATGCATGCGAGTCAAAAGTGGGCATTGGCATTGTAAATTAATATCAACGAAAGAACTCACGTCCACAAGATGAATGATCTCATCAAGTATATAGTCTAATGGTTTTGCATTATATATCTATGAAATTGTTGTTTGTAGTCTATATAGGTTGCTTGAATTCTCAAATAGTTGACTCCGATACAAGATTAAATTTTGTTCTTAAACAATTTTCTCCACTAATAAGAATGTAATAAAGTAGAAAAGGATGAGGAGGAAGTAGGTGACCCATTAATAAGAATATCACAACTGTTTTGGAAGCAGCCCTGTGCCGTCACTCACCACCTTATTCTTATCTCTTCCTTATCATTATTACGAACCAATTATTTATTATCTGTTACGTTCACAAAATGATTATATATTGTTAAATAAACGATTAGATATGATCGATCTAGCGTGGTTTGAGGCTACGAGCTAACTTAGATTATAAAAGTTACAAGACATATCATGTTAATTACCGGTTAAGTATATATAAGATTTATCTTTTTCAATATTTTGTATCCAAATTTGAATTTGATATATCAATAAAAAAAATCTCCAACATATGCTAAGCTTATAACAAAGATGATCTTATATTTTTATTATGCTAGCTTATATTAAAAAATATATTTTTTTTCTAGAGCGATGTAAAACTTGGAAATATTTTAAATATGGTTTAAAAATTATAAAACGTTTTTTAATTTGGTAAAAGACTGAAAAGGTTGGCAAAAATATAATTTATAAAACTTAAATATATTTTAATTAAAGAAAAACATATTATATGGGCATCGTTTTTTCTCTTGAGTGAAGTGTTCGTGAATATTGTACTGTTCTCCTTAGAATAATACTTTTTAATTATTTAATTGTTCTACCAATACAATTACGCTAAACTATCAATAGATGTTTCAACGGAAAAAAGTTTCAAGTTTATTACAAGCTCTTATTGTACAAATATCATCTGACCAATAGGACAAAACCAATAACCCGAACCGTGAAGTGTGAACACAAGCCCAGAACGGTCAACAAAAACAGGTGTGACTATTGACTCCACTAACCACAAATGATACTGGGACACGTGTTTTGAATCAGGCAAGCAACTGTACTGTATAGTAAACGCGTCGTCCATCCACTACCCGCATGTCATCTCTCTACGTCTAACAGGTTACGTTACGAGAAAACAATTTTTTTACCTGTTTCGATTCGTTCAATCGAAAAAATTAGATAACTGATTTTTTAAAGATTCTAAAATTATAATTTTAAACACCTTGTGAATTTTTTTTTAGTAATTAGACGGATGATATAATCCATATCACGACGGACGTTTTTTTGTAAATCTAACATTTGTGTAAGGGTGTTTTTCCCGCAAAATAGCACTTTAAATTGTAATTAAAGATTTTCTTACTGTACAGAACCGTAAAGTTTACGGCGTAAACAAAATAATTCAGTATGCAAAAGTATACTATTCACGAACAGTGTACAATGTCAAAAATTTTGAATAGTAAATTTGATGTACATCGGGCGTTTATTCAAATCAATGTTTTTATAAAAAAAACATTGAATATGAATGGTATAATGTTCTTTTTTTCCACGTATTCAAAATATGGCAAGACATAAGAATATTTTGTAATAGATTTTACAAAATTTTATCCATTTACTGAATAGTAGTTTCTTAATTATTTAGTTGTTAATCTATCCGAGTTATGATTTTTTTTTTCAAAAATTATTATTATGCTGTTTTATCATTAAGATATGCGGTAACTTTTTTTTTTTCACCTCAGAACTTCATTCATAACCAAAAACTGAAAATTACATCCGAAAAGTTTTTGGTAGATTAGGTGGATTACAAAGTTATTTTAGATTAAATTATTAAATTTTCTCGTAAAATTTACGTTGCTTGAAAATGAGGAAGATAGAAGTAAAAAAAAACGCAAAATACGAAAAAATCTGAATAAAAAAAGGAAAATAGTGTGAGGAGACAACCCCCACTATATAAACGATAGCCAAGCTGCTGAGGCTGAGCATCATCGGTGAGGCTGAGAGTAAATTCACTACAAAATTAAAAAAAAACTGAGTGTCCTCCCAAAAAAAAAAAAAAAAATTAGTAATTGCAATTGTTTTTCTCATTTCATCCTGAATTTAGTTTTTTTTTTTTTTAAACAATTTCCCTCCCAAAATCTGTTTTCCTCCAGCTTCTTCGATCCCTTTCTGTGAATCATCTGTCTTTCGAAAAACGAAGAAAAAGAAATTTCGGTTTCTGGGTTTTTATTTTATGTTTGAATGGTTTTAATTGATTGTTCATACAAAAAATCAAGCTTATGACACTGTATTTTTTTAATCCGTACATTTAATTGAAAGCCAGGTATTTACAGAAGAAGAGATCTTTTTTTTCAAATTTTCTTCTGGATTTATCTTTTTTATTTTTCGTAGATTTAGTCGAGGGTAATTTTTTGTTCCCTCCTTTTGGATCAACACAGAGGTTGCTTATTTCAAACCTTTTCGATCCATTTTATTTTCTTGAATTTTCTCGGAAAAAAAACCTTGTTCTTTACTTTTGATAAGAATCAGGTTATTTTTTTCGGATTCAAATTTCTTTTTATCTACAAATTGTGATGGAAGCTGCTATGAATATGTACAGTAGCAGAACGATTCAACAACAACGAGATTCGTTTGGTGGTGGTGAACTCATGGAGGCGCTTGTACCTTTTATCAAAAGCGCGTCCGATTCTTCTTCTTCCGCGTCTGCGTCTGCGTTTCTTCATCCCGCAGCGTCTGCGTTCTCTCTTCCTCCTCTCTCTACCTTCCCCGGTTATTACCCGGAAGACTGTTCAACGTTCATGACCCAACCGTTTTCGTACGGGTCGGATCTTCAACAAACCGGGTCATTGATCGGTCTGAACAACCTCTCTTCTTCCCAAATCCACCAGATCCAGTCTCAGCTCCACCAGAGTCACGCTCTTCCTCTTCCTCAGAGCCACAACAACTCTTTCTCGAACCTTCTCGCCCCAAAGCCGTTGCTGATGAAGCAACCCGGAGTCGCCGGATCCTGTTTCACCTACGGCTCAGGTGTTCCTCCGAAGCCGACGAAGCTGTACAGAGGCGTGAGGCAGCGTCACTGGGGAAAATGGGTGGCGGAGATCCGTTTGCCGAGGAACCGTACTCGTCTCTGGCTTGGGACCTTCGACACGGCGGAGGAAGCTGCGTTGGCCTACGACAAGGCGGCGTACAAGCTGCGCGGCGATTTCGCCCGGCTTAACTTCCCTAACCTACGTCACAACGGTTCCCACATCGGAGGCGAGTTCGGCGAGTACAAACCTCTCCACTCCACCGTCGACGCCAAGCTCGAAGCTATTTGCCAGAGTATGGCGGAGTCGCAGAAACTGGACAAATCCACGACCACGAAAGCATCGAAGAAACGCGCCTCCTCCACGGTGGCGCAGAAGAAGACTGAAACGGTTTCGTCGGAGAAAGTCAAGGCGGAGGAGAACTCGAACTCGAACTCGGCCGCTGGATCTCCTTCGGTGACGGAGTTCGTCGAGTCCGCCGGATCTTCGCCGTTGTCGGACTTGACGTTCGCCGACACTGAGGAGCCGCCGCAGTGGAACGAGACGTTCTCGTTGGAGAAGTATCCGTCGTACGAGATCGATTGGGATTCGATCCTGTCTTAAGATCAGTTCGTGTGTAATAATTTTGGGTTTGGTAAGATTAGGGGTAAAATAGGAATTTTATAAGCCGCCTGCAATGGAGTTTTTGGAAATTGCAGAGTGTGGCTACTAGATTATCATCATTAGGGGGTAAATTTCGTATTTTTTGTTAATATTTTCGTATTATGTTTGTGTTAATCCTCTGTGTCGGTCCAGCTTGCGGTTTTTTGTCATGCTCGACCCTGCCACAGACTTTTATTTTTATGTAATCTTCTCTTTTTATTTATGGGTCCATGTAATCTCTAGCTTCCTTTAATTTATCTTAATGCGATATTATTAGTTTATAGTAAGATGAAATCGTCCCTATGATCCTTTGTTGCTCTTACGTATTTTACAAATCACTAGAATTAATACAACTAAGTATGTATTTTTTCACATTTTAGTAATGTTCTTGTGTGGTGGCACGACGGTTTTGTTCCGCTGATAAAGTGTTCTTCTGTGTTTGCCAAATGTTTAGATGCGGAATGGAATCTCTAATGATGTAACGGACTTACAAGAATCCACATAACGTATAGTTCATCCCCTTCCACGTTTCATTTTTAAATTTTCACGTTGGATATTAATTTCAAAGAAGGAATCAATGTCAACTATGTATGATTCTCGTCCGTTTCAGTTCACAGATGGTGAAGCTTCTCGCGTGTTAGTAGATGTGCCGGCCATGCCGCAACTTTGTTGCAGCATCTTTCTATCATTATGTTTGACAAAGAAAAAAAAAGGCATCTTCTATCATTTTATTTCACTTATTCAAACATAATACAAAGATTGGATTTTGCAATCAATAGAATCAAGAAAACCAATAATTCGAACAGTAGTGAAGTAGAAAAAGACAAAGTCGGCAGAAAAATTATCGAATCTTCATCACATATTTTTAGAAAAGTAGATATGTATTTTCGCCAATAACCAGTGGGGGTGTATCGAAGAAACAAAAAGGAAAAGACCAAACAAAAAAAAACCAGATTGATGTAAGTAATAATGTAATAGAACACGAGAGTTTTGGACTATAAGGGTGTACTATCATATATTCAAAATTATGTTTAATTCGTACGGACGTAAAGAATCAAATAAATTATCAAAACAAATTTCAATATATAATTTGAAATCGAAAATCTAAAAGTTAATTACATATTTTATAAGTACTAAAACATGTATAGATATTGCATTATATTGAAGGCAAAGGTTAACAACAACTACTAAAAAATACAAACTTAAATCAAAATATAATTAAACTGTATTCAGACACTGCTCGAGATATTTTTACTTTTGTTTGTTAGGTCAACTATACAAAAACACATTTGCAGCGAATCTAGTTTTATCTGTGAAGTAAAAAGATCACAATATAAAGTGTTTAACTTATTATTTTGAACAAAAATAAGAAACTCAAATCGTTTATGCGATGGCACGTCAACCAAATTTTATCGTTTTGTTCATGTTTTTTTTTTTTTTCAAATAATCTACAGAAATATCTATAAGTTTATGCATTTCTTAAATATATTACAAGTAGAAGTAGTATAAGAGAGGAGAATTCCAAATTACGCAAAGGAGGCATAAAGATGGAAAGTGTCAAAGGCACACAACACCAAAGGAGCCCACCAAAGATCATGTTCACACTCCATTTCTCTTCTCTTTCACATGCAGTTTTCAACTGTGTTTTGTTTGAAAGTAGTTGTATTTAAAACATTTGCATTGAATTCGCTAACACCATTATTATCCCGTAACGTGTTGTGTTGAATAAAAACTAGTATCAATCCGAGTAGTTGTATCCATTCCAGTAAACGTCAGTCATTAATTAGTTTAGATTTCAACTTAGGAAAACAAATCAAGAATCTTGTTGACAACTTAAACCAATACAATTTTGAATATTACAAAATATACAGGTCCCGAGATTAATCTTGAATCTAATACAAGACCCTCAAGAGAAACAGGGCCAGCTATAAACATTTTTAAAAGTGGTAATCTTGAGTTTGAATAAAAAAATAGCACTAGTTTCTGCAACTCTATTCAAAATTAATCTTACAACATTTCTAACATTTAGCTTCTTGAGCTGCTCCATGTTCCTGATAAGTGTGTTGTATAAACTCAGCCGAATTTACCGATTTCCATTTTTTTCTTTATCGCTCGTTGTCCGTGATATACAAATGAATCAATGATCCCAGATACTGTGAAAACGCCTACAGTTTGCAAACAATAAACCAACATGTGTTAGATTTGATGATTCTTACATCTAAGTACATTGATTGGAGAAAGAGAGAGAGAGAGAGAGAGTGATCAAACACACCTCCTACTATAGCGCACACGTTGGTGAGGAAGTGCAAGAACTCCACGTGCTGCTCCGCAAAAATCACCTGCAACAGTCCAAAGTAACATGTTAGAAATGAAGATACATTAGTAACACATTCACCAGTATCGATTCCGGAGATACCTTAATTGGAGAAAGATCATAGAAGAAGAAAACACCAGGATGTGACTGCATGCGTCCTGCTTCCGTTTTCTCGAAATGCTCAGTGACAGAGAACTGCCAAGTACCAACCACGAAACACAATTCTTAGATAATATTACGACAAGGTTAAAAGCAGTTTAAGAGAAAGTCACAGCCAAGTCAGAGGCTTTGATTTGAGAGGTAGTTTCTTCACCTGGTTTGACTGAATAACATGCTTTTTAACATCTGTGTATTCGGTCGGTACAACCTGCAATCCCAAGTTAGAGAAACAGAAACATCAATCAAAGTCCATGATCATCGCAAAAAGATTACTTCTATCTTCTTCCCTAAAACATGAATGTGAGGCCAGTTATTATATCCGTTGCACGTCTGATATGAGCTAAACATCCTCATAACTCTCTTGCCACTACCTATAGGTCTCACTAAACAGAGCTTGACATACAGAGAACAACACGATAACAAGATGGGAGATAGCTCTCTAGAGGCAAACCTTGATAAAGTACTGATACATGCCATTTAGTGTCTCTTGAGTCCACTGCACACTGAGAAACCAAGAATAAAGTTCAGAAAGATAAGATCGTTTTTTGGTTTACCGAGTAATCGCAAGAGACAGAAAAGAAGTTACCCATCTAAAGGATTCACTACACCAGGGAAATAGTCCCCAAAGGTCAGCCTGTTAACCTTGTGGCTTATCTATGCAAGCAGATACAATGGGTCAGACTTATTGTGGAGACTGGAGATATCATAATACAAAGTTATATAAACTAAGAGAGACGCAAACGAAAAAATGGTTCTTCACTTACATTGTAACTGTCTCCCTGAAACACTAACAGATCTTGTAAATGAAAGCCTGATTGACGGAAGGTTTTCCCAGGAACGAAATGAAAACTCCCAGCCACTTTATTAACTTCCAAGAAACCAAAAATATTACAACCTTCACCTTCCTCCTCCTTAACCCTTTGCACAAAACCTTCTCTTTTACACTGAGACAAACACGTAAGTATCATACAACTACATGAGACTAGACTCACACTATCTACAAGCAACATGAAAACATTTAACAACGAGCTAGTTCGGCCAACAAGATCGGCAAACCTATACATTATAAAGCAAAGTTTCCATACCTGGTCAATGATCTCAGGATCTGACATGGCCCAACCTTTCTTTCGATAAGCTTCCCGAACTTCCTCACATGAGTTACAACAGTCATCATCTGACTGCAAAGTATTAAGAATCAGAAATGAGATTCCATATATACCAAAAGCAAAGAGAGGTAAAAACATTTCACCACATACAATAAAATCAGAATGATTTTGAACAACTTTGTTGACGCGTTTCTACTGCAAGTTTAAAATTACATGTAGGAATAAGTTAATACATAGCTTATGGAAAAAGGCTTACCGCTTCGGCTCCATAGCAGGAACCACAATATGTTTCGTTATGCTCTAGCCTGCCACCATGTTTTTGTAATGGATTTTCAATCTGTGGAACCGAAAACATCAGAGAGCAAGAAAGACAAAAGAGGAAACACATCTTCAGTCCTCAAGACATCTAAACATAATTTGAAAGCTAACCTTTGTATGACCGATTCCATCTTTTCTTGTCTCAATAACATTGCCATAAGAGTCTAACCTTCTTTTAGCTATATCATGCCTCTGCAAAATTCATGAACAATAACGCATCAATGACTTTGAAAAAAACGTAATGGAGCTAAAACTACAAGGCAAACACATACCACATCGAGGTGTTGCTCTCCGCTGATATCCATTGAATCAAGGCTAATGATCGAACAAGCGAGAGCAGGGAAAGTAACATCGAACTGCGAATGATAAAAATAGTAAGTTACCACAGCGAGCAGATAAATCTATAAAAAGAGGTACCCTTTAAAGCTAAGCAACAAGGAACAAAATTGTTCTACATTGATGCGTAGCTTCTCTCCTCTCGATGTGTCAACACGAAGCTGAGACTCAGTAACAGGATGAAGATAAAGTCCTACAAAAACAGAGAAATCAAGTAAAGATTCAAACTTTGCTAAAGGGTTACTCATTGTAACAAAACTAAGCCACCAATATACGATTCAAAGCTACAAATCCTCAGAAACTGAAGGAGAGAAGTGCTTACGAAGTTCGGAGAAGAAGAGAATGAGCATGACGATGGAAGAGACTAGTGTGATCAATCCGCCGGAAAGTGTACGGCTATAGAAATCATCGTTGATCTTAGGGTAAGCATCCAAATTCTTCAATCTGTTCATCACGCCAGCCATTACCACCCGCAAAAAGCTTGTCAAGATCTAAGCTTTTTCACCCTTTTACTTCGATTTGATCGATTTCACAGGCCTCTAATCTCCGTTTAGCTTCTGTTTAACGGTAAGATTAAAGCGAGGATGTGATATGTAATTAACGGCTAATCATCAGAACAGAACATTGTCTTTGACCTGCTACGTCAACGAGGATCTAATCTATCTTTTGTCTTCCAAACTCTTCACACTTATGGGTACGCTGTGAAATACGACCATTACTCGTATGTATACTTTTCAGTATTTTTTGTTTAAAGGCTTTGTTATTTTTTATACTTAACTGAAATTAATGGGCTTATGTTTTATTAGTCCAGAACTGAAATTTGAGCATATTAATATTTTCTAAAAGCCCATCTTGTTCTTTCTTATAGTATATAATAAACCTTATTTGTTTTGCTGCCCAATGTTATTCCATTTGAAACGAACGGCGTTTTTATGATCCTATGTTTTGGAACCAATCCACAATCTCATTTTTGGGCCCACTGAAACCCACATTTCACGTGTTGCAAACATTTGCAGAATTACTACTTTTCCATATTACATGTTGCAAACATGTTACATCGTTACATGCTAACTAAAGAATCAAACTAATTGGAAATGAATAATACTAGTTTTTTTATTATATATTGAAAATTAGGTTTGTACCCTCTTCGAAATACAGCCATTGTCACGATTGAGATATTGAAAACCCCACCGGATCGGAGTCAGATGAAAATATATAAAGGAATAATATGATACGTGGATTTGGGATCTAAAAAATAGTAGTTGTTTCTATTTTTAAATACGGAGTTTAAAGAAGCTAATGAATCTTTAAGAGAGACGAAAGTAAAGAACTGGTGTGATTTTTTCGAGCCTTAAAACATATCAGAAAATGAAAATGTCGTTTAGGTTTAGATGTAAAACTTTATATGTTTAATACATAGGAGAGAGAAGACTAAGTGAAGCAGTCAGAAAAAATTAGAGGAATGTAAAATGTTAAGAAGTTGCAAGTGCCAGGTGTATTTCTCTTGATTGCTGACATGGCACATAGATTGAGATAATTTTTTTTTTTTAGTATATAGATTTATGTTTGTTTGATAAAAATTATATGAATTTACTCATTTTAAAACCACGATTAGTATTCCTCAAAAGTTGAGTATATATATATATATATATATATATATTAGAATCCAGATAAACAAAAGAATGCACTAATTTATATATAGACCTTTTTTATCGAGTATTCAAGTAAATGTTGAAGATTTTGACGTTACATGAGAGACTTTGGTACTAAGGATCAAAATTTAGTTGGGTATGACAAAGAGCTTAGTGTGTAACGTAAAATGGACAAATGTATCCACTAGGCTCTAGCTAATAAATCGAAAATTCAAAAGATAAATATATCCTAAGTTTTCTTTTGTCAACAATTAATTATATAATTAATGGGAAAGATAATATTTTTTTTTGCCTCCCCGCAAAGAAACTCAAATTAAAGTACAATTACCGATCGGATATTCTCATTTAAATAAGCAAAGCAAAAACGACCCGTTCGTGGCAGATCTTGGGAACCTACATATACAACCAAAAGTATTGGCAATATGTGATTTGTAGTTTATAAAGAATGGAATAAATAAATATGATATGTTTATATTCTTTCGTATTGCGATTCACTAATCTCCTCCAAGATTTTATGTCTTTTCTATATAGCACAACAGTTTTCTTGGGACGAGGTTAAGAAAAAAAAGTTTCAGGACGTGACCATTTTTGATTAGAGACTTCACGGCCGAATCAGAATAATATTGAAATTTCATCACCTTATATTGTGACTTTGAATACCATATATTCCAAAAGTATAGAGTAGAATACAGAATTACTACAATAGTGCATTCCGAAAAGTTTGTTGTTTGGTATTGTTAAGAAACCGTGGTTCGCATATATATATATATATACTGTATACACTTCTAAAATACATGTATATAATTAGATGTGTGTATATAAACACACACACATCTAATAGCACAATTCGAAAAATTACAAACGAAAATTTTGTTGTTGGGTTTAACATACATGAGATACATATACATATATGTTAGTATGTTACAATGATATAGTAATTGAATATGTTACAATACTTACTCAGAAATACAGTATATTGGAATTGGACAGGCTAATAATGGCCAATTCGGTGGTTGACATATATCAGATTAATATGCTGCATAATTAATTCAAAAAGCATTAAGTGGTCAAAATATATCAATAGTGGTTTAGTGTTACTCGATTCATTAAAACAAAAGAAAGGTTTTCATGTCGGTCTAAGTCATAAGTTGGCAACCCTATTCAGACCTAACTCTAATAGTTAAGTATATCTTTCATCAATTTCTACCAAACTAATTACATGTGTCTTCACATGTCTTTACCCCTTTTTCTAATTTTCTTACATAAATAAAATACTAATTTATGTGCATGCCACAGAATTATATATGTTGATAAACTAGTACATTTCCCATATAACTGGCCACTATAGTGAAAGAGTCTCTAGCTAGACATCCATGCAGTTAATCATGCATGGAGATTAGTTGAATATTAAAAAGTATATATATTATTTACAATCTATCCATGCACAAACGCTTTCGCTTTTCTAACCAACAAATTCAATTGGTTGTTTAAAAAGATTTTATTGTATGCAACTATGCATGCATTAAGATGAACCCTATATAATTGATGGTGAACTCGAAGTTGGCCGCATACATAAAGGCATAATAACAATAATAATGTAGCTTCACATTACATAAAAATTAACAAATCTGAAATTTTAAATTTTCCATTTTGTTGGTTAGCAGCAAAGGCAAAAACCTTTGTGTTTGAATATTGTTCATATTAATCAAATATACATATTATTATTCATACCGAAATAAAATATACATATAAACTGATAGCCCGGTAGCATTAAAATGATGATATTATATATTTTAAAACAACCGAACTAACATTGAATTCATCATTTGGAAGAAAGAACACTAAAGAAATAAGCTCCTTTAATTTAGCTCTTGGGGCAAGACAGTTGAAATGTGACCCTATGCTCCATCGAAGGGGCCAACAATGTTAGTGGCATTGGAAATGAGTCAAGTACTGATTTACAAACTTATAATATAAAAATGTGACTTCCTTAGCTAATTTAGAGAGACAAAATATTTTTGCTGTCAAAATATTAATCTAACAGTACATTTTCTGAATTTGAGAGTTTTATCACGTATTTCATTTGTAAGCAGAATGAAAACAGAAGTAGTATAGTATTTAATCTAATTTAACTTTGAAGCTAGGTAATTTTTTAAGAAATATTAGCAGATAAAGCATCAGGTTATCAGGGGGAAAAACTGAAAGTTAATAAAAATGAAGCAATTAAAATTGATGCTAATGGGCAAATGATAGATAGCCCACGTAGGCACAGTTGTGAGATGTAAGACACATTCACATACTTATAAAACTCAAATTATTGTGGGGAATAAGAATAGCAAAATCATCGTATGTTTACATTAGTCGTTACTTATAATCTTAGCGTCGAATTTGAATCACATTACATTACGTATTTTGGTTTGATTACAGAAAGTAAAATTTTCGATAATATTCGTATAATTTTCTAGAAAATGAACCAGTGGAATCGATTAAAAAAAGGAGATTTTTATTCTATCAATTAATACAATATTATAACTAGTCACTCTCTCGATCTAATTTTTCTGATACGAATAAATTTGAGCTGAGACTATCATTAAAAAGTCGAAAATTAAAGGCATTGCTCAATCCATAGTTCTCTCCACGTCTAGAAAGTTTAGGCAATTTACCAAATTCACTATGCATAATATAATTTCCTCTTTTTGTATTAAAGGTGGCATCTTTGAACAATTTATTAACTAGATTTTTCAATAATATATAAATATATTCCTGTGACAAAATGATGACAGATGGAAAGAATTGCACAGTATCATGTAAGTCCACATTCAATAGATTAATAAAGTACTATTTTTCAGCATCTGATGAATAAAAGCTGAATTGCTAAAACTTGTAACGAGGGTGAACAAATTGGGAAAGCTTTTTCTATGAGTCAAATTTTACGTACGTTACTATCTTCGGCTTAGCAAAAGCTATATATTACTGAAAAGAAAACTAAGTTTTTTGTTATAGTTCTAAATCAGTAATATGTCTTATGCCAACTTAATTATTTTGATCCGAGTAATCGATGCAGAGACGTCATTAACATTAACCAATAGACAAAATCTCACAAGGTTTTTTATAGGCAAAAAAATACGGCTCTCAAATCTGAATGCTCTCTTATTAATCTAAATCCTAGTAATATAACACGTGACACTATGCTGACATAACAGCTTTGTCACCACTGTCAATCAACCGTGAGGACACGAGCATGCATGGAAGAGAAGAATATAATTGGTATCTTAAAATTAAAACAATAAGAAAAACAATGTTTTCATTATGAAGCTTCCAATGGTGTGATCGCGTACGGAACGCAGAAAAAAAAAAAAAAAAAAAACATTCCGTCTTTTCTGCTCCATACGCTACTATTATTCGAAATACTTGTGAACCATTTTTATGGAATATTCTTTTTACAAAACATAGTTACTATTAAGTAGTGATAATGGAAAACACAAGAGTAAAAGGAAGAAACTAGAATGAGTTCTAGAAGCGAAAGGCCCACCTTGCATCGACCATGCGAGCAAATTTTATTTAAAGACAAGTCTTCCTTAATGGGAATGTTATTCCAAGTCCTCTTTGTGGAATGGGGACCCCGACTAAAAATCGAAATCTAATAAATAAAATTAATTAATCAACTTACACCTCAAATAATTATATGTTTCGCAAATGGTTTAGCAGCCTAAGTCTTTTTTATTTTAATTTAATTATTTATAATGGAAACCCTAAACTTCGAAACAATCCAAACGTTTGATAAACTCGCATTCTTGTACGTTGTTACCTCTATTAGTTGCTATACCATACACGTATCCTTGTTACTCTTCTGTGTTCGTATAATGTATGATTCCATATACAACTAATTGACAAATAGTTAACCATGCTCATAATTCAAATATACATTCTGTAGCCCTCCTCTTCTCTTCTGCCATTTTCACTCATTTTGTAGACACATATACCATCAAGACTTATTTACCAAGAAATATCCAGAAATATCGTGGTCTAAGTGATAATACAATAAAATATTTTTTTATACTTCTTCATATATACTTTGGCACACAGGTTTATTTTTAAAATTAGAATATTTAAAAGCTGATTCTAGTTATTGAGATTATGGACCTAACCATACCAAATTCTCATACTATTAAAAGAAGTCACACAAAGTCCTAGCTTATTTACGCAATTAAGTAATTAAGTTTGCTATTTAGCAATGTTTATTGATTCTTAGTTCAGATTACAATATTGGTTTTGAAAACATATTATTTCTCTTAGACAGACAAAACATGGAACTCTACATAGAAAATTAATGGTCTATTTTAAAGGTGACACACATAAATCAAAAGTCATATCGTGTCGAAAATATAATTTGGTAAATGGATCTATTTACAATGAAATTTTGGGTTATGGTGATTAGTTCATGAACCCAACTATGCCAAATTTAGCTTTTGTCTAACCGCCGCCAAATATAAAGTAAAATAAGTACTCATATATATATCAAAGCACACAGCACAACGTCTAAATTAACAGCACGAAAAGGATCGGAAACTTCCAGTCCATGTGTGTCGTGACTGTGTTCATATGTGTACAAATTAACTACTATAATGGAGCATAATTTAATAAATTAAAAATAATAAGAAAATGTCAAGGTGATTGTCCCCGTCGAAACAAGAAATCTAAAGGGTTTCTAGTTTCGTGCCCTTTGTTGATTCTCAAGTAACGAAAGTCAAGAATGTTGACCCATGTGGTCGTCTTTAGTTATGAAATGATATTCAAACATCAATTAGACGTAATTTAATTATATAAGAGTTACAAAAGCAGTGCAACAAACCGTCGCGAGTATTATTACTTTTATATAATAATGGTTGAAACGCCGTACGTATAATACGAACAAGGGCATGCATTTGCAATGAAAAAACAAAGATAAGAGAAAAGCTATGCACTTAGGATTTTATTATACGGTTTCTATTAATTGACAAAGCTGTAGAGAGTTTATAGCTACTAGTTTCGATTATATACCACACAATGTTAGATAGATTTGGGTTCAATTGTTTTTTTTTTCCTGTGGGCGTTCACCATTCTAGTACATATTCCCTCTATTTCTTTTTTTCTTTCTGGATTTTAGGTATAATATAAAAGATGTTTAAAGATTCATATTAAAGTGCCCAAAACATGAATGTCCATTTCCTCTAGTTTGGTAAACCAATGGATCTATGTGCTTTGGTTATTGCAGGTTATTATATTGTGATGGTTAGACTGTACGACAACAGTTATAACTTATTTTGTCATAGCCGCATTACTCGAAATATATAAATTCAACTCATATATACATGGCTATATATAGTTTTATACTATATGATCAATTTATTTACTCCATCTTTATTGAATTGTGTTGCTCTTCCATACAAAACCAAAACCAAACGTATACTAAAAACAGAAATAGACTTAATGGAAACTAAAGAATTCGATATAATATTCCTAAAATATATATTAAATATCATCTGTTATTTTTGGTAGAAAATATTATGGTTTCATTTTTCTCGTATAATATATATTAGATCTTTTGTTTTTGCCATTGATGAAAACAATTTTGAAATGAAGAACAAACCAAAGCTCATATATGAGAGAAAATGTATAATGCCCTCGTTTTTTGTATTACATATGACATACTTTTTTTTATGACAGATGTGTGAACATAGATAGCTACATTATGTAGTAAACACCGGGCGGCTTAAATCTAGAATCACGTATTTGAATATGCCGATATGGCTTTCGGTGAAGTTTAACATTTTCTTGATTATTAATCTTACGAATAGGAATCAGATATATTATTCACTGAGATTATGTAGAGATATGGTTTTTGATCAAATTTCTGAATTTATTAATACCTTGATGTGTACTGTAGGAATTTCGAATAACGTTGAAAGTTTGAGGTTAGTGATTTCACAATATAGAACATTTTACGCTGTTTTTCAGTTATTATATTCCTTTAACCTCTTTTACCACTATTTTCTACTTAAGAATTCGTATTCAAAATACAAAACACTTGGTAAGTTCAATTTTTTGTTGTCTAAGAAATTCCAAATAAATGACAACGTATGTATTTTTTATATATCGTTAAAATCGTTAAAAACAACAAAAATACTAATATAAAATATATATTTTAATAAAAAATAACCTATAACTATGTTTTGTAAGGATAAAAAAAAAGAGAATTAAAAGGCTAAAAAAATAGAGAAAGAGAGAGGGGCATATGGTGGCTAAAAAGGTACAGAGGGAGCCACCAATGATAGATGAAGTTTTTTCAATTTCTTTTGTCTCATACTTAATTATTTTCTCTCTTCCTTCTTCTCACACTTCTCCTTATAAATTCATCTTCTCCTCCTTCCCAATTTCCTCCTCACACTCTTCTCTCTCTCACTACATCTTTCTATATCTCTGTCTCTCCCCTCCTTCTCAACACTTGTGAGTAATATGACGAACCAGAATGTCATCGTCTCCGACAGAAAACCTATCTTGGGTTCGAAGACAATCACTGTCTCTGTCTCTAACTCTCCCCTGTTCTCTTCACCTCCCACTTACTTTACCTTCCCTCGTCGAAAGTTCTTGGAACTTCTCGAAGCAGCCGACAAAAGCAGCAGCAACAACAACAACAAGAACAATCTTGGTGCTGGTAAGATTGCATCTTGGGTCGACTCCATGCGTGATTCTTCTCCAACACGTCTCAGATCCTCTTCTACTGACTCTGACTCAGAAAACGACGAAAAAACTTCTTGGATCGTACGTTAACTATTTGTACCATTAATCTAAATTACCCATTTCAAGATTTTGGTATCTCAATCTCATCAAGAATTTTTTCTTTTTTTTAAGGTTCGATTTCCATCGGCTTTAAATATGTTCGATGAGATTGTGAATGCTGCAAAAGGGAAACAAATTGTTATGTTTCTTGATTACGATGGGACACTTTCTCCCATAGTTGAAGATCCCGACAAAGCTTACATAACACATGAGGTTTTTATTCAGTTCCATGGTTAAATAGATTTTTTTTTAGGGCTTAATTAATTATTATTTTTTTGGATTTAATAACAAAAATATACTATTTTTTGTATAGATGCGAGAGGTTGTAAAGAATGTGGCTCTAAACTTCCCTACTGCTATAGTTACTGGAAGATCCATTGATAAGGTACATTACATTTTTACCAAATATTTACTATTGATATTTTTTTTAAACCCATACAGTATTCTATATATTAATATAATTTTTTTTCAGGTTCGTGGTTTTGTGAAGCTCAACGAGATTTACTACGCTGGAAGCCATGGCATGGATATAGAAGGTCCGACCAACGAAAATACTTACGGCGAGGTGAGAAAAACAATGCTGAAAGTCGATAGACATTAAATTAAGTATTTGATTTCTAAAATATTTTTCTTTTGGGTGAAATGGTCACAGAGTAGTCAAGGAGTGCTATTTCAACCTGCTCGTGAGTTCGTACCCATGATCGAGAAGGTGCATTTTGAGATTTTTTGTTTCTGCACATAACTAAAGTGAAAACAGTAAATATATTTAACTTTGTCAGATATAATTATAATTTCAGGTGGTTAAGATTTTAGAGGAAAAGACAAAATGGATCCCTGGGGCTATGGTGGAGAACAACAAGTTTTGTCTGTCCGTACATTTTCGACGTGTTGATGAGAAAGTAAGAACAAAAATGATGATGAAAACAAAATAACTTTCTCTTCTTTGATAAAAAAGGTCCAAATTGCTTATTGTTTTTTAACCCAAAGTACTTAAAATTCTTGAAAGGAACCAATTTTTTGGTAATGTAACGTCTAGTTTTCAAATAAAACTATTCTTAAAGATGAATTCGGTATTTTGCTTTGCAGCAATAAACACAAAGCAAACACCAATAATATTCCATATAAATGATAATTATTGTGGGTACCGCCATTAATTACTGATATTAATTTACCAGCAACAATACTTTTTTCATAAAGTGTCTTATAATTATTTGTTTATGTACATTTTTGTTTCTAACAGAGATGGGCTGCATTAGCCGAACAAGTAAAATCAGTTCTAATTGATTTTCCAAAGCTCAAACTAACCCAAGGTAGAAAGGTAATATTAATTTTCCTCTCCCTTTGTTTACTAGTCACTAGAAGGCTAATTAAGTATGTTTATGTAAAATAATAATAATAATACAATAACCATTATCTTTAACAGACTATTTATCTATTTCTTTGTAAAACCAGGTGCTTGAGATCCGCCCCACGATCAAATGGGACAAGGGCCAGGCTCTCAATTTTTTGCTAAAATCATTAGGTGAGAGCCTATAGTATATATATATATTATTTGTTATTCGGGAAAAGACTGCTAGATTTGTTGATTCTTATATCTTTGATCTTATAAAAATAGGATTTGAAAATTCAGAAGATGTTATTCCAGTGTATATTGGAGATGACCGTACTGACGAAGATGCATTTAAGGTATAGTGACAATAAATTATTCTAACTCGTTTACGTACCATCAACATACTATTATCTTTTCTTAGGTTTTAAAAAACTACTTTTATACTACAGTTCCACTGTTATTGACGTAGTAAACTAACCACACGATTCGATAGGTTTTACGTGAAAGGAGACAAGGTTTTGGGATTCTTGTATCGAAAGTTCCAAAGGAAACCAATGCCTCTTATTCTCTTCAAGACCCTTCTCAGGTAAATTATGTCTTACTCTTATTTTTGATTTATTGCAACATTATAACTACATTCATGACTGTTACTTAATTTATTAAATTGGAAACCATATTAATTTACAGGTTAATGAGTTTCTGAAGCGTTTGGTAGAGTGGAGGAGGAAGACAGTGGCGAAAGAGTGAAACACATACTATATTATTAAATAACACCTGAGTTTATTTCTAAATTTTGAGGAGAAAGTTAGTATATGTAGACAACCTTTTAAGAAAACTAGTAGATGCCCAGAGGGTGTTACGGCAGAAGTATCTTTACTTTTCTATATCGATCCTGAAATTGTAAATTTCGTGTAACGATTCAGAAAAGGAGGAAAAATATTAATATATTCTCCGACTCATTTCTTTTTTTTTTCACTTTCTTGTTGTTTTCGATCATTTTTTCAAATAATTAAGTTATATATATTCAATATTTTTTTCTATTCGATTTACATAAAATCATTTTTAAAATGAACAAAATAAAAAAATGAATAGACTTGTATTATAACTACTTTCTTTGTTATATTTTCTAAGATGTTTTAAAAGTTTTTTGTTTTGATTATTTGATTTTTTTCAAGTTTTTCTACAAATTTATACTTATTTAATATGTAGTGAATATTAATATTATGTAATATTTTTATTGGTTAATTTTTAATTAAATGTTAAATAATAATTTTTACGTAAATAATAAAATATTATAATTTTAAAAATCATATACTTTTAGACAGATACATCTTATAAAATGAGTGTTATCTATTGAGTAATACTACTAAATAAATAAACATAATACCTTTAACCAATAAAATTAATGATAAGCACGAGTAAACAACGTTACAGGTGTTTAGACTATAGGCGTACTGCGGCGTACGTGCTTATAATTATTTAATAATTAGACAAATGTCATCGGATTTTTGTTTTCCCAGATTACATTGGATTTTTTGTAGGAATTCGAGAAACTACCTGTAAAAGTAATTAAAAAAAGGAAGAAAAAAGTAATAAAACAAAGTAGGGATCATTTAAAATCATTGAATACATATGCATATAACTAAGCAGTATATAGTAGGATAGAAAAAGTAATATAAGTTATTTATATAGATAAGATTTATATACTTTTTACAAAGAATAGCATTAAATAAGAGTGAGAGTGTGAAAGTACTGTTTTGCAGTGAAAGAAAAGCGCTTCTTGTCTGTTTATTTAAATACTAAAAAGTAGAATGTAAATATAATATGATGTTGGGTAGTCAGAAGAATACACTACCGCAAGGCGCAAACCCAACAAGTTAAAATCCCAAAAATTATATTGGAACTCTGTTTTCTTAATCATATGTGTGGATGTATTTTCAGTTTTCCAGAAAAAATTTAGTGGCTAAAATATATTGGATCCGTGATATATTGATCATAATAAATTTATTGAAATGTGATTTTTAACAGATGTTCAAGTCAAAAATCAGATACGTTTGCATAAACAAAATTTATATCAACTGATATAATTACATTTATATAAAAATTGAACATTAGAGTATGAAAATACCAAAAATAAACATAGTATATTTAATATATAGCATAAGTTATTCTGTAAAAATATAAACTTTTTAAGACCAATGTAAAAATAATTAAACTTATATCACATAAATTTTACAAAAAATATTTGTTATTTTTAGAAGTATAATTTAGGGCAGAACCTAATATATGAATTAATTTAGATGGTCTAAGTCCCTAGAAAATTTTAAATTATTGTAAAAATAGACAAAACCTTAGGGTGACTGTATATCATTCACTACTTTATTCATATATAGTAATTTAAAACTCATTAATTGGTTAAAGATTTTAGACTAATGGGACTAAATTTTCTATAATTGTCAAAATTTAATTAAATTAGTAATAGTAATTAGTTTAGATTCTATTGTTGAAACTTTAGAACTGGGAAGAAAAACAAGTGAAAATTGACGAATCCATGATTTCCCAACAAACTGAATATAGTTTGAACGACTTTGGTTGTATCTAAATTTGTGTGGGGTTTCAATTATTTTTTCTGTTTCTCTTTCCCACAATTTCGTTATTGTATATATATAAATTGAGTACATTTTCCACTACCATCGCTATCAGTAAATATAAGAATGAATAATTTTTGAAATATTTTTTGTTGACAGACGAATATACATTGTCAGACTCATCCGTGGTCTAATTAGTAATTACATACATGTACGCATTCACGCATTCTAAAAAAAGAAAATGTTTGTAGAAAAGAAACGTAGAAACAAAAATTATTTATATCGCGCGTTAGCGATTGGAAATTTAATAGACTAGTTCGAAATTTGACACAAAATCCCTATGAATTAAAAATAAACACATCATTTTAAAGGTTAATGCAACGGAATTCTAGTTAAATTGAAGTCGAGTAGATGTATTGTAAAAAATATCTAAAGGTATATTCATAATAGATTATGAAAGCTAGATGTGTCGGTAGGCTTTATCCATAACTTTTAGATGAAAATTGCATAACATTTACATGTTACTCGCGCGATCTTGACAATGCGATAAGAAATAATATATAAAGATTTCTCTTTACACGACGAATAATTATTATGGCAACCTGCAGGAAGATGAGAACATAGTACAAGTTGCATGCAGATCAAGAACATGCAAATTACTGAGACAAGTTTTGTTTAATTGTAACTTTTGTAATAAACTAATCGTCTCCAAATATCTGAGATAACTGAAGTCTTCAGCTTTTAAGCAACACTAATAAATTTAAATATTGGGCATGTAAAAACCATCATAACTATATCAATTCATTTATAATGTATTAAAAATACACTAAAAATAAAGATAATCAAATAATTGACATAGATGATAGATCTGACCTTAGTGCTTACGGCTAAGCATGGAAGGAAGCTCAACAAGTGGTTAAATAGGATTTAATTGCATGCACTTGTTGAAAATACTTTTGAGTTGGTTTAGGTATCCCTTATTGTTAATAGAATTATTTATTTTTTAAGCGGAAAGCTTTTTTCAATGTGGCCATATGTTTATTATCAAACAAACAACAGAAATATATAAAGATAGCATGCAAATTACATTCTATAAAGTTCTATATATCTTGGACGACAAATTGACATGGTTAGTTGGATAAGCTGGTGTGACAAACTATGAATTTACATGTATATACATATAATGTTTCGATTATTACTACCATTACGTTGTAAGATATATATTTTTAAAGTTGTGTATACATATGTTGAGAAGAAATTAAAAGACAGGAGGAAGAATCTTGTGAAAGCGAGGTGTCTTTTATTTTCTCCTTTGAATGAACTTTTCATTATTTAAACAAAAAAAACAGTAACCATATTATAATGTATTGTGTGTGTATATATGGAATAGTGAGTTATATTTCAAATGGTAGGTGGTGAAAAGGAAAGCCGCTATAAAGTAACGCTACTTAGGTTGAATGAGGAGTTGGAATCCACTTAAAGTGGTTGAATTTATGTAAAATAAACATATAAAAAGGGTTACATATACTATTGTTATTTTACACTAATCCTTACTTTTCTAATATGTTAGATATATTTGGACTTCAAGTGGGACAACCAACATGCTTCCATTCCACGAGAAGACATGACTCGATACGTGTAAAGAAACTAAAGCCGTCAAGTGTGTGTGTATCTTCACTTATATTTACCTTATTAATATTAATTATTGAGATATTATTTAAAGAAGAAACCCCATCATTGGTGATCCGACTTGAAAAGAAAAAACTAAGTACGATTTCCTCCAATTATTGGGATCAACTATATTTGCCAGTTTAATTTTATGGTAGCTTCTGCCTATTCATTTTTAAAAATATGACTGTCAATATATATGTTTATAAGTGACCAGATAAATAGAACCAGAACCAGACCCTGATACATCAAATCTCCCAAAATTTTAAACAATACATTTTGTAAGAATCAAACAGTATATTTTGGATTGATATATACATTACATTTTGTATTGTTAACATATTGGTTTCAGCTCAATAATCATTCGATGACGTGTTTTACGAAACTTTTCGTGAAAGATCTATTCATCTCGATATTGATGGGACGCTGGATATAGCAAGTAAGATACATTGTATTCACAATAAGAATGAGAAATGAGAAAAAAGAAGAAAGTGAAAGACTCAATATTCATAAATAGATGCTTTGGATGGTGACAACAACAAGAACAGCAACAAAAACAAAATAAAATAAGAAATATTTATATGATTTATGGAAATATATACGAAAAGAAAAAAGAGAGCAAACATAGTTTGTTTTTCTGTGACAGCTATCAATGAGTCACTAAACTATGCACATGAACAATGGGGTTCATGTGTTAATCTATGGATCTGTGTCCCAATCTCCCAGATCAACATTTAATATATGATATTTCATTTTGTTGACACCAATTAAAATCTCCTAAACCTAATACATTCCCAGCAATAGTTGAGCCCGATTTAAAACTATATCTTATATTATAATATGGAAAGTATTAACATTTTTGTTTTTGTTTTTTTTTTTTTTGGTGCATGCAAATGTTAATGTCGATGTTATCAGTCTTTTTTGTTGCTTATAGTGATTTTGAAGGATTCCTAAATCCTACTCCTTCGAGCAGTGACAACTAACACGCAGGTTCACTGTCTTCTGTGCTCAGTATTTCTTAACTAATACCAACTATTTCATAATTGTTAATTAAAAACTATATATGTGTATGCTTAATGCGTAAATATTAAATTCGTAATCTATCTATGTTATATATAAAAATATATTCCCTAATTACAGCTTAAACCCCATCATGTGAAAGCTATAAGGGACCAATTAAAGCTAACACGCATCTTAAAAAGGTAAAGGGGACCATTAAACAGATTCTCACTATTAGTAGTTAATTACGTTTAGTTAGGCAATAATTCAGGTTTCTAAGCATAAACGTGTCACCCTAATGGTCCCCTCCTTTCTCTTCTCTGTTTGCTTCTCCCATGTTGTAGGCTTTTAGCTTCGAGAAAATTTGTGTACTATACATTAATTTTTTAAATTGCTAAACACGATAAGTTTAATTTTAATTGGACGATTAAGATTTCAGACCATGTGATTTAGTGATCTTCGACTGGGGAGCAGATTTAGTTTCGTTCCAATTATTATCCGCTGTCAGGTCATAAAACGTAGGGAATAAATTAAACTTTGGGTAGAGGTACTTATGCACTATTTTTATAATCTTATTGCATTATAAGATGTTGGAGAAAGGATAAAAATATAAATATTTACAGAAGCTAAAGCTAGGGTTATAGGGTTAGTTGCTTAGATCTACTGGTTATTGTTATACTAGTACTCAAGATATGTTCTTAGATTCCAACTAACAAAGTTAATTAAAATGCATATATATATATATATAGATATAGTAATAGATAACTGGGTAACGAATATGTAATGTTTCATTTCAATATCACTGGAAGTTGAGTGTAACCACCAAGGAAAAAAAAAAAAAAAAAGAAATCAGCAAGGAAAAACACGTTTTACACAAAATTTATATTATAAACCTAGTATTTCTAATAAGCGAAAATATACGTCTTATAAGATGCCAAAAAAAAAAAAAAAAAAAAAAAAGACGCATCTTCTAAAAAGAATTTAATTACCGGGCCTTGTGTAAAATCCAATGGGCCAGCAGAGTAATCAATATTGGTATACGAATTGGGATATGAAACAGGTTGATCATATTGGAATAATATATATAAACTAATGCGACCGTGTTATTCGATATAATGGGCCTTATAGTCCAAAATGTTTAGAGCCCAAAAGAGAAATCGAAGAAACAGATGGCGCGCGCGACCGCGCGAGAAAAACTAAAAGCTTTATCGGTTGACCAATGGCATTGCAAGCAGCAGAATTTTCTTAACACATCATAGGTTCTATTTTTTTTTTTTTTTAAATTTATTTGATTCTTTGACATTTTAAATGTGCCTCAAACACACTTAAAGAAAATTACTGTCTACACTTTTACGACTTCTTTAGTGATTTTTATTTACAAAATAGAAACAACTTCAACATAATTAGGATCGAAAGAATAAATATTGTTAAACTTGAATTTCTCGTATCGTTAGGATTTAGTTTGGATTTAAGATAATTTCATATGAAATTGAAGTATACCATAATTTAAATCATCAGAAAAATGATTGGAAAATATAATTGGACTTTCATAGATTATAGTCAAACTTTTAAAAAAATCTGTCTGCATATTTTGTTGAAAATGGATTAAATCAATTGCATATATTTCCCTAGCCAATTTTTTTTTGGTATTACGACATAAACGTACAATACTGATGTGGATACCAACAATTCCTAAACTCCCAGCATACATATGCATGTGTTCAACAATGTTCTTACACGTTATAGTAAAGGCCAAACTCTCTTTTATACTCCATCCAACTCCAAAGCCTAACTAGTTTAAATTCCATCTCCGTTTCATTTTCATATTCCTCTTCTAATTAGTATTATTATTTTTTTTTAAAGTCTAACGAGACCATTTATCCAAAAACAGGTCTAACTAAACCACTATTCCAACTGGCGACTTGGCGTTAATATATAAAAATACATTCGCAGATTTTATTAAAAATTGGTAGCTTAGCTGTGCGTTTCTAATAAAAAAACTCTTTTTAATAAAAATAGCAAATAATGATACAAAATAAGCCAATGATTAAGATCTTTTAAATTTATTGTTTAGTCTTTGTCACGGCTGAGTTGTCCACTTGTCCCCCAGATTAAATTAGTATAATCACTATCCACTTTCTATAAATTATTGATATTGTCATATACTAGTAAACTACTAAGATGGGTGGGGAATTGTGTTTATATATATATATATATATATAATTTTTTTAAAAAAAATGAGGGATACTATTCTATCAAGCGTGGGATCCAATAATTTATATTAAAAAAGTTTGTAGCTTTCCTCCTGTTTGAAAACAATTTCGTGATTTTCATAGTACACAGCATATACCAGTGGCTTAGCAAATTAAAAAATTTAGTTTCAACAAACCCTTATGTTTAATATTCGATGGGTTATTCTCTAGTTGGAAGAATCTCTAATTTTAAATTCCCCAGGTTCACTGTCTCATAGCTGTCGTAGTCTCGTAGAGCAAGATAAATGTATAAATATACATATTTAAAGAAACTAAAAAGAGAGATGTACACCTATACAAAAAATAGCTTTTTACACAGCAAAAACAGTTTAGCAAATACTATTTGCACAAAAAAAAAAAAGAAGAAGAAGCAAATATTAAGGCGGAAACTATTAATTGACGTAAATAATTTGGAAGATAGTGTCAAGTTGTTTGTGACAGACAATAAATCGAGAAAGACAAATGAGGAAAAAAGAGACAAAAGATAAATGTTGGAAGTTGAACCGTACCTTTTGGTCTCTTATCCAAGAAAGATGTGTTTTTGGCAATCGCGTAAGTTTTGGAAGGTGACATTTTTTTCCGTGCCATTTGATTCTCATCTTTTTTTTTTTTTTTTTTTAAACACTACGCCATGCTTGAGTGCAATGAGATATTCCAATAAGCCTAGACAAACCCAAAACCTAGCAAAATATTCCCATTATTCTTTATATTTTGATGTTATAAATTTTTATCTTATTTTATAAATATTGATATTTAAAATTTTAATAATACATTTCAGTTTTCTCAAAAATATTAATACAATTTAATCCTATTTGGTCAAAATAGATAAAAAAGGTTAAAGAATACTCTTTGTCTTTGATAGTATTAATATTTTTTAGTTTAGTTAATTTTCACAGATTGTAAAAATATTGAAAATATAGTACCATATGTTATTTGAAGTATTGTCTCCTCAAAATTCAAGATGAACAATAACTTATAAGAAAAAAAACCATTCTAATAATTTATGATGAAATTTTGACGAATTTTCTTAAATAACAATGTATATATATATAGTAATTAAATTCTACGAAAAATCATGTGGAGATCCGTTTTAAAAGTTTAGTTATCGGACTTTTTTTTCTAGCCATCTTAAACTGAATGGCCAAATTTGTTAGTAATGCGTTGGAAAAAATCATTCTCGATCGATATGGGTATCAATTCTACCTTGTTGTATTTATAGTGACTGTTCTAGACCACTGTCATGAGTCATAACTCCTGAGTAAGACATTTCTACACAGCCACTAGATAATGCATGATGTATGGATCTCCATGGAAGAACGTGTGACAAGATCTGCCACAACAACTCTCAAATTCATGCATTAAATCAGAAGACAAAAAGGTTCATTTATACAACCTGTCCCAACTTTATCTCATCCCCCAGTCGAGCTTTTACATATTAAAACAATATAAAAAAAATTATATTGGGAAAAAAAAATTGTATTGGAAAAATTTGCCGCGAGTCGATCAATAATAATAGGCTTATATGGATCATTCAATAAACCTTATATTTCTCTAAGAAAAAGACATCACGAAAAAAATCACTAAAATTGTGTTCAAGCTCCCGCTCGCAAACCCTTCAATAGTACAATTTTTCTTCACTCTTGTTCTCTCTTACTAATATCGTTGTAGCTTTGTTTCTTTAAATAGTCAGAGAGACAAACAAAAAAACAAAAAAATCAACACAAGACCTTCAAATAGTGAGAGACAAAAAATATTCAAGACAGAACACTGTTTTCTTGTGTTCCCTCATCTCGATGATTCATCAATGCTAGAGGAGAAAATGAGAGATATCTTGGTGAACACGGTTGCAGCTGTCCTTCCCGTACTACATATGCAATTCGGGTGTGTGAACGATGGTGATCTTTGTTAGCTGTGAGCATGGATTTTGTAATTATTTAGGTTTCTTTTGTTGTTTGATTAGATTATTCAATGTAATAAAAACATTTTTATATCAATACTAAACATAAATGTTAGACACGTATAGTTTGTAAAAACATATAGAAACATTTTTTTTTAAATATAGTGTTTGTATTTATATTTTGTTAAAATGTTTTCCAAAACATATTTATATTTAGAAAAATGATTTTTTTTTTTTTTTGAATTTGACATGTAAACGCAAATAAACATAAAAATTAGTTTTTGAAATAGTCAAAAGATTTGTGACAACTTCTGTTTTTGGACCGAGTCTTTGGAATCAAAATATGCGATATACTCTCTTAATGATTTGGAATCTCTTGAATGGCAAAGGATGAGGAGCTAAAATTTTACACTCTTCAATCTTCATCATCCAACTAAATATACTCATATAAAAAAACAAAACGTGTTTAAAAGCCAAATAGTTATTCAGTGTTTCAGCAAATACTCATATACTCTTAAGTCTTAATAAGATACTTTTGTTATTTTCTTAAATACGTTAGCGATAATCTAACAGGATACATGCATAAAGTTTTTTTTTTTTTTTTGTCAAAGACAGGATACGTAAAGTAACCTAGTGGTTAATGGTTATACTTTTTGTATAAACGTTGTCAACATTTAGTTTTTTAAATATGAAGACACGATGACAACATTGGAAGTATTTTTAATCATAGTGACACAAAGACAATATCACCATTGATATTGACCCTAGTAAAACGTATAACCTAGTAGTATACATGTTATTTTGATCGAGAACAAAAACTAGAAAAAGAAAATTATGAGACTTTGAAAACGTACAAAGTTAATGTTTTTTGGGAACAATATATCACATATTTGTGCCAAAGTAAGAAAATAAAAGAATATCGGTTGTTAAAACATCAACCGGTCGTAAGATTATATGTTCATGAATTTTTAAAGAAGATTGATTTAAAGCTTTGGATCCATCCAAATACACTTTTTTTTTTATTATCAATATTTTTCCCCCGGTATGGACCGGTTTTAATAAATCTGTTAAAGTAGCTTTGGACCGTCGATCAAGGAGAGATGTCGCCGGATAGAGAGCATCTCAATCGTTGATGTCTCCTAATTAAAAATAAGATCACCCAATCAAAAAATTAGGAAAAACCGTACTTATTGTTCTTTATTGATTAAATATCTTATACAGACGGCAATAATGGTCCCACATGCCGGAAATTAAAATATCATATCGCCTTATGGGCTTTCCCTTATTTAAGTCCAAAATCTCTCAAAACTCAAAACAAAAGAGAGAACACAAAGAAAGCAAGTGAGAGGACTCTCTAACCGATCCCTAAGGTTTCAAAAGGGTATCTTGGTCAAAGCAAAGAAAAAAGAATCATGGACGCTTTTGATGCGATTCCTGATCCTGTGGTCATCGACATTTTGAACAAAGTCGGTGACGTCAAAACGCTTATACGATGCCGTTCCGTCTCCAAGCGATTCAACTCGCTGGCTACTCAGTCTGACTCGCTCCTTCTCCAACTCGATCAGATCCTCGGCACCACCGAATCGGACTCCGAGATCGATTCTCCGATCGCTAGCTTCTTCCGTTCCCTCTTCAAATCCATTCACGGATTCCTCCCGCTCTTCTCCAGACCCGCTAACACGACCGAAGTCCCGAAAACTCCGGCACAGATTCTCGCCGGATTCGACCGGATCCGGAATCTGGACGTGGAGTTATACGGCGGCGATGTCAAGCTCGAGAAAGGCGCCGCCGTTAAGTGGAAGGCGGAGTTCGGGGAGACTCTCAAGAGCTGCGTCATCGTCGCTTTCCGTTCGGCGACGGTCAACACTTCGGCGACGGAATCTCCAATCGACGGCGCCGTGGAGACAGACTCGGAGTTCGTCTGTGGGTTGAAGACGCGCGTGGTGTGGACGATCAGCGCGTTGATGGCGGCCTCCACGCGCCATTACCTGATGAGAGATTTGGTGAAGGAGCACAAGGAGATGGAGAAACTGACCGTGCGTGATAGAGAAGGGGAAGGTACGGTGGTGATGGACGCGGCGGGGATGAAAGAGTACAGAGAGACGGAGGCGCGTGTTGATGAAAAAGGCTTGGAGCGCGTGAGGGAACGCACGGTGGTTCCTAGCGTGAGGATGAGTATGAGACACGCGCCGATGCTGAAGCTGAAGAGCGGGATTTGTCTCGAAGCCGCGACGCTCGTGGTCGTAAGGCCGAGCGGAGTGGCTTCCGATGACGACGACGCTGAGCTGGCGACAGAGGCGTTCGCCGCCGATTGTATGTACGGAGAAGCCGTCACGGCGTTGCTCAAGCGTAGGAGAAATGTGTTAGAGATGAATTCTTTCTAGAATTGATGAAAAAGGCCCAATGGGCTTTTTGGGCTTTCGTTTGTTTGGCCTTTTTATGTATAGTGTATACATACAACCACCGTACAAAGCCATCTGTACTTATTGGCGTACGACTTTAGGTCAAATTCGAATTATTCCACTAATCGAATATGATTGTCACATTAAATGCGTTTCAGTATAGTACAAACAAATAGTTATATTTTATTAGGTAAGATTCCCTTTTATATCTAAAAAATCACGAGATATATGGGGTGAGTATTATATTTAATTAAAAGCAATAATTACGCAAATTGCAATGAGAGTCAAGTCTATTGGATCGGGGTTCAAGCCCATTAAGGCCCATTAAAATCTCTCACTGAGAAAAGTAAGTAAATTAATGATAATCACCTCTCTTTCAAGTTTTAAGTTCATGAGCTGGAGTTCGACTTTTCAATATCCTTATCGAGCTTTCGTGAACAATAAAGTATAAATAAAGAATTGATCAGATATCATAACGAACGCATTGTTTAATATACTAATCTTTTTTTTTTTTGTAGCCATTGGGTGGTATCATCACTATCATGATCAAACGGATTGTTCTTTGATTAGGTCACTCGTTAGACCAAAAATTAAACCCCTATTACAAAACAAAAAAAGGTGGTCCTAGGCTACTAGCTTACATTTAAATGACAGATATTTGTGCTTTAAATTTAACAAAGACTATTAAAACATAAAATATGTCTCACATATAAAATTTTGATTAGAGAGTGAATCAACCATAGACTATAGCTCAGAATGATGCTTCAGTCCAAAACTTTGATTGCAAGTTAAAAGTGTTAAGCGATACAACTTTGATATTTATCAGGCTTCCTTTTGTCGCATTTATCGTGAAGTTTATCCCAATTTAGCTTATGTTTACGACATAGTTAGACAATTTATCTATAATTAAAATATGTTTGATTGTGATTGAGGAAAAAAAAAAAGACGAAGGTTTCTTAAAAAGGAGTAAAATGTGAGCTGCTTAACTTTATCGAATGGGGCTGTTAGTGCCAAAGGCCTACCCACATGATTTCTCAATATTGTCGCTCTCAGGAGTACAACTAAATCAAACTATATCTTTCTCTACAAAAATTTATTCTCTAGAAATTAATATCAAATACAATATGTTTCTTTATACAATTTATTTATAAAGGAATTGCTACTTAACTGTTAAATAAAAGGTTTTTTTTCCTTAGTGCTAAAGGCCTACCTCTATGTTGATGCAACTTATCATGATAACACATACCTAACTTTTCTTTTCGTCCTTCAATTAATTTGATTGTTGGGGCCTCTTAGTTTATAATTATTTGATTTTCCAGCCAAGTGCATATATATCATTCCCGCAAATCTATACTGCACTTACGCAATTAGCGCATCATTGGTAAATTTAAGTGCATTAGAGTGAAAGTGGGAGCATGCCTATTTACCCATTTAATGTGAATGAGAGTGACAACAATCGAGTTTCATAACAGGTACAAACAAAAAAAATGTTGTTTTAGATAACATGTTAGTACGTAAGATAATAGTGTATTGTTTATCTAATACAATCTACAAGAGTTTGCAACGACAGTTGAATTTCATGAAATTTTTTACACAATATTTCTACTAAACCAAGTATCCAAAACATCCATGTAATACATGTTTTCGCTCGGCTACAAAATGACGGTTAAAGCAAGAGTTGCATGAAAAATGCTAAAACTATACTGAAAATAAAGCTGAAGTTACATAAATTTAAAATTAGGAAATCATTTTCTTGCTTCTGAAAAGTAATGAAGAACAAGACCAAAAGAAAACCAAATCTGCGATCCTATTCAAGAATTGGAACATGTCGACCGTAATTGCATGCATTAAGAGAGGCACCTAAACATAGAGAGAAAATAAAGAGAAGATATTGTATGAATGTTGGTGAGATTTCAGATAAAAGGTTAGAGTGATATATATATATTTATTTTTTCTTCAAAATATTGTTTACTTGTGTCGAGTTGAAGTTTAATTTGAAACTTTAAAATGTGATTATTCGAACTGCAAAATTGCAGAATACTAGAAAGAAAAAAACAAAATGTTTGAAGCGGCTAACAAAAACAAAACTGTTTGAAATGGAATCACATACATACTTTTTTTCTTTATCGAACATTTTTCTCTGCAATAATCCTTTCCGGTTTTGAAACGATTATATCAAATAATTGATGTCCCATGTCACGATAACTCTATCATACACTATTTTCAATTCTTCATCACATCACTCTCATATCACATCATTCACATGATCACATCCCCAAAAAGAGTTTGCATTAGCACTCCTGAATCTCACTGTCATTTGGTGTTATAGTTTGGTGATATAGTTAGAAGGTAGTTTTAAACTGTGAGATGACAAATGCAAATTGATATGTTATGGTTTGGTGATATAGTTAGAAGGTAGTTTTAAACTGTGAGATGACAAATGCAAATTGATATGTTATGGTTTGGTGATATAGTTAGAAGGTAGTTTAAACTAGGAGATGGCAAAATGAAAATTGATGAATGTGTGGTTGAAGAAAACAACAACAAAGGGAAATGTAACCACACAGCTTGTGAGTACCTTTGGATTAAGAAACAAGCCTCGTGCCCTTCCAATCTTTTCTCTTTTTTCCTCTTTATACCATTGTCTTTCTTTTTCTTATTCATAAAATAATATTATGATTTTTTTATATTGAATTTGCAAAAGTAAAGCCCACGAAAGCTTTCCAACTTTAATCTATTGGAGCATTCGACTATAACCCATCATCACCCTTGTCACATTCACATGTTATTCTATTTATTTTTCAATAATGTGAATAAACTAATTTCATCTAATGAATGTACTTGTACACACACAAACAAGTTGATATAAAGTCACCAGAAGAAAAAAAAACCTTTGAAATTTGATTGTGGATGGATAAATGTAAGAACTATGACCAATGCTTGTAGATCGTAAAATCTAGGCTGGTATCTATTACATGAGTTTTTTTTTTAGTGAGCAAATATTGATCTCACATTTGGTACACTAAGTTCTTTGAGTTCACTATATAAATACAAACCCATCAATATGATACTGGGACAAATCTCAAAGTGAAATGATTAACAAATATGTATGAAGAAAGAAGTGGTGACGACCACTAAATATTGAAAGTGAATGATTCAGTCAAGAAGCTTCTTGTTTACGATAGAATAAAGTTGTAATGAACCCACTTCACTCCTTTGACCCCATCACTTCTTCTTCTTCATATCTATCCACCAATTTTACAACATTTTACAAAGACAGTTGGTATTGCACCACCGATTTTTATTTTGGTTGAGAAAAGAGTTTCATGAAAAGAAAGTTTTTTCCCCCACAAAAGCAAAAAAGCATTTAAAAGCTGTCAGCACAGGAAATTCAAAGCCTAAAAAGAAAAAAATTTTAAAAGAAGGAAGAATTTTATAAGTCCAGACATAAAAAGCTGAACCCTTCCATTGAGCGATCGATCCAAAAACCAAACCCCAAGAAAACAAAAGCAGAGAATAAACAAAAAAAGGCGATGATCAAAGGACGAGATGGAAACAGAGGATCTTCTTCTTCTGGTTACTCTGCAGATTTGTTGGTTTGTTTCCCTTCTAGAGCCCACTTAGCTCTTACTCCTAAGCCCATTTGTAGCCCCTCTCGTCCCTCCGACTCCACCAACCGTCGTCCCCACCACCGTCGCCAGCTCAGCAAACTCTCCGGCGGCGGCGGCGGAGGAGGAGGACATGGGAGTAGTCCTGTTTTGTGGGCTAAACAAGCAAGCAGTAAGAACATGGGCGGTGACGAGATAGCTGAACCCACTTCGCCTAAAGTCACTTGCGCCGGTCAGATCAAAGTCCGGCCGAGCAAATGCGGCGGGAAAGGAAAGAACTGGCAATCGGTGATGGAGGAGATCGAGAGGATACATAGCAACAAGTCACAGAGCAAGTTTTTTGGGTTGAAGAAAGATGTGATGGGTTTCTTGACTTGTCTAAGGAATATCAAATTCGATTTCAGGTGTTTTGGTGATTTCAGACATGCTGATGTCACCAGCGACGACGACGACGACGAAGAAGACGAAGATGATGATGTGGATGGAGAAGAGGAAGTAGAAGAGAACTCGAAGACTGTGTTCTCCAAATGGTTTATGGTTTTACAAGAGGAACATAGCACCAACGACGACGACAAGAACAACAACAAGTCCGTCGTTGATGAAAAACACGATCTTGAAAACTCAGACGCAGAACCGGCGGTTCCGCCGCCAAACGCGCTTTTGTTGATGAGGTGTAGATCGGCTCCAGCGAAGAGTTGGTTAGAAGAGAGAATGCAAGCGAAAACAGAGCAAGACAACAGAGAAAAACAACAAGAAGAGGAAAAAGAAGAAGCAGAGGAAACAGAGGATCAAGAGATGAGTGTGAAGAAGGATAAGAAGGATTTGAGATCACTAATGGAGGAAGAGAAGATGGAACTTGTGTTGATGAGATACGACACTGATTATTACAGACTCTCTTCAGACATAGCTAAGGAAACTTGGGTTGTCGGCAGAACTCAAGATCCTTTGTCTCGGAGTCGAAGCTGGAAAAGCTAACTTTTTTACCAGATCTACCGTTACTCACCATTAATCATCGTATTTTAAACATATGATTAAGTTTTTTTTACTTTGTTAATTAATTTTGATACTGCCTTTTTTTCTTTTTTTTTGGTTTCTTGAGTTTCCAGGGTATCGCCTGTTTCGTATCTCGAAAGGTTTGTTTGTTTTCTTTCTTTGTTTCGCGTGTTTCATCACGAGTATTGTTATGTAATGCAAATATGTACAGGGCTTTTTTACTTCCACACAAATATGCTTAATAGATTCATTTTTTGTGTATTTTGTGTTTGATCATATGTTACGTTTATATTTGTAAACCAATGAAGAGTTCAATAAATGGACCATAGTATCATATGATAAAATTCGAATGCAAACGGACATCTCAATTTGCGTCATCCATTTATAATGGACAATATATCTCCATTTTCACGCTTGCAGAAGAGGAATGATCGCAAGAAACAAACCTATATATGATTTAATGATCATTGTCAGAGCATCTCCAACTTTAGAATATTGAGAATCATTGTGATATACATACCTCTATTTAGGATGCTCTTAAATGTCTATAAATTTCTTTATCTTCTTCTTCGATTTCTTTGTTCATCTTGTGATAAAGTAGGATTCATTTTCAACCCTAGATATATTGGAAAATTAGAAGAGCATTTTTATAAAAAGTTACTGGATAATAATCTATACAACATGTTTATAATAAATTTAAGTAGTATTGAAAATAACTCTCATCATCATAATAATAATAATAATAATAATTCATACGGTACCCTAGTGAATTTATTTTGATTAAATGGCTTGTCGAAGTTCCGATCACTTTATTACACATGGTTGGTTTTAACTTTTAACACGTCTAGCTAGATCACACATAGGTTATCGAGTAAACGCCTTGTTCAGCTTGCCCACGAACCCGTAAGCCCTCGAGGCAAGGCCATTGACATGAGATACTGAGTTTGTGAAAAAGAGAAGTTATAAGAACTTTTCCCTTATGTGATGAGGTTTTAGTATATTTGTTTGATACAAAATTTTGATAGTAAACACACACAAAAAGCCCCTAAAATAAGAAAATGATCAAATAAAATGAAGCCTAACTTAGCAAGACAAAGCAAACAAACAAGCAGACAATCGAATCATTATAAAAAAAAAAAGCTCTTAAAACTATACAATTAGGCTTACTCTAACCCAAATCTCGCATCTCAATTCACAACAACTAAATCCGAGCCGATTCCTTTAAACCGGACATCACCACCAATCTGTTTCCTAAACCGGACATTTGCCTCAGCCAATGCTCTTTTAGTCTCCTCATCTCCAGGTGTCTCCATCATCAACAGATCATAATCTTGAATCGCGTGTTGCCATTTCTCCAACTAGGAGTAACACAAATACACATATATTATAATCACACCACTTTTAGAACTCAGCACTAGGCCGGCCGGTCTATACCGGTTCTGAACTTGAGCTTTAAAATAATACCTTCGCATAAGAATCCGCCCTGCGCCGCCTCGCCTTCCGGTACGATGGCTGAAGATTGAGAGCCACTGTGCTATCTTCGATGGCTTTCTCGAACAGACCAAGCTTGAATCTTGAGGCGGCTCTGTTACAGAGCAAGAGTGCATTGTAGGGGTCTTGCTCGAGTCCTTCCGTGTAAACCACGCAAGCCGCTTCGAATTTGGACGCGTTGAATAGTAAATTTCCACTAAGTCTCGCCGCAGCAACCGCTCTCGCTTTTCTAGCTACTGCGTTTACTTCTTCGTTGCTCGGGTCCAGTCGAGCCGCTTGCCTTGAGGCCGTTACTGCATCTTCAAATCTGTCCATAAAAGAAAACAACACAAGAGTCTCCTCACGTTTTAGAAGTAAAGAAACGTCGGCAAGCGTTTTGCAAGTGTATATATGAAGTGGAAGGGCACGTTGTTCTCTTTGTGAAAGAAATGAAAAAACCCGGCAAGGCCTCTGGTGTGTGTTAGTACTACTGACCTTCCTGCTGCAATGTAGACCTGAGCTCCGACCATTAAGAGGTAAGAAGTAATGGAAAGACCAAAGGTCTTAATGAAACAATCAATATCGAAGCGTTTTGTTCCTTTCTGGTACACGTCATACGCTTCTTTTTGTCGCCGAAGATGCAATAGTGCCTCGGTTTGGAGCGCATAGACCTTGAGGTTGAGAATTATGGGTTTAATTAATATACACTAAATGCCACGATAATGCGAATGAAAGGGATGATACAGTTTTCATTTGACTCCTGATGAGTACATAAAAACATTAGATATGATATAAAACAAGAAAGAAAGCTAACCCGAGGGGAAGAATCGGCTCCATATGATATCACAAAACATGTCTCTTTCAACACAACATTCCATTCCTTTGATCTCCGAGCTTCGTCGCACCTCCTTAAGCATTTTATTACATCTTCAACTTGTTCTATGTGTTTTGTCTCCGTGTATTTTCCAGCTTGGTTATAATGACACAAAGCGTTTTCAACCTCACCCAATCTGGTTAAAGACAAACATATATTATGTTTTCTAATCGTATAAAACTTACAGGGACCAAAGTAAGGAACAAAGAATTGAGAACAGAGCGAGCAAAGACTCTACCTGAGTTGGAGGGAAGCGAGTCTCTGATGAGCTCTCTCGTAATTTGGGTTTAGCCTTAAAGCTTCTTCGCAAGCGTCGGAAGCTTCTAAAAGACGACCAAGACTGATCAAAGCGGCAGATTTGTTAGACCAATACGTCGGCGTTTTGGGGTCAGCTAAAATAGCTCTCTCGTAAAACACAAGAGCTTCTCCAAACCTTCCACGACAATACTCTTCGTTTCCCATTCTCTTCAGAGCCTCCGGGGCAAGTCTGTAGTTTACTGTTTTACCCTCCCACCGACTTCTTGTCTGTTCAGCAGCTTTAACGGCGGGCTGTGGTTTCACGATGATGTTTCCCATCACGCCGTTTGGTGAAAACCTCTTGCTCTCTGTTCTTGATGAAGCCGACGAAACCGATTTTCTGGCGGAATCTGATGACTTTCTTGGGTTACTTTCGTCGGATTTCGACTTTTGTTGGGGTTTTTGTGGATCTGGTTTCTTTGGCTGAGATGAAGAATCGGTTGATTTTCTCGGAAGGGTTTTAGGGTTTGTAACGGTGGTTGACTTGGGAGGCAAGTAATCTTTTGCCTTGTGATCTTTCTCCGGTAAAGCCGGTTTACGTCGGCGAGGGCTCCAACTCTGGAAAATACAGCCAAGGAGACTCTCACAACCCAATCTTTGACCCGTTGAGATTTTCTTAGCTTTCGCCATTTTGAAGAAGATAAAGCACTGTGAAGAGAGTTTGATGAAACAGAGGAGTAAGAAGTTTTCTGAGTTGAAGATGAAAGCTGTTTAATGTATTTATATAAGTCTAACAAGTGAGTTACTGTTGAGTTCTTTACAAGAAACCAACTTTTTCTTCTGTTTGTCTGCCTTTTGCTCTAACACAAAAAATCTTGCTTTTGTTTTCTAAAATCCGAAGATTAGATTTTAATTTGATTGTATGGGGTCGATTCTTTAGGACATTCGTTATTGAAATAATGATAGGATACTATCTTGGACTGCCCCATCTTTAATTGTTTATTGTCTTAATGGATGAAGACGAAAAATGCAATAGTTAGTTTTCAAATACATTTGGAGCCTAGTGAAAGTTAAATATAGCTTTTGTTATCATTATTTCTCGTCATTTACGCTAATGATTAATATTAAACTTTTCAATATAGACGATTACCATAGAGGCATAGAGCATAAGACTCAAAACCTTTCTTTAATTGGACAAATGGGTAAGTGCAATAACAAGTGATTTATACTAAAGTCGACAATTCTGTTAGACTGTCGTAATTTTTGGTGATACAAAATGTAATTTGACTAGAAAAAACGTAATAATTATGAATTTGTGAAGTGGTATGAAGTAAGATTTTTTTCTTTCTACCAACTCATGGTAATGGCATTAGTCTGTATTACACTAACAAAAAAATGAAAAAGTTAAGAACCAAAGGGTCAATGTATAATAGTGCTTTATAAAAGTAATTAACGGAATAATTAAGTTTATCCTCTTAAACGCCAAAGCTTTCGCAATAATATAGTGGGTGACTGATCGATATCCATATTAATAATCACTAACAACCAACAAACTGTTTGCTTTTTTATTATTTTTAACTTCAATGTTTTGTTTGTTTAAATAATTAACAACCACATCCACTAAAGGTGATTGATGAACAAATTCTGCTGAAATTCCGCTTAAACCGTTAAATATTATAAATAGAAACTTCTTTTTCTTAAATGAGACTTGTACGTGCATGAGTTAGCACTGCTAATTCGTTTTGATTAATATACATATATACAGTTTTTAGCTGATATAAAAATAAGAAAGTAATAGTTTTAACACAATTTATTGTCTGGAAGAAGAGAGTGATACGGTGCCGTTGTGTACGTTCGTGCGAGTCGGTGCCGGCTTTGTCGGGGACCTTCTGTCTCATAAGGCAGCTTTCTTTGTTCTTCTGTGAGTTTAATTTGGCTTTGACCGCTCTTTCTTCATTTGTGTTCTCCCACCAACACGTGTACCTTCACGTTTTTTAATAGATTTGACTAGCATTTCATAACTCTCTAAGAGAAGCTAGAGCAGAACTTGAGGCTTCGCTATGTACTTGTTATGAATTACAAACTGGATCAGATTTGAATATCAGTGATAGATTTCAGATAAGATTATTTGTCAGCAAATTAGTATATATGTTAAGCGTAATTTTGTTTGTTTGTTCTTTTAGTAAATGATCCATATATGTAATTTCGTATTCTTGCTTCTAAGAAAAAATGCATGGAATGAATGTGCTTTTGCCTGCCGACAACTTAGAAAACTCGTGCTACATAAGCAGAAAGCTACTTCGAACAAAAAAGAAAAAAACAAGAAGGACATAAAGCTATGGACAAAGTTATAATAAACCCAAAACAAGCCACGTAAATAGATTCTCTTTTCAAACATTTCAACATAAATACCAAAAAAGTAGTCAAAAACTGACGATTTATAACTTATAAAATTGAAATAATCATTCTTTTTTTTCAGGATATCTTTCCATTAAGAACAAGCATACTATTCATCACTATGTGGCGGTATATGGACCTTACGACTAGTCAAAATTTTAATTTAAAAATTCGTTTACAAAAAAAAAAAACTAATTCGTATAATAAATGATTACTAGTTTCACAAATGACTAAAAGGTGGTCAAGTTTTATAAACTGCATGACTAATAGTTTCTCTTTTTTTTTTTCTTTTTCTTACGGCAGTTCTGCTATTGTTTCAGTGACAATGTTAAGATAGGATATATGCGTACAATCATATTTGTGACATTTATTTGTACTCAACAACCATGTCATACCTTTTTTTCCCCCCCCTCAATCAAGTATATTGTAGTCTGAGTCATATTTTGTGGTATGTACTAAACCCAAAGGAAAACATATAATAAAGTGCTTAAACCAAAAAAAAAAGTAATAATAAAAAATATATATAGCAAGGAAGATCTTTTGATAAACCTCTACTGTACTCAAAGTGCATAAATTCTTTTTTATGCAACCCCATGATCATTACAAATTTGATAAGGAATACGTCTCTCTGATTTCTTATTCCGATTATAATTATCATAGTCTCTAAGAAAGGCATGATGAAACAAAAGAAAATAGGTTATATATATGATGATTGCGGTGATATATAACGTATATATATATTTAATACAATTACATACTTGAAGGCATCATGCTTGTATGATAATGTTCCTTGTATGGCTCATATGTGCATGCAAACATGTAGATGACGGATGACAAAAAGTAACGGATAAGTAAGTTATTTGACTTATAAGTATATAAGCGTGGCAAGTAATTTAATTTCACTTAGTTTTACACATGCAAAAAAAAAAAACTGCCAGCGAAAAACTAGTTGGCAACAAAATTGCCTGTAGTTGTTCTAGTAGTTTTATTTTACCAATTAGAACAATGGTTTTTCTTCGTGTCATGGAACTGCACCGTAAATACCAAATCATAGTCAAATAATGTTAAAGATGGCAAACAATATGATTGAATCTATGGCGTGTGGACCTTGCGAACGGAATATATGGAGAAAAGGAATAAAATAACGACGTTGCCTTTGGGTTAAAGATTAAAAATGCGAAAAGGCGATCATTTCTTATAAATATGCAAAATATTTGAATTGGATATTAGTTTGTACTCATGCATGCATTGCAGAAGCAAATTTAAAAGGGCGTGAATATATGTATGTATAATTCATTTTAAAAATGGTATATTGTATCGTGATATAATGAGGGTTTTAAAAAGGCTGAAAAAGGTTTTATTGCGAGTAACAAAAAACTAAAATATCGAGTACAAAAATATTCATAATTTAGAAGCGGTCGTCATGTTGATCAATTGTTTTTTTATATTTGACATAATATTTTGTAATACTTCGAATACATATGATGGTGGAAGGCGTTGAGAATTTATTTGCTATTTGGTCTGGAATTTGCAAAATATAAACAATAAAATAAAGTTATAGTAGTATTGATTAGTGTGGAAAATGTATGAGAAAGATAAAGGCACATGATCCAAAGGCACATTGGGACTGCAATATATGCTTGGCTTAGAAGGGAAAAAGAACAAAAGAAGAAGACTTACTCTTTTTAGATATTTCTTAACTTAGGGTTTTAGCTCCAATCCTAAGTCTTTGCTAAACACGGGCCGTTGCTTATTCATGAAATTTCTTTCAATCGTTGGAACTTGGAATATAAGACTTGTTCACACACAAGCTAGTGGTAGATTAGGCCCATGTTCGGACCTTGAGATAAAAAAATCAATTATGCGATTTAGGGTCCACATAAGCCCAAAATTAATCCGCAAGCCAAGTATGAAACGATTGATTTATAGACTTGTAGTTTGGTAGTTTGGTGGCAAAAGTTGTCTTTTTTTTTTTTTTTTTAAATAATACCTTTCTTTTTTTTCTTTTCTTTATACAACACTCAAAAATAGATTTATCTCTTATAAATGAATTAAAGATCTGACTAAGAGGAGCTGTCATTTAAGTTTTTTCAAGGTAAAATTAAGGTTGTAGATTCTCTTTGAGGTTGTAAATTTCAATGATATAAAATTTTGATTGTAAGTTTAAATAAACTTAATATTTTATTCATAAATATTTAGAAAATCTATGTAAAACATCGTTACAAAAAAATTTGATGTTGTAGAAAAGATTATGGATGTAGAAAAAACTCTACAATACTTCAATCAAACCATAACAATTTCGAATTATAAGAGCCCTTAGGGAAGTCCGTAAGCGAGGCTAGGGAGCTAGTGGTATTTGTAAGTCGATAAGATATAAAATTATGGGCCAAAGCCCATAGCTTCTTGAAAAAATGGCACAAATCCAACGGTGTAGAATAGTCTGCTTTTGATGTTTCAACGCAAGAGACAAAAAAAAATTAATATAAAATTAGAGTCTCGTGCACACGTCAGCAGTGGGACCGGTTTTAAGATCACCGAGAATTTTCATTACATTCTTTGACCATTCTTCCCACGCGCCACCGTCAACGACCACGTAGCGACGTCATTTGGCCGATACTTGTCATCGTCAACATTGAATGATTCTCATCCCAAATTTCGTTTTCGGTTACGAGTAAAGACCTGAAAAAGGAAAAAGAATCCGATGGAAACCCTCTCATAAACCCCAAAATCAGATTGAAGAAAACCGAGAAAGAGAGAAGATGAAGGCAGAGACGGTGACGCTGATTCTGGTGAACCTAGCGGGAATCATGGAGAGAGCCGACGAGTCTCTGCTTCCAGGCGTGTACAAAGAGGTTGGTGCGGCTCTTCATACGGATCCAACAGGGCTCGGGTCGTTGACACTGTTGCGATCCATGGTTCAAGCCGTTTGCTATCCCTTGGCTGCTTACATGGCAATTAGACACAACCGAGCCCATGTCATCGCTCTCGGTGCATTCCTCTGGTCCGCTGCTACTTTCCTTGTCGCTTTCTCTTCCACTTTCTTCCAGGTTTTGTCTTTTTTTTCCCCACTTAAAGCTTTATGAGTTTAGTGAGATGCATTATGTTTTTGATTGTTGCGGCGCTTCTGATCGAGTAGGTTGCAGTCTCCAGAGCTCTGAATGGGATTGGTCTTGCCTTAGTGGCTCCTGCGATTCAATCTCTTGTTGCTGACTCAACGGACGACGCTAACCGCGGCAGTGCTTTTGGATGGCTGCAACTAACAGCAAACATCGGTTCCATCTTTGGCGGGCTTTGCTCTGTTTTGATAGCTCCATTAACCTTCATGGGCGTACCTGGCTGGAGAGTTGCTTTCCATATCGTAGGTGTGCTCAGTGTTATTGTTGGTGTGTTAGTCAGAGTTTTCGCCAATGACCCACACTTTGTGAAAGATGGTGTCAATGTTCCCAATAAACGAGTTTCGAGGAAGCCTTTTTGCTCGGAGGTGAAGGGTTTGGTCCGGGAAGCTAAAGCTGTCGTGAAGGTTCGGTCTTTTCAGATCATTGTGGCTCAGGGAGTGACTGGGTCGTTTCCTTGGTCTGCTCTTTCTTTTGCACCCATGTGGTTGGAGCTCATCGGGTTCTCACATGGGGAAACAGCATTCTTGATGGGTCTTTTCGTGACTGCATCTTCTCTTGGTGGCTTGTTTGGAGGCAAAATGGGAGATTTTCTGTCTACTCGTCTTCCTAATTCCGGGAGAATCATTCTCGCACAGATCAGCTCAGCTTCAGCGATCCCGCTCGCTGCAATACTCTTGTTGGTGTTACCAGATGATCCCTCTACAGTAGCAATCCATGCTCTCATCTTAGTCCTGTTAGGCCTGTTTGTTTCTTGGAATGCTCCTGCTACTAACAAGTAAAGTCTCTCTTTTTCACTACGCTTATTACTTGAACTTCTCTATTGTTATCTGTTTTTGCTGACCCTTGGTGAAACAAATGCAGCCCGATCTTTGCAGAGATTGTTCCAGAGAAGTCAAGAACAAGCGTATACGCATTGGACAAATCGTTTGAGTCGATCTTGTCATCGTTTGCTCCTCCTGTAGTTGGAATCCTGGCGCAGCATGTCTATGGATATAAGCCAATCCCTGAAGGGTCATCAAGGTTAACAGAGATAGCCACAGATAGAGAAAATGCATCGTCGTTGGCGAAAGCTCTTTATACATCTATAGGAATCCCAATGGCGGCTTGCTGCTTCATCTACTCCTTTCTCTACCGTACCTATCCTCTAGACAGAGACCGTGCTCGGATGGAAGCTTTTATAGATTCCGAGATGCGTGAACTGCTTCCGGAAAATTCCAGTAAAGACATCGAGTTTTCACAAGAAGAACCTTTTGTTCACCAGGGTAAACCCAATTTACAAGCTAGTATATAAGGAAATTTGCAAAAAGCTTTATAAGATAGGTTACAATATTAATGCTCTTTCTTCCGAGTTGTCACAGTGTTAATAACTTTATACTAAGTTTTCAACAACAGAAAGATTTTGTATATTTTCAAGGATTAAAGCTACTCATAAGAGGGTGGCGGATTCTCTGCTGGGTTTTGTGGCGGAGAGCATTATAAATAGTCCGTTTCTAACAAAAGTGAAGCCAACGAGTCCACAGGCTTTGCAGATATCTTCGAGCTCACGCTCACTCAGAAAGATGTGCGAACCTGAGTATCTCATCACTTCCTATCATTTGCATCACCGGAATGCATAATCAGCCATAAGACCACACCAACGATGAAGACAGCAATTGAATGTTTAATAACATATATAAAAACCTGGCGAATATTCTTCAAGAACGGGATGAAACTGAAAGGGCCATCATAGATGAACGTGGTGGCAACAAATACTCCTCCAGGTCTAAGAACACGGCTTATCTCAGCAACCTAGAAGATTCAAAGGGAACATAAACATTGTATGTGGGTGTTTTTGCTAAGTGTAAAATTAAGAAAAAGGCCTTACGGCTGAAGATGGTGAAGGCCAGCAATGCAGAGCAGCACCAGCATGGACAGCGTCAACTGAACCCGAAAGAAAAGGAAGTCTAGCTATGTCTGCTCGGACGAGAACAACTTTCCTGGAAAAAGCGACAGCAGAATCAGAAAAAGATCACATCTGGTTACTCAGTATCATAGAACATAATGGAGGGAAAAGGTGAAAGTAACAAACTCTTTGTTAGTAAGGTTTGTTTCTTGGTTTAAGAATTCGTAGCACTGTCGCAGCATATTCTCCGAGTAATCAAGGGCGATTACTTGAGAAAACAGCTCGCTTTTAGCGAATAATCTCGAGAACATCCCACTTCCACAACTGGCGTCAATGATATTGCCTCCCAAAACAGGCTTCAGGTAATCTTTGGCCATTTCAAACTGTGGAACACAATGTTAACAGTGTTACAGCTCGCTCTGGCCTAGACGAAGAAAGGAGAGAGTTTTTACGTCTTACCTCTTTCTCTGGTCCTGGAAAGCCACCCCATATGAAATTCTGACGCCAACCCCTCTCGTAAAGGAAGGAGACTAATGGAGTCCTGTAAATCAACAACGCCAAAGAATCTCGGTTAGAAGATAGAAACGATAGTGCTTAACATCAAAGCATATGATCCACCTGAATAACTCGGTTGAAAGAGGCATTGGTTCACTGTATTGCTTGGTTCCACTAGCCACAGCCAAATCAAGATGCGTCTCATTACCCGAGTAACTCTTTTTACAGGTATTGCATTGTAACTGAGTACCAGAGGCAGCAGATTCTCTGTAGCCCCCAAAAAAAAAAATACTTTAACTTCCCAATCATAATTTCTGGATTAAAAGATGATATTAGTGAACAGTGAGGGACTCACACTAATCCATTGGGTTGACTAATAAATGCTAAGGAGTTATAACAGATGGGACAAGCGAGAATGTTCTTCTCTTTCTCGACAACAGAATCCACCTGCACCAGCTGAAATTTCAGATCATCAAACAAAAACTTCACTTACGCTCGAACATAAATTTCAGCTGGAATGTTTTTACTAATATTTTTATAACTTTATTATTCTTTTTAATAAAAATAAAAAAAAAAAAATTTCGGAAATAAAATCACAGCAAAATACCCCAAAAAAACATTTAAGACCAAACAGAACTCAGTTTTTGATTCTGTCGGAAAGTAGAATCTGTTCCTACAAACGCGAATACAGAGTTGGAGAAGAACGAAAGCGTACACTCGACTTCGTCTCGACTGAGTCGGAGGCGGAAGACGCGCGAGCTGATCTGGAGACGAAGACGGCGAGTCTCTTAGCGGCGTACTTGACGGAAAGCAACCGCGAGATTGATAAACCAGCCGGGAAAATCGCCGGTGAAAAAAGACCGGAGACAATCGTCATCGGCATTTTTCGGACCTCCGTGGCTGCCTCCCGAGCACGAAGCTTAGATAAAAATAAAAGAAATCACAACAAAGTCGTGAATGAAGATTTGAAACATATTACGCTAAAAAAACAGACAGCACATCAATGTCGTGAACTCGAAACAAGTTTCAAATTGTCGGAATTTGTAACACAGAAAAGCCTTTTGTTTTGTCTTTGGGGTATGGATCCTAAAGTAAAGCCCAATAGTCTATCAATATAACTTAGTTTTGGGCCTTTTCTCATATAAAGTTTTGGGCTTAGTATTTTATTAATTACTCCGTAAAAGAGTTGTTTTGTTTTTCCCTTTTAGCTCTATCTATCAGAATAGTACATTTTAAGAATCCGTAATCAAAAGGATATCTGGCGATTTAAATATCGGTTACGAATAATCAGGATCACAGATTGCGGATAAATAATTCAGTTTAATGCCTAATTGAGAGGAGGATAAAATTTCGGCTTTTGAATAACCCATTTTTTAATCTTAATATAAAAATTGTATTATGTGTGCTAATAAAAAAGTGACAGCACGTGATCACTGCTTAAGAAAACGTTGGTAAAAAGTCTTTATTAGTTTTGATGGCTTCACATGGTGTTGTGTCAGAGAAAAGAATATAATTGACCACATTATTCTACTGTTCTTTTTTATTATTATCCTTCCCTTCCTTTTACCTCCTGCAATACTAATCCCAAATCGAATTTGAATAATTTTCTGTTAAACCCGAACGGTACATTTTAATCAGAATTCGGATAAAATTAACTTTATTACCTATCACTTGTTTAGTTTGTCCTAAGCGTTACACGTGGCAGCATTTGAGAGTCGCGACTCCTATAGAGGAAGAAGCTTCCAGATCAAGTGAGACCGTGTGAAGAGCAAATGAAAAGGGTACAAGCGTCAATTGATAGATTCGGTTAATAATCACTGTGGAGAGTTAAAAAAAAAGAGAGAAGAAGAAGCTCAAAGGTGTTGAAGAGTAAAGAGTAATCTTCTTCTTCTTCCCCAGTCTTCTTCTTTTCTCTGTATTCTTCGATTTGTTGCTGGAAGAGAAAAAGCATCAGCTTTTAGATTCTGCTAAAGAGAGAGAGATTATGGAGAGAAGCACTCCAGTGAGAAAGCCACACACATCCACCGCAGATCTACTTACTTGGTCGGAGGTTCCACCGCCGGATTCTCCTTCATCCGCTTCTCGCTCCGCCGTCCGTTCTCACCAGGTACGCCGTCTCGCTTCTAAAAGTTCCTTTTTTTCTTCTTGAGTAATTTAGTAAATTCCTTAAACACTCTTGTTTGTTCTTTTGGGTTTATGTGTGTGTGTTGTAGCCATCGGATGGGATTAGCAAAGTGGTCTTTGGTGGCCAAGTGACGGATGAAGAAGTTGAGAGCTTGAACAGAAGGTGAAAAGTTGCTTTCTTTTTCATTTTTTTCATGATTTCTATTTTGATTTCTTTGAATTTTAGTTTCCAATTTTGTGTGTATGACCTCGTGATTATAAATACGGCTACTGACACAATCATTTCAAGCTGTACTGTTACTTCAAAATCTATGTAGTACGCAGAATCTGACATGTTTGGTTTATGGTACTCTGAACTGAATCCAATCTCTGACATTTCGGCTGTGGATAATGGATAATACTCTGTTTCTGCAATTCATGGAGTGTGCATACATATACAGAATAAATGTTGATGTCAAACTTGTGAAACCGCTTATGTTGCATCAGGAAACCTTGCTCAGAACATAAAATGAAGGAGATAACTGGGAGTGGGATCTTTGCTCGTAGCGAAGAAGATGATGCATCAGAGCTCTCTAGTGCACCAAGTGGCAGGATATATCAGGTATCTTCTTCTTTTTTTGATTTCATATGTTTGGAGAGTTGAGATTCTTTTGTAATGTATTTAGTCATGATTCTAAAACACTTTGATTTAACTTCAGCAAGCACTTAGTGGTATAAGCCATATATCGTTTGGCGAAGAGGAGGACTTGTCTCCTAAAAAGCCCATTACTTTACCTGAGGTTGCTAAACAGCGAGAGCTCAGTGGAACTATGGAAAGCGAATCAGCTTCAAAGCTGAAGAAGCAGCTCTCTGATGCCAAGTACAAAGAGATCAGTGGACAGAACATCTTTGCACCACCACCTGAGATTAAACCTCGATCTGGAACAACTCGAGCATTAGCTCTTAAGGACAATTTCAACCTCGGAGCTGAATCTCAAGTCGTAAGACCATTCCATGAGTTTTCTTGACTTCTCGTATTGCTATATATATAGTCTAATCCGAGAAACTGTATGCTCACTACTTTGCAGTCTGCTGAAGAAGACTCATCTGTGAAGACAGCAAAGAAGATTTATGACAAGAAGTTCGCAGAACTTTCAGGGAACGACATATTCAAGGGAGATGCGACGTCATCTTCTGGTGAAAAGCAGCTGAGTCAAGCGAAGCTAAAGGAGATAGGAGGAAACAACATATTCGCAGATGGGAAGGTAGAGTCCAGAGACTATCTAGGCGGTGTTCGTAAACCGCCAGGTGGCGAGACAAGCATCGCCCTCGTTTAGAACTCTCTTTTCCGATAACATTTTAACTTCTTTAAAACAGCGATTGATCGGTGTGTCCCCTTGTGGTATCTCGTACACTTCAGCTCAAAGTGTGATTTGTATTATGCAGTTTCGTTGGTTACTTTGGTTATGGTGATAATGTTCATGATTCAGTTGTGTTTTATAGCCGTTTAGGGCTTTCTGATGCATCTCCTTTAATGGTTAACAAGTTCGAGCTTAAAACTGTTCGGAGATTATTAGTACTGCCTTCGGGACAGAGGACGTTGCTTGGGTCAAAAGCTATTGATACTCGCTGATGGAATAGTTTCTAGCAAGGAGTTTATTTTAATAAAAAATCATAACATGACGACGTAGTTTATGTATATAGAAAACTTATGTCGTAGCAATACGCACGCTCGCATGAAATGGTATATAAATTTCTTTATTACGGCTAATAAAATGCGAGGAGATTAACAAAATTTTTACCAATTCAAAACTTAACGAAAAATTAGAAAGATTTAGTTTGAATCTGCAATTGTTGATTTAGTCTTAGATATACAAAATAGAAAAATCATAACAACCATAAAATAGTAAATCAAGGCGATATCTACGTTGTATTATTTATTGCAAAACTGTTAGAAAATTCACACTCAATATACTCTACCTCTCTCTCTATATTCTCCATCTTTAACCATTTTGTGATTCTGAGCCATTCACTTTCATACAAATGGCGTAAACGACAGACTTTACAGCAAAGAAACCAAACTATAACTTACGTTATCATCATCTTTCTTCTTCTGTAAGTCCTTTGTTTTATAAATGAAGATGGGTGAGTTTCGAGAAGCTTCAGTTTCTTTGTCTCCTTCGTCTCCTCTACGAACACCGTCTCATTCTCCTAACCTCAGTCTTCTCCGTCAAAACTACTTTCATGGAGATTTCTCTCCCAGCAACAACAGATTCTCCTTCAACTCGCCGTCGGATTATTCTCTGTCGAGCTCCTTCTCTAACGGATTCTATTCTTCCGATGACAGTTCTTCATCTCCGTTTGCTTCTCCTCCCTTTAACGGGCTTATCTCTAAGCATAATCACGGTTCTTCGCCGGTCACTTATCATCATCATGACAAGAGTGTCAATGGTGATGAGTTTGGTCTGTGCGAAGATCTCTACCGTATGAAAATAAGAGAAGATGTCGAAGAAGATAAGCTCCGTTACGGAAGAACAACAGAGACTCACGGAGATCCTCTCCGCTCGATTCCTGAGTCGAATCACACTGATTCCTCTCTAGATTCACTCTGTTTTTCACATAACCACTATGAGCCGAGTAACAATGGAGTCGTTTTTGATGGTGATGGGTTTGTCTCCGGTGGATTCTTCCACACGCCAAAGGAGTCATGTGACTCATGGTTGAACAACAACCAAAACGACGACAAGAGAAACATGTTTGGTAATCAAACTCAAGATTCCATAGCCAACTCTCGCCATATTGGATGGCCTAGCTACACAACCAGTAACAGTCCTTACATCAATGGTCAGGAGATTTTCGGGTTAGGTTTGAACCGAGGAGGAGGAATCAGAGATTACTCGGCTTACTACAGGCCGACAACAACAGCAACATCAGACATGTTGCCATTGTTCTGCCAAGGAACTCAGGTTTCTAAAGGCTCTGAACCATTTCCCTCCGAGGAGAGTTTCTTCACGGAAGGTAAAAGCTTGGATCATCACAGAACAGGTGGTACTCGAGGATTGATGTCTGATCATGGAAACAACACCACTACAGAGATATGTCAACCGAGTCTGCCTAACGTGTGTGACATTCAGGGATATGTGTACTTGATGGCTAAAGATCAACACGGTTGTAGATTCTTGCAGAGGATTTTCGACGAAGGAACTCCTGTTGACGCCATGATTATATTCAATGAAGTTATTGCTCATGTCGTTGAGCTTATGATGGATCCTTTTGGTAACTACTTGATGCAGAAACTCTTAGATGTTTGTACTGAAGAACAGAGGACGCAGATCGTGCTCGTGGCGACTGCTGAGCCCGGTCAACTTATCCGGATATCTCTCAACGCATACGGGTAATTATTAAATATTACATTTTGCTTCTCATGTTCTGATTATACGGATAATGCTTATAAGCTTCTTCTTTTTTTGTAGTACTCGAGTTGTTCAGAGATTAGTGGAAACAATCAGAACACCGAAACAGGTTTCTCTGGTGAAATCTGCGCTGAGACCTGGTTTTCTTGACTTGATCAAGGATTTAAATGGAAACCATGTGATTCAAAGGTGCCTGCAATGCCTTGGCACTGAAGATAACAAGGTTGAACAAAAATAAAAGTCCTTTCCTTTCACTCTCTATTAACTCTTGATCTTCAGATCATATCAGCTTATGTTTATTTGTGTTTTTTTGGGACAGTTTATCTTTGACGCAGCGACAAAGTTCTGTACGGAGATCGCAACACATCGACATGGATGCTGTGTGCTCCAAAAATGCATTGCTTATTCAATGAGACAACAACGAGAGAAACTGATCGCTGAAATCTCTAGAAACAGTCTCATTCTTGCTCAAGACCCCTTTGGGTAAAATATGATCGAACAACACATGTTCTTCATCACACACACAAATCATTATGGAAAAGTCTTATAAACACAGACACATTTCTTATGTTTTGTAGGAACTACGCAGTCCAGTTCGTTATCGAACTGAGGATTCCTTCGGCAGTAGCGATGATGTTGACTCAGTTAAAAGGGCATTACGTTCAGCTTTCAATGCAGAAATTCAGCAGCCACATGGTGGAGAGATGTCTCATGCATTGCCCCGAGAGTCGTCCACAGATTGTGCGTGAGCTTGTCTCTGTTCCTCACTTTGATCAGCTTCTTCAAGACCCTTACGCCAACTTCGTCATCCAAGCCGCTCTTGCCGCTACAAAGGTACCAAACTTTACGTAACCAAGTCCATCAGTTTTCTTTCGGTTTGGTTCGAACCAACATTAAGGATGTGAAATAATTGGAACAGGGTCCACTTCATGCTTCACTTGTGGAAGTGATAAGGCCACATTCGATTCTGCGTAACAATCCTTATTGCAAGAGGATTTTCTCGAGGAATCTATTGAAGAAGTGACTGACTGATTTGCTGAGTCTGTAATTTCAAAACTCTGTTGTTGTTTTTCTTCTTCTTCTCCAAGCTTCGTTCGTTCTTGTTTGAATAATCTCTGGACTCAAAGTGTTATCTGTGTCCAGAGCTTAAGTGTTTCTTCTGTATTGCTCTGTTGTTTCTTTTGTTGTTGTTTTCTTTTTGTCTCTGCTAATTTTGGGTTTTGGGTTTTGGGAATGGGAATTTCATGTTGTAACAAAACCGAGTTTCTTAACCCGGTTTAGTCTTTGAATAAATTCTTAATGAATAAATCTTTTCTTAACCCGGTTGAGTCTTTGAATAAATTCTTAATGAATAAATCTTTTCTTAACCCGGTTTAGTCTTTGTAAAAGTTAAGTAGTACTCACTATTCACTGTTCAGATCCTTTGATATCTAGCAGGCTTACAAGTTACATGGGCTTTATTAAAAAGCCCATTATGGTCTCCAAATACACATAAGGAACATTAGGGTTTTGGAAGCAGGACACTGGAGAGCGCCGGCTCTATATCTATACCAATGCTATTCCCTCGTCATATATAATCATATCATTGTAAGCGTTAGTTTCTCCAATTTAATACGGTTTCCGATAGCTGAAGACGATTAGTTATCGTTTAGATTGCTTCACATGATAGCTATAGATCAAGAAAATAGTGTTTTTTGTTTGTTTGTTTTGTTAGCTTCATGGTTTGATTAGTTTGGGGTAGAAGAAAGATGCCTCTTCTTTCAGCAGCAAGAACCATACTTGTTAGCTTTGTTCTGGAGGCACATATCAATTCGCCATTTTGAGAGGGATTTTCTTTATTTGCAGTTTTATTTCCTCTCTGCAAGTATTATCCTTCTCTTTGGTACATCTATCTTCTTCTTCCAACATTTTAAGTAAATCCAAATTAAAAAAAAACAGTGAAATTAACAAAGAAAAGATTATAACTTTTCTTCTGGGCCTCAGATTATGTTTCCAGAATAATTATTTTGATTGATTGTGATGATAAAAAACTAAGCTTGAAAGGATTACGTTTATAGAATTGCTATTTGATTGATTGTGGTAGAAACTGAGTTTGAAACGTTTGCATACTTCTTGCTAAGTTTATAATTTCATAGGACGTCGTTGTTAATATCTAGAATCACTAAAAAAATACAGAAAATATTATTGACTCTTATAATTAATAGGGCTTTTCGGACATAGTCTAATTAAGAATATTTGAGTAATCACTAAAAAAATACATAAAATCAAAAGTTACACAAAAAAATTGGAATAAAACATTATTATTTTTCAGGGAGAACCGAGCCGGACTTCGGGCTGGCTTCAGTCCCCTTACCATTACCACGTCCAATAGGATTGTTCCTTCTGAAGTTAGAAAGAGAAATTTTGAAAGGCCCGTTTATAAAACGTGAGACACTTAAGTCTGGCCTGTGTTTCTGTCTTGATCTGATCAATCTAGCCCGAGTTGTATGTTTGTGCCCGGCCCAAAACTTAATTCTCGACTAATTCAATTGCCTTTTCATCCACACTTCCATTGGTTCTTCAGTCTTTGAAAATCAGTTGTACTTGTAGGGTTTGACAACAAAAATAAAAAGGCACTACAGAAAAATTGTCCAATTAATTAATGTTATGGCCGGTTCCATCAATTAGCAGCTTGTAAAGATGGATACTTATTAGGCATAAAATTTCAACGAAGCCGTTTAAATAGGTTAACCCATTTTAAGTCTCTTAACTCTCTCCGATCCCAACGAAGAAAACAAACTCCCTGATCCCTATCATTCACATTAATACTATATAGTAAAGCGCTAAACCATGTACGATCAGGCGTCTATGATGCACCTTTTTGGCATTTTCGACCCCAAAGAAAAAAACAAAACGTTAACCCAACTAAATTCCTCAAGTTCACTCGGATTAAAAACAATCTAAAATGTAAAATCAAACTTACAGAGTGGGTATTGGTTCAGGTTTATGTTTGCGTTATTATATATTTCCTTACACCTAATTTTCTATTCATTTAAAAATACACAAGAGTTTTTAGTCTAATGTTTTTTTCGTTGCCCTATAATATAGTACAATAAGTACACGAACTTAAAATATGTTATTCTCTGGCGTGCATTATATATAATCCAATCGTGAGGATAAGCCCAAATCGTCTATATGATTATATATAGCATATCTATGTGTTTTTCCGGCAGAACGACTATGTATTCTAAACTCCAATATGTTTCCTTAGCATTTAAAATTTATTTGACATAATTTATGGGTGATGCATTTATTTCACATTATCAACACATCTTCTCAAACCTAATTCTTGGGCAAATCAACCGTAATCAATAAGAACATATACCCTATTTAATGTTCGTCGCCACATGCGTTTTGTTTTCAAACAAATTGTTTACTCGTATTAACAAATTGTTTATTATTAGATGTTGTTGACTATCTTACGTACGTACATTAATGTTATATAGAAGCCGATCGTATAACAGTATATAATAGTACCGTAAGAGTCGAGACGACTTAGAATAACTCAAAAACCGTACGTAGGGGCCTTTGATATATGCGCACGTAAAGATAATGTGACATTTTGCATGGAACCATCCGCACCGCACACACAAAACCCGTGTGCGTTCTGAGAGTACACCACATCTGATTCTAGTAAAGCCCTATTTCTTAATTATAAAAGTGTTTAAATTTATATGTTTAGGTTATTAATCAGATCATAAAGATATATTTGTGTTGTTGTTAAGTTTAGAAATATATAAATAAAAATGGTAATAGGCATTATATTTTATTTCAACATGTGTAAATTAAATAGAAGAATTTCAAACGACATTATTATGGATTTTTTTGTTAAATTAGTATGTTTTTTTAATGGGTTCACGCATTCGTAATTCAGATGGTTTGATAGATGTATGATAAAATTCATGTTCTATTGACAAGTAGATATATACTTCAATGCATATACTTGAATTCCGCATTTACAATCGGTTCACAATTATTAAATGGAAACGGGTAGACAAGTACTGAATATTTAATTCGTCCACCAGGAAATAACAACTAATTTATGTCAGAAAATATTTATATTAACTGAGGGACTCAGAATTATGATTCCATCTAACTATGTAGTTTAATTATGTTATTGATAATTCGTTGTAGCTTTCAAGCCCATTTTAAAAAAAAAAAATATACTATATTTCAATTTATGAAAATAAAGTTTATAGTACGAAATAAATTGAAGAGAAGAGACATGAATCTTAATTGTAGTTGCATGCATGGAGGAGCGGATGCTGGTAGCTTTAAAAGCTTGTTCTCCCATCCTTTTAAAAGTTTATAGTACGTTACCTATTTTTTTATTGAAATATTTTATATATTAATGAAAGTTGCGTTCTATTTATGCATGGGTTTAAACTTTAAAGGTTTAAGACCGATCTCTTCAGTTACATTTTAGTTTGTGTGTTATACTGTTAGTCTATTACTAGTTGAAGCATTATCAAAATTGTATAAGCACAGATGCAAACACGAATGACAATTAATTATAATTTTATTGTAGTTTTGTTTTTGCAATGCATAGATACTGGTATCATATGATGTCTACTAAACACACTAAATGTTATGTTTGTTCTAAAAGTAATCATAATTATTTAATTCACAAACTTAAACACAATTAATATATGAAACCTTAAAAGAAAATTATGGCTTATACGTTCCGATCCTAGTTTGACATGCACGATCACCCTAACCCTAAAAGAAAAATATGGCTTTCATGATCACGCAACATACAAAAAAGTAAACTGAACAAACTAAACAGGTGAAGCTATCTCGATACATTTTCCTATGAGTGACTAAGTGAGATTCGCATTTATGTATAAGTGGAGCTATAGACATTATTCATATTCTGAGTAAATTAATTTGAAAAAAAAAAGCACCATTTCAGACATACTTCTCTCGGTTTCACGGATTTGTTTCAATATTCAGCAGTCATCGTTAGTGGTAAATGTTTTTTTTATTTGTTGCGGGTGCAGTTAGTGCTTAATTAATGATCAGGTACTACTAAAAGAGGAAGTTTAATTACCTTGTAGGAAATAGTAAGTTCTGTTTATATTCTCTGTAAAGACACAGCAAAAGTATAGTATATACACAACGTTAACACACATATATATCGTTTCAGATTATTAAGAAGGGAGAAAATAGAAGTTGGGAATTTATGAGGAAACTAGCAAAAGAGTCTGGAATATAAACGAGGAAGCCAAGCTCATGACATGACATGGAACAGGATCGGAGGCCGTTGAATGCTTTTAATTATTCAAATTGTTTTTATTAGATCAAAGAATTAACATATCTAAAGGTACGTGCAAGCATGCCACATGAAGTAAACAACAACAAACTTCATAAGGTAAAGAATTGAACGAACAAGTCGTTCTATTTCTAATAAATTGATTTTCTAAGTTTACTATGAATACACCATTAAATCATATTAAACAATTTCCAAAACTACGAACGTAAAACCAATCCCGTATCACATGATTATAAAAAAATCCAACAAATCTCATCATGTCATAAAACCGAGTTGGGATATGAACGTAGGAGGCACATCCTGAGTTGTTTCTAAATTGTTTTATAACTTGGTTTTGTTATTTCCTTGTAATTAAAAATAGGAAAATAATAAAGTTGTGTGAGGGAGGTTGGTTAGTAATGTGTATATTTTGTGTTATATATCCAAAAGTGGGAGTAGGAGTTAATGTGAGTATTAAAGTTGCATCGGCATTCATCAATTCATCAACCTTCCCTTCTCCCATCTTTAATTGTCTTTATTGTCTCTCCATTTATTGACCTCTCCCTATTTCCCAACTCTTCTTCCTTCACATACACCATCACCATCCATGAGCCACACATACACATACATGATACATCCATATGACTTCACCAACAATCTTTTCTTATGTTAACAATATATTTAAGAGGATGAAGTACTTAATGATGATAAGATGATGATGATGATGATGATGGTAGTGATGATGGTGGTAGAGGAACAGAAAGAGAAATCGGTTAGAACTTCACATCTAAGCATTTAAATGAGACTGTTTGGAGTTATTGAACACACCCAACTTGGAACTCACACATCATATAGTTCACATTACTTCCCTTTCTCTTTTTTCTATTCCTCCAAAATAAATTCAAATTAAAATGCAGCAGTCGACAGTTCACTTTTATTGCCTAGTAAATCTTTGAAATTTCTAAAATAGATATTTTTTATTTATTTTAGAATATCTAATTTATCAACCATTAATAAATTCTTATATCGGTATCTTATTCAATTACTCCATATGAACCGGTGGAGACAATAACTCCCCTGAAGATTTTTCCTACATGTATATAAATGGAGATGACCTTTGCATACTTTTCAAGTCTATCTGCTCATTTCCTCACAAGATCAAAGAGAGAGAGAGAGAGAGAGAGAGAGAGAGAGAGTTTAAACTTTCCTTATAAGCATAAATCACTCAGTGGAAACAAATACTGAGGCTAATGGTTTCTCGACAAGAAGGAACCCTCTTCTCCAGAAAGAGGGATCTCAGAGTCTATGGAGAAGAGTTTCGCAATTCATTCAAGAAGAGCAAACAAGACGATCAATCACAAGGAAAACTTCAGAACTCTCTTTTCAATGAACGATCAAACTCAGAGAGTATGAGATCGATTACCTTTGATTTTGAACTTCACCTCCACACTCCTCTACCTTCAGATTGGCAGAAACCCATAGAGGCCAAGGTATATATTCATATATGAGTTTTTTTGTGTTATGATATGTGTATGAACATGCACCTAAAACATGGATATTCATATCTTCAGGGATGCTCGAGAACATCTCATGAGGATCATAGGACATGCCCCAAAGATCCGGTGATTGTTGAGCGACCAAAGATGAGCCTAGACCTTGAGCTGAACCTTTCACCATCTTATTCACCTTCAACTACCACAACGAAGATAGATGAATCCTCAACTCACAATGAAAGCGTGTCATCATCAAAGGGTAAAAATTTGACAAGCCCGAGTAAGAAGACAACAATTGGGACAGGATTAAACCGATCATTGTCATGGCTTGCGTTTGAAGGTGGTGATGATGATGGTGATCACAAGGAGCAAGAGATGGTAACAAAAGTGTGCATGAAATGTCACATGCTGGTTATGCTGTGCACATCAACTCCTGTTTGTCCCAACTGCAAGTTCATGCACCCACATGATCACAGCTCTACAAAACTGTTTAAACCATCAAATTTGCTCAGGCTCCTATGCTAGGCTCTTCAGGGTTACTGGATCTATGATATTTGTACGGAATAATATGAGCCAGAGACTAGAAAAGACAAAGTTTATGTATATACACTACAAGTACCAAACGTTTTATTCCATGCTTCTATGAAGGATATTCTATCTCTTTGGTCATGCTTTAGATCTATCAACCTACTAGTGTTTGCATTGAATTGTACTTGAGATAACACGTACACGATATATGTCATTTAAAATTGCAACTAAACATTTATGGATACTGACTATAGTTATGCTCAAGGTATATTGTATGCCAGAGTTTGACAAGAAAACTTGAGTGTAGTCACTATCGAATGATATTACCGGATGATTAAAAAGGGTTATTCATAAAGCTGTTATAAACCAAGTTATTTGAATGTGGTTTCAGTAGCATGCAACGATGCATTTTCTTATACAATTGACAAGTCTTTAAATCAAATGTATGAATTATGGATCATAGGATGTGTTTACTTGAAAGCTAATAAAGCTAATATGATCAGACAGAGATTCAGGTGAGTGAATATTTTAGTACAAAAAGACTCGTGAAGCAGAGAAGCTCTATATTGTTCAACAGGTGGGGAACAAGACCAAGATGCAACCTGACATATAAACAACAGACGAAGATTAGTGATCTAATTAATGAAGTTTTGAAAATGTAGCAAATGTAGAAAAATGTAATCTAGCAATAGTGTAACCCATTGGCGTTGGCGGTAAGTTGTGGTTTGGTTAATGGTAATTGGTTTTGCTTAGTTTTTCCCCTAGCTTAACAGTGTTTAACATCTACAAACTCACACCTTAATCTATACACATAATTGCTGCCAGATTTTTAAACAAGAATTGCCTCCAAAAAGAAATATAATTAAAAATCCTTTTGCTTATGATCGTGTGCACAATGCAAAAGGAAGTTCATGGAGAGGTCCAAGGAAAATGTTTGAATGAGGACAGGGTACGGATGGAGTCTGTGAAGGAACCTTAGAAGCAGAACTTGAAGCTCTATTAAATCAGTAAGATGATCTCATTTATGGAGCTCCGAAGAATTTCAAGGTACAAAAATTAGATACGAGTAACAAGCAACTTTGATTTGACAACATTTCGGTGGATTGAACAATGCAACAAAGCCGGTAGATATTTTTCATGCTATATTCTCAATTTGCATCTTTCTTTTGTATATGTTCCATTGCATCATAATGTGTTTTTTGCTGATCAAATATCAAGGAAAGCTGAGGTTAAAAAAGAAAACAAAAAAAGCTAGAGTCTAAATTTAGAAAAACGCCCTAAGCGACTAAGCGAGGAATAATTCGGATTTACGCGGGAAAAATCCTAAAAGCCGTACAGATGAAAAGAAGTGCATATTCTCTTGTTTATAAATTGATCTATTTTTCACTAATCATATATTGACACGTGCCACTTGTAGCAATACACCAATAAAAATGTTGCGTAGTTTCGAAACTCAAAATCGAATTCGAAACGGAGAGAAGCAAAGCAGAGAAAGAGATGACAGGCAAAGACGAATCGATGAGAGAGCGAGTTGCACTCCGCTGCGCCAGAGCTTCGATGCTCCTCTTTTCTCTGGCTTCATCCCGCGATTCGACGGCCACCATCGATACCGCCGGCGAGGTTAGATCCTTTCTTCGTCGTATTTGCTACTTTCGACGACTATATAATTCCGAAAATCCCATGCGAAACTCTTTTGCTGTTGTTCGGATGCAGAAGGAAGGAGGGAGGCGGAGAGAAATAGAGGATCTGAGGACAAAGCTTGCCATGGAGAAGAAAAGGATGAATCGGATTAAGCTTTGCAGCTTGATGGAGCTGCTTCTTCTCGTCGCTTTGGTTCTCTTGCTTTCCACTTTCTTCCTCCTTTTCTTTCTCCATTATCCTTGATCCCCTTGTATCGGCTTCGTTTGCTAGTTCCATTTCCACCACATCATCATCTCTTATGTAAATGGATCGTCATCACTACCTTCATTAGATTTTGTTGCTATATCAATAATTATAATAATATGTGAACTTCTAAATTTCAACAAATCAGCTGCGTTTGTTTTTTGGATTCGTAAACGATTAATTGAGTGGAGCTTATATCAACGATATGGTTTGTTTTGTATTTCTGTAACAAAGTTGTTCAACATCCACAACCTTACACACGTCTGTACAATGGGTGACCAACATTTACTTGACTTCTGCAGCATCGTAATAGTGTAGCAAACGAGCTTAAAGAGTATATAGAAAACGAGTAAAGGATCCGAGCTTTGTGCTTAGATTATACTCGGTGTTCAGTCAAATGCATAGGGATCATCAGCGTAAGGGTTGAGGGAGCCTTCTGAGAACAGATCTCCGATGTTCGCAGACCGTGGTGGATGACTGCTTATGGCTGCTACCTGTACACGTGCAAGACATTCTCTTGTGTTCAAACTCAAAATTGGGCAAAGGGGTTCACTGTACAAACCTAGCCCTTAACACACTGTGAATGTCATCGAATCAAACATTCACCATTCTTCTTCATGTTTTCTTCAACTCTTAAACAATTCCTAATATTTAGCAGACTTTTTGGGATGTATCTTTTACCTTAGCGATACTTCTGGGAGTCTTAGCTGTGGGTGTAAAACGACTCGACCGCCTCCGTGGCTCCTGTAGCCATAAAAAATATGGCTGTTGAACATATCTGAATAAGTAGGATGAACCACATGAAAGAGTTACGCGCAGAATAGGTTACCTCAAACATGACTGCTGCGTCTCTTGTTTTCCTTCGCTTTGTGGTCCTCCCATCTTTCGTTTCAACTTCATATTCACGACGACTCAGCTGCCAAGTTACACCACAGAACAGATGATGAGGTTGAGAGCTGATGTTAAATGTAGTTGTAAGGGGGTATTCAATGCTTTTACCTTGCTATGATGCTTTTGACTGCTCATGAAGCTTCTTGTATTTGCATTTTCAACTTTCTTTAACATCTTTGTCACAGGTGTTTCTGTTGCCTTTACAAAAGGGGAATCCTGCATTTCATCCACGAGGGAGTAGTATGTAGGTTTTATATGTGCAGACTTTGACAAAGCAGAAACTATTTAAAAAAAAAACGTGGTATTTTATTTCCCACCTGTTCATCGTCATCATGTATCACTGCTGTATGCTGGCTTCTCCTGCTTCCAGGAGGACGAGTACCTCTCACTTTGACAGATGCGACAGAGTATTCCTGCATGATGAATATCGTAAGTAAAGTATTCTTTTAGTGGATCAAAATGATATGTGGTCTAACCTTCCTAGAGCTCACTTCTTGCTCTTCAGGCGGTTTGTCACTCATAACCCTCCACTGCATTTGTAACAAAGCCCTTTGCCTTTCTTCCTGAAACGATAACTCATTTAAGTCATTACGTTTTAAACCTTAACAGATGCAACTTATATGAATATTGATAGATACTAACTTTTGATCTCTGAAGGTCTAACTCTTCTTGCAGCTTCTTGCAATCATCTTCGTACTGACATTTGAATGCTTTCAACTGAACATCATGCTCGTTCCTGATTGTTGTTATCCTCTAGAAGAAGAAAGATAAAAATTACTTAAATACCAGAGCCTTCATATTCCTGTCGAACTATCAAATTATGTCTGTTGGTACCTCTTTTAATTCAGTTTCAGCCTGAATCTGAGCTTGTCTCAGTTCCTCATCGTGCTTGGCTTTGAGATTGAACTCCCTATTTTCATGTTCCTCCCGAATAGTGAGTATCTGCAGAAAATGCAGCTTTATCAGCCTATTTGCTAGTTAAAACCTTCTCAGTATTGAATTTCCAAACATACAATCCAGAGAAAAGGGACTTTGATTAAGATATCTGCATCTTCTGCTACTAAACCTATAATAATTCTGAGGGGTTCAAATCTAAGAAAATCCACTCTAACACATGTATAAGCTTATTGATCCTTGGTGATGTTCAGGAACATCAGGCTTATGTGGAGATTACTATACCAGAGAAGCATGGTCCTCCTGAACGGTCAGCAATTGCTGCTTTGATTCGGCTTTACAATCTGAAAGTTCTTTATCATATTTAGTGGATAATTCTTTGATAACCTTTTCAACCTGAAATCACAACCATAAACATCTCAGAACCATGATTAATTGCTTGGTCGATCACAAATTAAAGATTTTGTCAGCATATACCTTTTCCTTTTCAGCATGTATAATTTCCTGCTTCTCCTCATCATATTTCCTCCGGATTTCATTAATTGCCTAAATAGCATCAGAAAAGCATATACGTCAAATTCGTGGGTGTGTTATATTTGTATTCAATTAAGGGCTCCAAGCAAATCCTCTGCATACTACTCGAGCATATATATGAAGAAACTGATCCTGATATACCTGGTCATTCCTCTGAGACAACTCCTTCAAGTGCCTTGATAATTCCAACTGTTTATTTTCCAGCATCAGATCATATTGCTTCTTCGCCTCTAGGAGCTTAGTTTCAGCAGCTGTCAGTAGCTCTTTATCCTGCAATGGAGTTCATATGTGATAAGTACGAAAAGGTCGATAAAAGTCATAAAGTCTTGTCCAATATCCATCTTGTTAAACCTCTATGGTTTTCTGGTCCAACTTCTTCTCATTTTCTTTGCATTGATGGATAAGAAGCTCTTTCTCTTCAATGACGCTTTGGAGCTGGTTCACCTCTTTCGACAATGAATCCGCACGCAGCTTATTGCTCTCGCTCTCGTTCTGCAAAATCTCCATTTCTTCAACCTTTCTCTGTGCATCAGCCTGCAGCTTCTCAAAGTTCTCTTTGCTTTCCATCTCTGATGATGAAAGCTGTAACACTAATTCTTGCTGCGAGATACATGAACAGATTAAGCATTGCAAGTATGCATTGATAATTTAATAGAGACTGCACAAAGAGATGGAAGATAGATCTACCGTCTTATTCTCTGAGGCCCTCAGATTTTCCAACAAAGCTTCTATTTCCTCTTTCAGCTTTGAGATCACTGCTTCTGTCTCAGCATTTTTCGAAACTAGACACTTTGCTTCGGACTCTAGCTTTTCAATTGCCTGCCTTGTGGAGCAGCGTTCCTCGGTAAGTTGGGAAACTAATGACTCTTTTGCTTTCTTCAGTTCCTCCTTTTGTTCATATAACTCATTGCCTGATGATTGCAGAGCTTCTTTTTGGAAAGTTAAAGCCAAGAACTCTCCTTGAAGTTGATTGAATAATCTTTGCGCACGATCAGAAGCTATATCTCTATTTTTTTGGAGCAACATAAGGTGAGTGCCATATAAACCATTTAGCTTATCAAAGTTTTCCATGAAGGCCATGTTCTCTTTGTCCAATTCAGCCAACTCAGTTGCCAAAGAGTGGACAAAGCCCTCGAGCTTCTTGACCTCCTGGTCTGAGTTAATCAGTTTCTCAGATAGATTATCAGCACTCAGCTGGATATTCATCTTTTCTTGCTGCAACTTCTCCTTGACGCTAACAAGGTATCTGGCCTCATCTTCTTTTGATGTTAACTCGAGACGCACCTTCCCAAGTTGGAAGTTTAAATTCTCAATGTTGAGTTTTGCTTCAGCTATAGCTGCTTCAGAATTCATTATCATAGCATCTGCCACAAAGAAGGATAGAATAAGAAGATTTAATGGAAATACCAACACTGTCTGTATCACGTCCAAAAAAGAGTATTCTCGTTTGATATTTGAAACATTGAACACAATTCCTATCATGTGATCTAGGAAGTAATCTTCTTATGAAGTTTGATATACAATATGTCCACAGAGGTGTAGTTAAGATCCAAAACATACATAAACTTTGTATAACCCAAGTGTGCGTTCCTTTGAATCATAACCTATATGCAAGCTAAGAACTCGCTATCCTGTTTCCATCTAATCAGATTAAACATGTGATGTACTGCATGTGAGTAAATGACATTATGAAGCTAAAAGAACATGAAATTTACCTTTCTCCTTTAAGAGACTGGCAGTTCTACACTGTTCATTTAGATAAGAGTTCTCTGTCTGTTCCTTGACGAGTTTGAGCTCCTCTATTTCCTTCTCTCCTGCATGTTTGACTTCAATGTTACTACTATGTATAAACATATTCAACAAAAGAAGCATAGAGAAATTTTGGTAAACCATATTGCAGCAACTCGATCGTTTTCAAACTAAAGGTTTTCCCATAAAAGAAATCAACAAACATGTCTGGAACAAACCAACAACTTACGGCTTTTGATGTTTTCTTCAGCAGCACCCAATCTTGAAGATAGGCCTTGCATTTGCTGCTTTAAAGAGTCTATTGCTTCCGCACTAGTAGAGAATTTGGACTGAAAAAGCTCCTTGTCCTTCTCAGCTGTGGAGGCAATTTAGGAAACATATAAAGCAACAAACCACAAGTAGTTTCAAGATTTTAACGACCAAAATCATCTAGTATTACCTTCTTGAACCTGAGAAGCTAAGTGCTGCAGAGTCTCAGTAAGTTGATCACACAGAGTCTTCGTTGAAGAAAATTTGGACTCCATCCCTCTCCAAAGCTTCTCATCCTCCTTTTGCATGACTCTGAGCTTAGCATTCTCATTAAAAGCGTTCTGCAGTTTTTCCTCCAAAGCAAGTATGTGATCCATCGACTTTTTCAGCTTAGAATTCTGGATCAAAGAAAAAATATTGTCTATCAAAGTCCGTTCCAATGCATTTCTGGCTACATATCATAGGAAAGTAACGATAACTCGAATCTCTCAATCCCAGAATCTTTCCAAAAATGAGATTTTCTCGCGGATAATCAAAGACTCGCAAAAAAAAAGCAGAGAAACAGCGTTTTCCTGCTCATTCCGGTTCAAAACTAAAACGTAGAACGGCAAGCAAACACACAATCCTAGCAACACCACCATACATACCTCTTAAGCACATCGATCAAACTTAGGTTTGTAAAGACGCAGAATGTAAGAAGAAAACGGGATAGCATTCGAAATACCGCCAATTCGAGATCGGATTTCATAGAAGCCTGTTCCTTCACCAGTTTTTCTGGAAAACACACAGAAACGGAGATATCGCGATCATCAAAACTGCGCGATTTCAAATAGTATCGGAACGAAATCCTCAAATCAAGCCAAACGAACAGAAAGCAAACCTGCAGTAAACTTCAGATTCGAGAAATTTCCAGAAGAGACGGAATCATGAGGTTGACGCGAGGAGAAGGAGAGATTCTTCGCCGATCCAGCCATTGACCGAAGCTGATCCAAGCTCTTCATCGCTGGAAAGCCTATCTTCTGCATTTCGTGACTTTACGAACAAAACTCGTAATCGCTTTTTTTTTTCCCGCTCTCTCTCACTCGTGTAGAATCTACTGTGAGACGTAACTGAAAATGAAGTTCCCTCCGGTATTTATATCATCAGTATATGACCCCGGACGGCTAAATGCGACGCGAATATGCTGACATCAGCATACCGCATGAGTCAGCCAAAGTTAGTAATTATTACACAATTAGTACAAATTTGTATATAATTACACAATTGGCAAATTCCCGAAATTAGCACTTTGCCTACAAATTCTAATGAATTTTCATCTTCATTATTATCCAAATGTCAGGACTCCTCCATACCTATCCTCACGATCTTTCGTCTCCTTCGAGCTCTAGCGATCTATCCAATGAAGCTTTCTTCAGCACTGGAGGTTTGTTTCTCGAACCACCAGGCGTTTCCTCTTCCTTCTTCGACTCCATCTCCTCCAAATGCTCATCCCTCGACTCCGAGCCTCTGCATTTTACCGGCTACTGGAGAAAGCAAACCCGTCTCCGCTCCGGTAAGGGCTCGCTGCTGTTCTTGTCTGTGAGCTTGAGGAAAGACGAGTCTGTGCGAGAATGTACGGAAAACCACGAAATCAACGGCAATGGAAACGGAAAACGAAGAATTTTCGGTGGAGCGAGGAGAAGCGGAACCATGAACACACGGAAGCATCTCTGGGCCGGTGCTGTAGCTGCCATGGTTTCAAAGTACATATCTTTCGATTAGTACGCATACAAGCGTTTGTTGAAATGCCTGAACCAAAACAGATTATATGTTTTTTAACAATGCGTCTTTTGTGTGTTGATGCCAGAACTTTCTTAGCCCCACTTGAGAGACTGAAGCTGGAATATACAGTTCGTGGTGAACAGAGGAACTTGTTGGTGGTGGCTAAGACAATTGCGACCACGCAAGGTTTCAGAGGATTCTGGAAAGGTAATCTGCTCAATGTTCTCCGAACGGCACCTTTCAAAGCCGTCAACTTTTGTGCCTACGATATGTACAGAAAGCAATTGCTTAGAATCGCTGGGAACGATGAAGCAACCAACTTTGAGAGATTCGTCGCTGGAGCTGCTGCTGGGATTACTGCTACGGTTCTCTGCTTGCCACTTGACACTGTAGGTTCTTACTTCTTTTAAACCATTCTAGATCAAGGAGGAGAAAGTTATGTGCTTTAGAGTGACATGTAAAGTCCAGCATTAGCATCGTTCTTTAGAGCAGAGCATTAATACGAATATGCATGTGTAAACATTATGACTGAAATTTGTTCTTCCATTGCATAGATACGAACGAAACTAGTGGCTCGGGGTGGAGAAGCCTTGGGCGGGATCGGAGGAGCTTTCAAGTATATGATCCAAAACGAAGGATTGTTGTCCCTCTACAAGGGTCTAGTCCCGTCCATTGCAAGCATGGCTCTTTCCGGTGCAGTTTTCTATGGAGTTTACGACATCCTTAAATCATCCTATCTACATACACCAGAAGGCCGGAAAAGACTCAAAGACATGAAGCAGCATGGACAAGAACTCAATGCTCTGGACCGGCTCGAGTTAGGACCCATCAGAACTCTCCTGTACGGTGCTATAGCAGGTGCTTGTACTGAAGTAGCTACTTATCCTTTTGAAGTAGTGAGACGGCAGCTTCAGATGCAGACTGGTAGAGACAAGCTCAGTGCTTTAGCCATGGGATTCAATATCATTGAGAGAGGAGGGATCCCAGCTTTATACGCTGGACTTTTACCTAGCTTGCTCCAGGTTTGCATTATACTTCTTCCACATTACCAAACTCAAACTTTGTATGTATATGTAGTTTTCCAAAGCTTGATATGTTATCATCTGTCCTTTCGTTTCATGTCTCCAGGTCTTGCCTTCGGCTGCAATAAGTTACTTTGTCTACGAGTGTATGAAGATAGTGCTTAAAGTAGAATGACAAGAATTCATCTATAACAAAATGCAAGAGGAATCGTTGATATAGTTTTTTTCTAGTTTAAACCCTTTGAAAGTTGCAACATTCTTGTTGCTCCCAAAATCAAGAACAAAAGATAGATAGTTAAACTTCGTCCTCGTGGAGAAGCATGTTGGGGATTCCCTTGTTGACTGAGAACTTTCTACCGGTCTCTGGGCAGACGAGCGAGCCTTCCTCAAGGTGGAGCTCGAGCAACGCGTGGTGGAACTTCCTGAGGAATGAATCGTCGGATTCTAGCGCCGCCGTGTCTGGTGCTTTTTCCGGAAGTTCGGTGTATCCCAAACAACGTGCACCGTCCACCAGAGCCTTCCACTCGATCTTGGCGAACATGTGCCTGAGAAAATCCGGGTTGAAATCGACCTCCTTCTTGATCACCTTCTCGGCTTCGATCCGCAGAGGAAACTTGTTAACCACTCCCTTGATGTTGCAAGACAACATGTTGTGCACTATCAACCTCATCTTCTCTCTCTTTCTCTGCGACGAACAAGAAGGAAGGGGAAGTGTCGTTGGGGCTGATGATCGGAGAAAAGGACACGAATACTCCCTATGGTTTAGCTAGATTTTTCTATCAAGACTGAACTTAGTTGTGTTAATGGGCTTTATCCATTTAAGGCCCATAACTAGAAATGAAAAGATCAGTACAAGGTTGCAAGTGCCCATAGTAGCCCAAACCAGAGAAAGTGTCTGCCAGATTCGCTAAACCAATCAGGAATTTTCCATGAAATATGTTTATAGAAAAAAGAAATATAGTTTTTTCATGATATAAAAAGAAGTAAATTTGCTTGAGATAAAAACACAAAAGAGTAACAAAAATAGAAATAGTAAAAAAAATTAATTCATGGAGATGTGTTGTTATCATTGTATGATTTCAAAGACATACGCGTCTCATCATAATTTGATACACAAATAAACATACTTAATTATTGTATAGTTATCAAATATAAAACGGAATTAATATCATTACAAAGGGAAATAAATTCAAAAGAAACACACAAAAAAAAGAGAGCATGCACTTCCTCTTGTGAAAGAATATTACACATTTTTGTATGTAGTTTCCAAAAGAAAGGCATGCAAAAGAGTTATAAAATAACCATATGAGCTGAAATTAAAAGAAAAATAATTCATGAACTTACACTATACCAGAATGGATTATTTTCAGTGGATATAAAACTGCTGAAAGAAAACGACATTAACGAAGGAGAGCGCAAGCTTTCGTCGTCGCACTAGAGGCTCGCGCAAAATTGATCAATTCTAGTTGCGGATCGAAGCAACTTAATTAGGTTTTGCTTCCACTCATTTCTCTCTTCAGTTTTTGCTTCATCATCTTTCCTCTTTACACCATCCTCGTCCTTTTTTTTTTTTTAATAAACTCAGGGGGCGTGTGAATTTCGCAATTTGCAAGAATTTCTATCGAATCAAATGCCCAGGATCTGCTGCTCTCGTTCCGCTACACAAGTAATTTTGTTTTTCTTCTTTTTTAATTTTACTAGTGATCGTTATTTTTGGAATTTTATATTTGCTTATTACAATGTTTGGTGTGAACATAACTACGAGGATGTTTGGTCTGTTTAATGTTAGGTTGTAGTAGGACAGAGATCTCACTCGGGTAAAGGAAAAAACGATGAAGGAGGAATCAAGTTTGGATTCAGTTTAGTAAAGGGGAAATCTGAGCATTCGATGGAGGATTATCATGTTGCTAAGTTCATCAGCTTCAAAGGCAATGAATTGGGGCTGTTTGCAATCTTTGATGGTCATAAAGGTGATGAAATAGCTGCATATTTGCAGAAACATCTCTTCTCTAATATCCTAAACGATGTAAGTTTTTTAAAAAAGATTGTTGGTGTATTATGATATAAGTGTTGTAGATAAACACATACATTATGTTAATGTTCTCTAGGGAGAGTTCTTTGTTGATCCTCGAAGAACAATTGCGAAAGCTTATGAGAACACAGACCAAACGATTCTAGCAGATAATAGTTCGGCTCTAGGGAGTGGCGGTTCAACGGCAGTGACTGCAATTTTGATCAATGGGAAGATTCTGTGGATAGCTAACGTTGGTGATTCACGAGCCATTGTGTCTCGTAGAGGTAAAGCAAAGCAGATAAGTGTTGATCATGATCCTGATACTGATGCTGAGAGGAATACCATTGAGAGTAAAGGTGGATTTGTAACAAACAGGCCAGGTTTTTTTTAATATTAAAAAACAGCTTTTGTTAATATTTTTTTATGATTTGAGCATATTATATAAGGATGATGGTTCTGATGTTTGTGAATTTATGCAGGAGATGTTGCTCGAGTGAATGGTATGTTAGCTGTGTCTCGTGTCTTTGGAGACAAAAACCTCAAACCGTATCTGAACACAGAGCCTGACATTAAGGATGTCGCGATTGATAGTCACACAGATCTTCTTATTCTGGCTAGTGACGGTATTTCAAAGGTAAACAAGTTGCTATTATAACTATTATATTGAATATTGATGTTTGTGTTTTAAAGTGATAATGTGAAATAAATAAACAGGTGATGTCAAACCAAGATGTAGTTGACATAGCTAAGAAGTTGAAAGATCCAAAGCAAGCGGCGAAGCAACTAATTGCTGAAGCGGTGAAAAGAAACAGTAAAGATGACATATCTTGCATTGTTGTCCGGTTTAGATAGATGATAACCAAAGATTCAGCTATCTTTGCTTCACTGGACTCGACCCATGTGATTCTTTTTTTTGGGTCCGGTCCAGTTCGTTCTGGTTCTCGGGTTACATCTGCATTCTCAAGAACATGAGTTGCATAGAGGTTATACTAGTTTGACAAACCAGATGATATCTTATTATATGAAAATAAAATACATCACTTGATTATATGTACTTTTTTGGAAATCTATTCTTGGAATAATGGATAATTTATCTATTGATTGATATATGTTACCAGTGTATTCAGAAAGGAAGTAAACAATAAGGTAACATTCAGAATCTAGATGCATTGGTATCAGATGGCTTACAATTTCACAGGGCTTTATTAGAAAAGGCCTATACGTAGGCCCATTACGGCCCATAAAACTTTATTAACCTAACATGAATTAGGGTTTTCTAAGCAGGAAGCTAGAGGCCGCCTCTATATATATCAAATGCTATTCCTTCATCTTATATAATTTACATACAAGCGTTTATGCTCCTCCAATCTCGATGGTTCTCAGAGCTGATCTGTTCTCGTTTTTATAGTTTCAAATGATTCTGAGTTTAGGTTATATATATAATTGGTGAAAGTTGAAGAAAATAGGGTTTTTTCTACTTTAGCTTCATGGTTTGATTTGTTTGGGGTAGAAGAAAGATGCCTCTTCTTTCAGCAGCAAGATCTATACTTGTTAGCTTTGTTCTGGAGGCACATATCAATTCGCCATTTTGAGAGGGATTTTCTTTATTTGCAGTTTATTTCCTCTCTGCAAGTATTATCCTTCTCTTTGGTACATCCATCTTCTTCTTCCAACATTTTAAGTAAATCCAAATTAAAAAAAAACAGTGAAATTAACAAAGAAAAAATTACAACTTTTCTCCTGGGCCTCAGATTATGTTTCCAGAATAATTATTTTGATTGATTGTGATGGTAAAAAAGTAAGCTTGAAAGGATTTTATTCTCTTTGAAAATTTGATGATTTCAATAGATATGCACTAAATGAATCAAACTTTTTCTACTGGCCAATAAATTAAGTTTCTGAGAAAATTTGAGCATAAATGATCGTGTTAATTCCGAAATTGATAAACAAATAACGAGTGGTTTAAGAATCTAGCACTCATTATGTGTTAATAATCCTTAAGTACATCGTAAGAAAACTAAAACCAGAGTCTAAAGAATCAAACAGTTGCATTAGAGACAGGAACCTGTTGTTTAGTCTGCAGAAGAAAAGATTTGAGAAGTTTGACATAAGTGTTGGGCCTCTCGAAATTAAAGATATGACCGGTTCTTTTGATGACTACAAGTTTTCCATTATCTCCTAAATGCTTCTCAAGCCTCTTCCCCATCTCCAATGGAAACACTTGGTCATGCTCTCCCCATATTATCAGTGTTAGCTGCATTGCACAATAAAGTTAAATTAATATTAATTACGTTTGGGAGAGTGGTTAATTAATGAGAAAAATTAGAGGAGAAAGAGACGAACCTGTGTGAGCTTTGGAATCTCTGAGATTATTCTGTCTTTTGGTATGTTTTTGATCAGTTCCCTCTTTTCTTTCACATTATCTCTCGTCAAAGCCTGTTTTGTTTCACATTTTTTAGTTTTTTACCAATTAGTAAACTTTATGTGAAAATACTGAAAGTAAAAACAAAACAAAAAGAATAACTTGGTGTAGGCAGAACAAGTACTTCACAAGATAACTGGCATAACAAGTACCACAGTAAACCCTTTTGACGTAAAAAAAAGTACCACAGTAAAGTACCAAAAAGAGTTAGTTCTGTATTAAAAATATATATCAATAAAAGATCTAAAAATGGCATTACAAATCTAGTAAATAAAATTAAAAAACCTAAACTCAAAATTTTCAAAACAAAATAACCCAGGCAGACAATGTTTCTTTAATAATTCCAAGCAGACAATTCAATATATTATCTTCGAACAATTAGAATCTTTCAAATCTTTCTTTTCCATGTTTTTTATATTATTTTCGCACTTGCTAGATTTTCATCATTTCAAATACTTTTTCTCGCTTTATTTTGCTGATCGTATATATGAAGCTGAAATGCCTTCAGACAGGTAGAAAGTGTCGTACTATCATTGGATAAAGAGTTAAAAGAAGAAAGTAGCTTACATGTTCGATGAAATCATGGAGCAGACAAGGAGGAACCATTCTCGCCAGCGCCGGCTTGTAGAAGATGTAACCCATAAGTTCCCGGAGCTTTTTCACGGATTCCGGCACCAGAATCTTCGAAGCTTCATCAAGATCCGACACCTTGAAAACGCCTTCTCTCATATCCTTCTCCTCCACGCAAACGGCGGCGCAACATATCACCACCCTCTCCACGGCGTCTCCGTACATGGCCGCCATTCGGTAACCCACGAACCCGCCGTAGCTAAGACCGACGAGGCTGAATCGTTTCACCGACTGGGCCTCTAAGGCCCGCATGAGCGTTTGGGCTTGAAAAATGTCGGACCTTTCGGGTCGGGTCGTGGAGGATCCGCCGAAGAAGACGAGGTCAGGGATGAAGAGGTTGAAGTGAGGAGAGAGACGTCGAGCGACGTCGTACCATTGCCAGATGGCAGCAGCTCCAAGCCCGTGGATGAGCAGGAGATTGGGTTTGGGTTCGTGTCGGGTCTTGGATACCCAGAAATGGACCACGGTTCCATCTTTCAAATCGATGGTTACGGGTCGTAACCCGGATCTTTTGAAACCGGATTTGTAAGTTCGTTCTATTGCTTCAGAGAGGCTGAAGCAACCTGTCATTACAAACAAACAAACAAAAAAAGGTTTAAAATGTGATGTTTCTAAAAAAAAAGTTATATTCAAGTTAGAATATATTGTGATGTTTGTGTTTGGTTCTCTGGTATTGGTTGAGGGATTTATTACGAACCAGCAGAATTTTAATATTAATATATCTGAGGAGGCTTATATGTATTTAACTAATGGAGTCACATCACTTCGAAACCAACTTTTTACTTGTGTCAAGGTGAAAGAAAAAAATCAACTGTTGTGTTTCGCAGTTTGCATGTACAATCAAATCTTTTTATATGGTAACAAAAACTGGCAGCAATTTTTACGAAAATATGTGTATTCGAAATCGAGACGCACGTGCTAATCTTAAATGGGAACATAAGGTTGTGACAGTGTGTAGGTTGGGAATTAAAGTCGATAAATTCGAGCTTCTAATAAATATATAAATAAATGAAAGGTTTTATTAATAGACTGCGACCAAGATTTGAAATACTCCCTCTATTCCTTAAAGATTGATGTTTTAATTTTTACATACAAATTAACAAAAATTTATTACTTTAATTTTTTATACTAATTTTATTTAATTTATTTAATTATTTTAGAAAAGTAATAGTGAATAATTTTTTATCTTTTCTAAACCAAATATTAACTAATAGTTAATCTTATAAATTGAATTACATTAAAATAAAGTTTTTGATAGAATTGAAATGCATTAATTAAATGTTAAACATCAATCTTTCTTATACAAAATAAAATTTTAAAAAATTAATTTTTAAAAAACGAAGGGAGTATATAGAAACCAAAAAACAATGTTTCATCAATTTTGGTATAAGGAAGAGTCTTTTCCTTGTCAAATTACGAAGAGTCTTGCATATCTAGAAGCAAATAAATTTACGAATTAAAGAACTCTATTAATTCAAGATCTATATTATCACAGAAAAATACATTTTCATACCACAATTTTGCGTACTAGCTAGCATTCCAAGCACCATCCACAATTTGATCAAGCAATGCAAATAATATGGTTATATGTGTATACCAATGGCTAATCTTATTTTAATTAGTGTTTGTGACACGTGACGATGACAACCAATTAAAGCCAAATTGGTAGATATGTTGGTAGCTAACTTTATTAATTTCGATGTAATTTGCATGTGTCAAGTAATTAATGATCTCTTATTTTATACGGAATAAAAATGATCGATGATGAGATGCTTTAATTCTACGCAGATTAAACTAATCAGTGCACTGTTGACGATAGTATTCTGCAGAATATAACCTTATACGTAGGTGGAGAAGAGAAGCCCATAGACTTGTAGGCCGACCTTTTCAAAGCCCAATAACAAGAAACCAGTTAAATCTTCACGACGCCGTTTCAATTAGTTAAACGACTTGTCGTCGTCACTTTGTAACATACACTATCCGAAGATTTTTTTTTTTGTTATCTTAGTATTATTTCTGTAATAACTGTCTTAATTCTCAATGTATTGACTTTATCATCTATAGAAAATTAAACATGAAATTTAACATTCCAAAAAATATAGATGGCGCCGTTTGTCCGTCGTATATATATCTCATAGCAAGTAAATATATATTTCGTTGGACCCATTCCTATAAGTGTTGCCCCATATATCTCCAAAACCCGATTATATATATATTTGTGGAGATAACATATATAACAAAACTCTATTATATATTTTCTTTAGTATGTTTACGTAACTTTACACGACACGTTGTGTATTAAACAAGGACATCATGTTTATTAACTTCCATGTCGCTTACGTCCACCTTTTGTATTAATTTGCCTATAACCGTTTGGATTTGTTTTTAGTTAATGAGTTTGTGGAGATTGTGTGATGCATAATGTGTGTCAAATTTCACTATTTTTTTCGAAAGAAAGTACTGAAAGGAAATCTAAACACAATTTTTTTAACAAAAATAACAATTTCGAAATATAAAATAATTATTATCTGGAAATTAAGAATGAGAATAGTATTTTTTTTTTGTTGATATTATCTGTTAAAATAATATATATATTTTTCAGGTTTTCACACATAACCTAAAAAGTCTATTATTTGAAAATAAAAGAAATATTTTTTTTATAAAATAGTAGAATATCCACAAAAATTAATAGAATCATTAATCATGTTAGATTTTTTGTCTGACAAATTTATTAAAAGAATCAGGTTAATAAAAAAATGTGTGTTTTTAATAATTTTATTTTTCTTATCACTTTTAGTCTGTTTAGTATTATTCCACTAATTGCTATATCTTCCATTCAATTTATTCCATTTACTGATCACCATTTACACCTTGATCACATGTATATCTGATTCTTTTGTTCTCATACAGTAATGAATCTTACTTTAAGTGCAGAAATATATATACAATTGGAACCGAATTTTCATTATTACTATTTTATCATCAAAAATAGCGTCAGTAGGATTGTATTGTTTGGTTATTCACTTATTCTAACATAACTATATGATATAATCTTCAAACAAACAAACAAAAAAAGATTCTTGAAGATATAACGTTTTGCGATAATATTGTTAATTGTTAACTTGTAGTCTCACTCAGTTTATTTTCCCCTGAATGATTCGAGCTCGAGGTGAGTGTTTTAAAGCATGTGACACAAGGGACCGACCATTAGTTGGATATAGTGTTATAGCCAATGAGAAATAGCCACCCCATCACTGGGCCCAACGTACAGCTGCGAGTAAGATGGTAGAAGAAGCCATAAAGATCTGACATGGACGGATAGTATTGAGTCGAAAGAGTGAAGTCCACCGGAGATTGGGTGGACTAAATTGCACTAGAGTTCAATGGAAGCCGTTACTTGCGGCTACCCGACGCAACCACCGGACCTGATGCTTACGTTCTCTAATCTCTTTTGTCTTTCAATCGTTTTGTCTTTTCCTTTTTTATTTGTTTTAAACTAATAACTTGACTTGGTTAGTATTTTGTTATTTAATCAATTAAAACGGAATTTTTAAGAATCTAGATCTATACAATAACATTATTTTGAATCCATTCAAACTAAATTGGTATTATTTTCATCAAGCTAATCATAGACTTTTCTCTCCATCAAAAGAAATAGGACCATTAGAAATACTAGGAAATTTGTTGAAAAGATGAAATATAACTAAACTATATATATTCGTTTTTTTTTGTAAGAACGAAAAACAAATTTGATCTCAACATATAATAATAATAATATATTTGTTACTTATAGTTATATATATTATTTTAAAGTATTTCTATATATATTATATCTGAAAATCTATTGTGTATGATTGACTTTAGACTTCGAGTGAGATTAATGTATTTCGATTTTGGGTACATAAATATGTACATCAAGAATCCAAGAGCATTTATTTCAAATCTTTTAAAGTTCAACAAATAAATAAAATATGTAGAAAGTACACTAATTTTTTTTCCGTGGTCCAATGATATACACTCAAATTTAAGATTTCAGCTTAGAACAAGTATAGGTTATGAATCCTGCCATTACGATTGCAATCATAATGCGTCATTGTGGATACTTATATTATCTATAATACCCGGCGTTTCATAGACTCAAATTTAAGATTTTAAGGCATTATAACATCATATATTTGTCTTCTTATTAGTATTTGATTATATTTTTGTCACCAACCAATCTTGTTTCGCGAATGCGATGCGATTGTTATTCTATCATATTTTATAATAAAAAATATATGTACTAAGAAATTCGAAATCATGGAATCCGTGTTTTAGCCGCGGATTCCTTACATACTTGCTTTGGTAGTCAACTAATCTTATATGCATATATAATGAATTACATATGTTGACACAGCAAAACAAAAAAAATTAAAATACTATATATTATTTTAGAATGCAAGGAATAAACTTATCTTATTAGTTGAGAGTAAAGAATGAAATAATTAAATACGTACAGACAACTTGTATATGTATTCAAGAGTTGAGCGAAAAAACCATAGACTTAAGCTACATGTGGCTCTCCTGCATGCTCTGTAAAAGTCGTCCTTTTCATAATTCTTCTTCTCTTCTCTTCTCTTCTCTGTTTTCTCTTTTGGTTGGTTTAGTGGCTGTCATCGTTTCTATTGGTTGAAGATAACTTAAAACAAGTACGGCGAAATTTCAGAAACTCTGGCCGACACATCTGCGGAATCGGCGGTGGTCGGCTCAAGAACTGCCTCCTCGCTTCCCGGAGTCATTCTTCCTTCTATATTCATCTGTTTGCTGCTTTCTCGACTTCCCGTAGATTACGGCTAAGTTTGAGTTTCAGCCCAACTAAATGAAGATATCCACTTGCTTTGCTGGATTGATTGGTAGAAAGAAAGATAAGGTAAATCAAATGGTTCTTTGAGCTTTGTGTAAACTTCTTTTCTTTTTTCTTCTTGCCTTAGTCTGATTTATTGGCTCTGTTGACTTTTCGTTTGTTTGTGGTGAACTAAAACAGGGGAATCCAAAACCTCCTCTGCCACCGAGAACACAGAGACTCCTTCAGATCAGACTCGAGGAGCCAGTGAAGCCTCTGGAGAATGACGAGCCTAACACCACCGTGAGCTACTACGACACGTTCGTCGGCCACAAGTACAGCCCTATCGAGCACGAGTCATACGATGGTGAGGATGAACGTGACGAGAACGAGTCAGGGAACCGTGAGTCTCCCAAATCCCAAGTTGAGGAACGAGCGGTTGAATCTCTGACAAGCAAGGAGTTAGGTAAGAAGAAGGAGGTGACAGATTGTTCTGCAAACGGAGATGATGACGAAGACGGTCACGTCAGTGATCCGGGCTTAGGCAGAGCCACGGCTTGGGTGGCTTCTCCTCAGCTAAAACGTTCCTGCTCCACTCTCAGCAAGTTCAACGGTTCTGATCCTCGGGCTCTCCATGACCCGAGAGAGAGCTTCGAGGCCCGATCAGTGAGGTCACATAGGAGTGCAGATAGAGTGATGCTCAAGAAACATTCATCCATGCAGATACTTCCTTCCGGGAGCAGGCGGCTCTGGTGGAAACTGTTCCTCTGGAGCCATAGGAACCTTCACAAACACCTTGTTTCGCTAAAGTCACAGCCTTTAGCCAAGAATCACCAGTCTGGGTACACCTCTGACTTTGCTGACCACGGCCAAGCGAGCCATCAAGTCTTCACTGAAGAGTCTGCAAACAACCAATCTTCGAACTTGTGGCCTCATCACGCTCAGTGGGTAGCGTTCTCTGCGGAGTCTTCTTCGATGAAACGAGTGGATGAGTGGGTAAGAGGACTCGATGTCGATACGGTGATTCCAGTAAACGATGATGACGATAAGCACGGTTTCATAGCCTCTCCTACGATGGTGAGATCACGCTCAGGAAATGACTCAGAGGCCATAGTGCACGCAAACAGCTTAATCCAATCGCTGAGTAAATCCTCGAGCGTGGCTCACATCTCGAGCATAGGCTTGAAAGCTGTCCCAAGCATCTCACATTTCACCAGCCTCAAGTCAGTTGATCTATCCAACAACTTCATAGGTAACGCTCGTGGATAATCTCTACGTAAATGACATGTTCTGTTTAAGTGTATGTGTGTGTGTGGTGTGCTTAATAGACAATGTTCTGTTTACTGCAGTTCAAATTACTTCTGCATCGCTTCCAAAGGGTCTCCACGCCTTGAACCTGTCCAAGAACAAGATCAGTGTAATCGAAGGACTCAGAGAACTGACACGCCTAAGAGTGCTCGATCTCAGCTACAACCGAATTTCTCGAATCGGACAAGGTAAGATTGAAGTCATTAAACAAAACCATACACTACCCTGATGCTTGTTTGGTTTCTGTCTTAACCGAAGTTAACTTATTCAGGTTTATCAAACTGTACACTGATCAAAGAACTATACCTAGCTGGGAACAAGATCAGCAATGTAGAAGGCTTACACAGATTGCTGAAACTCGTGGTTCTCGATCTCAGCTTCAACAAGATCGCAACCACCAAAGCAATAGGCCAGCTAGTAGCCAACTACAACTCCCTCGTCGCTCTGAACATCCTTGGAAACCCAATTCAGAGCAACGTAGGCGAGGACCAGCTGCGCAAGACCGTCTCCAGCTTGCTCCCTAAGCTAGGTTACCTCAACAAGCAGCTCATTAAGCCACAGCGAGCCAGGGAAGTGCTCAAAGACAGCGTCGCAAAAGCTGCTTTTGGTGGCGGAGATTCACTGCACCACAGGCGCAAAAGAACATCCTCCAAGAGAGTAGTCGTACCAGCTTCCCCAAGCGTCCATCACCGAAGCCACGTTGGCGATGATAGACAGAAAGGAAAGGGACGTGTATATCAAGGCAGAAGTCAACATCAGCTATGAAAAACTTCGGCTGCAGAGACACCATCACATTGAAATCTCTTTTTTCTCTATACATCTTATGAATTGGCCAAATGCAAAAAGATACACCATAGTACATACCATTTGTGTTCTCCAAGTAGCTTCACTTCTTTCAGCTATAATAAAGTCATCTCTATTCTTTGACCATACAACATCTCTTTCTCTTGGCCTGAATTTTAATTTAGTTTTTGCTCTTGTTCAAGTAGAATGGTTCTAATTTCTGGTGTGAACAATAATATGTTTACTCTAAAACTTTTGGTATTGTATATTGGTTATTGGGTAACAAATATTGAAAATGAAATACAATGTCAACAGCTTTGAATTATTTCATAAACATCTTCACAAATGTGGATCATATTCTTTTCACTGTATATAATAAAAGGTATTAAAAATAGTAACCCCGAGGTAAAAATAAATCTAGATTCTGTAAAATGGGAACTCATGAAACCAGATAAAGAAATTTCACCGGTGGTCTTACGTCCCCGGCGGGATATATTTCATCTTCTTACTCCTTTCTTCCTTCCCCGTATAGCCACCACAGTTCGATGGTTGATTCCAAACTGTGAGACTTAGAACAAAAATAATTCTTTTTTATAAAAAAGTGGAGAAAACCTGTGTCTATGTCCTTCTTCTTGTTTCAGATTGATTGTCGCTTGGTGAAAGGCTTTTGGCAGATGAGGAGTCTCTGTTCACTGCTGCTTTCAACCTCAATGACTCGAGCCTCCCACTTCAACTGCGTTGTCAAAGCTCTAGCCGCTTCCACCAGCTGCGCCGTGTCACGGATTATCACCCATCCCTGCACCAAAGTTGTTTTTTCTTATTATACAGCTCCAAGACCAAGTGATATTACTCTTCTTTCAAAGTAAAGTAATGTGTACCTCTGGACGAAGTAATCGGTCAATCTCTGTGAATATATCCAGAAGTGAGCATGAGCTCCGGCGCTGACTTGTCTGTAGCGACAAAAGATTGTCTGCGTGCACCAGATCATATGTTCTCGGGTATGTCGGGAATGCTTCACACCTGAAGTTTTACAAGACAAGTTGAGAAACTAAATGCTGTAAGCGAATATGAGAATCCGATAATAGACTTTTTTTAATGACTCACCAGTCGTGCAGAACTCCGACAAAGCCACGGTCAAGGATCATTGGAAGGTGGTTAGGTCCAGAGGTAGGGACAACATTCATGACCCAGACCGATTTCTTTGCTTCCAACAGCGCGGAATTGAGACCACCAAATTGAGCATTCATATCCAAAACGTTTCTGAGCATGTTATAAGGCGGCGACGGATCTTCATCACCGGGTCTCTTGGGATGATCAGAGAATATCAGAGGAGACAAGAGAGACCAGTATTCTCTTACTGTTACTTTCCAGTTCTCAGCATCTTCTCCAAGCTCCTCCGGGTGAAGACCTGAACCAACCAACCAACCCAAGGAATCAAAAATGAGAAAACAAAAGCTGCAGAGTATATGGATTCAGTAAGGTAATTGTTAACTAAGGAGACTAACCATATAGTGAAAGTTCAGTCTTGTTCATGTTAGACCGGCTCGGCCATCTTGTTCTGCCTTCAATGGGAATCCACCTCCGGCTACGTGTTCCACCAAGACACATCTGAAGCGGCCTGTAATAAGGAGTCTCAACGTCGTGCCCTTTGGTACACACAGAAGGGCCAACCCCAGGCTTCCTGTTTAATAGGACATTTAAGCATCCATGTAAGAAGACGACTCGATAAATCACCATATATGTAATTCATATGAAGATCCTGGAATATAATAGTGGTGCGTGTTTATGTGTCACTGACCGGGAACTGTAACATTTGGTTTTGATCGTCTTTTTCCAGACAACTGTCTTGTCTTGCTGAGATAAAAGAGTCCAACAGATGCTTTCAGCAAAATCATGAACAAAGTTCCATCTTTTAATATCCTCTTTGTTCCGAGCGTTTGTGAGCGGAGATGTCCAAACAAAGTAACCTCCGGGCTTCAGAACCCTGTCGGCTTCTACAAGGAGAAGCCCGTCTGCACAGCGGATTTTAAACTTACATTAACGCTAGGTCCTCCCTCGGGTAAAGGAAAATGAGTATAATCTTTCTTCAAGTGTCACTCAATCGTTACCTTTCTGGTCCCAATCAATGCCACATGTTGAGCAATGCAACATATCAAAGGAAAGAGAAGGATATGGCAATTGCTTTGATATAAAAGAACCAATCATGGCAGGTAGACCCCTCTCAAGTGTTAGCTGAACTTGGCTACCAGAGGCTTCATAGTTTGCTATGCACATGGTTAAGAGCTGCTTGGAGAGTAGATGTGCTCCATAGCTACCATAACCACATCCGATATCCAAAATAGTTCTCACCTGAAAACAGAATGACGACAGAAATAAGAAGTTGAGCTGAGAGAGAAAAAAAAGATGAAACTACTTTTGCCTGTGTGTGTGACTTACACCAGCTTCAATGAAGTTATCATTCTTAATCCCAATAATTTGAGCAATCTGATGGGAATAGTCTTCAATCTCATCAAACATAGGAGACGCAGAACGGAAAGATACCTGATCGTCATCCATCATCATCATCCTGGAAAAAGAAAAAGCCAAAAGCTTAGCAATGAAACCACCAGACACAGCTTTAGCAAGAGAGGAACCAATCATCACCTCTTGTTTATACTACCAGAAGTCAAGACTTCGTCAGCAGTAATCTTAACATTACGAATCCAGATGACATCTTTACCCGTCGGCCACCTAAGAGGCACCTTATAATCCACCGGAGGCAACACTAAACATCCCTGCTTCGATCCAGGCCCACAAAACCGATCGTTCTCATCACCGTTGGAGTAACCAAGTGCAAGATTCTCGGAAACGTTAAAGCAAGGAACATAATTCTCAGACTCTAGATTACAATACTCCAACTCTTTCCACCTGCTAGGACCGACAGAGATCTCCCCAATATCCAACAAGTCGGAAACAAGCTGCTCCTGTAATCTCCTATAGTTGTGATATACATGGCCTCTCGAGGAGGTAGAAATCGAGACAGTCCACCAAAAGGATCCAGCAAGAGCAAGAACAACAATAAGGACCAAACTGATCTTAAGACAGAGCAGCATCAACCTGTGCCTGGTCCTTGCGCTGTAAGGATCAGCAGCGGTAAAACCATTATCAGCGCCGGTTTTGGAAGAAGACTGGGTGTTGCTGAAGAGGAAAGCGAAAGGAAACCTCAAGGTTAAGTGAGCGTTGTCCGTTGCGGCACGACCACGAATCAAGTCTTCTTTCTCTGTTTTGTCCTTCATTTGTGAGTCTCTCAAATCGTCACTGCCATCGGAAACTCGTGCTCCTGAGATGCCACGTTGCAGTGGCATTGACATTTTTTTTTTCTGCTAAATCTTAAAAGATCCCTGTAAATAAATAAAAAATCAGATTGAGGTGAGTGATGTTATAATCCAGAGACCATCATGAACAAAATTCGAAGTAATATGAGCAGATCCACGAATTCTGGGGAGAGCATAAACATCGAATCAGCTTAAAATTTGGATTTCGATTTGTTTCTCTTGTGGAAATCGAAATCAAAGGCAAACAAAAAAAAGCTCAACCACCACCGAATGAATCAAGAAATCGAATCAAAAACAAAGAAGAGAAAGGTGAATCTGAAGAGAAAAGACGCGACACCTTTTTTTTGTTATGGGCTCTCCTTGGAGAAGAAGATACGCAACTGTATTTACAAACGATTCAATCTGGAGTTTTCGGTAGTGATGAAGATAACTATAATCCTAATCAGATTCTTCTTCTTCTTCTTGGAGAGAGCTCTCTCTCTCTCTATATATGTATGACCTGAAAAGTGAACAGTGTGAGAGAGAGTGAAGAAGCAGCAGCAGCGTCGTGTTTGTATGGATCCAAATCTCGACAGAGCTCGTGAGAACTCAATAATTATTAATCTCGATTATGAACATTTTTATTTATAAACAAGAGGAAGAGAAAGAAATTTAAGAAAGAGAGAGAGAAGCACACACACAAAAAAAAAAAAAAAAATTAGTGGAATCTTTACACTCGCGTTGAATATATAATAAAGCAAAAATCTTCACTGTCTCTCTGTATTTATTTTATTTTTATTTTTTTTTGGCTTCTCTCACGGTATTTAAGGGAAAAGAAGAGAAGCTTCCCATGGGTACATGTCTAATTACACTATTATTATGTATTTTAGTCACGCTTTGTTTTATTTTAATTTCTATTTAATTGTTGACCTTTCCTTCTCTCTTCCCATGAAACCTTGGCGGTGCATAAAAACAAATGTATTTATTGACTCTTCAACTAATATTTAGTAATTCGGCTACAAAATTTGAACATGTTTAATAGTAGTTGACAAATTAAAAAATTTAGAAGATACTTGCTTAGTGATAATATATATTCTCCACCTATGATGTTAGAATTTAACTATCTATAGATGTAGAAAAATACTTACTACTTACTTTTTTTGTGTTAGGTCTCACACAAGCTTTCTAATTAAAGGTTGTTTTGTCGGTAGTTAATGATTTTTTTTTTTCTTACGTTAGAATGTACAGAATTTTGCTTTATAGCTTCATTGACATTTTTATGAAAATCACAAAATTTCAGTGGACAAACATAAAACATTCATAACTTTTTTTAAAACAACAGTGTCTCATCATATCAATCTTAATTAATTATCGTCAAAATTATTATTTCAGGTAAATAATATGGCGTGTTTTAGTCTTTTCGATGATAAAGGTGATAGACTTGATATGGCTTCTTTATCATAGTTTGTCCATCAGATTTTTGGATTCTTTGAACTTTAATGAACGACAAAAAAACACATGATCAATTTTATAAGGAAAATATATAATTGGTCGGTTTGGCCAGGCCAAGTTCCCTTTCGAAAGATAACGAGTCCCTTCTTGGCCTCTTCGGAGTTCAGATATAACTAGGCCATCAGAAATTCAGAAGTCGGCGTAGAGAACAAGTTGTGCATGGCTTCGATTTGGTTTTCGTTTTTCAACATTGATTTGGATTCTTATCCCAAAATTAATGTTTGCGAAAAATAAGATAAAAGAGCCTTGTAACAATCACGAACATTTATTGTCAAAACGCAGTAGTAGGAGACCAGTTGCCCACTTGTACACGCCAACCACGATAAGGTTAAGTTTGAGGTAATACGAGGCAAAGCTCGTATTTTTATAAATATCCCAACTCGTACAGTATATATTTCTTCTTTTTACTTCAGCTTGACAAATATATCTGGATTATATATACTACTTATTTTTTAAAGAATTACTTCTTTTAATTATTAGTTGTTTGATGACTCATGCATTTGTATGTAGTGGATTTGTAAATAAAGTGGAAGAGGCCAAGAGGGTGTGATATGTTTTACATTTTTGTAACTTCTTGGATAATTATATAAAAAAACACATTTACATTTTTGTATATGTTTGTAGTTTTGTACTCGTCGTAGATAAAGATACTACGGATATCGACCGAGAGGTCCGTAACATCATCTTGTCGAGAAGACAGAGGAAGCATTACAACAATTTCATGCAGCTTTGGCTAATCTAAAACCCAGTTCTCTCATCTATTTGATATCTTGTTTTTAATCTTTTTTGCCAAGTTATCAAAATCTGTAGGCTCTACTTTATGTAAATCCTAAACTTTCATATTTATGATATTAACCAGTTCGCAAAAAAAAAAAAAGATACTACGGATAACAATCACGTAAAAAACATAACGTAACGAGTATATAGCCACGTAGATTTATGAATTTTATTGGACGAATGAAAAATCCATGAAGAGTTTGTCCCCCAAAAAAATTATAACAAAAGAATCCGTGAAGTAAAGAGGATCAGGTTGCTCAACAAAGTTCCAATATACAAAGAGACAACAAGTACCCTTCAATATCTATAATTTATTGTGTTTTGGGAAACGCATGATTCTAATAACAAAACAAACAAACGAAGAGATGAATAAAAGAGATGAAATTGCTTAAAACAAACACAGAAATAAATAAAAGAGGAAGAAATAAATATATATATTAGATCCAACGCACTAGTATCAGCTAAGCTATTTGAAAACATCTTTATTACAACCGTTTCATCTGACATCTCCTAAACCGATTATTTTATTTTAAATTTTTTCTTTCAAAAAATATTTTAGAAATGGTAGCCGAGTGAATTATCTTATGTTTATGCTTTTGTTTGTTTTTCTAATGGTTTTTTTCTATGTTTTTACTCTTTTAATTCCACTTTAACAAAGAATATTAACAAAATTGTTTATACTGTGGTGCTTTGGGTAACAGATGTACATTAAATATATGATTTTTATTTTCAATGTAAATGGTCTATTATAATAAAATGATTAACAAATCATGTTTATATATGTGAAAATTTTAGTGCAGAAATATTTATTTGCAATTCAAATTAGAACTATAGTTTGTTAGTATGATTCACAGGCGAAATAATTAAAAAACAGACACACAGTTGGACTGATAGATCTAATCACTCCTAGCTAATAAATGTGAATTAGACATTAAAGTAGGTTTCTTAATGACCTTTTTGTTAAAGTAGTTTCTTAATGACATAATCAGCCAGAAAATCAGAAGTTAATTAATTGCATTATCAGTTGCCTCGTATTGCCGTGTATCCTATGCCATCGCAGTGTGTACGTAGTTTACATTCAACAAATGCATATACGTATATGTTGTGCGTTGTCTGTATATGCGTGGTTAAAAATATGATTGGTTATTATTTCAAGATTGCAAAAATAATTATTAGTTTTTGCGATCTTGTCTGAACAGAATTTATTGGATCAGCGTAATCACCATATAGATTGTGTAACATAATATTGACGGGGAAAAAAAAATTGGTGAAATAAAAAAGGTAAAACGGGAAAATATGGGTCCCACATGAAACGCGGTTACATGTCGGTGGCTAATCGTATCTGACGTGGCGGATTTGACGGTGTCTGTAACCGTACGCCTTTACACAGAGGATCACATTTTTTAATCGTCCGAAACGGAGATGTTTGGGTAATAGGATAAGAATAAACGTGGATAAGTTAGTGTGCACGGTATTCGAGTTCTTATGTATAGCGGACCGTGACAAATAAAACTTCACGGATCCGTCAATTTGTGGGATCACATGTGCTGTTTAGCTATTTCCCATTTTCTTGATTAAACAGAATGTTTATTATATCTTAATTCTATCTTTCTTTTTACAAATATTAATTCAAATCTACGCATGCAAGACAAAAACAAAAGAGGAAAAGAACAAAAAAAAAAACAGATTGAAGTGGGTTCTACGTACCGACGAGCTTTGAAAAATTACTGATTTATATCAGTACATGATTTTAATGCGACGTGCGTTTTATGAAAATTGATTTTCAACTTATTCTCATTCATCTGATATGGTCTTCTTTTGTCAATTATGTATGGATCTAAAACAACGTGACAATCGTGACAAATTCAATATATTTGGAATGTAAGCATGTACTTCTAGCCATAGGTCAAAGTATATAACAATGACGTTTTAGAGATTAACGTTACGTGTATTCTAATTTTCATCATAATTATATTATGTTGAAACTTGACACTGGAAAATTGTTGAGGTATATGCTATATTGTAGATTTTATATTTTATTATATAGATAGGAATCAGTTTCTCTATCGTATTAGGTTTTATAGTATTAAGATTCAACCTAAGAATTTATAAAATACGAATGAAGATCATCAAGTCATAAACCATATCGAAGCTGACTGTTATCATCATATACGTGTTGGAATAGTTAAAGGTGTTATTTAAATTATTCATGTCTTTACCAAAAATTAGGACGACTAGAATGTGATTTTAAAAAAACATAAGGATATTGCTTGATTTTTACCAAAGAGTGTATGTAGAGAATGTTAACTACCGGCAAGTCGATATTTACTCCATCCTTATTTTTTTCGACTAAGAAGTCATAATTATCCCTTTTCCAACAAAATGATATAAAAAGTTTATTTGATACAAGTTGTCACATGCGACTTATTTTCTGCGCTTCACGAATAAAACTATATTAAGATGGAATAGACACACCGACACGGTATGAACTTTGAGCAACCCGATGTCTAATGACTAAAGGAATAATGCATACGCCGTCGTTGTCCATTCGCATATAGTAAAGCAACTCTGATCTTATGACTGTATAATACGCATATAAGCACTAATCTAATATTGTTGGCCATTTATTTACAAACTTATAAATCTAAACTTGTAAGTAAATTGGATTATTTATCATGTGCGTGTTTTTCTTTTTTTGAAATAATATTGATTTCCATGTAGTTTTACAAATCTATAGTGTTGTTTTTTTCAGTGACACACTAATTTATACGTTAGTTATCTATAATTCTATATCATACGTACAAAAATAACCACTTATATTTACTGACTTATCACTGCGTATATATGGTCGAAACGTTACAAAAGTTATTAGCAAGCGATAGGCAAAACTAATTAAAGAAAATAAACTCTGCCCCAGATATCGACCACTAGCTAAGCCAGTTGTACAATTTATTGGATTTTAACGATAAACTGGTGAGAAAGGAAATGTAACAGATGCATTGGTCTAGTCTTGTAAGTTTGTGTAAATTGCGTAAAAACTATATATGTCATATGTGATTCGTGAGTACTTCCAAACTTTTCATTTAGCAGTCACATATTTTACCACTAAGTCGTGCATCCTTCCAAATTTAGCTGACCCTTTTCTTTTGTTTTTTGGTAGTTACACTTACACAAATAAACTAAAGGAGAGTGCAAAAAACTAAAAGTCGAAAGACTGTAATTAGAATATAGACCATATTTTCACAAGAAGCAATTTGGTAAGCTAATATTATCTGCTTTACGACCAATAACAAACCATAAGTCAAATGTTTCCGCATTACATAACCGTGTGTCGTGGATCTCAACCCGAAATTTGACTTGAAGCAACTTTAGCTTAATTAATTTTTAATTCGATACATATTGGATCTAGAAGTTTTGATACCAATAAGTTAATATTGTGGAGTTTACCAAAAAAAAAGTTAATATTGTGGAGTCGTTGTCCTTCCCTTAATGTCAGTGCCCTATTTCCTAACCTCACTACGCTTTTTTTACTCGATATTTGTATAACTGTACTTCCCACATTTTAACACGAAGTAATTTAGTGTTATTTATATAACAGAAGTCATAAGTGGGCCTAGTTCAGTGCTAAAGTACTTTGATTTGAATCATAATTTATTTTTTATATACTATCATAGTATAATTTATAACAATAATTAGACATATAACCGTAGCTGGGGACAAAAGTCAAAGTCTTTAGAGTACGACTTCAATGCGTTACGTATTCCACCAATTCATACAAGCTTTCATAATAGATTATATACGAAACTTTGGAATTTCTTATCGTAATATTTTTTTAAAAAACTGAATGTTGTCGTATTACTATTGGTCCGTTTATTTTGGTTTCATTCCCATTACAATTTCAATGATTTCGGCATTTCTAATATTTTTGACAGATCGTAAGATGATGAAAACTTTTCTCCACACGTCAATGGAATAGATCATATACGTGAACGTATAATAACTCCTACGCGTTTTTGTTTACCTTATGCAATTATATTGTTAAATAAGGTAAAATACATATGCCTTAACCATTTTATAATATAGTGTCTAGTGTTCTTAAGAGTACTCAAGATCACTAGTTTAATTTTATTTAAGAGATGATGATAAAGGGTTGGGTTTGAACATCGAGGAAACGGTTGATTCTGAATACAATGGACCGGGTGTCCAAAACTTTTTATGGTCTATAAGAAAAATATATATTTCATAATGTTTTTTTGTTGGAAAGTAACGGTCGACTGTTCATTGCTATAGACGTGTGTTTATTATACATTTTTTTCATCAGGACTATTCATTAATTACGGGATATTCACACAATCCGAACTTACTCGATATTGTGTATTATACAATGTACATATAGGTAGATAGGTACGTAATCCTCACTCTCTGTGTGATGGACTGACGGTACGTAGATCTAGTTGACGCTAAGGTATGGGTCACTTTGTCTTGGCTTGCACCTCTTTTCAGAGTTGTGATAAATTGTCCACAGTTATGATTATTACATGCACGTCCCAGGTTTATTATTACGCGACGGTACCTCCTAAAAAGATACACGAAACAATATATATATACTAACACTATAAAAGGTAACTTTCCTTTTTCTTTTTTTCACAGCAGGAAAGTCGGTTTTATATCATCAGAAGAAATCTACATTGTATAACGTGTATATAATCATAAATCATAGTGACAACTCACTTCTTAGCTCCATTACACCATGACGCGTAGCCAATCCCGGACATGACAAGTGAAGTGAAAAATATAAATTCAAAGTCAGTGAAGAATTTTAACCCTTAAGAAAATGATATTAAGATTAATTATTCGGGAGTCCGGAGTTAGATTTATGATCTTGAGTATAGATATTCAATGAATGCCAACAAAAAATGAAGAAAATTGAAATTCTGATTGCATGGATGTGGATATTTTATTTTGTCATTTACAAAACTTCTTGACAGAAACTTAAACCTAATTTCCTCTACTAACTTGGCCTTAAGTGCCACCAAATCCACCGCTCTTTACATTAAATATATATATATGTTATGTAAAATCAATGGAACTGTGACATCGATAGGGTTTTTATCCATAATAGAAAAAAATCAAATCTGCTAAAACTCTACAGTAACCGTCGCGTGATATTACAGTTTTTGGAGGAATAAAATATTTAAGTGGAAACGACAAGATTGGTTTTTATTTTAATGGCGACAAAAATCAGACTTATCAAAACTATATAGTAGTAAAAACTGTTCGATGTGAACTTAAGATTAGATAGAATCTAAAGCGGTCAGAGCAGAGGCCTCATTATTGTCCATCCAAGTTTCGTAACTCATATTCGACACCTCGTTTTCCAGAAGTTGATACTCACCCAACTTTGTCCCCTCCTCTTGAAATTGTTTTGCGTTTTTTCTCTTAGCAAAATTATATTATACCGAACAAAATTAAATTACACTCAAATTCATATATGTAAATCCGTTTCGAAGATGTATATATCAAATTTTTACGTTTCAAAACGTCAATAGACTAAAAGACAAAAAAAAAAAAAGTTATCATCCAAGGAAAACGATGGAAAACATAAATGATTAATGTGAGAGGTGGACCATATTATAGCAAAGAAATGGGCCATATGTGAAAGAAAAAGGAGCTTTTGCGAAATAATCCAAGGAATGACTATGAAATGAAAACATTATTATCGCTTATGATCACAAAGTAGTATTGATCTGCCATTTTAAATAGATCAACTCTAAAAAAACTAAAAAAACAAAAAACTTGATAGATTTATTGTCGTAGGAAAATGATGGAAGGCATCAATCAAAAATGATATAAATGGAGGAGTGATGGAAAAAATATGATATATAAAAAAAAAGGTGCTTTTGCGAAGTTCTTCAAGGAATAAATATGAAATGAATAGAATTTTTTTTTAAGAAAAAATGAAATAACAAGAAATTCCATGTGACTTCCTTTAACATTGGTGGGGTTCTATCCTCTCCCCCTCTCGTTCACGTCACACAATATTATAAAAAGGCATTAACACAGCCTCACTCGTTCTTAAGTTCCTCATGTGCACACATGCCATTCCATGTGGATCTCTATAATAAAATCAACCCTTTTTCTATCTACACAAGCCAATCATTAATTATTGTTCAACACTCGAGATGAGATTTTTAATGACTCAAGCTGAAAGTTCTTAAAACGATTGAATAAAATAGAAAAGAATAAGACAGATTTTGTATAGAAAAATCGGCGATTGAATTTTTAAACGATATTGGTGTGATAGCATCCTTATAGATGTGTATTGTAGTTGTAGGGACGAACTTATACGAATTGGAACTTAGGGAACATGTGACAGAATTGAAGTGAGAAATAATGACTAATGCTTTAATCTTGGAGTTTTCAAGTGGATGATATTGTGGAGTTTTTTCAAAATATTTAGATGAGGATGTTGGTGTGATGGCATGAAAATACAAATATCCTCATCCTTTACTCTTTTTTATCTTTTTTATCTTTTATCATTGTACTAACTACTAACTTATCCTCTCTCGAATTATTGCTCCGTGATGCATTCATGACCATGACATGACTGATGACCCACTTTGTCATTTGTGAAGAGGGAAAAAAAACTTCGAAGTGGTGGGTTTAATAGAGGCCCATATTATAAAATGTTATACTATGTTTTGAAAACTATAATTTGGGCCAATTGTATAGATATAGGAATCTCGTGGACTCTCTAAAAAAGGAACAGTTTTTTTTTCAAAAGATGTGGATTTAACATAAAAGAAAAATGGGGTGAGAGACGCTCGAACTCTCGACCTCAGGATCACTCAGTAGCTATGAGACCTACGCGCTAGCCAACTGCGCCACCACCCCTGATGCTTTGTGCTCCAAATATAACAGTAATGACTACATATTTTCCAATAAGCAGTCTGAAATACAATTATATCCAAATAAACTGAACTAAAGATATGGTTTTTAATAAGAAAAATGACTCCCAGTAACGTCATATAAATATATTGTAAACACAACATCCCTTTTCTATTTTCTTTTGGAAATATTAGTGTTATACAATATAATTATTTACACTATTATACTATTGGAAAACATTTTATTTTATTTTATCAAAGTGTTGGAAAGCGTTACGGAATTTCATGAGCTTCTTCTTTATGTTGTCATGCAATCCTTGCCATTTATTTCAACAATTATAAATTGAATAAAACGGTTTGACTTGGAATTTATTTTTGAAACGATATAAAAATCCAAACCAAAAATACATAGATAAGGTAATATACCATCTTTTTAACTCAATTACATGCTAATTTGTTTTAGATATGAAAGTTTTGAATCTTGAATCCATCATTTTTGTTAAGTCAGAATTTTGAAAATTCCAATTTAAAATATAATATTCTGTACCAACATTTTTTTATATCACTCACAATATCACTAAATCACCAGTATTTTTAATAATTAGGTGCTAAGCTCACTTGTGTATTTCAATATATGCATAGATTTGGAAATACATGGAACATATACTTCAATTGATAGGTAACTAAAAATATATTATATATATATATACTACTAAAAATATATTATTTATATACTAGAGTGATATGTTCTGTGGGTGAAACATTTGAAGATTTATTTAAATGAAAAATGTTCAAGCAAAGAAAAATGAAATGTGTGATAAATAAAACCAACTTTTTTTTTCTTTTAGTCGTACTGTATTTTCCGAACTACTAAACTCTAAATAGACCAAGACAATAGTTGTCGTGTTAAAATTTTAATCACTGATAAACGCTGTTTGTGTTTCAGACTGCTTATTTGAAAGCAGTTAAGTGTGACAGGAAGTCCACGTGGAAGGAGCTGACAGTTCACAGAATTGCTCCGATTTCTTCTTACAGCTCTCTCTCTAACTGTCTCTCCTCCTAGCCATGTTTTTTGGCCCCACTTTGCTTTTCTTGTCTTCGTATTTTGATTTTCCCTTTTTAAATAAAACAGCAATATTTATTTCTATTTATAGTTTCTCTTCTAAGCTACTTACACATTTTTTTAATCGATTCGAAACTTTCAAAACATTCAAAATACGAAAATAGTTAGATACAGCAAAAACACTAGTGCATATACAAATATAAAAATAAGTAGCAAATTTTAATAAGAAATAGTGATGTAAAACAGATGAGAATAGAATATAAAGTACCGTTCAATGTTTATTTAAAAGATAATAATAATTAGTTTGTCTTTAAGAAAAATATTTGAATAAGCAGCCGTATGGAGGATCATGAGCGCGCAGGGTTACACATTTAAGCAAGTAGTATTAGCTTGTTGTTTGATAAATGTTTATGACCTTTTATGCTTTTCTAACTTGCTGATCATATATATATATACACATGTTTTTTAAAATCGTCACTCGTGTTTTTTTCTATATTTTTGTGTGTAAAAAAGAAGATGAAGTTACACTTAACATCAATGAAGTATTAGGGATCTGGTGCAGATTATTAATGTCGAGCTTGTATTATATTCAAGGACAACTTCCTAATATATAGGGTGGACTTAAAGGGAAAAAAGAAAAGCCAAATAAAGTGGATTAAAAACGATGATGAGGAATAAGGATGGTCGTGCGTGCGTGTGTCTATGAAAGCTGCTCTGCAATGACCTCATCTCATGATGCAAGCCTTTACAACATGTATGTATGTCTTTTTTATTTTCTATTTACATATAGGTTATGTAAATAGAAAGTATCCACATATATATAGAAATACAGAATGGTACTACTTTGAAGGCCAAAAGAGTTAGACAAGTCGTTGGATATGTTAATCAAAAGCATTGCTGGATATATGTTTCGACTACGTATGATTCTTCTTAGCTGTTTCAACATAATATGGGTTCTAGGATTTGTAATGACAACACCATGCCTTCATTATGTGACGAACATAGAAACAGCAAGACTTTGTGTTTCTCGTTTCATTTCTCATATATCTTACAAGTCAAAATATTAATTCTATTAGAAAAGGTCACTTTAGCTATGTGAGAAAGACTTATAATAAGTCTTTAGAAAATTAGCATACAATCTTTAACAAAAAAGAAAGAAAAAAAGATTTAATATAAAAAATTCATGACTAAAAAAGCAGAAGAAAAAATAACTCAATGCTTTGAAGTAACAATGCAAAATATTCAATCTATGTAGGTTCAAATTTTAAAATAACCATATAACTCTCGGGGGATATATATGCACACACATATATATCTATATAATGAAGTCATGCTAAGAGAATATTAATAATTTAGTTAGAGTCGTCTCATATAATCATTTTTTTATCGGCAAGAGTCGTCTCATATAATCTAAGAATGTAAACTTTAGATTATGCACCAACTAACGTGGCTTGAATCCACATATATGATGCATTTAATAAGTAAGATATTGCACTAGACACTAAATCTGGATGATTAAATAAGGAGGATGACTACATAATCTCTATGATTTATAATTGTAGTTTCAAAGTTGTAAATACGGAGGATATGAGAAATCGTCAAAGGGATCTATCCAAAAGTCAAGAGCCTCTCTCGTCAATATTTTGATTTATTTTCACTCATGGTTTGGTGGAAAGAATAATGGACTTCCACTAATCATGAAAACTCCATTACAAAATCTGTTTGGCTTAATCATTAAATAAATACTTGATATTGATACACACACATTGCATATACACTTTACATCATTTTGACAATATGATTGAGTGCAGCAGCTAACATATTTTATTTAAATAATATGAACATCTGGTTGTCAGTTAGCTATACATGTCCTTCTTTATGATTATATACCCAAATCAGATGATAGGATCAGGAATAATCCCCCATAATTATATTGCGAAGAAATTAGAAACTACAGAAGTGTATGAAAAAAATAAAAATAACAAAAAGAATGTAATTCTAAAATCCAGACTGTTCTTTTTTCGTCCGTTCATAGCTTTCCAGTAAGCTAATGATTAAAGGGAAGGTTAAGTACATGTTAGCATGTGAGAATAAGGTATAAGTTCCATTATTTAATAATTATACAAATCCATTTAAATGAATATTGCAAAAGTATATATTAATTTCAGTGGGAAAGAAATAAAACTATCATCATCAGTAGATGTATCACACGAAACCTACGGAGACGAGCAGGAGGAAGAGAACAACAGACCAACTCAAAAGAGAACATGGGAAAAGATAAAACAAAATACTGTATTGAACTTATTAAACAACTGTAATTTGACATGATCCGCATATTATTTTATGTACTGTAGTGATTAAGGAATATTATCATAGATATTTCCCTAATCACCTAATCTTTTTGCGACAGATATAAAAAACATCAATATATTTCTAATAACGACAGAATTATATTGTATCTTTTCTTTCCTTATACATCCTTAATTAAGAATGTAAAATTCTCTATTAAGTATAAATATTATAAGTTTATTACTTATAACACAAAAGAATTGAGGTTCTTTGTAATCTACAATTTGACATTAACAGAAAATCAATTACACAATCTGGTAAATTATAAGTAAGGAGTATTTTGAGATTTAGTAAAGTTAATAGAGAATCAAAATTATATTAACATAATGATCAAATATGCAAGAAGAACGTCGCTATAATCAAAAAGAAGTTTTCTCTAATTATATAATGAGATGGAGAAGAAAAGTTGTGGAGGAGCTATAATGATAAAACCTGGCAAATTAGACAGCGAAGACATACTCAAGTGCTGCATTGTCACTCTCTCTCTCTCCTTCTTCTTCTTACAAAACCCTCCAATCCCAACTCTAACATCCCAAATCAATCTTGTTCTTTCTCTCTCTTCTCTCTCTCTCTCCGTATGTGTATGGTCGGACCCAAGTACGACACCGTTTCAAGCGTTGCAAATTGCAACTTTTTGATTGGTCTCACTTCTCTTTGCCCAACCAAAAACAACATTTGATGATATAAAGAAGCCAACTTTGTCCACTGCAAATCTCTTTCTTTTCTTTTCTTTTTCTTTCCCCTTCATTGCTAATTTTGACACACCCAATTTTCCATATTTATTTATTTATTCATTCAAATTTATTTGTCTTTTTGGGTGTATGATCTCAAACACGTCATATAATTAATTAAAACAAATGTCTCAAACGAGCTATTACCGATCACCGTTCGGAGACACGACTTACACCAAAGTGTTCGTCGGAGGATTAGCATGGGAAACTCCAACCGAAGAAATGCGTCGTTACTTTGATCAGTTCGGAGAGATTCTCGAAGCCGTCATCATCACTGATAAAAACACCGGCAAATCTAAAGGCTACGGTTTCGTAAGTTCTTTTTTTTTTTATTCTTTAATTTTCTTGATTCAAACACTCTATATGATTAAGGGTTTATTTTTATTTTTTAAAATTTCTCTGATCCTCAATTAGGTAACATTTCGAGAGGCGGATTCTGCGACGAGGGCCGTGGCTGATCCAAATCCAGTGATCGACGGAAGAAAAGCCAATTGTAATATTGCTTCTTTTGGACGGCCTCGACCATCTCCACCTCGAGGTTTGCTTAATAAACTCTAAACTCAAACCGTTCCTATCCTAATCTTTGTTCATTATTCCGGAGGCTGAGGATTATCTTATTTGATGAGTTTTGTTTTGATCTTTGATAATAATATTAATATAGGTTGGTACGTTATCAAGATAATAGTTTATCGTTCTGCTTGCTGTCTTTTATCGTATAACGTTAACGAGATTAGCTGTAATCCTTGGAATTATATAATAAGTACATTTCTCAATGATGTTTTTTATAAAACATCATTGAATTTCTTTTTCAGAATATTATAAAAACAAATATCATAGGATTGCTAATTTTGAATCGTAAAATACCAATGTAAATTCTATAATAATATATTTTTTTTTTGGTATGTCTTCTCTTTGTTGATAGGTCGAGGACAAACAGGAAGTCCGAGTCAGTACCAAAGTGGAGGACCATCAGCCTATACGGGGATGGCTGCACAGCTGCCACCGGCTGCAGCTGCCCACCAGCTCATGTATCCCTCCTATGGGTGAGCTTCTTTTATAATGATTTTTTTTTTTTTTTTAACTGGCTCCAATTATTCTGATACTCGTGTATTTAGTTTAGGAGAGAATTATAAATGTTTTGCATAGAAAAGGAGATGATGGTCCATTGCGATTGAAATGGTAGGAGACAATTTAATGCGTCAATCGAGCCACTTGTTGTCAGGCTGTAAATATCATAACATAATATATATGTAGATAAAAAAAACAACCCTTCAGCAATGTATATATTAATTGATGATCTTCAGAATTATAGTCCGTTCGAAGTTGAGAAACCCTTATCGTGCGAGAAGGTAATAATACTAGAGGAAAATGAAAATTAGATGGTGTTTTTTTTCTATAATAATAGTATGTTTATAAAAAAAAAGTAGATTATATTTTGTTCTCTTAATTTTTTTTTGTTATATAGAATCATTGAATATTTCGTTTTTTCAGGTACACCTATAACCCTGATCAATTTGGGTACCACCAAGTCAGTTTCTCTTTCTCTCCCTTACATTCGTATGACACACAAGCAAAAATCGAATTTAATCATGAAGTGCAAGATATGAAATTAATAATGGGATTTTTTACGTACTGCGTATCTTGCACATGTCGACCACTTACATTATGCATGAAAAACATTAGCACATGCATGTTTGATGTTAACATATAACATTGATTTATGATGATGATCTCATATTTATATATACATGCTACAGGCACTGTACAACACACAGTTGCAACAAGCACAGTACTATCAACAGCAGCAACAGCTATATGGAGGAGGAGCAACATCACCATCATCATCATCAGCTACCATCATGCCTTCTCCTTACTATTACGGCTATTCTCTTCAAGCTCCTAGAGTGCCATACCAACACCATCACCATCATCTTCCTCAACCATATAACCCTCAACAACATCATCATCAACGGTTTACTTCTCCTTCTTTCCTCGTTTACCCATCCAATTCCTCTTTTGCACCTCCTCTCCAAGGGTTACTCTCGTCTTCCACAGGTGCGTACACTTACCTTCTTTTTACTATTATTATTTTAATTTGTTACATATTTGAAATAAGACGTGACTTAAAGTAAGATAGATAACTTTAATATATATATAAATCTAATCGCATAAAACTTAAAAAAGATTAGATATCTATATAAATATATAGCTAGACTAATAAACGTCTTATAAATATGGTTTGTTGTCAACAACTTGTCTATAAAAAATGTCACTCGGTTTGAAAATTGCATAATTATTTTGAAAATACGTGTTAGAAATTACACAGTTTGAATTCAGATGTCGTCTAACGTAATAACTAACTGACACGAGTCAATTCATTAATATTGGTTTTTAGTTGAAAATGTAGTTTTCTCTAATTGAATGGCACCGTTATTCATCATGCTATTGTATTGATCATTCATGCACGTAAAATTGATCGTCAATGTTGTCTCAAACTTCACAAAGAAACAAATTTTATTATGCACTCTTTAAAGTAAAAAAAAAAAAGGATATTGGTTTCAACCAAATATGTGAAAAAAAGAAAAAAAGAAAACGAGAGTGAATGATTGGAGAGAACAGTGAATAAAGGATGCATGTGGAATGAGCTGTCAATTTTCACTACATTGGTATATGTGTCTCTTCTCCATCATCTGTCAATTTGGTCGCCATGCCAGTGAAGCCACCATACACTGACAACATCTCTCTCTACACACACACATATATGTTTTGGACAGTGTGTGTGTGTGTTTGTGTTTTGTGTCTATAACCAACAGTGATCATTGCAATTGGTTACTGTCACCTTTTTCAATTTAATGATATATCAGATTCTGGAGAAAAAAACTGACTAAAACCTTCGCTTAAATTAGATTAAACCGGCGATATATATTTTTATTTTATGGGTGTTTTTTTTTTTTCCTTCAGAATCCGAAGCACCACAACAAGTACCAGCAGAAGGAGAATCAACTGCACCTGATACAAGCAACAACAACAAAGAACCAAATTCTTCTTAATCTCTTGCATTTTTCCCAATTTGTACAATCTTCACATTTTTCTCTCTCTCTTCTCTGTCTCTCTTAAGAGAGTCAGAAGAAAAAAAGAAAACAGCTAATTCATTTATTTCTCAACCAGAGCTATGACTTGAGCCCCAAGAAGAGACCCACGCAAGAGTCAAGACTGTCAAAACTTTTAGACGGCTCTATCTCTTCATAATATACTTTTGTCATAGTTTTTTTCTCTTTTTTTTTTTCCTGACGGAATCTATATATAAATCGAGTCCTTCATATTCTTCTTATTCGTTATTTTTATTCTAATAATTCCAACTTTATGCTGTACGTATGATTCGTATTCCTGCTTTCTCCTATATCTTTTTACTCCTTTATCCTCTCAGTTTTTTGGAGTTTCAACATATATAACCCAAGTGAGAAACAAAATATGTATGGATCGATCGTTGCAAGTGTATCGTTTGACATTGTGCTTCTATAATATTCGAGTTAACTTTTCATTCAAAGCCAGCTCAAATGATTAGACATTTCTCCACGTCTATTTTGGTAGATAATATCGGCCTATTAGGAAACATATGGGCCCTTTATAATGGGCCTTTTCATTTCAACAAAGCTTTTGGATACGTGAAGCCCGATTATGTCAATCTAATCGTAACCTAGAAAAACTTTATTAACCACCTATACGATGGTGCATTGGATCTTGTTGATCCGTCATGGAGACGAAGTCGCGGAAGTTGTAGCCAGTGGGCCATAAGGCCCATAACTATACACTCCTTCCAGATTTGGGCTAAAGCCCATTAATCAAAGACTACGTGCCGTTTCTCGTTCTCCAAGTGCGTAATTCCTGTGGAAGGAAGAAGAACCGCGTTTCCGCGTAAGCCAAACGCGATCCCTTATTTATCAGATTCGTTCGCCGAAACGACGACGTATTTGGAAGCTCGATACCATTAACGCGTAGAACGTGCGAAAGGCATTGTCACGGTGAAAATCCCGCGCACTCGGTGACCACAGGAGACTCGGAATAGGATCATCATCACGCGCCACCGCGTCGAGGTGTTTACGCTTCTATATCATCTCTAAGAAGGAACGAATCAGATCCCAGAGAGAGAGAGTGGAAGCAGCAAATGGAGGCAACGACGGCGTTTGTACAGAGAGATCGGCGACCAGAGGCTCTGGGTAGTCTGAGTGTCCTCCCAGATGAGACAATATGTGTTCTTCTCGAATACCTTGCTCCTCGAGATATCGCTCACCTCGCTTGCGTCAGCAGGTTTTTCTAAATCTCTCTCCATCAAACGATTTAATATCAGAATTAGAGTCTCTAATTAGACGAATTCGCGTTTGCGTTATTGTTACGCAGTGTCATGTATATTTTATGCAACGAAGAACCTCTATGGATGAGCCTTTGCCTCAGAAGAGCAAAGGGTCCTCTTGAGTACAAAGGTTCCTGGAAGAAAACCACATTGCATCTGTTAGTACTTTGAACCCAAAAAATAAAATAAAAATAACTCTCCTGTTTGAAGCATTCATATTGCATCTGTAATGATTGAGTAGTTTTATGCTATACAGAGAAGGTGTTACTCAAGAAAATGACGATGCATACAGAAAGTCTTTGCATTTTGATGGTAAACTCATGTTGATTCGTAACTTATTCGTTTTTTTTTTTTTACTTTCAGGATGTTTATTCGACTTATGGGTTTTTTTCAATTTTCGTTTTTTTTTGTTTTTTCTAATGGACTCGGCTCTTGTGCAGGATTCAACTCGTTGTACTTGTATAAACGATTCTACAGATGTAATGCATCTCTTGACGGCTTCTCTTTTGATAACGGGAATTTGGAACGTAGGAGAGAAATCTCCTTGGATGAGTTTTCCAAAGAATACGACGCCAAGAAACCTGTATGCCTCCAATCATTTGATTTCCTCTTATAAACTTTTTAGTCTTTTATCTGAACAAGGTTGTGTCTTGGTGTGCTCTGTTGCGCACTTTCAGACATGAGAGTTTTTGTGATCTTGTTCCTCTCTATGGTTTAGGTTTTGCTCTCTGGCCTTACTGATTCTTGGCCAGCCAGTAATACATGGACAATCGACCAGTTATCAGAGAAATATGGTGAAGTCCCTTTTAGGATATCTCAGAGGAGTCCCAACAAAATCTCTATGAAGTTCAAGGATTACATCTCGTATATGAAGAGCCAAAGGGATGAAGATCCTCTTTACGTTTTCGATGACAGGGTACGGAATTTGTCGCCTAATTTATTTAGAACTTTCTTCGCACCAGTGATAGAGTTGCAGGAGTGAAATTATTCTTAAAGAGTCAACATTTCATGTAGTTTGGAGAAGCTGCTCCTGAATTATTGAAAGACTATAGTGTGCCTCATCTGTTTCAAGAAGATTGGTTTGAGATCTTAGACAAAGAGAATCGTCCGCCATACAGATGGCTTATAGTTGGTCCGGAGAGGTCTGGTGCATCTTGGCATGTTGATCCAGCTCTTACCAGCGCCTGGAACACCCTGCTTTGTGGTCGGAAAAGGTAGTCGCTTTTTTTGCATGAATAAGTATTTTATTTTATAATTTTTGGCAGACTCGGTTGGTAACAGATATATTAGAGCCTCGCATACAGTTTAGGACAACAATGCTGAACTGTAGGAGAATTCCGAGCTTGTTGTTTGAACTTACATCAAATACTGCCTTTTTTTAGTTTTCATAATTTCAAATTATAAGGGACCGTGACCTAGCTAGCTAGTCCTTGCACTCCTTGATCTCATTTCTTGGACATTACACACAAAAATATCGATATTTGGATTCTCTCTCTTTTTTGCTCGAACTTCTTGTCTCCTGCAATATTAGTCTCCCTTTCTCCATTGCTTCACTGGAATTAGGTGACATCATTGTGTTTATAATTAATAGGTGGGCGTTGTATCCCCCTGGGAAAGTGCCTCTAGGTGTGACAGTCCATGTAAATGAAGATGATGGTGATGTCAGCATCGACACCCCCTCATCTCTGCAGGTATATTGCTGAACTATTCAAGCATTGACATTTCATTTCTTCTATACTGTATCATGTTTGTTAATAGTTTTCGATCCATGCACAGTGGTGGTTGGATTATTATCCTCTCCTCGCGGACGAAGACAAACCGATTGAGTGCACACTACTACCTGGTGAAACGATTTATGTTCCAAGTGGTTGGTGGCACTGTATACTTAATCTTGAGCCAACAGTGGCTGTTACCCAGAATTTTGTGAACAAAGAAAACTTTGGGTTCGTGTGTTTGGATATGGCACCTGGTTACCATCACAAAGGGGTTTGTCGTGCTGGGCTTCTTGCTCTTGCTGATGGAGATTCTGAAGAGATGGAAGAAGAAACACACTATGAGGACGACAATACTTTGAGCTATTCTGACCTTACCAGGAAAGAGAAGAGAGTGCGAATGAATGGAGGGGAAGAGACTGAAAACCACGAAGAGGATGCTAATGGAGTATCAAAAAGATACAATATGTGGAAGAATGGATTCTCTTACGATATTGATTTCCTGTCTAAGTTTCTTGATAAAGAGAGAGACCATTATAATTTCCCATGGTCTATGGGGAACTCTGTAGGTCAACGAGAAATGAGGGGCTGGCTATCCAAGCTTTGGGTTCTGAAGCCTGAGATGAGAAAACTGATATGGAAGGTAATTCCTACTATAATGAAGATTTATTTTATAGCTTTATGAATTTCTCTGCATCATCAATTATTTGTATTTTGTTCTTAGGGAGCATGCATTGCTTTAAATGCTGAGAAATGGTTGCGATGTCTAGAGGAAGTATGTACTTTCCACAAGTTGCCATTCGTTACCGAAGATGAAAAGCTGCCAGTTGGAACTGGCAGCAATCCTGTGAGTTGACTGTCTCTCGTAGAAAACCTTTGCACAAAAGTTCCAATATTATGTCACCTATTTGTTCTTACTTCTCTTGTTATTTTCTGTTAGGTTTATCTGTTTTCCGACTATGCGGTAAAACTGTTTGTCGAAGGAGGGCTGGAACAATCTATGTACGGTCTTGGAACTGAGGCAAGTAATCTTTATAAAATAATATTAGCACCCCTTGGCTCGTGTGCATCTGTTACAATTGTAACTCTTTGTTTTCTTTTGTGCAGCTCGAGTTTTATGACATTCTTGGCCGGGCTAATTCTCCTTTGAAAAGCCATATCCCTGATGTTCTAGCAAGCGGGATTCTTTACTTCGAAAAAGGATCTTACAAAGTTGTCCCTTGGGATGGCAAGAGAATCCCAGACATCATCACTAGCTCCAATCTCAATTTTGATGCATCAATGTTGAACAGCGAATTCCCTTTTGGTATTTGGAACAAAACGCTTCTTGAACATAGAAACCAGGGGAAGCCAGCACCCGATTCTTTCGGTTCACTGAGTTCGCATGTTTGGCCTTATATTATAACACAAAGATGCAAAGGGAAGATATTTGCCCAACTGTGAGTGCTTTTTATTCTCCACTTTTTTTATCTACGCATGACTCATCTTTTTAGCAAATGCATGATCTTTAACTTGAAGCTTTTGTTACAGAAGAGATGACCTGACATGGAGCGACGCTCAGAACTTGGCTACATTTTTGGGACAACAACTACGCAATCTTCATCTACTGCCATATCCACCTGTCACACGTCCTGAGTTATTGAATGCAATCGATGTTCATGAGGAGTTGAAGATTCCAGCAGAATGGAAAGTTTTTGTCGATGCTCTGTGCCAAAAGAAGAAGGACGTCACTAGTCGTCTGGAGAACTGGTACGCCACTTGAAGTTTTGTTTTTCCGCATCTATTCATGACTCTGTTTCCATTTGCTTTTGCTCTAAAAATAGCTCACTGTTGGTGATTGTTTTATTCAAAAACCTTTCAGGGGAAATCCGATTCCTCGGGCTCTCATGAACACAATAGACGAATACATTCCTGATGAATTTTTTGTGGAGTTGCTTCATGTTTTCAAGGTATCTTTCTACTTTTTCAGGAATCTATATACATATCTTCTTAGAAACCGGCCAAAGGTTTGAGAATTGACATAACGTTTTCTATGATCATAGGACACAGATGGTGGAGACGAAATCAAGCCCTGCACCTGGATACACTCAGACGTCATGGACGACAACATTCACATGGAACCATACGCAGATGATGATTCGGTTAATGGTCAACACAATTCATGGCGTCCCAGTCATATCCTTGACTTCAGCGATTTATCCATAGGTACGTTTTACTGGATGATATCTATATGGGACAAAACTGCAAATTTGGAGATTTTTTCTGAGAGAGTTGAGGAAATTGCAGGAGATCCCATCTACGACTTGATACCAATATACCTGGACGTCTTTCGAGGAGACGCTGATATTTTCAAGAAGCTTTTAGAAAGCTACGGCCTTCCGTTAATCAGAAGTAAGTCGTCGGCAGAGAATGGAACAACAACAAAAACAGCAGACAGTACGAGGAAGAAAGTATTGTCTCCTTCCTACCGTACAATGTAAGTAATGAAAACTGTCATAGACATGATAAAATGAGCATTCAAGCTTTCTTGTGTTGTATCGGTTAACTCTAACTGTGATTGGTGTTTTCAGGTGTTATTGTATATTACATGAAGAGAATGTGTTGGGTGCAATGTTCGGTATATGGGACGAACTTCGGACAGCTGAATCATGGGAACAGATTGAGCTCACTGTTTGGAGTCTACTCAACTCCTACTGATCTCTTTCCAACTGATAATTTACCTTGAAAATTTCTTCATAATTTCTAGTTTTTTTTTGTTTTTGTTTTTGTGTTGTGGTAACTCAATGAAGGCGGTATATTCTGGTAGCAAATACACATGTCATTCAAATTATTTACGTGACTACAATTCTAATTATAGATGTTTGTTTGTATTTTTATATGCGTATCATCATGCATGTATAAAGATATCCAACACATAATCTTTCTTTAGTACTGAAGTTTCTCAATTTTGTAAATGAATGCGTTTACAAACTTATATTAAAAAAATTATTTTTAATTATGACATTCAACCACTGAGTTTAAAACAATCAAAGCTATAACAATCAAGTTTGTGTGTAGAAGCTTCAGGACCATGAAATCCCTTTTGAGTAATTCAAATGAAAAAAAAATGGTTACAAAGTGCAAACGAAATCACCAGTGTCGATATCGTCATAATCCACATCCAAGTCATCAAGATCCATACTACTTCCAATCGCACCACTACCGCTATCACCGGAGCCACCAGCACCATATAGTCCAGAAGCTCCGGCGATAGATTTCCGAGCTTCCTCAATGATCAACACTATCTCTTCCTCTGTCTGATACGGATCGTTCATCCTCAATGATCCTTCAGACATCTCCACCGGCAAGTTCTTGAGAAACCAAGAATGATTCTTGATCTCTTCCATCGTTATTCTCTGCTCTCCCAATCACACAATCAACGTTAGTCAAGAACCAAAACTGAAAATACGAAACCAAAGTAGTATGTATATATATATTTTTACCTTTTCAGGGTTAGCGACGAATATCCGAGAGAGAAGATGTTTGCATTCATCTGAAACTCGGACATAATCAGGAATAGAGTACTGTGATCTCAGAATCCGACCGATGGTTTTCCGGAAATCTTTAGGATCAGAAGGATCCTCAAAAGGATAAGCACCAACGAGCATTACATACAAAGTGACTCCACAAGACCAAACATCAGCGATTTTGCCATCATACTCTCTTTTCGAAAGGACTTCAGGTGCAATGTAAGCAGGTGTGCCTACTGTTGTCTTTGGCTGTGAGTGAAGAACTCCTGACTTTGAGTATCCGAAGTCGCAAATCTTTACACGTGGCGCTGCACTTCCATCTAATAGCGTGTTCTCTAGCTTTAGATCTCTATGGCAAATTTGCTTATTTCATCAATTTAAAAAAAAAACGAAGAAGCATTTCTTAATTTCATTGCAAACAAAACCAAAGATGTGGAAAACAAGTTTTTTTATTTTTATTTAGCTGGAATGATTCTCTTACAAGACTATGACAGTAACTAACTCCTGATATCAGCTGTTGGAAGAAAAACCTTGCCTGAAACCATAAGTTATAGACAAACTTTCCTCTTTAGATTTTCTATCTTTTGTAAAAATAAAATGTTTATTGAGATAATGATAATTAAAAACAAAAGAAAATAGTGACCTCATCTTCACTGAATCTTCCGGCACTGCAGATTCTTCCAAAGAGTTCCCCTCCGGCAGCATATTCCATTACAATCGCCAAATGTGTTGTCGTCAATAAAACCTATATTTTTATAATAAACAAAAAAAAATCACACAATCATCATTATTATGTAACTATTTGGAGATATAATATTAGGTGAATTAACAAAAGAAAAACGCATTGTTTGTTTATACCTCCTTAAATCTTATTATATTAGGATGCTTGAGTGACCTGTGGTTCATGATTTCTCTTTGCACATGTTCATCAATCTTCATAACACCAAAATAGTGAAATTTTCGTTTAATATTATAATCATACTAGTATAAACAAGCTCACAGAGAGAAGTGGGACAAGAGAGTAAAAGAGAGAAAAGACCTTTTGGCCTCTCTCGATGAATTTAACAGCGAAAAGCTCTTTGGAATGCTTGTCACGAACAAGCTTTGCCACTCCGAAGTTACCAGACCCAATATCCTTCACTATATCATACCTCTCCATATTCTGCAACACACAAAAAAAAAGAAGAAGACAAAGCTCCTCTGTTTCTATTTATGATCTCTCCTCTCAAAATTATTAATTAAAGAGTATCACTTTATAGGGGAAAAAAGCAAAGACGAGGAAAGTAAACACACGTGTGTATGTGTATATATAAGAGAATCTGAGAGAGAGAGAAGAGGAATCCAGACAGAACTCCCCTGTTCTTGTCCAGATGACAGAAGAACCAAACAAATTTAATTGAAGAGAGAATATCTAGAGAGATTACTTAAGCAAAAAGGAACAGACTTTTGGAGTTATTTTCACCGGAATTTTAGGAAGTGATGTAATGATAATGCAAAGCGATTAAAGATCGATCGCACATTTTCTGATTTGATCTTCTTGGGAACCTGCTTTGCTTTTGGGACAGGCTCACTCCTTTTGACTTCGTTTGTATGTTTGTGCGACCAAGGATCGATGGAGAACGTTACACGTGTCAATTGTGGTGGGATTTTAAAATTTGCCAACTATTACACCTTACTGTATATTTCTTCACATAAAATATCGCGTGGAGGGGTTGGTTACTCTCTATAACATGTGGTTGATTTTAAAAATATCAAAGCTGAAAATTGTAAAATTGTATGATCGAGTGACATTTCAAACAAGACTATACTCTCATCTTAAAGCTGATATTGTGTAAAGCTTATAATGTATTAACTTTTGTCGTCGTTGTAACTTTCATTGTATCTTATTCGTGTATGAGCTACGATGATAAACTCAGGGATCATATCAAGTGGAATCTTCAAATTGTAATAAGAATTTTGAAAAGGAAAAGAAAAGAGATAACTACAAATTATTGGCAGTGGAGCCCCGGAAAGATATCGAGTCCGAAAGCGTTTCTCACGCTAAAAACAACTTGTGCGTATTGATTATTTGGTCCCACTGAAAGTTACAATTTTCATAATATTATTTCCAAACATATATTATGCTAAATTCGGCCCCATTTTTTTCATTGGTCGGTGTTGGACTGTGATAACTCATAACTGTGAAGCTGAGGTCAGATATTTCATCGAACTAAAATTTCAAAACACCAATCCAAAATTAAGAAAATCGATTGAGGCGAATCAAATCAAAGAAACAAAACTTTTCTTTTTTACCATTTCTTAGTTTCCGTTTATCTTTGAACTTCTATATACTTGTAAGAGTTTTGTTTTATGCTTTTCCTGAAACTTTACTTGTACCTATATCCCACGTTCATGTTCAAGTGTTTGGGAGCCCTAGCTTTCAGAAATTTACTTCTTCACTATGTATCTTTAACGTGCAACACAATACATACGATCGATCGAGAGACTGGCTAAACACTAACATAAGATCAAACGTCATCGCGTAAAGAAAAACCAGACTGTACTTTAACCATGTCAACTTGTCAAGCATGCTTTTTTCCGAGGCATGAAACGTATACTATCACTTAAACTATTCGGTTGTCCAGAGTATTATATACTAATATGATGTTCCATTTAAAAAAAAATGAATAAAAACGAAACGACTTAACGAAGAAGTAAGATACAGGAGAACATAATCATGATTCATGGATAAGGATGAGTGTTGGATTATATAATAAACAAAACTCCGAACGGCAAAAACAAATCATATTTTTAGTAATCTACACCAAAAAAAAATAAGAGTTTTCGAGTAAACCGTAACTAGTAAACTAATCAATCATTTGGAAGAGGCATCCAAATAAGATTGACTTCAATTCGATTATAAAATATTATTTCAGTACAAAAACAACAATTTATGAATGATTTGAAGAAAGTCTATTAGAAACCACCTAATGCATTATTAATGTTGTTTAGTTTTGATGAAAGACAATATGTATGATATTCACATAACCTGAATTTTTTTTTTTTTTTTTCATAAACGGAAGTTTTGAAATTGGTTATAACGTTTTAGTAATAGTCACGAAATATACGTAACAAAAATGTTAGAAAGACGAGTTGGAGAAGAAACAGTCCATTGGATCCCCTGACATGCTCACAACAACATGTGTCCCTCTGAGCTGTCTCCATTTTTGCTAACCCAACTTGCTTCCATTATTGTATTCTTTGTACCAATCTAATAACTCTCTTGTTTTGTAAAAGTAAATTAACTATATTTACAAATTACAAGCTATACAAACGTGACCTATACATAGACCCAAAATATTAATAATTCCTTACCGTGGATGACACAAAAATCCATGTACTATATAATACTATAAAAACCAAATTACCATTTATTTGTTAAATAACCTAAATTATTCATATTTTTGGGTAAAAATAAATTAAAAAAAAAGAATCCAAACAAGGCCTAAAAAATTGGCCCTTTAAAAAGCAGGGGACCTCCCGCAAAAGAGCAGAAAGAATCCAACGGCCCAGATTGAATGTTGGTTCCAAATTTCACTCTGTTCCTCTAAAACGCATTTATCGCGTTCCCTCATTAAACACAAACTCATTCATTCATTCATCTTCTCGAATCGAATCGACTCGTCAAGAAACATATCAGATCTCATCGTTTGTTTTTCTTTTCTCTGAAGAAAATGGCGGTTTCTGCGCGTGAGGAGTTCGTGTACATGGCCAAGCTCGCGGAGCAAGCGGAGAGGTACGAGGAGATGGTGGAGTTCATGGAGAAAGTCTCCGCCGCCGTCGACGGCGACGAGCTCACGGTGGAGGAGCGAAACCTCCTCTCCGTCGCGTACAAGAACGTGATCGGCGCTCGCCGTGCTTCGTGGCGTATCATCTCGTCGATCGAGCAGAAGGAAGAGAGCCGCGGCAACGACGACCACGTCTCTGCGATCCGCGATTACAGGTCGAAGATCGAGACGGAGCTTTCCGGAATCTGCGACGGAATCCTGAAGCTTCTCGATTCGAGACTCATCCCCGCCGCTGCTTCCGGCGACTCCAAGGTCTTTTACCTGAAGATGAAAGGCGATTACCACAGGTACTTGGCTGAGTTTACGACTGGCCAAGAGAGAAAAGACGCCGCCGAGCACACTCTCTCCGCTTACAAATCCGCTCAGGTTATCTTCGTCTCAGATCTATGTTCATTCTGATTTGATAATGCCTTAAAGTTTGCATCTTTGAGTTTGGATCTTGAGACTTTGTTTGTTTATATGTAAATGACTCTTCTTTATACACAGGATATTGCGAATGCAGAGCTTCCTCCAACTCACCCGATTCGTCTAGGTCTTGCGTTGAACTTCTCTGTGTTCTACTACGAGATCCTTAACTCTCCTGATCGTGCCTGCAGCCTCGCCAAGCAGGTATTTTGAATCCTTAACTCGATTCTGCAAACGTGGTTTCTGCAAAATACATGATTTTGACTGTATGTATCGTGAAGGCCTTTGATGATGCGATTGCGGAGCTGGACACTCTAGGTGAAGAGTCATACAAAGACAGCACCTTGATCATGCAGCTTCTCCGTGACAACCTCACTCTCTGGACATCCGACATGCAGGTATGTTCATGTTCATGTAACCCTCCTTGAATATTCTTCTATTAACCAAAGTTTCATGAGCTTAAACTCTATGATGTTGATGTTAGGATGATGCTGCGGAGGAGATCAAGGAAGCATCAGCTCCAAAGCCGACTGAGGAACAGCAGTAACAAAACAATCTTTTCACTAAACTGCTAAGTTTCTTCCTAGGCTTTCTCTTCTTCGTCCATATGTTTCCTTATGTCTAAGAGGTCCTCGCTTGCCTATTCATTCATCATATTTCTGGCGAGTCGAACCATCTATCATCTTTGCTTGATTTTTATTTTCTCTTTTATTTTGTTTTTGTTCTGTCTTTTTTTTTTTTTTTTTTGGGTTATCGACTTCAATGTCTGCTATGGAACCTTATTGCTTTGTGTTTTCTCATCAATTTGAAGATCATAAAGGCTCTCTCTCTATTATCTTGTGGCGTAGATTGTTTTCAATTTAAAAAAAATGGGGATTGTTGATTGGACCGTGTAAAGTGAATTGCTTTACAAATTAGGGGGTCCTTAACCAATGATCCAATTTGATTAGACGAAACGAACTTTCAATATAACTACAGTATAGATACACACACACTCGTTGGTGATTTAAATACAGTATGATTTAGTCAGCGTTGAAGTTTCAACGGAAAATGAAAGCATATCAGCGCCAAAAAATCAACCAAAGGAACAGTGACGTGATTGGTATAGCTATTCAATACCCTTTTCTACCAACGAACGAATCAAATCAAAACATTAAATTTGAATAGAGAGAATCAGAACACTCAAATTGTATGCATCAACTTTGATCTTACCAAGGACGATCAACGAGTTATAATATTGGTGAACTTGTAAGAATAATGAGAGTTGCAAAAGTGTATTCCTTTCTTTTTCCTACTCTTTGTTTCTAACATGAACAAACATGGAATAAAAAAAGGATTTGAAAGTAATTTGAGTTTTTTTTTCTTAAAACAAAAAGAAAACAAATCATCCACCACTAATGATGTACAAAAAGAACAAAGGGAATTTTGTCGCGGCGATCCAACGACGCCGTTTTGCAAATCTGACCGACAAGTTTATCCTTTTTCTGATCAATGACCTTTGTATTTAGGGCTAGGAAGTGGCACCGTCGTCGGAGATACCGGAAACCCTAACTGACCTGCCGTCGGCGATAAAAGTATGCTCGGTGACAGTAATCCGTACGGTGATTTAGGCGAATTTAAGCATCCGAATGACTGTGACGCCGGAACCGAAGTCAGCAACGCCTGCGAGACTGTTCCCGGAGGAGGATGCGGAGGACGACTGTTGTTATGCGGCGGAGGAGCGTTTTCCTGTTGTTGCTGTTGTTGGAACCAGCGAGGCGAGACCAAAGGAGCTAAAGGCGACAAACCAGATAACTCTTTCCGATTCGAATCGATTGCGAACATCGAGTTCTGAAGGTACCGCATGTAGGAAGACACCGGAGATTCCGCCGCCGCGTGAACCGGAGGTAACGGCGGGAGAGGAGAAAGCGGCGCCGTCGGTCGAGGAACGAATCCGCCGGTCCAGTTCGGGTTCATATGATGAGCACCGGGAGGGATAAGAGCGTCATTTAGCAAACTAGGCGGGCGGTTGATGACGTGAGCCAACGGAGGAGGACGGATCCTGTGCAGACGCGAGCTCTGTTGAGGCTTAGGGTGGTGAATCGGCTGCTGCGGCGGAGCAGAGATCCGTTCATGCGCTGGCGAACCGGTGAGTTTCTGAACAACGTCTCTGAAATCGTTCTTGTTGATATTGTAAACCGGAGGCTGATGCTGGTGGAGATTCCCATGGTTAATTTGCGCCGGTGGAGGAGGCGGAGGAGGAGGAGGAGGAAGAGATTGGTGATCAGTTTCCCGGTTCACGGCAGAAGAGGAGGAGCTTGTCGTCGGTTTCGATATCTTATGAGAAAGCTTATTGAGTTGTCTCAGGTAATGATCTCTGTTCCCTGTATTGTTACCGGTACTACTCGTCGCCGAGGCTGATACGGCGGAAGAATCGCCGGAGGAGTTACAGCTCTTATCCATCATATACACGAATCGTGAGTCCTTCTCTTCTCTCTATTATAAGCTTCAATCTCGTTTTTCTTCAGTTTTGTTTTCTCTGCCAGATTTGGTAGAGAGATAATGGAGAAGACTAAGGTGATGAATATGGTTTTTTCTCTTTCTTTACCTTTTTTTTTTCCTTAATACTATCAAAGAATTTATTTATAAAAGGAAAGAAAAAACAAAATAGTTTATAAGGACACAATATTTATATGATTTGTAGGCTATACGACTCTTAATGCTCTAATAAGTAGCTTTAATTGGATTTTTCTAGAATATAAGATGAAAAGGAAATAATTTGTCTGTATGTATCTATGGATTCTCTCCATCGGCCTACTATGCTCAGTTTTTTTTTTAAATATTTAAATGTGTGTTACATGAGTGAACATGTACCTCCAAATATTCTATTATGGACCAATTGTAATTTTATATAATTACCTTATATAGTTCGGTTGCAACTGTTTGTAATAAAAACTAAGAAAAAAGATGTTGTGAGTTGTAACCTATACTTAAATATATACTATTTGGCAAATGTCATCCACATTTCCAAAAGAAAAGCTGTGTACTTCTCTTCTTTCTAAGTTTTCTTCTTTAATTTAGTTTTTAACTTTAAGCAAATGGAAAAAAAAAAACTGAAATTATATGAGATGTATGTACAACTTTTGCATTGAAATATATTTTCATCTATAGAAAAGGTGATAAAAAATAACAAAAATTTATAAATGTACCACATTTCTGCTAAAATAAACGTTTCTAACACATTTATATCAAAATAGGGTCACACACAATTTTGTTAAAAATATTTTCTTGTCACGATTTTTGTTAAATAATATGTAATATTAATCCAAGCAAAAATTGGTAAACTAATCCAGTAAAACATCAGAGAAATCTGTAATTTCTGAAATAATTTTACGAGTAACTTTTTCCTCAAAACAAAATAAAATAAAATAATCAGTCTATGTAGGCGATAAATGAAATGATAAAATTACAAATGTTTCGGGTTAGCGGGTCGGGTTATTCAACGCCCATTTTGGTCAAAAACCTCTAAAGTAGTATTACCGAAAACGACATTCGTACAGCCTTTAATCATATGGCTGGTTATCCCCTGCTTCTCACTCCACCGAAATCTCTCATCCAAGTCAGCGAGCGACTTATCCAACGGCTGTGTGATTAGCATGAGACAAACAGCTATCACGTGACTTTTAGCCCATTTGTTTTTTTTTTAAATTTGCCTCCAAAATATTAGTTACACTGTTAATGTCTGTCTGATTAGTACTTAGTAGTTGTGATTAACATGTTGTCTGGATAAATTTGGTTTTCTATATCTAATTATCGTGATTTTGGAGATTGGTTTGGCGAAATGTCTTTTTTTGGGGGCAGTAATCTTTAATATTCTTTATTTTTCTTTAAAATAAAAAATGTGAAAAATATTATTGCACTAGTAAAGCCTGTAGTTGTTAGCTTGCTCAGGAGGTATATTAGATATATGTGCAAAACTGAAACGTATCATTCAATAAATTGATTTTAATTATTTTTTAATTGGAAACGTTATATCGTAACATTAAATTTTCTAAGTTTTTTTGGCGACTAATTACCTATTTCCGTAACTACCATGCGGAGTTTTATATTTCCGAGGAATTTGGTACAAAGCCATATTCATCTTCCACTAATTACATAGCAACATAGATGTAAATAGTAATACTATGGATTATGGATTATGGATTATGGATTATGAATTATGATACCTTGTTTTGGATATGTATGGATTGTTTGACCCAATCAACTCCGTCGATCATTTTTCATATTTAAATGATAATATATGGTTACATCTTTCTTTAGAATTAACTTGTCAGGTTCCGTAGAATATATAATTTTTAACAAAAGAAAAAGTTCTGGTTGTTTCATATTATGCAACAATCGACGGCATAATAAAAAGTCATATGTGCTTATGATGTTTATTGGAAAAGTAAAACTTTTGTTGCGTATAATTTCCGGTAAGCCGTTAAGAAATTTATAACCGATATATAAATTTGGAATCTTTGATCCATTCATACTATTTTTTTTCCACTATCCATTTAATTTTTTTTTTAATGTTCTGGTTCTGATAAATGGTCCCGTTGTTAAATTCGTTTTCCTGCTAATCGATTTGAAATAAATCTTAATATAAATGAGAAATTTAGTACTACTAAACATTCTCTTGTTTTCTATGTTGAAAAATATGCTTTTGTGAATTATTTCTCTACCTGAATATTGTAGAACGAAAAAGAAAGTAATTGGATAAAGGCAACACATAATGTGGGGCTCATTAGTATAATTAAAGCATTATAGTACAAGTCCCCATGTAAACGTACCCTCTTGCTGCGTGGCCTCGACTTTTTTTTTTTTTTTTTTGGTACTCTCTTCTGTTTGACAAAATATTTGCCTTCAAGGACATATTAACGTTGGCGAACCGAAATTTTTTTAATATTTTTGTAATAGAGAAATGACGAAGTAATCTAATTTTTTTCTTTTTTTGGTGATGGTCGAGAAGATTTACCGTTTGAACCAGAAGAGTTCACTGCTTCTTACTGATAGCCGCAACAGAACAACACAAGTCTTACTCTTTAATTTGGGTCATAAGTTGAGTTGTGTCCGAGCCCTCAACAAGCCCAGAACCAAAAAATATATCTGAACCTGACGTGTTAACCCAACTATCAAATCGTTTTCTTTTATGGTAAAACAAATGTTGATTTATCATCGACTACATATAATAAACTTAAGCAGCACATAGAATCACGGTAAACGACTACAAAAACGATTATACAAACGGGAGAAAGTAATCTTCTTGTCGATGTAATCTGACCAAAATTTGGCCTGAGCTCTGTAGACTGTGGTAAAGGTCAGAAGTAAGAATCGGGTTTGTGTCGGGCCAGACTTCGTCCATGTACTGAACTTGGATAATGGATTCGCAGATCGGTTTGCCTTTGTGAATCAAAATAGGAATCTTCTTGTGAACCGGATTCAGCTCAAGAAGCAAAGGGCTCTTGTTACTCAGATCTATTTCTCTGTATTCATATTTCACTCCTTTCTCCTCCAGAGCAATCCTCGTCCTCATCCAGAACATGCTCGCCCAGTAATCCAACAGAATAACTTCTTCCGCCATTTTTAGTTGTTGATAACTGGTAAAGAAGCAAGAGTTTGATAATTATAGAGCCAAGAAGCTTTTATTTTCAACTTTTTTTACAAAATAGAAGAATAAGATCGAGGAACCATATTCTTGAGTGACAAGAAACAACAATTCTTTGTCGGAAAGAGACAAAGCCTTAAGAAAACAGAGAACACAGAACGTGAGATGGAATCAATTCACAAGTCAATGTGAAAAAGGAAGATTCAGACACAATATTTCTTCCTAAGTTCAAAGGCTATGGCAACGATCTTCTCAGGGTCAGCGAGAGAGTTAACCACGCTTTCTCTCTGCAAACACCTCTTGGCTGAAGCCATCAGTGTCGGACACTCTGGTTCGATGCTGAAGTTACCGCATTTCTCAGATGCTTCGAACCAGCTGTAATAACCAGTCATGGCAATGTCCACGAATCCAAAGTTATCTCCACCAAAGTACGGTTTGTCTCCAAGCTCAGCTTCAAGAATCTTAAGCGCTTCAATATACTCTTTCTTGGCCGTCTCTTGTACCTCGCCTTTCGTAGACCAGATCTTATCCGCTGGCTCGTACACCTGCTCCAGTTTCACAGAGTGTAACACAACACAACATCGAAACTATGAGTCTACAAGCAAAAAGCCCTAACCTTTGGGAGTAACTTCATAATTAATAAAAAGAGATTTAACATACCTTGGTGTCGATGAAGTCGACCCAGAATCTGGCTTGAGCTCTTTGGTAAGGATCAGAAGGGAGGATAGGGTTTTTGTCGGACCAGACCTCGTCGATGTACTGGACCACGTTCATGGATTCGCAGACCGGTTTACCGTTATGGATCAGAACCGGAATCTTCTTGTGAACCGGATTCATCTGAAGAAGCAAAGGACTCTTGTCCCTCAGATTCTCTTCTCTGTACTCAAACTCGACTCCTTTCTCTCTCAGCGCGATCCTCGCTCTTACACCGAACGGGCTCGGCCAGTAATCTAGAAGGATCACCTCATCAGCCATTGTTGCCGTTAAGACAAAACTCTGATTCAAAACTTAAATAGTAATAAGTGCTATGTGACTATTTCAGATAACTTTATATTCTTCTTCAATGTGTAGAGATAATGCTTTTTTATTTTATTTGTCAATTATTGTTATTGAATTCAAATGAAATGAAATTTTTATATTCGGTTTAAGAAAATGCATAGGCCACTGCTTACGTCATTATATACTTAGGACTGAAGGATCTCTAAGATCGCAAATTAAGTTTCTCTATCAAAGAAGTCAACTTTGAAGCTGTAGACAAATCATTACTGTGATTTAAGAATTAAAGGAGCAAACAAACATCATTGAACTCGAAGAAGACAAAGCATCCGAATTTTTAGAACAACAATCCACTTTACAGACACGATCTGCATTATTAGAAACACAAAGGACCTCAAGAAAAACACAAGACACCACAAGAGGTAAACACAACAGAAGAGATCACATGATCTTACTCGATCCCATATAGCTTCTTAAGCTGTAGAACGAATCCAACAACTTTCTCAGGATCAGGCAAGGACTTAGCTACGCTCTCCCTCTCCATACACCTCTTGCCCCAATCCATCAGTTTCGAACACTCTGGTTCGACGCTGAAGTTACCAAACTTCTGGAATGCTGGAAACCAACTGTAGAACCCAATCAAGACAATGTCTAGAAACCCGAATATGTCGCCACCAAAGTAAGGTTTATCTCCAAGCTCGGATTGAAGAGTCTTTAGTATTCCAATGAACTCCTTTGTGGCCTCTTCTAGCTCATCACCCTTCGTTGCCCAAGTCTTTCTCCCACAAACATACAACTGTTCCTTGCACCACAAGTAACAACATCCTATGAGTTCCAAGGAAAATCCTAGAATCTAACATAGTTCGTCAAAAGAACTTTTAATTGCAGAGTCAACATCTGTATAATATACACCAACTGTTTTCAGAAGTCAGAAAGTTTCGAGATTTAGAAGACGATTGTTGTTACCTTCTTGTCAATGAAATCGGCCCAAAACAAGGCTTGAGCTTTCTGGTAAGGATCGGTAGGGAGTAATGGGCTCTTGTCAGACCAGGTCTCGTCGATGTACAGGACCTGAATGACAGATTCGCAGATCGGTTTACCGTTGTGGATGAGAACCGGGATCTTCTTGTGAATCGGATTCGACTCAAGAAGCAAGGGACTCTTGTTGTTGATCAGATCTTCTTCTCTGTACTCATACTTCACTTCTTTCTCCTTCAACGCAATCATCGTCCTCGTTCCAAACATGCTCGGCCAGTAATTCAGAAGGATCACCTCGTCCGCCATTGTTGCGATCCGTGAAGAATATTTGTTTTTTTTTCTTCTTCTTCTTCTTCTTCCTAGTCTCTATCTGTCTCTTGTCAAATGTGTGGTGAAGGAGTAGGAGGAGTTAGGTTGTTTATAGGGATATCATGTATTATTCAAAATTATTATACCTTAAACTCAAAAATAAATTATGGTACATTTAGTATGTACTAGTCATCCATTCCATTTTAAAAATTAATAAATGGCCTTTCTTAATTTAAATAATATTGATGTTATTAAGCATGCACTCCAGAGTACTCTGTTTTGAGTTATGTTTTGAATATGGAATAAAATCAGACGGCAAAAAAATATTATATTATATTTTGAGTTAAATATCTCAAAGAGCCAGTGATTTTTTATAATTCATTACAGGTACAGTAACTTTACAATATATCTCGTATATGATTTTATATTGCTAGTGGCGTATTAACATATATATTTGTGTCATGTGATAGTATCTCTCGTATAGATATGCGGCTGGTCAGCGAAAATCAATACTTATATTTACAGAGTAGTTTTATAAGTACCAATTTGAAAAAGAATAACAAGATGCAAACTCTGTTAAATCAATGTTTTAAAAGTTCCGGTGATGAATAAACTTTTTTTCCTATTCTTATCCACTATTTTTATTTTTTTTCATTGATAATAGTTATAGAAAAAGGATCCTTAGTGGAGTCTCCACTCAAAGCCTCAAAGTAAGGGAACTGAGCATAAACTTTTAAGTCTTTAACGCACGATGTTTTTGGTTCAGTTCCATGCAACCTCACTCTTGTTTGCATCTTTTATGTTAGAATCAACATATGTAATTAGAGTTTCAGAGAGTGCTTACTTAATTCACCTTCCCAAGAGTAATTGAGAACCCAACAAATTTTATAATCTAAGAAAAAAAGGATTTTCTTTTCTTTTGGTTCGGCTTGCATGATTGTAACGTGGCCACCTAGTCATTAATTGGTATGTATTACATATTATTCTATATGCGTTTGGTGGACTAAAAGACAATTCTATATGCGTTTGGTGGACTAAAAGACAATCCTTATCTGCTGAGGGGAAAAATACAATATTGTTTAGTGATTAGTGAGTACGTAGTGACAAGAAATTCAACATTTTCTGTTGATATTTTTTGAAAGGGATGTTCCTCCAGGCTCCATCCAAACGATTTTATTCTAATAAATTACATTGTGAATACGACGCTTACATAGAAACAAATTTTTATTTAGAAATCCATTACTTAGGATCCATACAAACCACCACACAAACACTGACGCTCGCTCTCTCGCATTATTAGGGAAAACACAATAGAAAGAAGAAAAAAAAACCAAAGTTCAAAACAGAACACAGCTTCGTCAGAAATGAAACGACAAGAAGATTTTTATTCAGATCCGAGATTCTTCTTCCTAAACTCAGCGGCGTATGCAACAATCTTCTCAGATTCAGGGAGAGACTTAGAGACACTCTCTTTCTCCATGCACCTCTTGCACCAAGCAATCAGTTTTGGACTCTCTGCCTCGATGCTGAAGTTTCCAAACTTCTCGTATGCTTGGAACCAACTGTAGAATGTAATCAAAGAAATGTCTACATAGCCAAAGCTGTCTCCACCAAAGTAAGGTTTGTCTCCAAGCTCAGATTCAAGAGTCTTGACTGCCTCAATAAACTCCTTCTTGCCTGCTTCTTGCTCCTCACCTTTCTTCCCCCAGATCTTGAATTGGGCGTCGCTGAACTGAATATCCATATACAAAGGACTCGAGTTATATCAGACAAGAAAGCTCAAATTGTCAGAATACTCTTAAGAAGACATCAACCAAGCTTAAAGATGAGTCTATAAACCAAACCCTGCAAATTTGATATCAATTTGAAAGCTCAGATCATACCCCAAATTCGACATGCAAGGCTCAAACTTAACTCAAAAAGCATCTAAAACCTAATTATTGCAAAGTTTTAGTTAAAGACATAGATTGCGAGGGAACAAAAGGGTTCTGTTTATATACCTTCTTGTCCACGAAATCGGCCCAGAACCTAGCATGAGCTCTCCCGTAAGGATCGGAAGGGAAGAATGGGTTCTTGTCGGACCAAGCTTCGTCGACGTACTGAACAACGTTGAGGGATTCGCAGACCGGTTTACCATTGTGGATCAAAACCGGAATCTTCTTGTGAATGGGATTACTCTGGAGGAGCAAAGGGCTCTTGTTCGTGAGATCCTCCTCTCTGTACTCAAACTCAACACCTTTCTCCCTCAAAGCGACTCTCGCCCTCATACCGAACATGCTTGGCCAGTAATCCAGAAGAATCGTCTGGTTCGCCATTGATCTCAACCAATGAAGCTCAGTCACAAATGATGAAATATTCGTGATTGTTGTTCTAAGTGAACAAGTGAGTGTGTGAAGTGAAGAATGGTGCGAGTAACGGTTGTTTATAGGGGACGATTCCCATTACGTCACATCAACTTTTTGAAAAGCAATAATTATGGTCCAAAACTGAAGCTTTTTTCTAAAGTAAAGAACTTTACAATTTTATGCCATAACTTCCCGCGGATATATATGTTCCAGTGGAATAATAACACTTCTTTTTGAGCTAGTCAATAATCATGCATGTTACCACATTTTACTTATATGAATGCCTCAGATTAAGGGGATATCCTATTAAATATAACTTGTTTTGCAAGAAAAGTTCGGTTAAATTTTTCTACTTAACCCTTGAGAATTTCAGGATGAACATTTATTTTCTAGGCCAACTAGTCCATACCACGGCCATTGGCTTTGGGGCTCCACATAAACTTGGCAATGTCACAGGTTACGATTAGTGGAGTTTAGAGAGATATCTGCACTTATGATCGTCGCCACCTACTCTACTTCCTCGTTTGTATTGTTGCATCCCAGTTAGGTGGTTGTACATTTAACACGTGATTTTAACTAATGTACAAATAATACCCCCTAGTGAGCAGTGACAATTGCTTAGTTTATGTATTTGGACTCTTAAAGAGAGTAAAAACATAATCTATGTTAATGGATTGAGTTATATTGATATCAAAGCATCATTATGTTTAGGTTGCAAATAGATGTACAATTCAATTAGAGTAAACTAGGTTGGACAAAGCAATTAGATAAATAATTCAGTTCATTCCGCTATTAAAAAACTCGAAAGAATAAGTTAAATGAAATTATTTCTCTACTCATGATAATTTTCATTCAACTATTTTTCGTATATTTACTTGATTCTTCTAGAGATAACCATAAGTTTATTTTGATGAAAACAAGCCGAAACCGTTACTCTGTTATATATGTATTAATTTCATGTATTGCTTATAATAAAATATATACGCTCTGCCACAAATAATTTGAGCTGGAATATACTTTATTATAATGCTGTCGTTTTCGCGTTCTAATCCAAATCAAGATTCAGTAGTAGTGTGCATGTATGAGTTGCATACGAGCACATAAAAAAGAGTCGCGGATTTACAAAATTTCGAATTAGATGTAATAGATGTATTTTATTAGGGTCGTTGGAATTGTGTTGGGCTTGGTCGACAAATTGTTTTGAAACCCATCATTCGATATCGGAAGCCCACTCAGAACCTCACGGACGCACACACATACTTGCATTCTAATAGAGAAACCATAACTTACTCAAAGTACAAACTAAGACATTCCTCCAAACAACTGAACAAGACATACATTCTCGCTACATAAGTAAAACATCATCAAACGGAAGTAAAACAGAACACAAACTGAGCGTAGATAGGAACCAAACGACAAAGAAACGGATCTACTCAGCTATAAATCTTACATGAACACTTCCTCAATGTAAAAAACACTATACAAATTTGCAGGAGACTGAGTATGATGAAACTATTCATCTATATCCTTTATTTGTATTGAGTAATTTTTATATTTTATTAGTTCTTCGTGTGATAACCATCTGCATCCTTAGTTTAAGATGAAAACAAGCTGAATCTGTTGATCACGTACTTTCATTGTGACTAGAAGCATCTGATGTTACTAAAAACAAATCCTTAATTCCATACAAACTAGGACAAGACATACACATTCTCTCTACGTGCACAGATACTGTGCAGCATTATTTAAGAAGACATTGATCAAACGAGAAAGTAAAAGGGAAAACACAACAGAGCATAGGAACCAAACGACGACAAGGAAACGGATCTACTCAAGTCCAAATCTCTTCCTGAGCTCAGTGACGAACCCAGTAACCTTGTCAGAGTCAGGCAATGACTTAGCCACGCTGTCCCTCTGCAGACACTTCTTGGCCCAGGCGATCAGTTTGGGACACTCTGATTCGATGTTCAAGCTACCATACTTCTCGAATGCTGGAAACCAGGTGTAGAACCCAATCAACGCAATGTCCACGTAGCCAAAGTCTTCGCCACCAAAGTAAGGCTTATCTCCGAGCTCAGATTCAAGAGTCTTGAGTATCTCAATAAACTCCTTCTTCGCTGCCTCTTGTTCCTCACCCTTCATTGACCAGACCTTCCTAGATGCATCGTACACCTGATTTAACAAAACATATGGAGCGGCTATGTCAAAAACTCGGGAACACAAGCTCAAATATGATGCCTTTAACCTAAAGGCCTAAACTTTTGGTGACTTGTAATCAACCTACCAATCGTGTCTACTAGAAATCAATCTCAAGCATTTGAAGCCCTAAATAATCGAATCCATCTCAAGGGCAAAACCAAACAACAAAAGGGGTTTCTTTGATTAAAAAAAGTTACCTTCTTGTCGATGAAGTCGGCCCAGAAGCGAGCCTGAGCTCTCTGGTAAGGATCGGAAGGGAGGATAGGGTTCTTGTGAGACCAGACCTCGTCGATGTACTGAACCTGGATGCTAGATTCGCAGACCGGTTTACCGTTGTGGATGAGAACCGGGATCTTCTTGTGGATCGGGTTCATCTGGAGAAGCAAAGGGCTCTTGTCTCTCAGATTCTCTTCTCTGTACTCGAACTCCACGCCTTTCTCCCTCAACGCGATCCTCGTCCTCATCCCGAACATGCTAGGCCAGAAATCAAGAAGGATCACCTCGTTCGCCATTGCTGCGATCTCTCAACCTCACAAAGATAAAACTTTTTTTTTTTTTTTAAACTTGTTTTGTCTTTCTGGATTGATTTTACGGACAGGACACTTGTTTTGTGTTGAGATGAGAGTGTGGATGAGGGTTCGGTTATATATAAAGGGGAAAAATAAAGGATACGAAAATGGATTTTGCTTTCTCTAGTAGTTACGTCACATTAATCTTTTAGGACCGACCATGTGGACAAATTTAAATCTTATAAATGTCATCTTAAGTTTTTTGTTTGGCCATAAAAGTCATTAGTTAGTTTTTATATATATCTCATTTGTTTCATTTTTATTCTCCGACTATTAGCTTTTTGTTTTAAATTTTACTATCTGTTGCTCTCTATAACATATTGTTAGACTTAATATAAGTGGTGCACTGAGTATAACTGTAGATATTGTTATGGAGTCTACTATGAAGAACTGTTATTTTCCCGGTAGGAAGTTATGGATTTTTATTGTGAAAACAAAAATATATTGAAAATTTAAATCAGGAATGTTACAGTTTCAATTTTTTTGGTAATAACAACAAAAGGTAGTTAACTCTATTATTGGATCAATTGTTTTGTTTGAAGTTAATTTTTGATTTGTTGAAGAGAAGACTTAATTAGAAGAAAATGAATGTTCATCTTAAAAATTACTTGAAGGTGCTAGCTAAGAAAGTGTGATTCTGATTTTGAAAAGTGAGCTAAAAAAAAGTTCTAGAAACTAGGAAGAAGGTGGGAGAGTAACGTAAGTTGACTGAGTCTATTGGATCGAGATGTTTCGGTGATTGTGTAGATTTGTAGTACTAGTATACTAGTACTCCATTATAGGCCACTACTTAAGTCTTAGGTCATTAAACATTTACTAACGTAATTTAATACCTCATGTCCCTTTGTAGAACATGCTATAGATTCGTATGGGCTGGGCCCTTTTGTCATATAAAACGAATACTATTTTACTTGGACATCGACCTAAGTCTCACGTCATAGCCCAATATCTCCTATCTTTTTTGTAGATAATGAAAAATAGTGCTCCACAAATGACAACCCAATAGTGTTTTTCTTGCGCATAAGAGATCCATAGAAAGATATGGCTCAATAGAAATGCTTTTATGTACTTCTATAGAAAGACCGGAGTGAGGAAAGTGCTTCAGATGATGAGAGAAGAGTTCGAATTCACAATGGCATTAAGTGGATGCACTTCTTTAAAAGAGATCACACGTAAACCATATAGTCACCAATTGGAATGCTCCTCAAGCACGTTTAGCCCTAAAGTTGTAGATACATATACCAATATTGAAACATTATCATCTTCGTCGTCTATCTTTCGATTTAGTGTATTATAATTTTAAATGGTTATCTCTAGTCTACTCTTTTGCCTTTTCTTTTCCCTCTACTATATATCGTTTTTATATGTAACGTCTTACTTTAATGATTAATATTGGTAATAACATAAAATCTCAGCAATTGTTTTTTTTTTTTAGTTTTGATGTTAAATCTCATTGGTTGTAATGGCAACCCTTATTTTTATGTTTTCGTATTTTGTAAGATAACATTTTTCTTTTTCAAAAAGACAAAATCATTCCTGCAGTGAGGAATACTGTTCCCATTGATTTATTAGACTATAGATACAAAATTCAGAAAGATAAATACAAAAAAGCCTATGTCCCCTTTACTCAGCGTTATTGCGAGTAGTCGGTAACTGACATGGAGACACATTTTGCCGCATTAATATAAAATTTTACTGCCAAATATCTTCAGTTTAACATTAACATAAAAATCAAGAAAAACTATTGAGTTCTAGCACAAAAGTTTCATGTCCGACCTTTAAAACTTACAATGTAGTTAAAAATAAATATACTATATATAACTAAAAAAATGGGTTTTCGAACTAGTATCGTGATTGTCATTTAAATAAGATTTTTCTCAACATTCTCAATTTTTTTTTTTGAAAATTAACATTCTCAATTATTCATCTATAACTTTATATAAATATATCACAAGATCCACCTCTTTTCCTAGAGTATTAGTTTTTTATTTGAAATTTTGTAAGGTGGAATATCTTATCATAAAATAAAATAATCAATTAGATCTAATAATTTTTATGATAATATAATACCTGCAATAAGTTTTCTTAATTTAACCCCAAAATAACAAACGTCAAAAGAAGACACATATATAGGCGTCTGAGCAAAACGCGACGAGGAACTCAACAGACTTGGAACAAATCATACCTGCCCTTTCAAGACTCCTACGGCCATATTAAGCTTTGTTTCTTATGTTTTAAACGTCTACCTCCTCTTTTCTTTGTAAATCCACAAACATATCAACTTAAAACTCGTAACCTAGAAAATTTATATATGTTTACTGATGAAAATATTCATTTCAACACAATTCATGCAACGACGAAGAATAAGTTAAAGTCAATAACAAACCAGTTTAGCTAAATTTGGGAAGCCAGCAGATACAAATTAGCTAAACTGGGTGTGTGTATCTTCCGAAGAATGTATGATTTTTCACATAGATTATGTTTGATAATGTGAGTCATTCCATTATAGATACATATAGATTGTTTCGTGGAAAAAAAAAATAGGGTAAGAAGTAATCTGGATTTGCTTGCGTTGCGTTCGATATCTAATGACACGTATAGTATCATAACATGATACATACATGATTAAAGACACACACATAGAGATAATAGATTACAGATATATAGATAGGAACAATGTATATTTTTTTATTTTTAAATTGTTAGAACATGTATCTAGAAGTGTCTATATAGACTTTACAATACGATATCGAGAAACACCGAATGAACTCACATACTGTACGTGGCATTTTAGCTTCTCTCTACAAAGTCGTTACTTGATTTTATATATGCATTGTTACATATATATACTAATATTTTTAAGGCGTCAAATTCCGAGACAACTTCGGCGTATTTCTCGGCAATTATACTATTTAAAGAAATAAATATACATGGAATATATACGTATGAATTAATATTGTTGCGAATTTTGTTCGACTAACCTTCTAAATTACCATTTCAATTTGTATAAATCATATCTGCCAAAAAAGAAACGGGTTTTACATAGAGGTTAAACAGCCAAAGCAGAATCTGAACCCAAACCAATCTATAGGCATAATATGTTGATATAAGATACTATAAATAATGGATTTAAGTATGCCCAATAAAAGAGTGGCTTTATTTTTTTGGGTTAAAGAATGGCTATGAAGTGTGTAATACGTGTTCAAAGAGAAGAATCAATCCATTGGCTCATGTGAAATGTCAGTGCTTACGTATACTTACTTCAGAACCAATAAGAGAAGGATAAAAGATCATAAGAATATATGGCTTTGGGGGGTCCAAAAATACGATATATTATTCCTTTAATACAAGTCAAAATTATGAGATGTATCCAGTATGCTAAACTTATAGAAAGCGCAACAACCTCGACGTAAATCCATAAATGACGTCGTAATTAATCCCATCAAATAATCCATAATAGCATTCTGGCTTTATGTTCTTTAATATTATATTAACGATTCAAGAACATCATTTGCAATCTTTTGCTTATGAAAACAAACAGCAAGATGTAATTACGGATCGAAAGTGCTTCAACATTTGCATGATATCAATTAAATTAGCACTTGGATTCTTCTACCAGACAATTAATTAGCACTTGGATTCTTTTACCAGACAATTAATTAGCACTTGGATTCTTTTACCAGTCCACTAACCAGATGATAATTGCTGCAACTAAAAGAAAAAGAAAAGAAAAAAACTAGTTAATAATTGGAAGAAGACAAGAAAAAGCAGCAGATAAATTAGAGTAGGACCCATTGTCAAACAGATATCACATGAGATATTTTGGGTTTCAACTTTCTAAGGCAAAATTCGTTCTAAGAACCTTCTCTAATAGATATTTGTGAATATAGCCTTTTGATGTATTAGCTTCCTTTTTTTTTTTTTTTTTTTTTTTTTGATAAACGGATTATGTATTAGCTTCCTTCAAATCTTACTATTACATATACATTGAGAAATATCAAATAAATCTTCCTAGACAACATAGTTTGCTGTAATCTTTTGACTATTTCTTGAACTAATTGTATTCGTGGTGTTCCTTTGATATATATGGTTATGCTTATACAAAGTATTAAAAAAAAAAAAATTAATTTTTTTTTAGATGCTTGTGAGATACTATGAAAGCAACTATTGTTTAAATACTCACTTTATATAAGATATTAAGCGGTTGGAGATATTTTCAGTCCATTTTTCGATGCATGGGGTTAGACACGATATAACCTTACAATTTTTATTAATTAAGTTAATAACTTTGGTTTCTCTTTTTTTATAAACTTTGGTGAATATATAACCATTTAACTCTTAGACTAATAATAATAATAATAATCAAGATCATGAATTAGCACAAATAACAAAAGGAGCCCAAGTGTGACGAATCACTGTATTTTGTCCTATCTGTTTTGGTCACCAGTTCTTTTTTTTTTGTTAGCTTGTAATTAATTCTCTAATTGGATAAAATATTATATATACTTATCGACAAAAAAATCAAGAGGTTCGATCCCGGGGAGTCGGGGACTAACGCAAAACGATCCCTCAGGCAACAGTTCTCTACGTATACACACTCATATATATAGACTGTAACATTTATAAAGACCCTAAAAATGTTAATTAATCTGAGATTAACACAAAGCTTGCTTCACTAGATCTTCGCTACTGATGAATGTTCCGTGGAAACCGTAAGGCACTCTCGATGGAAGCGTAATCGTAGCTTCAAGCTTCAGATTAACGGCGTTTATGATTTGCAGTTCCGATTTCACCTTGTCCTCGTCGTGAACGAACACCATAATGTAACCACTGTCTTCTCCGACGTCATTGGAAACCTCCGGCATAAACAGAGGCTCTCCTCCGTATTTCCCGCTTCCATATATATATTTTTGAATTTCTCCGGTTGATAAGTCCACTTTCGCGAAACCGGACACTTTAGGCCACGGTTCGGTTAGAGCAAGGTAAGCGAACCGGGTTTTTCTACCTAAAAGATTTCGGTTTACCATACCGGCTTCGAGATTCACTTGTTCGGAGATAACGGACCGACGCGTGGATTCCCCTGTTTTCAGGTTTAGCCTTATCTCCGACAAAACACTCTCAAGTGTTTCGTCGTGTTCGTTGAATATTGAGTCAGGTGGCGTCATGCATGACCCAATCACGACAACCTCGTCCGTTTCTGGCTCTTCCCAAGCGTTCCAGAGATGGAAACAGAAGCAATCGGGTACTTCGATCCATCGCATCGACGAAGCATCTTTCGCGTACTTGTTCAAAACCCCGAACCTCGACTTCTTCTCCTTATCGTAAACCACTGGAGAACCTCCACGGATCATCTCCGGTAATCTGAAAACCACCTGTTGGTCTGGAACCACCACGAAGTTCTCGGTGATCGCGAAGTCGTGGATCATCGTCGGTTGATCAAGCGGAATCTCGACGTCTGGGGATTTCTCACCGTCGGATGTGAATCTGAAGTATTTTAAGTAAGGCTTGGAGACGACGTCGTAGCTAAGCGCGAATAGTTCTCGGGTTTCCGGGTCGATTTTCGGGTGGGCAATCATTGTTGATTTTAGCTGACCGTCGAAATCGTACCGGCCCGAAGTTTCTAAATCTCCGGTTGGGGTGACTTTAACATGGTACGGTAAATCGTCTTCGGACATGGCTAAGAGATGACCGTTGAAGTAGATTAAACCGGCATTAGCGACACCGAGTCCCCTGGTCGGATCGACTAAACCGAATAGCCCTCGAGCATTGAAGAGCATAAGCTTGGCGATCCCTAAATGTCCGTGAAGCTCTCCAATTGCTTTGGGGAAAACAGAGCGACCGAGTTCTCGCTCTTGAACAAACCGGTTTGTTTCGGTGAACCGGCACGAATAGCTAACCGAACCGTTATCGAACCGGACAGCGTGAACCATACCGTCTCCGTCGAAGAAATGGTGGCCGGAGATTGGTTTGTGAAGCGGATTCGCTCCGTTTCTGACGTAAACTCCTTGAACACACTCTGGCACTCTTCCAGTCACCGAGAGGTTATGCCGGACTGGTTGCTCGGGGACCGGGAAGAAGTTTCCGGCTATTTGTACGGTGGGGTCCGCTGTTTTAGGGAGAGGACGGCGGCGCTCTTGAGAAACCATGGCGTTCTCCACGGCGTCTAAGATCGTAGCGGCGGTTCTCTGTACCGGGTTTAGTTTTGGATTCTGGTTCGTGGTTTTGGGAATCAACGAGGCGACATCGTTACATAGTTTCTTCCAAGACGGTGGTTGATACGTCGTCGGAGATTGGAGAGTAGAAGAGACGGAGAAGGTTTTGTTGACGGAGGAAGAAACAGAGCAAGGGTTTGGTTTCTTGTTTCCGAGTGTCGACGAAGAGGAGAATGATAGAGATTGAAGATTGGGTCTCGAAGAAGAAGAGTTTGAGAAAGTACGATCCAGAAACTGTGTTGAAGTAGAAGGAAGTAAAGTAGTAGAAGAAGAAGACATAGTCGATTGATCCTGCGGTTTTTTTTTCTGATAAAACGCTGAGTTGTGTTTGGGTTTTGTAGTGGTTTGTTTCTTCAGGACCAAGTTTGAGTTTTGTCCATACTGTGCGTGCGAGTATGAGGGAGAGAGAGATGTAGGTATATTGCGAAAACCATAGAGAGGAGGTTTCTCTATATATACAAGGAAGAAAGAAGGGTGTTATCGTCTCTTTGCTAGTCCTTTTTTTACATGTGTCGATTTTTTTACATGCGTCTTACTCCTATAATCTGATAAGACTGAAATTTATTTTAGTTTCGGATTTTATACGCGTAATCTTTTCTACTATCCAAAACCATTTTGGAAATTTCTACTAAAAATAATACTTTATATTAATGGGAATTTGAACCCGAAATACAAATGACACATAAGACTGATTTTGCTGATTTGTTTGTAAAATAGAAATAAAGAAAAATTTCGTTCAATATCAGTTTCTTTTATTTAATGATTAAATATCATAAATTCGTAAATCTTACCTTTATAAATATTTTAAAAATTGATCACTAAAATCCATGTCATATGTTAACAAACTATAATTTTATGGGTATATTAAATTCAAGTGGTCGAATAAGTTATCAAACATTCAACAAAAACAAAATAGTTATCAAACGTTTAATATGTTCGAAGTATTTTAAATCAATTATATTCTTTCGAAATTGTCAATAATTCCACGTAACATAAAACAAACAGAATTAACATTCCCATTCGCAAATAATAACAGTGATACTCGTTAATTTATCTTTTTAAAATAGTTGTTAATTCATATTTGTCACCTCGTTTTTATGAGTTATGCCTATAAAATATAACGATTTAGATGATCCCAAGAATGTGAGACATTCTGTAGAGAATTTATAGTCGTTAATTTTAAACTTTTGAGTGATTGTAATATTTTTCTAGTTTACGTTTCAAAATTATGTGTGAGATAATATTAAAGTCTCTCATGTTTCGACTGCTCGACGAACCTACGTGAAACTTAATCCAGTTAGAAAATAAATATGTACGCAAATTAAAAAATAGGTTATTAATTGGACATCACGAAATGGGTATGCATGTATATATAAACATGTGAATATTCGTAGAGATTAAAAATTGATAGGGTTTAGTGTTCCACGGCTAATGGAAGTGGAGACTGGCTTTTTGGTTACGACGCGTTACGTTGTCGCCTTCACATCAAATGTTTTTAATCGCACCACACGTGGCGTTTTCCACATTGTTGTCACTTGAAACTTCAATAAACTTAAAACAACTAAATGTTAAAATTGTAAATAAATATTTGTGGAAATCTTTGCGTTATATATGGCCAAATAAAAAGTATCATGTATAACTATTGGGTTATACGAATAATGTCGTATATGTATACATAAAAAATATATACACTTAGCAAGAGACTCAATTATATCAAGCTACGTAACGTGATTAAGTTGGTTGGCTTGATCAGAGTAAACAGTAGTATACTCTGATCAAGCAGTCGAAGATACATCACAGTCCACTAGATACACCATTAATTAATCATTTCAAATCGTTCTTAATTAAGGGAAATGCCGACCAGATGCCCATTTTTCACAGCACCAGATTTATAAACTAAACTTCCAATGATATCAGAATGTTGAGTAAGATCTTTGAATCTATCTGTTTTAATTTTATTTTATTTCTCGTTAGGAAAATGTATTGGCTGACTTTCTAGTCAAATCAGCTTTATATTTGTTTTAAACTCTTTTTTTTATAGGATGAGTCTTATTTACTAACGAAGGTTTGCTAAAAAGAAAAGAAAAAAACTTCCAATTGTATATTATAGTTGATTTAAAGAGTGAAATATTCGATTCATAATTTTTATGAAGAAATATTATCTTAAATCGAAATATCAAAAATGGATATCATGTTTTAAATAGAACAATAATCTTAAATGTTAAGATTATGTATCATAGAAATAAGAAATATGCTTATTCGAGCACTAAAATGTATTGCTTTTTATGGCTGTACTCTGAAAAAATGCATATATAACCATGTAATATTTTCCCTAACAAGAAGAGTTTGACGTCTAAACTATAGAGTATGTATGCGCATTAATCGTATAGAGTCACGATATGTTACGCATATACATTATGCAATATAGTTCAAATTCATGTGGCCACATGGAAGCAGCACATGCGTAAACCAAGTCACCTTTGCCTCCAAGATTCATACCGATCATTGTCCAATGGAACAAAGTGCACATATATAAATAACAAACAAATATTATAACTTCAAATCTTGGTTTATATAGACGAATAGTGGCTATATATTTACTGAAATCCATTGAAAGGTAGGATACGGTCGGTCCAACAATCAACATTAATTAGTCCAACTAGTAACTAACCAACTTTATGATTGGCTCGCAAAACCATTATTATGAGTAACATGGTCGTTGCTTGTTATTTGTTTACTTATCTGAACCTACTAAACCTTGTTTGAGAAACTTTAAACAATGCCCAAGATTATGTATTCATTTCAGACTACATAATGAATTTTAGCTTGAAATAATTGATTTTAAATAAAACTCGATCAATTGCCTTTATATATATTATAGCAATCGAATTTCTTTGTGAAACATGTGATACCATGTAGAAAAAAGCAGCATATATATATTGTATGAAATATACATAAGAGAAAGGAAGATTATTGTAATACACGATCAGAAATGTGTGTATACAAATTAATGTACATCATGGGGGTAAATGGTTGGAAAAAAATTGCAAAATCAACCTCGTATAATTTTAGAAAAATTCAATAGAACTATGAGTTTTATTAATTTTTGTTCTTTTAATATAATATGTATGTCATCTATTTACATCATATATCATATAGGCTACAGCATGGACTTGTGGATGCATGCGAGAGTTTGACCAACCGACTCTACCTGAAAAAACTGCCAAAGCTCTTAGTCAGATCTTTGGCTGCAAATTGCTTTTACTGAGATTATAAAATTCTCCGAGACATGCGGTCTCACGGTGTTTTCGATATAATAATTGAATTCACATCATAACCGAAGCAGTTTAGTTAACAAAGAGTTTGTCCTATTCAAGTAATTAATAGTATCATACAAGAAAACAATTAATTTCACAAGTAGCAGCTTAATTAAATCAAAGGTCGGCTGCGTATCAGATCTTCAGATCAATGAAGAACACTATCTACCTCATTTATTCGATTAAGCATATGCTATACGTAAATGGTTCGATATATACGACCTCGGTTGATGATTGTGGGAACAAACGTATATTAAATGTAAGGTTCATAACGAACAAATTAATGTATCTGTACTTTTTACCTATTAATTAAAACTATAAAGTTCATATAGATTTTAAATTTATTAATAATAATTATATTATTAAAACTATATATAATTATTATTTAATCATATTTATAATTGTTAAAAAAAATTATTGTTCTTTCTCAATTTTAATGAGGAATATATATATCATAAACTAATAAATAAAATGAATCAGTGAAAAATACTAATTATAAATGATGTATTTTTATAGGAGTAAAAAATGTATTATTTCTTATTATTCTTTTTCTTTTTGTTGGTCATTATTTAAAACACTATTTTAATATATTTTTTACATACATATATACAAATAATATATAATAAATGGATAGGATCCCTGGTTAATTAAATTAAAATGAAAAACAATTATCACATAACTAAAGTAACATGTTGGTCGGTCTTCCTCAAATCACTAATTAGTAGCTTTAGCCTTTAGATATGTGTTAGCGCTGCAACATCTATAAACTTAATATAACAATATAGATATGTACAGATACAAATGACTTAAGCATATGATTAGTATGAAACTAAGATTTGATGAGACAAGTAAACAATAATGGGTCCATGTATAGAGAGAGATATTCGTTAGGCACGAGAGGGTGGTATAATCCAAAACGTGAAAATTTCCGTTCTCTCATGTGTGGTGGCCCATAGGTAATAATGTCCATCATTTTGTAGGTTGAAACTACTCACATGGACTGATGCACTCCCAAATAATCCCCTTATGGCATTATATTTATATTCCCGAATTATGATATTACATTCCACATGCCAAAAAGAAAAATTAGTCTCTGGAAAACAAATTCAGTTTTGTAATTTTCAAAGGCTAAGGTGTCAGATATTTGTTTGAAAACTATGAGTTTGTCATATTCATTATGTTGTAGAAATTCATATTAATTAGTTATATTTGGATTTCAACAAATTTCGGACTAGTTTTGTTTTCCTTCAAACACATTATTTACAAAAAAATTCTTGTTATATATTTAACAAAATGATTTTCTTTCATTTTTTTCACAATCGAGTATCAAATGTAATAAGTTCTTCGGACCATAGTTTATTAATGGGAAACAAATATTGTCAGTGTCTCCAAACCAGTCATGATATGTCCAAGCCAGTTCATAATTGAACTGGACGACCGAATTGGTCCGAATGTCACCAATGCAACATTGGCAATGCTGTCTAAGCGAATAAAAAATGGTACAACAAGTAATATTCCTTGTATTGATGTAAATGTTATGCTCTTTATAAATAGTCAATTGTCAAACATACTTGGATCCTAATATTCCTTGGTATATTTTGTCGTCATCAATATTCCTTAGCATCGCTGTAAAATATTATTTATGACGGTAAACAAACATACTTAATTTCAACTACTAAGTACACGTATGTAATTGACATACAATCAATTATGTATCTGATTACAATCGGATTAGTTTCTATGTTCTCATTGTACGTGAGGTGAGTGTATATGAATACAGTAGAAAAAACCAAAAAAAATGACAGAAAAAATGTGTAGCAAGTGGTGGGTGAAATTAAGCACTGAAAAGCGAATATGTGGTTCACAGATTATGTGATACGTACACGTTAATTAATTTCTTTTTCACACATTAACGTATACGTTAATTAATTTGCAGCGAAGAAACGATAGTAACGCAGCTATATTCCTTTTTAACAGGTTTGTAAATAAGAAAAACTGGTTTAGTCGTGTCAAAGTTTTCTGTTTTTTTTCGTCGGCCAGTCGAGTCAAAGTTAAAGTACTTCTTTGTCAAAAACAATAAATCAATCATTAAACCGGTTGGTCTTGAGCCAATAAAGATATATAGGTTCAGAATTTTAAACTTTGAAAAAAGAAATTATATCCTCAAAATAATTATTAAAAAATGCTAAGTTTACATCACTGTGTAAAAAAAAATCAAGTTGATGTCAAAAGTATGCTATATTTGGTATGTTTTCACAACTTTTAAACTTATAACCTATGATAACTTTAACGATCAAATGACTGATAGAATCATATTTGGTTTGTTTTCACAATTTTGCAACTTAGCACTCAAGCCTTTTTTTTACTTAATCGGGAGATATAAAACTATAATGATTGGTGATATAGGAGGAAACTTCATTTATTTCAAATTAACTAAAAAATTGAGTGTTACGGTGTAAGACAAATCGAAATGGCACCTTTAACAGTCAAAGACATGATTCCACATCTGATTTGTTGTTCATAATGTATTCTTTAAAGGTTTGTGTTCTGGACAGATTTGTGGATAAATTTTGGCCTACTTTTGGTATAGCAGAAGAAGCTATACACATGACATATATCTACCTAATTAATAATGCACACTGTATGCTACACTTCATACTAGCTAGAATGGTCATCCACGGTGTTTCAGGCACCAAATATCGAAAGAGAGTGATAATGATGAAACACCTAAATGAAGAAAATGGTGAGAATATGGAATTCTAGTAGCGTGACGGTAATATAAAACAAAATTCAGAAAGACTCGAAAAATTAAGAATTCTAATAGTTAATCCGACAATCCAAGGAGAGCATTCTCCTGAAACTATTCCACTTGAAATGGAAAAATCTCTGCAAAGATTAAACTTATATAAATCAGGGAAAAAAAAAAGTCCAGATCATAGAAAAGAAAAACATGTTGATTTAAACTTGATGATAAGAGATGATTTATGAAAGAAAGTAGCCGTTGGAACTACAGAGAAATGGAAGAAGCCTTTATGATCTTTCGCCTCCCTAATTAAGCCTCAGTGAAGAAAAGCCCATATTCAATTAAAGCCCACGTCATTATATTGATCAAGTTTCACAACGATGAAAAGTGTTGATTTATAAGATGCAGCTGGTATTTTATTGATTTAAAAAATAATTAAACGATCTTTTTTATTTTTATTCCCGGCCGTTTTTGTTTTAACAATCAGTTTTATACTAATGCTTATAAATCTACATATAAGATTTGATCAAATATATCCAAATTCTTAAATTCCCATTGATATCATTGCTCAGAATTTGATTAAACTAAATGCGTGACCATAATCAAAGTATTATATATAAAGAGTTACAAAACTATAAATGCTACAATGAAACAATATATATATCAGGACAATATATATATATATATATATATATATATATATATATATATATATCAGGACAATATAATCAAAATAAAATAATGTGGATCAAATGCAAGAAGGAGGAGAAATCTTCCCACGTGTCCAACCAGCAACATTCTCACACAAAGCGGTGGCTGGACCGTCGAGTCCACGGTGCACCAGGTTAATTCCGGCGAGCTCAACGTCTTTGCAAGGAGCCATCTTGCTACATTGCAACTTGACGGCCACTTTGTCCGTCGAAGTCCCCCAAATGTTATTGAACTTCACGTTTTGTATCTGAACTTGAGAATGAGACTGAACAAAAAAAAAGAAATCAAATTAGATCATCTAAAAAGAAAACTAAAATAATTTGTTTCTTGCCGCGTAAGTTACCTTTTTGATACACTGGTTGTTTGGACAGTATTGTTGATCAATGATGATTGGGTTTCCGACATTAATCATCTGGAGATTCCTGAAAACAAAACTCGAAACAAGGTTCCGTGATGCCGAAGGAGCCCATGTCTTGATCCGTACTCCGTTAGTCGTACCGGTAAATACCGAATCCCTAACGGTTATTCCATGAACGCTCTTCTCATCTTTAAACCTCCCAAGGCTTCCAACGCTGATCCCATGACCTGGTCCACACGTGACACGGAAGATATCCACATTGGTGGTTCCGGACAAGATAGCGATGCAGTCGTCGCCGGTTCCAATGTAGACGTCGTGGATCTGCATGTGCTGAGACGAACCTATCTTGATCCCATCAGTGTTAGGGCTATCTCCAGGAGCCCTAATGTTGATGTGTCTGATCTCAAAGTACTCTACGGCGAAGAAGTTGAAGTGACCCATTTTGCTGTTGATTGATTTGATGTGGCTGATTCTCGAGAATTTCACGAACTGGAAACCAATGTTCATAGGTAGAGGCCGGCAATTAGGGTTTCTGCTGCAGTCGTTGAGTCGCCAAGCTTTGCTTCCTTGTCCGTCAAGAGTGCCACCGCCTGAGACCGTGAGATACTCGACGTACTTGAATACAATCCATGTGTCTTGTTTAATGACGTTAGCGTCTTTAGGAGCTAGCAAAGTTCCTTTGATGATGAAGCTAATCCGACCATTACATGGTCCCGAGAAGGTTACACCACCAACGTAGAAGATTCCAAATGGTACGTATACTCTAGACTTTCCTTTCCATTGGCACGCATCTTTCCACGCCCTTGTAAATGCCTTAAACGCGAAACCAAGACAGTAAATCAAACACGTGTTAATAGTTTATCAACAAGTCGATACATTAATGTTGAATTAATTATTAAAGAATATGAGAAAGTTTTGGTACGATGGAATTATCTGTTTTGCCGTCGCCACGAGCACCGTAGCTTCGGACGTCGAATATCTTTCTTCCGGCGAAAGCGGTAGGAGCAGCGGCTGAAACGCCACTTGCTAGCGATGCGATGAACAAAATTAACGTAAAACCACAAACAATGGAAGCCATATCTTGTTACCTCTAAATTGTTTCTGAAGATCGAGAGGATGATGTTATATACTATACTAGTGGTCAGTGGATCTCTATATACTTATGTAAGACAGCTATATCAGTGGCTTGATTTTCGTTATGGATTTTTTATTAATTTATTTGTTTCTCTAATCATACAAATTGATTTGTTTCTAAATTAATCATACAAAATTATAGTTAATGAGTTTCTTTCTTTAACTGTACCAACCAATTGATTTGTTTCTAGTTGTTGCTGATGATTCACTATATTGAGTGCTTCTGTAGTTTCCTTTAAAAATATATATATCTCAGTATGTATGGTAAATTGTTCCAGTCTTTATCGATTAATTGTTGAGCAAAGTTATCAATAAATTCCTTCCCTACAAAGATATATAAATGTTTGCAAGAATTCAGGTTTCGAATTATAAATTACCATGACAAATTTGGGATCACTTATCGAAGACATGTTAGCATAGTGGAAAATATTCCAATATATTAAAGATTTGAACTAAACTCATCAAAAACATTGTATTTTAGGGTTGTTGATTGGGGATTGGGTGATTGAAATTTGGGCAATAAGCTTTATATGTAACAAAGTCATAGTTTTGGATCTGATTGTAATTATTAAACTTTATAATGCAAAATCTGACTGAACGGTGGTTTGCCCATACCGACATAGCTCACTGTTCAATTTAGTAATATACGTTATCAAAATTATTAAATATTAAATAATTTTGTTAAAGGCGATCAAATCCAAAAAAAAACATGCAGGTTCTGAGTCAAGGTTTTTAGTCAAAATCTTACTCTGATCGTCATAGCCAAACTTGACTTTGCCTTTGCCATTGTATGTTCATGTGTGGCTGAATATATATTATGAATCAAAACTATTATAATGTATTATTGACATCAATGATACCTAATCGATTGAGGTTCTTAAACTGATCCATTGTATATCCATCCAATGAATTTTTAAAACATGAAAGAAAAATGAATATATTACATGTCAATTTAATTTTTGCATAGTTATAATTACACATAATCAGAGATATCGCAAAAGTACAACCCGTACAACGATAACAAATTTGCAATTTGTGAAAATAATTTGGCGAATGAATATGAGTCAACAAAAACAAAAATGGGCAATGAATGGAGGATGGGTCCCTCTTGAAACTCTCCGTGAAACATCGTATGTAACTATCCTTGACCTCTTGCATCATTGTGGAATTTCTACTCTCTGTTTCAAAAGTTGTTTTTTTTTTTGTTGCGAATAACTTTTTAGTTTCAAAAGTTTATAATAAGTATGGTTAATTATTCATTTTTATCAAGTTATGAATTTATACAGGACGCATATGAACAAAAGTTACCTCATAATAGTTTGGTTTTATTTCGATCCAGTAAAGCTATATGTTAATATATATTAACATATTTACCTCATTATGTTATGTTTCATAAACTATATTTTCTTGTTCCAGAAAGGGAAACATGGATATTGATAATAACAAAAAAAAAAAAAAAACCATAATCATTGAGACACCTAAAATATTTTTCAGCACTTTCAAAAAGGCATTACGTTAATATTTTCTAGAAGCATAATCAAAGAAGATTTTATTTCGTTATGTGGAAATAGTGTCTGGGACGTGCAAATTCTCTAGGCACGTGCAAATACTTTCTAAGATTTCTATCATTTTTTTCATAGGCTGCATTTCACGTGATGTGATAGTATTTCATCAAAGAAGGTGTGCTTTGACCCGATAAAAGAATGTAATATGATTTATAAGTAAATTTAATATTTAAATAGTTATAGTGATATGAAAAACTAATGTTTGGTCCGTGAAGGCTGCTGGATTATGTTAACGGTCAACATGTCTTAACCATCTACGAGTTCGTACTTATGTATAATTGGAAGACATGTGATTATGATTGATATCAGCAAAGGGTAGAATGATTGTAGAATCATTTTAGTTTAGCTTCCACTGTTCACAATAAAAAAAAGTTCACGTATTGGGAGAGAATCATGGTAAATATACATATAAACATCAATAGTTATTAGATTTACTTTAGAATCAAGTATATAACAGCCGTATAAAAATTAAAAAGTCCATATAGTCAGAAAACATTTCTAGAACTAGATAAACCATATATTATTAAACATCGTTCGACCAATTAAATAATTGGGAAATCAACGACCACATCTAAAATGATATATATTGGAAGATAAAACCCTGGTCATGGAAAATTTATATGGCGTCAGAAAAAAGAAAAAAAAAGGTCGTCATCTATATATTTCATGTAGGACCAGATAATAATATTGTTTTTGAAAAAATAATAGGAAACATTGACCCACTTCACTGCCCCCACGAAGATAGATACATCATATATACATATGATTATCGCTCGGCTCTCTCTATATATATGAGTACGCACAAGTAGGGATATAAAATTACAAACATCTGGGAGAGAGCTAAACCTACATGCAAGATCATTCATCATCATCGTCATCAACACTAGTTCAAATTTTTTTGTTTCCCTTTAAATTGATTAATTATAATAATGTCTGGAAGAGGGAAGGGGATGTCGGAGCCAATGAAAGTTGTGTTTATTAACACACAGTACGTTGAGACAGATGCTCGTAGCTTCAAAAATGTTGTTCAAGAACTCACCGGTAAGGATGCAATCGTCGCCGCTGGTCCTTTCGACTCTCCCTCCGCTTCCGACGGCCGTTGTAACGTTGGAGGTAGTAGATTCGGCGAAGATACCAGACGGCTCTACGGCGGCGGTGGAGGAGGAGGAGGAGTGGGGACGACGACGGAGTTTGATAGATTTTTCAAGGAGATGCCTCCCGTGGAGGAACTGTATAAACTATGGTCTGAAAATTGAATTCTATATTATTGGTTTAATCTCTTTTTCTTCTTGTGGCAACGACTTAATCTTCTTTTTCTTCTCGAAATCAAACCTTGCTTTCATGCACTATATGTGATAATGTTGTGATTAGGATTGATTAATCATCTCCAATTGTGGATCGTCACTCTAAGATTAAGTCCAATTGCGAAGATTATAGTACGGCCCATTTATCTGATTTTAAAACGGGCTTAAAGCTTACGTATGTTGTTTGATGGCCCATAAAGCCCAAAGAGTTGCTTTGGTGATGTGCTGATATGGAATTTCTAAAGTTTGGATTTAAAAATTTATACAACCGATTATATTAATTAATGTATACTTTCATGTGTATAAAAACCAAGAAAACAATTTTAAGAGCATGGTGCCATAATATTATTTGAACAAACTTTTAAAATATTTTTAATCCAATATTATAGAAACCAAGTAAACAATTTTAAGAGCATGGTGGCATAATATTCTTTGAACAAACATTTAAAATATTTTTTAATCCAATATGTTATATAGTTCATAACAACCAAATCAAGTATTATGTGAACTAATCTTCTTGTGTTTTATATATAAAAAGAAGTTTGTGTAAGTGCGTAAATGGCTGAGGCTAATAGCACCAAAACCCATGGTTGACCCTCTCTAACCAACCTTAACCAATTTTGTGTTGGTTGAGCCATTTCTTTTCCATCAACCCAATCACACACCCGGTTTTATTCGTCTCATATGCATTTATATATCTTTTTTTTTCTTTCTTATTTAGCTTTTTGGCATTTATGTTCACCTTCTTTTTGTGTGCAATCAGTGGGGTTGATTCAACGATTATTAGAAAATTTATACGTCAATATTAAACTATATAATTTTTAAAAAATTATAGAAAGCTATTAGAATCCCGTAAGCAGTATTGTCGTGAAGAAGAAATTTTTAATTCAATCAAACGTAACATTAACGCCGACTAATCTAATTTTGAAATATTTCAAACTTTGAAAGAAGTAAATCCTCGTACAAATAATATCCCAAAGATAATAACTTTTTTTTCCCTATCCATTATTAAATTTGAAAGTAAATTACGAATATAGAATTAATTACGCAATGCGACAAAGAAACATACAATTAAGAAATGGATAGAAAAAAAAAAAAAAAGACAAACAAATATTATTCTGACCCAACTCGGGTGCTTAAGACAAAACCGCCTTCACAAGAGTTCGTATATTCTAATCTTTTTTTGGTCAACAAACCAAAAAACGAACGCCACGACGTCGTTAAGGAGAAAGTGATCGTTACGCGCGAAGAACGAAGCGCGTGGAGGGTAAGAAGCAGAGGATTCTTTGCCTCGTCTCTTACTCCATCGGTTCCTGTTCCCTTTTGCTTCTCTCCACCTCATCATCATCTCTCGAGATTTTCCGTCAAAATATTAAAAAAATTCCGTCAAAAAGAATCAGAGGAAGAGAAGAAAAAAAAAAAAGCAACAAAACGAGAAAATACAAATTTCAGATACAGAACTTCGTCTAATCTTCTGGTTTTTTTTTTCTCTTTCTCTCTGAATTTATATAATACGAAACAGACACAGACACACACACACAAACACTGTATCTTCGCTTTTCTTTCTTCTCTCCTTTCTCTCTCTCTCTCTACAGAGTAAAGTTCTGATCGTGTCTCTTATCGTTTACCCCAAAACCCCATCTTGATCTCGTTTTTCTTGTTTTCTTCTGCAGTCGAGATTTTGTTCCTCGAAGTTTTCAGGTTTCCTTCTCCGATTCATCTTTTCCGTACTTGCTCTTCTTTGCTTTTACAGAATTTGTAGGGTTTCTACTCCTTTTTCTATTATTCATTCCTCTGGAATTTTCTGAAAATGAGTACTTGTTAATTGGGTTTTGATAATGCTCTTTATAGTCCTCCCCCAGATTGAAAAATTCTAACTTTAGGGCTTTTGAAGTATGCTAATTCCTTTGGAATAAAATTAGGGTTTTGTCCAAATTGTGTGCTGAAATTGGATTTACGTTTGTGCAGGTCAAAAAAAAAAAAAAATCATTTCTTTATGGTGAAGATTGTTCTCAATTCGAAGCGTGTACCTTTAGGTTATTCTCCAGTGGCGAGATAGCGACTGTGATTGTAGGAAAGGAATTGCTTTTGTTATCTGTTAATGTGATTAACATAATCTCTACTCTTAAGGAGGTTAGGTGAATAGGGATTTTTAGTAGGAGAAGAGTGAAGAAAGATAACAAGTTTGTGAGATGGGTAATAAGCTAGGGAGGAAGAGGCAGGTGGTGGAAGAAAGGTATACAAAGCCACAAGGCTTGTATGTGAATAAAGATGTCGACATTAAAAAGCTTAGGAAACTGATTGTAGAGTCTAAGCTTGCTCCTTGCTATCCTGGAGACGATGAAAGCTGCCACGATCTCGAAGAATGTCCCATTTGCTTTCTGGTTTGTGATTTCTTGCAGTCTCTGAAGAATGCCTAACAACACCGTGACATGTTCCGTAGATCTAACTCTGCCATGTTTCTTCTTGTGTTTCTAGTATTATCCTAGCCTCAATAGATCAAGATGTTGCACCAAAAGCATTTGTACAGGTTAAAACTTCATCAGCTTTTTGGATTCTTTGTTTTACTCGTGTTACCATTTCGTTTGACATGGCAATTTGTTTTCATTTGCTGCAGAGTGTTTTTTGCAAATGAAGAATCCTAATTCGGCTCGGCCTACTCAGTATCCTTAATCTTGGGCATTTACATACATGGATTTGTCTTTTATTATTGGTTTGGATGGATCTTCTCTTTTATGTCCTCCTTGACAGTATGAGGTGCCCCTTTTGTAAAACACCCAATTATGCTGTTGAATACCGTGGAGTAAAGTCCAAGGAGGAAAAGGGCATTGAACAAGTTGTAAGATAGAAATAATCATTCACAGTTACGTTTCTCTATAAAGCTTGATTGAATGGCTTTGTTCATGTGTGATGTTCCGTCTCTGTATCCTTTTGTAGGAAGAGCAACGGGTTATAGAAGCCAAAATAAGGATAAGGCAGAAAGAAATGCAGGATGATGAAGAGAAAATGCAGAAACGTATGGAATCATGTTCCTCTAGCACAAGCGCAATGACTGGTGAAATGGAATACGGTTCTGCTTCAGGTCGGTTTTGTCTTCCAGAACGTGTTAAATCTTCCAGTCAGAAACAAATAGTTTTGACAGGCTTCATTTTGTGTGCCTTGGTTTGCAGCTATATCTTATAATGATCCCATGGAAGACGCGGAAATTGCTTCATCGCAAAACGCATCAGTTGTTAGACAGCGTTCCCGTCCTCGAGGAAACAGGTCTGTCCTTACACTGGCTGCTCTGTGTTTTTCCTTGTCAAGTTCTTCTATGAAGTAATGTATTAGTTGTAAGAATGAAATGTAATGAGGTCATGCAGTGTTATTAGAATTGGTCTTGTTTTGGGGAACTAAGTGCTTTGGACACAGTTTCACTTAGGAATGAAGTGAGTACCATTGTGCTTTCTGTTACAAGTTGAAGTTGTGAGGTTAAAAGTTTTTTATGCTTCCATGTCTATAACTACAATTTTATCTCATTTTCACAGACATCTTTCTTCTGGCTACTTTCCTGAGTGATTCAATATTGGACTGATTATAATATGTGATTTGTCTTGAAACTCTTCAGGGATGATGAGGTTGATGTTGACCTTGAAGAGTTAATGGTCATGGAAGCAATATGGCTCTCTATTCAGGTAAAAATTGTTTGTTTAGTTACTTGTCCAACTTTGTACCTCTGAAGACATTTTTTTTCTTCCAGTTCTCATGTCTTCTTTCACTTTTGTCTAAACAGGAAACAGGGGTGCAGAGAAATTCAGGGTGTGGGGAAGTAACACCTTTTAGGCAATATGTATCAGAAGAAGATCATAGTTATGTTCCATCGCTACCACGAGTGGCTCCGATTGTAGAACCAGCAACGCCGTCTTCATCATCTGGTGGGCTTGCTTGCGCAATCGCTGCACTTGCTGAACGCCAGCAAATGGTTGGCGAATCCTCCAGTCACAATCACAACGTCAACGTTTCTTCATACAGTATGCTTCCTGGCAATTGCGATAGTTACTACGACATAGAACAAGAGACAGATGACATTGACCACCATCATCCTCATCCTCATCATCTTCATCATTACCATAACAACACCGAGATGGGGGAAACAGGGAGCAACAGCTATGTAAGCTCTTACATGAATGGCGAGAGCTTCCACAACTTTCCTCCTCCTCCTCCCCTGGTCATTGCTCCAGAGAGTTTTGAGGAGCAGATGATGATGGCTATGGCTGTGTCTTTGGCAGAAGTTCATGCCACGACCACAAGTGCACCAACTGAAGTTACTTGGCAATAAATAGGGTAGTAATGTAAACTCATGGGTCTAAATCTGATGATTATCACTTCATTCATATAATGTCTGTTCCTATAGGATGAAAGAAAAGAAAAACAGAATTTCCAGTTTTAATAGAAAAAGTTGGGTTGTGTTCAAGCGCTTCTTATGTTATTATATCTCTATGGTTCTTTTTTCTGTTCGATCTTCATAGACAAAATAGTGAAGGCCACATGTTTTTGTCACTTTAGTAGTAAAAGAAATGAGAAGAGAAAGCCAAAGTTGGAGAGTGTTGACCAGAATATTGTTTTTTTTTTTTTACCAGAATATTGTTAAGGTTTTAGCCTTTTAGGGTTTATATATTATTCATTACATGGAGTCATTTTTTCTCGACATGGAGTATATATATATATGTCTCTAGAGTCTTTATGGGTTCGTTAAGATAATCAATGGATTATCCATTTATGACTAGCAACTAACCAACTTCTCAACATCTATAACATCTCGGTTCGAGCAACTCGTGTTTGTGTTAGGTTTCTTTCACTTCTTATGGGTTCTTTGATTTTGAAGTTCGAAACGGGACTAAATGGGCCACTAATTTCACAACTCCCAAAAAGTCAGATACATGAGTTATATTGCCAACATCATCATAAAAAGAACAAAAGTTAAAGGTGGTTGTTACTGGTTAGTTGCTACATACTATCACAAATCATAGTGGCACAGAATTTCCTTACATTTAGTACTATTGTTTTATATTATTTTTAAAAATATCAATTTTAGTTTAAACATAGTAATTTGCTCATAATTGAAATAGATATAAGTAATTAAAAATATAGTTATTTATGACTCTATCTCGAAAAATATTTGAATATAAACCCACATTTTGAGGGGGTTTCAAAGCATTAATTATTTATGGTCTCTTCATTTTCACGTTATGAAATGGTGACGACATTATAAACCTTTAATCTACAATTTTGGTTTATTTATGGACACAAACTTCAAAGAATGGTACTTCAATTTTTCAAATATTTGTTTATGATGTTATACATCCAGATTAAAAAAAGAGAACGTTAGAAAATAGAAAGAAAAAAAAAAAGAGTTTGAACTTTGTGAAACCGACAAAAAGAAGCAAACAATGTCAGAGCTATTGCTCAGTGGTATGATGTGTGTATTTATCAGATACTATACATTACTACACCATTCTTAGACATACAAAAAGATCGTTTCATAAGTATGACTGTTTCAAAATTCAGCTCCTAAAAGATACGCATGTTACAATTTGGCAACTTATTAGACGCTATTACATTCTTAAAGTTATCATTTTGTGAAATTATCTTCCCATATCTAACGTCAAAGATGCTGAATCTGAATGTAATAAAACTATAAAAGTAAAAAACATTATGATTACAATGTAAATGTGGGACCCTACCATCCAAGACAGTAAAATTACACTTTGGTCCTTTTCTTCCCCAAAAGGTCTTTTCACCAGCTTTATTTCAAAATCCTCAAACGTCTCTCTTATTCTTGGATTGAGAGAAGTGCCTCGAAATAAATCTCCACTCTCTCTCTCTCTCCCCTCACTCTCACTCTCACTCTCACTCTCACTCTCACAAGTCAGAGCAATAACAACAAAAGCTACGACCTTTCCCCTTTTCTCCACATTTTGGGGTTCTCTTGTCTTTGTGCTCTTGTTCTTATTAACCCAATTAACCACACCAGCAAATTCAAAAACATTTCCTCTTCGTTTTGTTTCTTATGTATCATCTTCGGTTACTTATGTAGTAGGACATATTAACCTAATCACTCCCTCGTATTCACTTGCCAAGAAGAGAGTAGTCAGATTACATTGTTCTCATCTCCTTGAAAGGTTAGTTTCAATACTTAGACTACCGCATGTATTTTATTCTTTCTCACAGAAACTTATCCTCAGAGTGAAAGATTGAAGATTTATCTCTCGACTCTTGTAATGCTTTTGAGTGAAAGAAAAAGTAATGTGTGGCTCTCACTTCTCTGTTTGATTCCGACAGTGAAATCTGTTTTTTTAGAGAGCTACTCGCATTTGGTGCCGCGTGGCTCTTTTTTTTTTTTTTTTTTTTTTTCTCTTCTCTCCAACACAACTCTTTAAGTGAGTCGTGCGTCCAAGTAAACAAATAAGTAGCTCATATGTAACTGCTTTATTCTGATAAATGCTTTATTTTTTCGTCAGATCATAAGCTTGAAGACTCAACAACTTGAAAATCAGAATGCTAAAAACAAGGTAACTAGTTTTAACTTCGATTCTCCAAATAACTTTTTATTTGGAATTACAATTGAAGTTAGTGTTGTTGTTAGTTAGTTAGTTTCGACTTCGTATGATCTGACATGAGTAAAATTGCAACCTTTTTGTATTTTCTTGTGATCTGAGTAGTATTAGAGGAGGTTCAGAGTTGCCTCAGAGACAATCTCCAAGGCTGAGGTTATCATCATCATCCACTTCCTCTGATCCGCTTCATCTCCACCGTCCGATTACAGACAGGAGTCCAAAGCTCGGCCTTGACCGTCGATCTCCGAGGAGTGGTGGGCCTCACAGTGATCCGCTGACTCAGAAGAAGCTCGGAAGTCGCATCTCTGGCTTGGAGTCACAGCTAGGACAAGCTCAAGAGGAGTTGAGATTGCTCAAAGAGCAGTTGGCTAAAGCTGAGGCTGCCAAGAAACGTGCTCAAGAAGAGCTTCATAAAAAGAGATCCAAGAAACCTAACCCCCCTGCTCCGGAGAGAGACGACATTCCTGGAGATGGACGTCAAGAGACTGATGTGTTCGAGGTTCTTCCTGTTGAGAAAGCAAAAGAAGTTGAGAAGACCAAGGATGATGAATTGGCTTCAAAGGAACACCAAATCAACGCATTGAAAGCTAAACTATACGACATGGAGAAAGACAGGGTATCACTTGCCAAGGAAAACGAGAGCTTGAAGGATCAGTTGAAGAAGACGGATTCAGAAATGTCCTGCGCAAAGGAGAAAGAGGAGGAGATAGCTTCAAAAGTGAGTCAGATTGGGGAAGAACTGGAAAAAAGTAACGAGAACACGGCGCAGCTAAAGAAGAAGCTGGAATCAGTGGAAGAAGAGAAAGAGTGTTTAGAAGCTGAGATGGAGAAGCTGAAGGTCCAAACCGAGCAGTGGAGGAAAGCAGCAGATGCTGCAGCTGCGGTTCTATCTGGAGGGGTTGAGATGAATGGCCGGTTCTCAGAGCGGTGCGGGTCAATGGAGAAGCATTTTGCAGGCAGGTTTGTGGGATCACCAGGAACGGCTGATGATTCGGATGACGGCTTAGGAAGCGGGAAGAGGAAAGGTTCAGGGATGAAGATGTTTGGTGACTTATGGAGGAAGAAAGGGCAGAGATGAAGTGTGGTAGAACAAACAGTAACGTGTGATTCAAGAAAGGAGTGTGCTTTTTTACATGGTGGGATGACCTAAGTGTGTCTACGAAATGATGGCTCATCATTTCCGGATTGTATAATTATCTAGAGAATCCTAGTGATGAATGAATATCAAAAGATAATGATTGTGCTGCTTCACCTTATCGAAATTTCGATTTAACGGCTAAAATCTGCTGATTCGTCTGCAATCCTCTTAAGTCTTAATCACATCTTTCAGTTTCTGCATTCAGATCTCCTCAAAAGCCTGTTATCTCTAATTTTTAAGTTTTAACTTCGGCCTCTCGCTAACCGGACCGCTTCTGGTTTACCGAATAGGAACCGGCTTAGGTCTTCTTACGAATTGCTTCCGGTTTAGGTTTTATAACGAGTAGGGTCCATACAGTTCTAGTTCGATATCTCCCCAGATTTGTTTCTGACAAGTAAAGAAGCTCCCAAGGCCCAATCAAAGTAACAGTGTAAGAAGTTGTTTTATTTTAACTTTGACCAAATCAACATTATAAATTGAAAAAAAACTATCAATGTTTTGTCGTATTCTGATGATTATATCCGATACAAATATATCGAGAGCCTCTTCTGGATGTTTGAAGTCGCTTATAGAAATTTTCTAGTTAACAACGTTATGAGAAAAAAATACAACTTGTTGGAGATATCCAAGTTGGTCCATGCATGTGAATTTGACAATTCAGTGACGAGTCCCTTTCCTTTAAAAGAATGGCGCAATCTATAAGTAAACGACACGCTGTCTAAATTTCACATAAATATATGTCTAGATCACTAAACATTTTTGGTGCCCAAATCGAATTCTCGGACCACATTCGACGTGTAATATTGAGATTTTCGGATGTAATGTCTTTATCGATATCTTTATTACTGTTATAAAGTTGTTAGCGATAGAATGTAACATGTTTTATTCAACAATGTCGTGTCGTGTATAGTTCAGCTTGTGAGATTTTTCTAAACACCACTTTAAATGATTCTATCAGTTATTCCCTGAGAAAATAATAGATGTCAGTTATTCAATGTTAGGGAAAAAACAGATGTCGCCATATTTTTAAAAAAACTGGGATATTGATAGTAGGAAACAAAAACAGTCACATTTTTGCAATTATTAGATCAACATTAACTTAAAACATACATATACAGATTATATGGCACGCTTAGACCTACAAATCACGAACAAAACTCATGAATGATTCACGATATATTTACAGCTTTCCTTTGAAATTGTTGAAGCCTGTTATCAGACAATCTAGAGTTGTAGGCAGAGTTTTTATACTCAGACCAAGTGAACTCTTCGTACAAACTCTCGTCTTCGTTGTCAACAAGACAAGTCAACGGAGCGATTCTCTGAGACAACGAAGGTCCAGCGAAGTAAATCATAGAAACCCTAGACTTCCTGCTGTTGGCTAAAACCCTATGTCTCACGCTCTTGAACCTCCCATTTGTCAACACCTGCAAGATCAGCACAAGAAGACGAAAACAAAAAACAGAAGTTTAGATCTCATTGGTCTAAAATATGGAAGTTAGCTATTAACCAACTCATGGTGGTTTATTGATTGAAAGATTCATCTTGAGCTTCAGTTAAGGATCTTCGTGTTATAAGCAAAAAAGTACTTGACGATCCAGACGAACCTGAAGAGAGTCGCAGACGTTGAAGAAGAAGGAGGAGGGATCGGAAGGGACAGAAACCCAGGAACCGTCAGCTAGATTGATTTGGAGACCAGAAGTGTTGTTAGATCTTAAGACAGAGATGATTTGAGGATCTGTGTGTTCCCCAAAACCAATCACATTCTTGCCACCATTGGTATTTTTGTTGATAAGAGGACATGGTGGATAATGATTAAGTCTGAATATCGAGTCGGTGTTTTGATCGGAGACAAGCTTGCTAAGTGTATTCCTCGGTTTGATCCCTAACCCATCTGTAATCATCTCCAAAACATCGCATGTCATTTTCCTCACTGATGTTGTGTACTCTAACAATGCGTTTCTGCAGAACGAAACTTGAGTGTCAGTGAGTTTTAAACGGACAAACAGTGAAAAAAAAAATTGAACAAGATATTATACTATAAAAGTAACAAACAAAAGAACGAGCTATAAAACAGAGAAAGAGACGGAACATGGACTATAAACAGAGGAAAAAGACACAGCATAGACTACAAAACAGAGAATGAAACAGGGGAAGAAACAGAGTATGACAATGAAAGAAGTAAACTAAACAAGGGATATTAAGAAGAGAAAAAAACCACGTTGATTCCAACCTGAAAGTTTCCGGGTTTCTTAGTAGACCCGGAAGGAAAGGATCCGAACCGAAATCAAGATTAGCATTCATCAACAAGTACTCAACCCAACCAACGTCACCATTCCGACCAATCTCTCTGTTCCCGTATCCAAAGGGATAACCTGCGACTTGGGTTTTGTCGGAATTGGGCAATGAGAAGAACTCGACGGCCTCGTGTTCCAAAACAGAGACTAGCTCCGAGGAAACGCCATGGTTGATCACCTTGAAGAACCCAAAGTCTTCACAGGCTTTGACGAGGGCGTGTTTGGATCCTGGGTCAGAGATATCTATAACCGGGATTGGACAAAACCCGGATTTTGGTTCTTCGACCGGTTTAGACAATACAGCCATTGATATATTTGAATGTTTCAGAGATTTTCTTATTCTTGGTGTCACTTTCGATAGCTTTGAAGGCTGAGACGTCGAGTTATGTACTCAGAGGACTGTATATATAGCAGAGGAGAGGATAAAAAATCTTACAATGCCGTACGAATATGATCAAACTATTCAAAACTCAAGCTAAATTCAATTATTTTCTCTTTTAATGTATCGATATCAATAAATTGATTTTCGGGACAAATATTGTGAAAGTCATTGGTTAGTCATTTTGCTAAATAGTAAAAGCTTTTATATTTTTCTTCCATGATTTTTTTTTTTTCTCTTCCTTTTTTAGTATGTATTTGAAGATGATATATTCGAGATAAAAACAGAAAATATTTTTTTTTTGGTGGAAAAAACAGAAAATATTTGAGAGTGAAAGCCCAAAGGCTTTTGAGCTTTTATGACTATTAGTTGGCTGACATATATAGACGCTAAATTCGTACTACTTTTTCTCAATAATTTATATAGTTTTTAGTTATTTTTCTTCTTCTTCATGAATTGAATATATAACAAATCTTGGATTTGTTAATTGGCTTATTTGACTCTCAAAACTCAAAAACGTCCATATCCAACACCGACCCTTGTCCTCGAATCAACCGGTACGATGAATCTAATTAGACGACTAACAAAATTAATCTTTATTTATGTCCGTCAGTGTTTGTAACGAATAACGATTTTAAAATTTTCGGGATATTGTTTTGATACTTGTCACCACCAACAGGCAACAACTCCAGAGAAGATGCGTAAGGTATGGCTTGGAATGGATCCCAGTGTTTTTCTCTCTCACCACATAATATATATACTTATATAACTTATTGTTATATTTATTTACGAAAAAGTAACCATATAAAATCAGCTTCGTGGTCCATAAATCTTTACGACTGATGCCTATAATTTATAAATTTTGTTGCCACCTGAACACAGAAAATATGTAAAAGACACAACATGTAATCTTATATATATAAGTATATAGTTAATTCGCCACAAAATACTCTTTAGATACAAAATTAGTTTTTAAAAATTCAGAAATAATAATAAAATGGATACATAATGGTTTTATATCATACTGGTATAACTATTACCAATCAAACCTGATCAATAATTTATATATCTATATATATATATATTACATCGACATGACAGTAATGGAATTAACAGTAAATGTTTGCTTAATAAGTTAGTAGTATAAAGCATGCCAAAAGCGACACGTGTCAGTAAAGCTTACGTGGCTATGTCGCTGTCAGCGAATCAGCAATGTCTTGTTCCATTCTAGAGTCCGTTATTGTTCCACGTCGGCTATATATCCGTTACCTTTTTTTTCCTTTCTTACTGTTAATACTTTAAGGGATGCTTCAAATTATATATATATATATATATTTTTTTTTTGTATAGATAAACTTGGGGGTTACATAGTTTATTGGCAGGACGAGTACAAATATTGAGGTACAAAAGAGTAATGGACTATGTGTACATGATCGGATCTTTTATCCTGTAATTTGTACTAGTGCTATAGCGTTATTTTATAATTTGGATTGTTATTTCATAATTTGAAAGTGTGCGAGTAATGTTCATATATATATCGTTTTTTCGTAATGCTAATTAGCTCTTGTGGGGCAAACCATCGCTGATTAGCTTCAATCGTAGTTGACTAACACGATGGTCCACTTTTCAATAAATAGAGACTAATTGAGACGCCTTATTAGTATATAGACTATTTGGACCTGTTGGAAACTAAATTTAATATTTTATAAACTGTTGGAATGTCGAAAAAATATCAACTGAAACTTCATCAAAATTGTCCGAGCTTTCAATGTAAGGTGGAGAATGAACTATTGAAAGATTAATTGTAGATATTTAGCCATATCCTAGTTTATCAAACTTACATTTAATTTGTAAAAAAATTGTTTTCACTTTGTGTATATTTATTAATATATAAAAGTTGAAGTTAAATATTAATATATTATTAATAGTGTTCACATAAAATTTCAAACCAGCAATTAATAAAAAAAATTAGAACTATGTAATCTAACTTTTCAGAAAATCAACAATAACAAAAAAAACTATGTCATAAAGTCTGTCAAAACATACAAATAATTATATTTATTAAAACAAATAAAAATTAATATCAAAAGAGGTAAATAACATTACTAAAAAAAATTAACTTAAAACTTTGTGTAATTTTTTATTTATTTTCAAAGTATTTATATGTTTTACTTATTTTTGGGTCGAAAAACATTTAAAAGTACACATTTTGTAATGAATAAAAAAAACAAAATTTTACTTTAGTGGTTATATGATTAAAAAACGAAAGCCAGTGTATAAATATCTATGAATAAAGTTTCTTATAAGAAACGTTAAAAAAAAATATATATATATGTTGAAGGGTACATGAGATGCCACGTAGGGGGCAATCCGAGGAGAAACAAATCTTCTGTTTAAGAAAAAAAAAAAAAAAAAAGATTCGAAGAACACACAGCTTCGTATTGGATGTGTACAATGGTAGGTTCCTCGCATGTCCACCCCTGATAAAGTTTGATGTGAACTAATAATAATGTTAGATTCTTTACCCAAAAATAATAGTATTAGATTTTCCATTATTTAATAATGACTAGTAACAATAATAAGAATAATAATTGTATTGGATTTGAATAATATCATCTATATATGGACCAAAAGAGGTAAGCGATTGGATAGCCATCGAAGCAAGAACCTACATGTACGGACCATAACCAATAACGCTATATAATTTATTACTTTTGGGGTTCTACTTAAACGACATTTATTATATTAAAATCAGTATATACAAAAAAAAAAAAACTGTTATGTCGGTTTGTTTATTTCGAGAAATGAACAATTTAAGACTATAAGATTAAAGAAGAACAAACCAAAGTTTTACACATTGCTTGTCTACGACAACTACGATATAGTTAGATTACCAAATATCAAAAGGTTTGCTATTTAAAAGGATAAAAATAAAAAAGATTGAATAACAAAATAATTATTGCTTTGAAGAAGAAAGTTTGATTTTATTTTATTTGGTTATTCTCTAAACACCGTGAAAAAAATAGATGCCGTCGAATATTGATAAGAAGATATACGATCCCGTTCCAATCTTCCTTGAGTAGGCGAGTCGATAAAATATCCCATAAAATAAAAACTACAGAGAAAAATATATGGACAATATCTAAGGGTGGCTTCAAGTTGTTTCGTCTTTTTTGGGTGTCTTGTTGCTTCAATTATGTGAATGATGTCGGGCCAAAAATGCACTCGAGATCCCATCCATTGTTGTTTTGATATTTTTATGTTTTTACAACCTTTAGTTTCTGTGTAAGTAAGATAAGACAGCCAGCGATTGGATGCAATAAGAAGGCTTGGACTGCCTTCTCGTATTGATTGGATGCAAGGACAACACTTGTCCGGAGACTCTGCGCAGACTTATAGCTAATGCATGATATTATATGTGCGGTTTGAATCGAAAGAATCAAAAGACTACACAACTCAATCTCTTACTCGCTCCAAAATATTTTAAAGAGAAAACACAAAAACTATGATGATTTTAGGTCGAATTGGCTCACCCATGAATATGAACAACTCTTACCGGTTACATGTTAGCTTCTCTTTTATTTTTATTCTTTTTTTTACTAAAAAAAAGTCTGTTGTTAGATTCCTTCTTTCTATAATATTTTACTAACAATTTCATTCTTATGGAATTCAAATATTTAGCCAAAACAAGACATCCAACGATTTGGATAAAAAGCACGGCTGAACATTGCATAGAAGACCAACGATGGGCCTATTTTGGGCTTCTTGAAGATGCAAAACTTTTGGGCTATTTCACAAAACTGTAGATATATTTTTATTCTAAGATTCTCAATTTTTATTTTCCAAGCACAGTATCAATGTTACCCGTTTATATATGTTTTTTGTTTGTGATATATTATTCGAATGTACTCTTCTATTTCTTAAAACTAAATATTAGTTTTTCGTTGCATAAGAAATATGTTTCTTAACCAAAGGTAGTGGTGGTATAGTAGTAAAAAATAAAGGTTTTCTTGTGTTTTAGATTCAAATCCCTGTTAATATGAAATACTATTTTTCAAATTAATTTTTTTAAATGTTAATTTTGAAATTTTGAAAAGATTATAGACTGAAGTTCAGGAACATCCACAAACTTTTAAAAAGAAAAAAATGTTTCCACAAAAATTGTTTACATGGAACTTCGTAATATACTCGTACAGTACAGTGAGGACACCATAAAAAACGGGTCCCACCAAGTTTGGGAATCGTCAACAGATCATACCAGATCCAACGGTTGAGAATAGAGATGTTTCGCAATCTTCAAGAAGAATGGTACAGAGTAGTAGACCCCACAGTCTGACATGTTTCGTATCAAGTGGCTTTGAGCCACGTGGAGATTGTCGCTATGCCACGTCCCTGTGACCTTTGACTCCTATTTTTTTTTCTTGATTACTAGTTTTAAATATATTTTTAAACATCGAATAATTCCATTATTTTAAAAGGGTTGCCATGTAATTTATAGCTTTTCATGTCACAATTTTTTTAAACCATGTCATATTTTTGTTTAGATTTGTGTCATCATTTTTATGAGAATAAACCTAATAATAACAAAGAATCATTTTTTTTTAGTTATAAAAAAAAAAAAAAACAAAGAATCATTTTTTTTTCTTCTCAAAATCATTTGGCAAAATAATATTTAGGAGAGAACTTTTATTGGAGAGTCATTTTCAAACCTTCTTGCATCGTGACATCCTCCGAAAGTTTGAAAACTCACTGTCACTGAGATGTTGTCTCTTTATATAAACAAGTAAATCTTACTCTCATTATGTTAACATTATATTTGATTACTAATAGTTATCCTAATCAAAGGTCTTAGAACTTTTCGATCAAACCATATATAATTTTGACACGAAAAATCTGAAGTTTACAAGATTTTAGATGTCATCCAAATGTTAAAAGTAGATGGAAGATAAATGATTACTTTTACAAGCGATTCTTTTGAGCATGTGCAAAGCCACATTTTGTTTTAGCCAGTTAGCTCGATAGCAGAGTTAGATAGTCTTGGTTCAACACCATTCTCTGTAATTATAATGTCGTAGTGGGATAATCTGTTTATTTTTTTTTGCGATTAAACTATTAATTAATGTAAGATATATATATTAAAAAAAGTTTAACAGCATACTGAAAGACGGAGAGTGTGAAAAAACAAACAGAGACACAGCGGAGAGAGAGAGAGAGACAGAGAGATTGTTCGTTTCTTACCCATTTTCGGAATCAAAGAATCTCTTTTTCGAGTCTGAGCAGGAAGAAAGACGAGAAGAGGCAAGAGATTTGGGAAATTTAGGGTCTCTTCTTCTCTGCTTTTGTCTTCATTGGCGCTAAAGTAAGGTATGTCAAGTCAAATGCTTGAGAAAGTCGGCGTCTTTTTCTTCTGGGATGTTTTGCTTGAAGTGAAATCTTCATGGGTGTTACGTGGATGCTAGATTTGGGAGAAATGAGAGGGCTTTCATGTACGTTTGGATATTAAGGGGTTTAGATTTGTAGTCATGAGGCCTGAAGAGTAATTTTGAGTGGCTCCTTAAAAGAATGATTTAGCTTCTCTGCTGATTCGAGTTCCCACTTGCTCTGGAAGGACACGCAATGTCGGAATCGGGAGTGTCTGGACATCTTTGTTCGTTTAATTCTACATCTACCTTGTTTGAGTTTACTTGATTATAGAGATTAGGTCTCATTTCTTGTGGAAGCTGGTGACACTGTTGTTTTTGATCCACTGAGTCTGTAGCCTCAGGTCTGTGTTAGCAGAAAAAGTACCCTTTTCTTTTTCATTTAAGGAATGTGCTGAAGCGAGTAGACAGTAGTTATTCCGTAGTGGCGAATCATGTTTAAATCGATCTGGCAACTTTTAGAAGATGGGTTTATCTCAATGGCTTTTCTTTTTAACTAAAGTCTGTAATAAGAGAGATTTTGCTCTTTGTTTGCCTGCTCCAACCCCATGCCTTCACATACCTGTTTTCGTTACATCCATTTACAGTTAACTATACACACCAGTCGTAGAAAGCTGTGAAAACGTGAGTCTTAAAATGGTGAACACAAGTGCTTTTGGTATGCGTCACATTCTTTGACTTTTGTTTCTTACTCTACATTTGCGTGTACTTTTATGGTAATTGCGTAGATCATTAGATTTCCACTAATCTGTCTTTTTTATTTCTTCTCCGTGAAGTGTTGGTTTGCTTATGATTCTGAGAAATTCTTAGTACGTTGAGGCGAATGGCTTTTCTATGAAGGATATAGTGATAGTCTTGTACGTTAATTCTTACACAACATTTTTAAAAAGTTCATATTGTCATAAAGAAAACCAAAGTTATTCAGTTTGATGTTTTTTAGTTGCAGTGTTATCTGTCTTATGAGGTTTTTAGTTCCCTGACTACCTGAACCTGGAAATAACTTTGACCCGTGCAGCTCATAGGAGACTCTCTCAGGCTGGGAGTTTAGCTGTGATCGGGTCATGCGCACGTGGCAGGGGACATGCTCGAACCAAGGGAAGCTGATATACCAATATTAATCCTGGTTTTGGTTGTGCTTCCAGTTGTAGTTTACATATTATTAGGAAAATGGGGTGAGGCTTCAGAAAAAAGGGGGAGGATTAACTTTCTCTCTCAGATGGGAGCTGAAGAAGCTCTTAGATCCGAGGCTATGGCCGCCGCAAGTAAGGTTCTAAGAGGCAAGACTGTGGCCGCTGCGAGTGGATTTCTAAGAGCTGAGACCACGGATGATGCTGCAATTGGATCTTTAAGACTCGAGACTGTAGCTGCTGCTAGTGGAGTCCCACTTATGGTTAGTTCCAAAAGTAAAGAGTTACATGTATGTGCAAGGTGTTTAAGTCCTGCTAAGACACGTTGCTCGAGATGCAAATCTGTTAGATACTGGTAATATTTAGACTCAATTTGATTTTCAGATACATTGTGTTTCTTTATCCTTTCTGTTAGCTTGATACTCTGAGCTTATAAAAGCTTGCTGACTATATAACCTGAAAATTGAATTACAGTTCTTGATTCTTGACAACTGTAGCTCTGGGGAATGCCAAATAATTCACTGGAGGTTAGCTCATAAGGATGAATGTGTCCCAGCGGAGACCTGCTCTGCTTCCTGTGACGAAGAATCCACAAGATTGAGTGGCTCTCAGGTTGACAGTGCGCCTCAAGTGCAAATGCAAGAGAGAAGAAGTGTAGGAAAACGAAATTCTTTTAAGTCCAACCGAGAACCGTGTAGAAGAGATGGTGTTCGCATGTTTGGTCCCTCCAGAGAATTTTCTGGTGGAGAAGCAACCTGTGCCGGTGACAATAGTAATGGCAAGTTGAAGGAGGGTCACGCTAAACATAAGGTAAGTTGTGCTTAAATGTTTATCTCTCTGTATAAATGCAAACAAAGAGATTATACCTGAGATTTTTTTTTATCTCAAACTGAATGCAATCATTCTTGAGGTTAAATCAGAGATAAGAGGTTAGGTCAAACCATGACTGAATTACAACTGATAAAAAATCTCTTTCATCTTTTTGGAGTAAAAACATGAGTTAGCCGCTGTTTTGCTTGGTTTAAAAGGTTAGGTCAAACCATGAGGTTAGCCACTGTTTTTGGTAACATCAGAGGTTCCACATTTTTTTTTTTTTTTGCGTGAATTACATTAGTAGGGTGATTTTAATCAATTAAAAAATGCACCGTTTCTTTTTAAAAGTTGAAAATCTGCTTGGACTTTAGTTTTTCGGGATTTCTCTTTGCAGTCGAAAAGCAAAGGCTATGCCATGGAACAAAATCCCATAAGAAATGCTGTTGGCAACTCTTGCATGCGAGTAAATGGACAACCTTTAGCAACTAGTATGCAGGAAAGTTACAAACAACATAGCCAACAAGAGAGCGATTTGGAAGGTAGAAGCTCTTTTGGCTGTTCAAGCACTCAATTTCCTATGTGGCCTACAAGTAGAAAACCTGTTTCTTATTACATGTGAACATAGTGTTGTTGGACATGCACAAAATTCCCAGTATGAGACTAATAAAAAATAAATGGAGACTGATTCAGTTTGACACTTTAAAAGTTTCTACGGTGCATAATTGTTGTGATGCCCAACTCAGGTGTCAACAAATCTGGAGAACATCAGTGCACAGAGGCAAGCTGGAAGGGACAAGTGGGTGAAGTATCAAGTGAGCGTTCTTGCAAAGCCTTGACTTTGAGTTCTTTTTGCAGTCTTTCTAATATATTGTCTGTATTGCAGAGACCGTTTCCAGAGAAAGCAATGGTCTCTCAACCATGGGTATTATGAATATGATGGGTTTAAGAAAGTCTACAAAGCTTAAGACTTGCGAACAGCATGATGATCGTCACAGTAAGCTAAAAGTAAGTTCTCTGGTAATACTATTGTCTCTTTCCATTACTGTGGTGGGTTATAAATTCGTTTTGTCTCCTTTTTCTGTCTAATTTTTTTTTTCAGATGCTATTCCCATATGAGGAGTTTGTTAGATTCTTTCAAAGTGAAGTGTTTGACTTATCACCTAGGGGGCTTGTAAACTGTGGAAACAGGTACTGGGATTTTTCTTATTTTTTCACTTTGTTCAAACGAAACCAAGGATTGTTTTTTACTAGGAGATTCACTTTTCAGATAATCAGTTGAAAATCTAAATGACGTATCTGTGTTTTCTCAACTTACTACCATATTTCTTCTCCAGCTGCTATGCGAACGCTGTATTGCAGGCCTTAACATGTACAAAGCCACTTGTAGTCTATTTGCTTCAGCGGTCGCATTCAAGATCATGTAATGCTTCTCTCACTTAATCCCGTAGCATAAGTTGCTCTGCAGACGTGGTTTAAGCTGTCTTCTGACTAATATCCATGATATTATCTGCAATAGGCCGTGGAAAAGATTGGTGCCTTATGTGTGAACTTGAAAAACATGTGATGATGCTTAGAGAAAACGGTGGCCCAATTTCTGCAACCAGAATTCTCTCACATATGCGAAGCATTAATTGTCAGATTGGTGATGGGAGTCAAGAAGATGCTCATGAGTTCTTAAGGTTATTCCCTAGTTCTGGACTTGTGTTTGAATCGATTTCTGATTCGAGGATGCTTTTAGTCACCATATTTTTTTCACTATTAATTAGCCAAATGACTTGGATGTAGGCTTTTGGTTGCTTCTATGCAATCCATATGCTTGGAGAGACTTGGTGGTGAGAGTAAAGTAGACCCAAGATTACAGGAAACAACTTTAGTTCAGCATATGTTTGGTGGACGACTCCGCTCAAAGGTCTCTACTATTGGAATCTTTAATAGCTATTTTTTCACTATGATATGCTATGCTTTACGAGGTCTCAGCTCTTTCTTTTATAATCTCAGGTGAAATGCTTAAGGTGTGATCACGAATCAGAAAGGTATGAGAATATAATGGATCTCACGTTAGAGATATACGGTTGGGTAGAATCACTTCAAGATGCCTTGACTCAATTTACTACACCAGAAGATCTTGATGGAGAGAATATGTACAGATGTAGCAGGTTCAGATACTTCATATCCCCAAAACCACTCTTTGTCCTTTCTCGTTTGGTTATATAATCTCAAAATAGTAACTGTGCAAACGAGTTTGCCGTGTTGATAGGTGTGCTAGTTATGTTCGAGCGAGGAAACAATTGAGTGTACATGAGGCACCAAACATCCTCACAATTGTTCTCAAGAGATTCCAGGTAACTCAAATGAGCAAATCTTTTTTTGTTTGTTTTGTTTTGTTTTCCGTTGAACACCTTGTGAGGGATCTTCTTCTGTGTTTCGGGAATGCAGGAAGGCAGATATGGGAAAATAAACAAGTGTATAACATTCCCGGAAATGCTGGATATGGTTCCATTCATGACTAGAAGCGGAGACTCTCCTCCGCTCTATATGCTTTACGCGGTTGTGGTTCACTTGGATACACTCAATGCATCTTTCTCAGGGCATTACATCTCCTACGTCAAAGATTTGCGTGGAAACTGGTTCCGAATTGATGATTCCGAGGTGTGATCATTTCTTTATCTCTCTCGAGGTTTATGAAAACTTTGCGCGATTTGTTAATACCCAAAACATATATTTTTTTTTTGATTTTTCCACAGATTCATCGTGTGCCTATGAGCCAAGTGATGTCAGAAGGAGCTTATATGTTGTTCTACATGAGGTTGAAACAAATCTCTTTCTTCCACCAACTTCCAATTCTTAATTTCTGAAAACAAATCTTCACCATTCTTGAAACTGCGTCTTTCTCAGGTCGAATCCTCGTGACCTTAACAGAAAACAAGCTCAGGAAAGGCATTACCGACCAAGAAACGAGATGAAACCGACCACTCACTTCAAACCGAGATCAGAAGCAGCTGCTTCGAGCAGCGATTGGTCTTCTCTCTTCACAAGCTCAGACGAAGCTTCCTTCACCACGGAATCAACCCGAGATTCCTTCAGCACAATAGATTATTCCGATGGCTGCCACTCCATCTTCAACAACCTCTACCACGTCGAGCCGTCACCACAAAACACGGTCGCTTGTAGAATGTTCTCAGGTACCAAACCCGAAACCCGGTACTTCCTGGAAGAGATGAGCCACAACAACAATGTCGTGGACGCGTCCTCTGAGGATTATTACCAAACAATGTCTGTAAATTACGAGACTAACCCAGAATATAACTGGTAGTTTTTTTCTTTTTGTTTATCAGTTAAGTTTCTTTAGGGTTGTTAGGGAAAACATAACTTCGAGAGCCCCGAAAGTTTTTGTCTTTACAGGTCTGTGTGATCAGTGTTTTGTCGGGGTCCATTGTTCGTTTCTTTCCTCTGCAAATTTGTAATATCCGAAGAATTGATGAAAAAAAAGTTATTTATTGAAATGAAAAACAGTTCATTTATGTTCACTGAGAAACGATATTAACAGCTTGTTCATTTGTCCATCTGAAACGGCAACCAAATCTCATTGACCCGACCCAAGAACTCGAACGGCGAGTTGTATTGCGCCACCGTGTAAGCAGAAGTCGATCCGACACCGCCGGTTTCTCTGCTTTTAGCAATTGCCTTGGCCCACACGGTACCTTTTAGGTTCGCCTCCAGCTCCGCCGCTTCTTCTCCAACGCCGTGATCCGACACGAAACCGCCGAATTGCTTCACCGCAACATACCTCGGATCCCATCTCTGGACGTGGAGGTTCTTCGCCGGAGCTGGATCGAGCTGGTTTTGTTTAGGAACGTAGAATGATACAGTGAAGGAGGACTCACATAAGGGACCGTCGCTCGGAGAGACTTGAGCGATCACCGGAGATGTCATCTCTATCTTCTGGTGGTAATCGTTCTTCCCTTGAATGTAATCGAACAATCTGCGCACAAACCACAATCAAAAGCGACCCATTTGAACATTTTGAACCGTAAATTTCGGAAACTGAAATGAACGTACTGGCGAAAACCGATTCGTGTAGCTTTGACGAGAGAGATATCTTGAATTGGTTCTGTTGAAATCCAGACGGAAGTGTTGTAGCGGCGAATCTCGTAGCCATTACCGGCGTGGACCAACTCGTAGCTCGGACACTCGATCCGGTTACACGACGGCGGAAACTTCCCAACTCGTCCAGGAACGAGATCGGGCCGGGAATTTCCGGAGAGAAGGCTGAGAAGGAACGATAGCTTCAAGATGCTCAGAGCTCCTTCCATGATTTGATTTTCACTTGACGGTTCTGTTTTTTTGTTACTTACAACGAAACACGTAAGGTTTTTTTAAAGTGTGTGTGGTTCATCTTCGGATAGGCTAAGATTTCTTAAGGACACCCCTGGATTTACGTTACTTTTGAAATTAACCCTTTATGTTTTCATATTTTGAAATTTTGCTACCAAAAGATTTAGTGAGCATTCATAAATGTTATTGATTCATTTCCATTAATAAGTAATATTTGTTACACATACATGATTTGTTTCTCATTTTTTTGTTTGTCTAAAATTATAAAATAAAAATTTATTTATTAAATTTAGAAAAAATAATAAGTAACAAATATTATTCTTCATTTCTATTATTGTGTTAGTCTTCATATTTATTATTTTTTAATGGTCATTTAAAGTTTTTGGAATAAAATTTTGGTTTATAAATGATTTCTATTCTGAAATTTTTTGTTGATTTTATGGTTTATATAAAAGTCAAACCAAATTAAATCATTTGTAATTTCGTTTAGATTGATGCAATGTTCATAAATTTTTGTATATTTACAGTTACATTAGAATCAGTTTCAGATTTCGATTTTTTTTTTTTTTATTTTATAACACTAATACTAAGACCACCTCCAACGGAGGTTCTTAGCATAGGGTTCTTAGAAAAAAAAATAAAAAAATAATTCAAAACCAATAAAAAAGTTAAGAGTCGGTTCTTAAGAAGGAGTTTTTAGGATCGGTAAGAACCCCTAACGTGTCCTATTTTGATTGGTTAATTTTCTAGACAACATTTATCTCTCTCTTCCTCGTCTCTCTCTTTCTCGTCTCTCTCTTTCTATCCTTTTTCCTCGAGTGTGACGATGGAGACGCGAAACTCCGTGTCACCAGAATTTCCCGTCATCTCCTTCTTGCCCTGCCGTCACTGTATCCGAATTCAAATAGTTAAACCTTCTGAACTGTCAAGGGATTTCGAATCCTCCGCCGCCGCTGAGGCTCTTCGTATTTGACGCCACGTGGAAGCACGCGAATGAGATGTGTTTGGATACGGGTGTAGACGCGTCCGTGAGCGGAGGAATCATCTATGACTCGTAGCTGCTACTGAGGAAGGAGCCACTGGACGGATGCGTGAGCACGGTGGAGGCAGTGGCACGGTGCTTGGTATTGGTTTTTTGCCCTTATTCATATATGTTTGTTGAGTTCTCATTCTCAGATTACTCAAGTCATTCGTGAGTATCGCAAAACTGGTTACAGAATTCTCATGGCTGTATTGGTATGTCAATTTTTGATTTTTCTCTCTTTCAGGATTTTTTTTTGTTTGTTTGTGGTTAATCAAGATGATTTGTGTTTTCTTACACTCATCAAAGTTGTTTGTTGCCCATAATATGCTGCCTGGTCAATGGCGGAGAATGATGCACAACTCAAACTATCTCTGCTATTATTTATGGTTTTGTTCACTGACATCTACTTTACTAATGTTGCTTTGTGTTATGCAGAATTGCAGAATGAACTAGAACAGAGCAGAATTCAGATGGTTTTAGAAGGAATGAAGACCCAATTGTTACTTCGCAAGTGAAACTCTGTCACTAAAAGTCCAGGATACGACTTCATTCTTCTGCTCTTTTGTTACATTTTTCTGTGTCTTCTGTATTTGCGTTAAACTTTTTGTTTTTTCGTGACTGTTGTCTTATCTAGTCCAAAAGGGAAATGAATATGCGTTAAACCTTCTGCAATGTTTGTATTTCTGATTCATTATTTATTGAAATAATTCAATCAGTGAAGTTGCTGCAAAAAACCAAAAGAAAAGGAAATGAAGTCAACCGCAGAGCAGATGACAATTTTTTTTTTTTTTCTTAAGAACCCTAAAGAGGTTCTACCAATGGAATAGAGGAAATAAAATTATGTTAATAGGAGTTCTTAAAATTTATTTTGTATTTAAATATTCAGTAAGAACCTCATTAGAGGTTCTTGCATTGGAGATGCTCTAAACGTCTTGTTAGCCAGAAAATGATAAATATGAAAATATCAACCAGAAATTTTTTTTATTAAACCGGTTCAATCAGAAGCTGATACAGTCTCGCTTCTTAGCCACCTCTCTTAATCCAATATGCATAAAACATATAGCAAATTGTGAGGGCGTAATCTCATTACATGTTAAAGGGAACCATAATCTCATTAACTCTACCCACGATCTGGAACGGCGGGCTGTAACCGGCGACCAAGTACTCGGGCGACTTTCCTTTGCTCTTCTCAATGGGTGCAATCCACTTAGTGCCCTTGAGGCTAGCCATCAGAGCTGCAGCTTCATTCTTGGCTACAGCATCCGTCACCCACCCACTGAACTGCCTCATGGCTACGTAGGTTGGTTTCCATGGCTCCACGTGGAGGTCATCGGCCAAAGGTGGGTTTTGTTGGTTCTTCTTTGGGAGGTAGAAGGAGACCGTGTAGACTGATTTTCCCGGTGTTACTTTTGTGATTACCGGAGCTGTCATGCTCATCTTGGTCTTGCTCTTGTTATCTCCTTGTATGTAACTAAATAATCTGTAACCCCCAAAAATTATATCAATATCGATCTAAGATAATAAAACAATATTACAAATCCAAGTTCCAATAAGATAATATAACAAAGATTAGATTAAAAAAAATGTAAATTACCGTTGGAAACCGGTTTTGGTGACTTGAGTCATGGATGGTGTGGACATGGGAGCAGTGGACATCCAGACCGCAGAGTCATACATGCGGATCTCGTAGCCGTAGCCAGCTTCTACTAGTTTGTAGGTGGGGCACTCGTAGTGGTCACACGTTGCTGGACGCATCCCCATAGATGGGTTCCACGATGAGGCCGCCTGACCACATGATACAACCACGACTAGGCTGAGACATAAGGATAGCTTCAAGATGGTTAAACCTGTTTCCATGTTTTGAATAGTTTTGAAAATGAAGAATGGTTTTTGTTTAGATAATATATTTGATGTCTAGTGTAACGGAGTATTTATAGATGCGTACCTAGGCTATTGATGGTAATAATAAGTGCAGAGTTATTAGTATCTTTGACTATGTAACCTTCGTACAAGTTTGACCTTTAATTGGAGTCAAACGGCAGCACAACTGTCAATTGCTTTTTGCGGAATTAGTGTTCTACAATCTGATAAATGGCAAGCTAAACGAGACTGATGAAGTAAAATATCTCATTAGTCAACAATGTACAGCTCAATCCAGTATTTATGTGTACATGTATTGCTAAAGATACCAAGTTTAAAAGATTTTATTGATTATCGAAGATATATTTATTATTCAACAAACAATTATTATTTGCATGTATAAAAGAAATGCACAATATGAACAAGTAAAATTGAAAAACCTAAAAACTTTTGCTAAGTAACCTTGATTCAACTAAACAATGCTCAATATCTGAAAACAGTAACGAAGGATGGACTGGATTGAAGTGATGAAGATATTTCGTTTTGAGACTTATCTTGCGAGAAAAGAAATTTCACTAAAGAACGCAGCCAAATACACTCTTTTGCTGCAGCTTCTGTAATGATGACTTGACACTTATCATTTTATGTTAGTTCTTGCTTGTAATTACATCTTTCCAATATAAGTGTGTTATTGCTTTTGAAATTCGAGTTAAGGATTGACAAAAGCTGCTAACACAATCTCTAGCTGTATTGCAGCCAAATCCTATTTTTATGTGTACACAATCTCTGTATTTTGCTTTACTTTACTATAATCATGTCTCAATCTTTCTAATCTTCTTTGGAAAACTAATCGATTCTTTCGAGATTAAACATCACCATATCTTCTAGAGCCGACCTGAAGCCACTTCGAGGCAGACACTGCAGGTTCTTTAAAGCGTCATCAGCTTTCTCCCTAGCCAATTCTTGTGCTCTTCTGATTCCTCCGCCTTCTCTCACCGCTTCGATAGCTACTTCCAGCGAACCCTCCTCACAAAACTCAGACTCAATAATCTCTCTCAGCCTTGGCTCCTTCTCCAGAGCGAAAATCACGGGTGCGGTTAAGTTACCTTTAGCCAAATCACTCCCTGCAGGCTTCCCGAGCTGCTCTGTCGACTGAGTGAAGTCCAAAATGTCGTCGACTACTTGGAAAGAGAGGCCAAGATTCTTCCCAAACTCATACATTTGCTCTGTCACATCAGTCTCGACTCTGCTGAAGATGGCAGCTCCTTTGGTGCTTGCAGCCACCAACGAGGCTGTCTTGTAGTAACTCTTGAGCAAGTAGTCGTCAAGCGTAACGTCACAGTCAAACAGACTCGACGCTTGCTTAATCTCTCCGCTTGCAAAGTCTTTGATCACCTGAAAACATTAGAAGTTAGTGAAATGTGAGATCCTGAAGCACAGTGCTCTGTGATATTTAGAGTAATTAAGTACCTGACTTATGAGCTTGATAACTTGAAGGTTCTCGAGATTCGCTAAGTACCATGACGCTTGAGCAAACATGAAATCACCAGCTAACACCGCTACTCTCGTTCCGAAAAGCTCGTGAACTGTTTCCTTTCCTGTCAGTATACAAATACATTTAACCGAACCGAACATTTTCTAGGAAAATAGATGAATGAACATAACCATGAATTTGAAACTCACCTCTTCGCATATCACTCTCATCTAACACGTCGTCATGTATCAAACTTGCAGTGTGAATCATCTCGATGATCTCAGCCAAACGTCGATGTTCTGTTGTAAGTTCTCTGCATCAAGACATATTTGAAAACGATCATTTCGTGCAAAAGACAGATACCCAATTGGATGAAACAAACACAAAGACAAAACTCTATAGATTACTTTAGGCCAGCTAATTCCGCTGTGGCGCGTGAGACAAGGAAAACCAAACCCGGTCTCATTCTTTTACCACCAGCTCCAAAGATTTGCTCAGCCGCAGATATCAAAACCGGATTTTCTGCACCAACAATCTAATAAAGAAGTAAGTCAATCCCAAGCAGTGAGAAAGAAGACAATGCGAGAAAGAGTTTCTTCGGGTACTGACCGACAAAAGATTGTCATTCAACGTCTGCAAGTCATCAGCTACTACCTCAAAGAGAGTTGCCAAAGAAATGGGCTGTTTTGATGACTCTTGCCTCATATCGAAAGTCACTGTTTTAGCTTGACCAATACCTACAGTTCATCATGAAGCATAAAGCATGATTCTTGAATAATCTACTAACGATATGCAGAACATCCCACTCTTGTAAGACATTCAAATTCAAGCACAGGAAACCCAGTTCACGATTTGCAATAACAATAAGTAGACTGAGAACTAGAACAAGTGACAAGAATCATTCAACCCAAACCAAAACATCTGAGATTCATCATACCGTTGACCAAAGAGATTTCCTTGGATTTTGTCGGCACAGCTTTGCAACTCCCCACGTCTCGCCGGAGAAACACCAGATTCCCACCGCCGTAGCTTCTCGTCATACCAACCTTACAAACAGTCTTCGGGAAACTGCCTAAGAGAAACTGGCGACGACCACACCCACATGCGATCAGATCAAGCACACTCGTACCCAAGTCTATATTCCGACACGACGACATCATCATTCTCACAAAACTCAGAATCAAGTTAGCACTTTGAATTATCAAAGCTCTCTGGAACTGGAAGTCTGTAAAGATTCAAGCTTTCTACATGAATAAGCAACAAAAAGCTAACTATTCTTCTCCGCCGAGAGATTGGGTGTATGGAAAATTTACAACAAAAAAGCACAAAAATACAAAATTTAATATTTATAAAAAAAACCAAGTGGGTGGATTAATTAGAGGATCTAGTTTCTTTTCGAGGGCTTTTGTTTTGTTTTTGCTTTAGTTTGCTTTGAGTGGACGAGACAAGCCCACATGAGGAAGCGAGGATTTGAGGAGGACGAAAGAGACCAATGTATTCATTTTTGTTCAATACGAGAAGAGAAGAGAAGAGGGAAACCATCACAAGGAAGAGTTCATCGTCTCCACTTATCTAATCTGGGGCTGAGATCTTGCCACGTGTTACTATCCACTTATTTAACATTCAGCTCCTTGTATTAATACTAATTAGTGTTTACAGCCTCTCTAAATTTTATATTTAATTTTAACTCCTTTACTTCTATAGATTTTTTAAACTCTTTGTTGACTCGCATGCTGATAAATGATAGATACTTTTTCTTTCTTTCTGTTTTTGGCTTTGATGATACAAAATACGATTGTTAACAGAAGACAAGTTTCTGCAGGAACTAAACATCTAACACTTGAAAACATCAAAATAAACTTTGGATATTTAGATTAAAACTCATAAAGATGTTCCTCTGTTTTCTCCTAATAAAGTCGTATGAAGTTTATCCTCATTTGTAATCATAGTAGCAGTTTCCATAGCCTACAAATAATGAAAAAAAACGAAACTTTAATATTACAGTTTTCTATAATAATTGTTTTAGAAAGAAGAAGAAGAATGAGAGAATATCAGACTCACTGGGATTAGTTATGACAATGAGTCCAGAGTTCTTGAAATTGCAGTTCCAATAGTTTCTTCCATTAGCTTGGTAATAGAGATTCATGGCGATAGAAGCATGGTTTATGAGATTACTGGGGGAATAACATGGACATCCACTCGAAAGAACGCGACAATCAACATGAGAACATGCGTAGTTTATGTTATCTAAAAGTGTTGCTTGATCCGAAGAAGGTTTAGCCACACACCAAGTCTTCATCTATAACAACAAATTAGAACAAAACTCATTTGATCAGTAAGAAGAACAAACATCGTTTTACTTCAATGATAACTGGTCTAAGCATTTATACCTCTGCGTTGACGACTTTGATAAAGTTTCTTTCTGTGAGAAAAAAAAAACAAGTACGAAGATGAAACTGTTAAGTAGGATTATTAATATACTGAACATAAAAACTCTTACGATTAAGTTAGAAACTTTGAGTGACGTGTAATGTAAAATTCAATAAGTAAATTAAGATGGCTGATTAGTTGTGATTTGATTACCTGACGAGATGTAGACGAAGATGAGGAAGCAAAGGCACATCCATGCTTTAGCCATATTGTTTGATTTTGTCTGAGTGATAACTCTTCTACAATCTTTTGTACATATAAATAAATGATGAGCAAGTGATCAGTGCAGTGATGCATTTTTCTTTTATTTAAAGACAGGTAGAAAAAGAAACAGAGATTTTTTTAATGCTAATAAAATGTTTTCAGGCTTTTAAGGTGAATAATCCAGCAAATTGCTTATAGGTAAAGGAAGAGTTTTAGCAAAAGTGTCACTACAATAAACCGTATTGTTAGAGATCATGTCGATTTTGGTTTAATGTGTGAGAAGAACATTTGGGAGATCACCGTCAAATAGATAAATAGACATCAAAACGTGAACTGAGCTGTAAATTAGGGAAATTTTTTAGATCCAATGCCCACTTTGTGCAAGAATCTTAAGAAATATAATAGTTGATGTAGGTATACATATATATATATCTTTTTGTGCATAGTCCTTTATTCCTCGAAAAAACAATAATATTCTTCTAGCTTTTACGTTTCAACTTTCCAGTCCAATTATCAAAGAAGCGAATCTCGAAGTCTTTTTCTTCAGTGAAACTGAAATTTTGTTGGTTCAATCAAGAAACTAATTTTCTTAAAAGCATAAACTCACGCGCTTACACACAAACATCCAATAGGGTAATTAAAGAAATAGTCAGATAAATCATCAGAAGGAAGAGCGTTTCGAAAGGCTGATGTATTCGAGCAATTTGACAACCTCTGTCATGGTCGGTCTAACGGCTGGTTCTGGTTCAAGACACATCATCGCTATACCAAACACATCATTCATCTCTTGAACCGGTGATCCTCTTAAACGGTTATCTATCACCACATCTGCTCTTTGGTCTCTTACCACTCCTTTAACCTGTGTAAACATACGACATCGTTTGCAACCGAACCAGAGGAATTAACTTTTAAACAATGAAAAAGAGAAGATGACTTGTTACCCAAGTAACAAGCTTTGTTCCTTCTTCGAAAAACTCATCATCTGTTGGTCTTCTTCCGGTTAATAGCTCCAGAAGTACGACTCCGAAACTGTACACATCTCCTTTCATTGTCGCTTTGCCAGTATCGAAATACTCTGTTTGTAAAATGACAATCAAAATCAGATAGTTTATGGCTACGTATTTGAATTCAAATATATTTGTTGTACAAACCTGGAGCTAAGTATCCGAATGTTCCAGCTACAAACGTCGACACATGAGTCTTGTCTGGCTCCATCAAAGTGGCTAAACCGAAATCCGAAACCCTAGCTTCCATGTTGTGATCAAGAAGTATGTTGCTAGATTTGATATCTCTATGGATAATGTGAGGGATGCAATCATGATGAAGGTAAGAAATCCCTCTAGCCGCTCCAACCGCGATTTTGTATCTCGACGCCCAATCCAAAACTTTCTTATCTTCTGATTTTCTTCCTGCAAATTAAAAAAAATAAATAACGTGTGGTTGAAGAAACCACTCGAATACACGTTTTTGTGTGTAAATGCTCTCTTCTTTACCATGCAGAAAAGAATCCAAGCTTCCATTAGGCATGAGCTCGTAGATGAGGAGATTGTAATGTGGAGAAGTGAAGTAACCATGGAGAGTTACGATGTTCTTGTGTTTTATATCTGCCATTGCTTCTAACTCTCTCTGAAACCCTTTATCTCTCTCAGAGGTTCCTCTGTTTAGTCTCTTGACAGCAAAAGCTGTAGAGTCATCGATGGCTAATCTGTAAACAGTTCCGAATCCTCCAGAACCGAGAATGTCTTTGTTACTTAGCTTATGTGTCTTCTTCATAAACAAGTCGGAGGAAACAGAGTTAAGTAATGGAGATCTAAACATCACCATTTTCCCTCCTCCTTTAACTGAAAATTATAATAAACATAAATTAAAAACGCTAGAGAAATAATTCGTTTGATCAAAGCTAGATTTTACCTGGGAATCCATTTTCATAAACTGTATGTTTCCTCTTGCATCTCCTGTAGAGAAGAAGAGCGATTACGATTTTACCAATGACAAAAGCAACCACAGAGATTGTTATATAAAAGGTTGTTTCCTTTGCATTAGCCATTGTTTCTCTGCACAAATCCTTCTAAGTCTGTTTTCTCTTTCTTTTGTTCTTCTTCCTTATCCCATTATCTGAATTTGAAAGAAAAAAAAGAAAAAGAAGACAAGACAAGAAGTTGGTTACGGAGATGGACACCAAAAGAACAAGAAAGTAGGACTTTTGATCCTTACCAACAATTGGACACGCCACATACGAAGTAATTCATATATTATTTACCCAAATAGGGTAATAATAATTCATATGTTACTATTACGTATGAAATGAAAACCGGGTTTCTACATAAAAACACATCCGCTTTTGTTGAAATCATTAAATGAGATGTACACACTTTATGAAAGACAGACAAAAAATGTGATCACAGAACTCGTGAAAGTGGAAATGTTACCAGCTATTACCTAGATTTTGTCGTTGAATTTGTGCTCAGCATCTATGACAAGATGAGTATATAATTCAAAAGTCGTTGCAAATTGTAATGATAACATTAAGTTGAGCCTGATGTACCCCTCTGAGATTTACTTTAGAATTATGTGCTCAACCTCAACATCTAAAAGAATATCAGTAATTATTCAGAAATCCTTGCAAATTGTTATTTTTACATTTATCTGAGCCTGACCTATCCCTCTGAGTTTTTAAAAATTTACACAGTGTACGAAAGATTTTAGCATCTGTATATTTGGAAAATGTAGAAACCTCCACATATCAATCAATGGCTTCTTATGATCCTGCACAAACAAAAATCAAAAGCAAAAGAACGTCTCTTTGGTGTCAATACTCAATTTATGTTATGCTCCAAACACAATGAAGAAAACATATGTCTCACCTTCCTAACCGAGAGAGCTCAGGTTCTGCCAACAATATATCTTGCAGCGGTTTTGCATCCACGTACGTTTCGCTACTTCTGCGGAAAGCAAATGAAAATGAATCAGAGATCCAAAAGAACAGAGAAGATTTCGTTTAGGAAGGAAGATAAAAGAGAGAGAATTCTACTGGCAGATGTTATCGATCTTGAGTTGCTTATGATGGAGAGCGAAGTCATGACCGACATAAGTCGCAACCAAGCTTCCAGCATCAGGATGAGGCCAGCTTCTTGAAATAGGGAACCGAAGTATGAAAGTTCCTGGTTCTTGGCCTTGAAGCGAACGCTCTGCATCTTCCTTACTGATGAATCCTTCAACCCATTTAGGCGACGAAGAACGCCACATTCCGTTTATCAAGCCCCAAGATATGGAGAAAGCAACAGGGAACAACCAAAACCACATTTTCTTAAAATTCTCCTGAGTTATGTACTCGTAGCACCCTGATATTCTCCTTAGGAGATCAAAATCCTGGTGGGTGAGAGATCTGCTGCTGCATTTTGAAATCCTCATGAAATGTTCTTCAATCTCATTGACCACATTATCCCAATGAACATGTTGATTGTTTCGAGATATCAGTCTCCACACATTTCTTCCTTCATCTATAAGCTTTTTTGCCATGTTGATTTGATAGCTGAAAAAATATTCCAAAATATAAAAGTTCAATTCACATGTAATATCATAAAAGGATTCTTCCTTCTCATGAATGTATGATGGTTAGGTAAAAATTACCAATGGTGGGAACATCCAGAATACAGAGAAACCTGATTAGAGAATTCCAAAACTTCATCATCTGACGAGTTGTTTGCGATTTCCCTTAGAAGAAGAGACCTCTCTGTTAAGTTTCCCAAGCAGTATCTGAAGACGGTAGAATCTGAGATTGTATATCTCATCGAAACTGAGTCTCTCATTTCCGAGTTTTCTGGATCAGTTGAGTTATCTTCTTCGTGGTGCATTCTCACGCCATCTCCATTCTCGAACTTCTCACAGAAAGCAATGCAGAAAGGTAAAGTTGATATAAGATATGCAACCAATGACATTATGTAAAGAGGAGATTGACTATATACCTGTCTTGAGGTTTGGGGATGAGAGTTACATTGGTGATATGAGTTCTCACTCCCACAAACAGTTTCTTCACCAAACCTAGCTCGTTTAACAGAGGAAGTATTGTGCAGATCAAGGTCCGGTGATTCGGTACTCAATGAATGATGGTCAATGTGGGTCAACCTTTTAGGGCTAATCGAAATGCAACGGATTGGGTTGGTAAGAGCTTGGAGGAAAGGATAATCTTTAGCATTTGGTATCTCAAATTTAATGCAGAACAATCTGTTATCACCCTTGAAGGAAAGCTGGCAAAAAGAGTTTACAAAAACAATCCTCTTGTGATTTATACAAAAGCTAATGGTCAATCTTTTCCCCACAATAGTCATGGAGAATCAACACAAATATCAACCACAAAGTGAAAAGATGTTTCTACCTGAGAGATCTTGAGCTTAAAGGATGAACGTCCATTCAATAATTTGATCGGTCTATCAACAGCTAAGAATTCAACTCCTTCATAGCTTATCAAAAGACAAGTCTCGGCTTCATTCATCTTGGCCTCCACACGATTCCCACTATCGACATTCAGTAGTGAAGCAACAACCTTGCATTTTAAACCCACTCGTGAATTTCCGATCTTCAAATCAAAGTAGGCTGATTAGTACCAAACGTGATGCGAAACCGTAAGAGAAATGAACCTCCACATCCTTGTGCACAGGCTGGCCAATGGCATTGAATAAAAGAACATCCAAGGAAAAAAACTCCCTGCAAGATACCTATACAGCAAGAACATAACCGTTGGCCAAGTGAGGTGAAAATGTAACTCGGTCTAAGGAAGTTTATCATGAAATTTAGAAAGTCTCACCTTCCAAACACCATCATCGTCTAACTCAATCCCTGATGACGATGGTTCATCGACAGATAGCAATAGAGGTGGTGCCTGGAAATATAGAAAAACCAAAAATTTAAGAATGATGGAAATAAACAAAACACAGAATAAGAATGTTCTACATGAAGTGAAGGGAAAAGAGTTAAGCAGAGACCTTCATATAGTGATGCTCCACATGACCACTAGCAGACAAGACTTCTGCACAATGGATGAAACCTTGAACGCTATAACCGTCTCCGCCAACACTAAACAGTGATATCTTTCGAGGACACTCGGGATTGTTGTCCTTGGTCAGCAAAGAAGCCAAGAACTGCTCTCCTACAATCTCTCCATCAATATGAAGCCTCATGCAGTTTCTAGAAACCTAAGAAAACCAGCAGGATCAGCCATCTCAAAATGGAGACACAGGATGTTGCATTTCCTAGAGAAAATCGAGTTGCTTCCCAGGAATCTTACCTCGCAGGCCACATGAACCCATTTCTCGAGAGGAAACTCGGATTTTGTAGAGATATTAGGAGCTTGTGTCCAGGAAGAAGTGTCTACAGGATCAGGAGCTTCCTTGTGAAGGAGAGTCAATGGCAAAAGCATCATCTTTTGATTTTCATCAAGGACAAGGAAAGGTGCACTAACACTCATGTCTGAGTGAACCTGTTAAAGACAAACCACTTGATCATGGAACTACTTTATACAAGAGACTGACAAAAAAAACCTTAAGTAGAAAACTCTCGAATAAACCCTAAAGCAAAGACATCCAGTTGAATTAAAGATGTTTCATTTTCAAATACAGTATCGATTCCAAGAAAGGAATCTAGATCTCTATACGAACAATAAAACAGAGAAGTAGGCTTTCAAAATCACACTCCAAAACCTAAAAACCAACTCAGATTTCACTGCTTTATCGATACCAACCACACCGATGTCAAAAAGCTTGTAAATTCAGTAGACAGGACTGCGAAATCAAACAGATTACACAAGGAACAGAGAAACAAAACGAGTCCGATGAATCAAGGAGAAACTTTCAGCGAAACACCGAGGGAAAGCAAAGAAAGCTTTGATTGAGTTGTGGAAAAAATCACCTGTCTAATGATCGTAGAGGGGAATGTGGTAGAATTGAAGAGATAAACCCAAAAACAAAGCGAGAAAGTCTCGTATTCTTCGTCTTCTACTTGAACATCGACATTGAAATCTTCCAACACAGAGTACTTATCCGTCTCGACTGCAGAAGCACCCGCCATTACTCCACCCCACAATAAAAAGCTCGACTTGTAAACGAAACCCTTAAAAACAAACTGAGAAACCAAAAAGAAAAGGAAACTTTCCTTTTCACGTCAGAAAAAAAAGAACCATTGATTAGCTAAAAGAGGAAAAAAAATCCTCGAAAGTTGATCTTGAAAGTTCTCCTTTTTGCTTTTTCGACGGCTGTTAATATAACGGTTGGTATCGTCTTCCGGTGGTTTACTGGGTTGTGTTTGTGGGGGAAGAGAAAAGCTATAATCTGCTGCTTCGCGTCCACCGAAAAGTAAAATGGTCATGGTCATCCCATTAAATGATGTATTATAGCTTTATACTTGTAAATCTAATTTACGTTCGGCATATGCTTAATAGCCTTAACTAAAGCGTTTTTATTATGACTGATTGACTTCAATGACAAGAAGAAGAAGAAGAACTCTTTAACTCTTAATTACAAATTTTACAAGGTCTTCCATACAAGATGGAGTCAGTTCCTTTAAGTAGTCATAAGATCAAGGTGTGATTTTCCATTGAGCTTCTGAGCAAAGAAGGCATCAAAGAACTCTTGCGTGCTCATGCTTTTGAACAAACGTTGTTGCTGCTGCCTATCTACAAGGCTTTTCGCCGGACCAATCACTGTCTCCTTTCCCGGACTGTGAAACATCGCAACCGATAACCTCTCTTTTTCTGAATTCACCACCGCTCTATGCTCGATGCTTCGATACCTCCCGTTTGTTATGATCTTTTACAAATAACAAAACACTCGCTATCAGAAGAAGATAGCAGCAAAAGCACCTTACTTTTAACAACTTGGGATTATTAGCCGCATCTCTTACCTCTAGGATTTCACCAACATTAACGACTAAAGCATTTCGAAGAGGTTTGACAACAACCCACTTGCCGTCTTTTTTGATATGGAGTCCTTCCACTTGATTCACCTGTAATAGTATTGTGAGACCTGCAGCGTCTGAATGTGGAGTCAAACCGATAACTTGATCTGGCTGTGGACATGGCGGATAGTAGTTAATCTTGATAGATTGCCAAACATCTTCGAACAAATCTTCCATTTCTTCGCGTTTGACCTCAAGAACACTCGCCATTTTCGCAAGGAGAATCTTAGCTATGCTCTTCACTTCAGAGGAGTAAGTCTCTACAGTTTCTCTGAACAAAAAAAAACGGATTTTTAATTTACAGTTGTGAGAGGCTAGTTATTAGTAGTTACACAGCAGTTTCTACCTGAAAGAAGGAGGTAATTTGGAGAACAAGTGAGGTTTGCGTGATCGAATTGGTTCAGTGGTGAGTATGAACATATCTCCCCAGTCGAGTTTCTGATCCTCGGACACAATGTTCACCTGTCCGAATCCTTCGAATTCACCACTTCTCTGCCACAACTTCTGCTTCTCTTCCATGGGGAGGTTGAAGAAGTCTTGAACCTCTGTCTCTAGTTTGTCTAAGAAAGACGACTCTATTCCATGGTTTACAAGCTGTAGACAGATTGATGAAACCAAGTAAGTAACAGACCTTTTGATATAAACCACAGTCCACGAGAAAACAATCAAAGTTTCAAGATGTTAAAAGAGACTTAACTTGAAAAAATCCCCAATCTTGGCAAGCGAAATCGAGCTTCTCGAGCTCGGAATCCATGGCGGAAACAGAACACAAGCGTTTCATGTCGATGACTGGAATCTCGGAACTCAGACAAGAATCATCTAAAGTCTCTGTTTTGTCTTGATCAGACCGAACATACCTCGGAGGAACTGTCGTAAAGTTCATCTCTTTGACTATCTCTAGAACAGAAGGTACTATGAGAGAGCTCCACTGTCTTTCTTTTTCGGCCTCCATGGGTTTCTAGCACCAAACCGAAGAAACAGAGATTTGATCCACCCAAGAACCGAACACGAAATCAAATCAGAGAGAAAGGTAAAAGAAAATCAATCTAGAGAAGACGACTTTCAACGTCTTTTAAGAGTGGCTGTTCGCCACTGAAATACCAAAAATAACCTTCACAAAAACAGTATTCTTGTACATTATAAGTCATTTAAACCTCAACAGTCAACACTTACAAAGTCTGCAACAAAATGTTTAGAGATCAAGGGTCTCTGTAAGAAAGCAAAAATATTCAAACATAACTTCACCATACGGTAACCAAATTGACATAACCGGGTCCCAAAGCAGGCCAAACCAGGACTAACTACGATTTCTTAGCTCCACAAGACAAACCTTTTTGTTCATTTGCTCAACAAACTTAACTAAACGGTCCTGAGTCAATGAAATACCAACTTTTCAGTTCTTTTCAGTCTTCACGTTGTTTTGGGGCACTGCGTCTCCAAATTCCAGCCAAGACGCTACCGATGATGGAGTGACAAACGCTAGAAACAGCACACGGTACTGCAGTGAGCGGATTCCCAAAATGCTGTGCCGCGAGAACAAGTCCAAGCACCGAGTTCTTCACCAAAACAAAATGAAAAAAAAAAAAAGCTTCAGTTGGAATCGAGTTTTAAACAGCTTGTTTACTGTTTCAATTGAGAAACCGTTACTTACCTGCATGCCAACTTCGATAGAGATAGTTCTGGACGATGGCACATCAATTCTGAGTAATCTTGAAAACAGATACCCAAAGAGAAATCCAGAGACGTGAAGAAGGACTGAGGCCAGGACTACTTGTTTCCCAGACGTGAGTATCGCAGATGCGTTCTGACCAATAGCAGTCCCGCACAGAATCGCAACTGTTCCAACCGCAATTGGAGGCATAACAGGAGAAACAAATTTCACCACTCTTTGAAAGTACTGGTTCAGAAACGCACCAGCCAACACTGGGAGAAGAACCACCTGTGGCCGGCCATACACGAGAGACAGGAATGGTTAATCCACAGATGAACAAACTTGTTCACTCTACTTCAAACCAAGAAACTAATTATAAACAACCAAACCTGTAACGTTGACATTACTAATCCAAGAGCATCAACTGCGACATATTGTTTGGCAAGCTTAGCCGTGAGAAGCGGCGTCATGATCTAGAAAACGGAATGGAGAGACAACGATTATTTAAACGGGGTGCCTTAATCTAGAAGAAGAATATAGAAAAACCGATGACACTAACCACAGCTGAAAGAGTACTAGCTGCTGTCATCAACACTGATAGTGCAACATTTCCACTGTAACATGAACAAAGAAATTCAGATCACCCAGTTGTATAACAAAAACATGTGGAACCAAAAAAAAACTTTTCTTTTGTTTGGATTACACACCGTGCAATGTAAGTGACAATATTACTTGCCGTACCTTCAAGTAAAAAAATGAGAAAGCATCAGACCACAACACGAACGGACCAGAATGTTCTAAAACTTAATCAAGCAAAGAATGTATTTTTACCGCCTGGACAGCAACCAACCAATATGAGACCGGCTGCATAATGTGATGGCAAATTCAAGAGCTTACTCACTAGAAATGCTGATAATGGCATGACCTGCAACACAACCCATTAGCAAGTTATGAGCTTATCCGTGCTTCCATACTACCACTTCAAACCAAAGTATTGGTAGTTACAAAAAAAAAGCTAGCTGTAACTCCCAGAGTAAATCACAATTTCAAGAATCGGGACCATATTCGCTTGAACCACCAATATCATGAACTCAAGCAAAGGCCACAAACTACTCCACAAGATTATGTTACCAAAGCTATTATTAGATATCTATATTGGTTCCTTAAAGATCTCATCTTTCCCGATTTCACTTCTAATTTTTTATTTAAACTTATAAATTCCCAATATTTCATCAAGTAACAATGATGATAGAGCACGGAGAGACAAAACCAACCGAGTACTGCAACGCAAAGCCAGCGAAGAGCTCTTTGGGCATCTTTAACGCGCCACGAAGATCATCGAGAGTCAAAGTCATTCCCATTCCGAGCATCGTGATCGTAAGACCTATAATGGTCAAATTTGGAGTGACCCAATTGAAGGCAGTTGGTCTCATCAGCCCCACCAAGCATCCCAGAGAAACCCATATCGGGAACGCCGTCGAGACCGCCTCTCCCAAAACCTCAACCCACTCCCCAAAGCTCTTCTTTCTCTCCGTAGGCAAATCGTTCGACGAGACGCCGCAGCGAGGGAAAATGTCAACGCATCGCTTACACGAAATAGGAACAGTAGCTCCGTCGAAACTGAAACGCGATTTGAGAGAAATCTCGCGAGTCGAAGAAGACGGCCTGGAACAAGTGATAAGCCGAAGATGTAGTGGAGTGAGTTTTTTAGAGTTGTGGAACGAGTTCGATTTGAACGGCCTTGTTCCGTTTGAGAGAGAGAGAGACATCACGGACGCCATTTTTTTCCCGAATCAGTGGCAATTCTCTGATCGGACCGATGAGGAAGAAACCCAAACATGTGCACCACGTGCTCTTACCACTTTAATTTACAAGAACAGTCCCCGAATAAAACTTATTTCTATACTCCCCCCTTAGACTTGTTTTCGTATAACTCTACTACACAAAAGGCAAATAAAAAAGAAGTATATTCAAGTTATTCAGTCACAAGTGACCATAATTGAATGTGTCGGTGATCTGATTGATTTGAGCATATGGGCGACTACAATAAATGATTGCATATCAAATTTAGTAAACTATCGATACGAATTCAATTGCTATGTCAAAATTACGAAAAAGTCCTTGATAGTACTCGTATCTCTTAAAGAGTGTTTCATAGCTTGAGAGCCCCATATATGATGGCACCTACTACTATCACAATCGCAAACGCAAACGTAAATGTACTGTCCTTATCTCATATGTTCATATCTACATTTAGGATACAAATGATCATAAGATCATTATTAAAATAATTAGTGGAATAGAGATTGATGGAATACAATTTAGTGGAATAGAGATTGATGGAATACAATTTTTTTCTATTCATTCATCTCATAAATTATAGAAAAACAAATTTTAAAAAATTTCTTAACAAATTCAGTTTTTTTAACAAGATTAGTAGAATTGTTTTTTACTTTCTCAAATCATAATTCTATAGAAAAATATCAAATTCCTATAACTATAAGATCATATGCACGTTTTTGGTATTTTTAATTATCACAGTCACATTTTTAAAATGAAAATTTAGACTAGAATCGGGTGGTAACTAATGCGAGTACTTACTACTAACATGCGAAGTAAATGTTTTTTTCTAAAACGCGCGATCTAAAAACACGCGTCTCAAGTCGGGAACCTACCCGCTTCTGTAAATGAAAGAGAGAGAGGAAAGGGTATTTGCGTAACTTTAAGCTGTATATAAAGAATTCTACTAGTCTTCTTCCCTCTCCAGGAGTCTTATTGTGTGTTCTCTATTTTCGCTCTGGTCGACAAGTCGACTCTTTTTTGAATTTATTCTTCTCCGTTCCTTTCGCTTCTCCTCTGCTTCTCGCCGTCGGAAATTTTTTCACATTTCTCCTCCGATATTCTCTCTTGTCTTCTTCTCCAAATTCTCTTCACGATCTATAGGATTGTTTGATCGTGAAGATCTGAAAACTCAGAGGTATGGTGTAGAATCTGCTCTCCTTTGCACACTTCATTATCTATAATTCTTCATGATCGTGACGATTCACTGAGTTTCATTTTCGAAGTTTCTTACTTTACGTTGATCCGATGGATATATCTCTCACCGTCTTTTCTGCCGTTGTTCGTCTGATCTGGATCTAAAGTTTTCGCAATTCTATAAAGTCGCTTCCTTTGATGTTCTACGTTTGGTTTCGTTAGATCTGGATCTAAGGTTTCATTTTTATAGTATAGATTTCTCTGAGCTTGCTACATGCAATAAATCCTTTCAAAATTGTGATTTGTATTCTTAAAAAAGCAGGAAACTTTTTGTTTTTTTTTCTAGATGGCTTCGTACACTCCCAAGAACATTCTCATCACCGGAGCTGCTGGTTTCATTGCATCACATGTCGCCAACAGGCTCATACGGAGCTATCCTGATTACAAGATAGTTGTGCTTGACAAACTCGACTACTGTTCCAATCTCAAGAATCTCAACCCCTCTAAACAGTCTCCCAATTTCAAGTTTGTTAAAGGTGACATCGCAAGTGCTGATCTTGTGAACCATCTCCTCATCACGGAAGGTATCGACACCATCATGCACTTTGCTGCTCAGACACACGTCGACAATTCGTTCGGCAACAGTTTCGAGTTCACCAAGAACAACATCTATGGAACTCATGTGCTTCTCGAGGCTTGTAAAGTCACTGGTCAGATCAGGAGGTTTATCCATGTGAGTACTGATGAAGTCTATGGTGAAACCGATGAGGATGCTCTTGTTGGTAACCATGAGGCTTCTCAGCTTCTCCCAACGAATCCTTACTCTGCAACGAAAGCTGGTGCTGAGATGCTTGTGATGGCTTATGGTAGATCATACGGGTTGCCTGTTATTACCACACGTGGGAATAACGTCTACGGACCGAATCAGTTTCCTGAGAAGTTGATTCCTAAGTTCATTTTGCTGGCGATGAGAGGGAAAGTTCTTCCCATTCATGGAGATGGATCAAATGTTAGGAGCTATCTTTACTGTGAAGACGTTGCGGAGGCGTTTGAAGTTATTCTTCACAAGGGAGAAGTTGGCCATGTTTACAATATTGGGACCAAGAAGGAGAGGAGAGTGAATGATGTTGCCAGAGACATCTGCAAACTCTTCAACATGGACCCTGAGGCGAACATCAAGTTTGTCGAGAACAGGCCTTTCAACGATCAAAGGTACTTCCTTGATGACGAGAAACTCAAAAAGTTGGGATGGTCAGAAAGGACCACGTGGGAAGAAGGGTTGAAGAAAACTATGGAATGGTACACACAGAACCCCGAGTGGTGGGGTGATGTTTCTGGAGCATTGCTTCCTCATCCAAGGATGCTGATGATGCCTGGTGGGCGACACTTTGATGGATCCGAGGATAATTCGCTGGCAGCTACGCTATCCGAGAAACCAAGTCAGAGCCACATGGTGGTTCCAAGCCCAAGGAGCAGCGGCACACCACAGAAGCCTTCTCTCAAGTTCTTGATATATGGAAAGACCGGATGGATCGGTGGTTTGCTTGGAAAGTTATGTGAGAAGCAAGGGATTGCTTACGAGTATGGGAAAGGACGGTTGGAGGATCGATCGTCTCTTTTGCAGGATATTCTGAGTGTTAAGCCAACCCATGTTTTCAATTCCGCTGGTGTGACAGGGAGACCTAATGTTGACTGGTGTGAGTCTCACAAGACCGAGACTATCCGTGCCAACGTAGCTGGAACCTTGACTCTAGCTGATGTCTGCAGAGAGCACGGTCTCCTGATGATGAATTTCGCTACTGGTTGTATATTCGAATATGATGACAAGCATCCGGAAGGTTCAGGAATTGGCTTCAAAGAGGAAGACACTCCCAACTTCACTGGCTCTTTCTACTCAAAAACCAAAGCCATGGTACGTAATTCATTCTTGCTCTGTGAAGATCCAACACTCTTATCTGTAACGCTCTTTACAATATGCTGATTCTTTGTTATGAATGTGTCTTACAGGTCGAGGAGCTGCTAAAGGAGTTTGACAACGTATGCACATTGAGGGTAAGGATGCCGATTTCTTCAGATCTAAACAACCCGCGCAACTTCATCACCAAGATCTCAAGGTACAACAAAGTAGTGAACATCCCAAACAGCATGACTGTGTTGGATGAGCTTTTACCAATCTCCATCGAGATGGCGAAGAGAAACTTGAAAGGAATCTGGAACTTCACAAACCCAGGTGTGGTGAGTCACAACGAGATCCTAGAGATGTACAGAGACTACATCAACCCTGAATTCAAATGGGCAAACTTTACATTAGAGGAGCAAGCTAAAGTCATTGTGGCTCCAAGAAGCAACAACGAGATGGATGCTTCTAAGCTCAAGAAAGAGTTCCCTGAGCTACTCTCCATCAGGGAGTCTTTGATTAAGTATGCATTCGAGCCAAACAAGAAAACCTGAAGAGGGAAAGGTTGTGATTCGTCATTAGATTAATCACTAATATCTATATGTTGCGTTTATTGTTCTTGTTATATTGTTTGTTTAATTACCCCGACTTTCACTAGATTTGCTTAGGGGTGTATTGTAGTTTGATTATTCTATGTAATAGAGCTTAATTTTTATATATGTCGTGTTCCTGTTCTCATTCTTTTGTTCTGTGTGTATACATACTATTATTCATCACTTGCTCTACTCTTTATTATACTAGAATTAAAACCACTAAAAGAGTATGGTAATGGTTACAAAACAATTATTTATTGGGTTACAACTTACACGAACTCTCACTTCACACCGTCTCGGATTCTAAGATGAGGACGATGAGTTAGGCATGGACGTGTCGGCGAGCTTCTCGAGGAAGCAAACGACATCGTCAGGTGAGCCAAGGAGATATCTAGCATTGGTGCGAGTACGACCCACTGCACAAGAGAAGTAATTCTCTCCTTTGAGGTCAAGCACGTTCCATGAGATCTTCTCTGGTGAAGGACGTCTCGAGTTCCCTAAGCTATGGTTGGAACCGCCTTTTCTCTCTGTTGTCTGCAGAGATCTCTGTGAGGCCTTGTTGTTGTTGTTGTTGTTGTTGTTAGAGTTAGAGGAGGATGAAGATTTTGAACCGCTTTTGTTGTTGTGTGACGACTTTGAAGGCGGTCGTCGGTCTCCTGATGATGATCTGTTACCACCATCAGATGATGGTCTGGACCGTGCAATGGCTGGGATGTCGGATGGGAGTTCTGGTTCAAAGAAAGTGTAAACATCTTCGTCCTGTAAACACAATGTCAGAGACAATTTTGTATCAAAATCACTCGAGACTCTAGAATTGGATGTTGTAGAAAATTAGAGTATAAGCAAAGCAAAGATTGAATCACCTTCCCCAAGAAATGGCCAATGCACAAGACGTAATCGATTGGTGTGGTCATCGACTTGCTATGCACTATCTCTCCTAGAATGCGATCGATTGCAGCTCCCTGAGGAAGAAAAATGGAAGAATTCAGAATATTTGATTTCGGTATAAAGTAGACAGAAAAGGTAACAGACAGGTTTTGTTTTACCTTTGTCACACCAACCGCACGGACTTCCACAGAGCGGCTTCCTTGGACAACATCAACTGACGCATTAGAGATTGGACCTGTCCATAAGTGCTGTAACAAGTCTCTTGCTTGAAGTCTCCCGAACTCAATATCTGCATGAAAATAGAGATAAGTTTGAATCTCTGCGTGATTAATGGAAGGCAAAACCAATAGTGTAAAGAACAGAGAAGTACCTGCATATTTGTAGTTCCATATAAGCGAAGTATCGCGTGTTTCAAAGTGTGACCTGGGGGTTCTCTCAGTGAAGTACTTGAAAACATGCTACAAATAGAGAAGAACAAAAATATAATTAAGGAAGGGGAAGTGAAGAAGGTAGATTGAGATGAGGTTGTCTGGACCGCAGATGTACTTTTACCTTTACGCTATCAACCCATTCCATGTTCAAGTGCTCTGGCATTGTAGTCATCCACTCTCCATTCGTAAGCCTTAGAAACATCCCATTCTCTGCGGCCAGCCACATATCATATTCTCCAAAGTTCTGATTTAGGTAAACCAATTCAGTCAGCGAGAGTGTTATGACAAGAAAAAGAAATAAGGGAAGGAAACAACAGAAAGAACATATACTTTGTCCAAAACGCTTCTGCTGCTTCCGCTCAGGACAACTATCGTTGTACTTGGATCACTGCATAATGCCTTTAACGGTCCTTTTAGCTCTGGGTGTAGATTCAGATCCATCTCCTTTATTTGATCACCTCTTCTCCCTTGATTATCTACTGGTTCGGTCAATGTTGCATTGAAACCCTGAATGTTTTTAAAGTTACAAAGAGAGAGTGACCACAAGTATGGTAAAAGGCAGTCCTTAAAACATGAATCTAAGCCAAACAAAAATCTCATAACTTAAACAAACTCTTAGTTTCTAAACAAGTTACCAGGATCAGTAGCCTGTTGGTTGACTTTGAATACCGTCGAATTGCATCATCCTGTGGAAGCTCAGGTGGGACTTTGCTTATTCGTAGTTGGGCCTCAATTACAGTATCATTTAGCTCACTGCAGATTTGTTAGAGAGTTACAATTCAATAGCTTGCAAGGATCATCTCATGAAACGCTAGGAAAATGAATAGTTCTTAAAAGAATTTATGTACATCATTGGACATGCCAAGCTAAGGAATTTCAGATAAATAGCTCTTTTCTCTACAAACAAACAAACAAGGCATTATTTGATTTGCATACCTCACGAAAGTTTCAGCCCATTCTTGAGCGGTGTGAGTTTTCACATGATGAAAATTATGCCGATGTCTTTTCTCTCTTTCTTCAGGTGACATATTTAGGGCCTGCCCAATGGACGCAGCAACTTCTGTAATGTTCCAAGGATTCACAAGAATGGCTCCAGCACCCAGAGACTGTGCAGCACCTGCAAACTGTAAACCAAATGCAACTTTAAAAACAACTTTGATGGAAAAACATACATCTCTGGCAATTTTTTTCTAAGAGGTTGAACCTTACTAACACATATTAGATCAAATATGAAATCTTATCGTAGCATATATTTTTCTCTTTAATAAAAGCATCATTAAGCTGCAAAGTATGAGAGTTATTACTTCACTGAGGATGAGGACGCCCTTCTTGGCCTCTTGGCAAGCAACAAATTCGTAGCTGACAAGGTTCATCCCATCTCTCAATGATGTGACAAGTGCAACATCTGATGAAAAAAATCAAACGAAACTTAGCAGATGACAGAAAGTGACAAGTCATACAAACTGTACCCATACGACAGGTAGCCTGCCAATTACCTGTGACGGCATAAAGTGCACATAAAGCATAAAAGTCCAGAGAACGATCCTGAAAGGGAATGAGAATGTTATCAGCATTATCTCAGAGTTGCATGCTCAAACTATAAGAACCAGAACACCAAATATGTTGCGTGATGCAATGCAGATAATCTTTCCTCTATCCATGGTACCATCAAGAATGGTCTGTTAAAACAACTTTCAATCCCTAACATAAAAAGGGATGCATGCAACTCACTAACTGCCGTACATGTCTAACATTCAATTGTATCAACACGAGATCGTTTTCCATGAAAACAAAAGAGAATGTACAGCGAGTGAGAAAACATGATATCCAACTCGCTGACAAAGCATGGAGAGGGAAAAACAGACCAGGTGATGTATAGGAACTGCAGTCAGGGTCCCAAAACGACCATTAATGCGTCCCACAATCTCATGAACTTGACTTGTGAGTTTTTGATCTGTAAGAAAAGAAAATTACATCCACAAGTTCACCCATTAGCTACGGCTTCCAAAATACTGTTCTTTGAAAAGCGGGTTAGGTTGCTAGCTCATCTATCCTAGCCTACCAAAGTTTTGGTGTCATTGGTGACGTGATCCTTTGTAACATCATGCAAATATATGTATCAGACCAGAAATAAATTAACAAGTAAAAGACTTTTCAGCAGCTTTGTAAGTGAAGCTAACAAAAACCATTTCAAGAGCTACCATGAAAAAACAGACTCCAAGAGATTAAGAAAGCTTACATTCAGGGACGTCTGTTCTTGTTGGCACCGCAATTTGCAATAACACCACTTTATCACGCCAGTTTGCGTTTTCCTCGAGAAATTTTTCAAAAGCAAGAATCTTTTGTGGAATCCCTTTGATCATATCAAGGCGATCCACACCTAACATCACCTGACGATAAAAAAAAATCTTATCAAAAAGGAAGAAAAAACACTTCTATGTAATACTTCATTGACTTTCCTCAGAAGAGCTTTCCAATAGATTGCAGCGCAGCTCCATTTCCCATGGTAACTGGCTCTTTCATAGGCCTTAAAAATATCAAAGAGAGGAAAGGGCGTACCTTTCTACCTGCAAATCTTTCTTTCAGCTCCTTCATATGTTGTATGACGTCAGGGACTTCAAGTGCTCGTATAAACCGCTCAGAATCTATTCCAATTGGAAACTGAAATCCAAAGGAAAAAAAAATGGATACTGTGAGAAGGCTTTCAAAAAAGACAAGGTATTATGAGTTATTTTGTCACTGTGGGATGATAAGATGGCCATACAGCAGCTACTCGAGTGAGCTTGCCTTGATCCTCAACTCCCTCGGGTGTTCCTTCAAGCCCAAGAATACGAGTGCACGCACTAACAAAGTGCCTTGCATAGTCATAGGTATGGAAACTGAAAAGTAAACAATATGAGATTTCATACGGTTTTGTAATTCTTCTGTGTCATCTTACATCAAAATTTACCACTCAAAACACAAAATAATGAAACATCTGCTCGATGATAAACTAAAACTGATTCAGAGTTTACCCTTAGATCCAAATCATACACTTTTAAGTTAAATTCTTACACCACCTAAGACAACCGAGACATTACTAACAACCAGATCCTAAACCGATATAGCCTGCTATACCTTACTCTTGGAGAGAGATCACATGCGTTTGATAATATAAGTATAGAGAAACAGAACTCAAGCTAGCTAGCTATTTCAAGAAACACATGGTTAACAATTTCACCCCTATATATGGTACTGTGGAGATAAATTCCTAATATATGGATTAGTTCGCAATCAGACAAACCACCTAAACTTTATAGCAACAACGACACGTAGATTTGAACCTGTCACGTTGAGCCAATACCATGGAATAGTACTAGCAATAAATAGAAGCGAGTGGAGAATTTACCCCACTAAATCAGCGGCAAGAACTGAGCGAAGCAGCTCGGATCGTGATGGAAGTGTCCTGTGAATCTCAGATGAAGGGAATGGTGTATGGAGAAACCATCCAACTTTCATCTTGCTGTTGTATTCCTTAAGGCATTTAGGAAGGAACATAAGATGATAATCATGGCACCAGACGACATCTCCCTCTTCATAGTGCTCATTTACAACATCAGCAAACATTTGATTTGCTTTCTTGTATGCAGCAAATTGGGACTGGAAGCTTCTTGTTGTGGCAAGCCGATCTTCTTGTGGAAGTCCAAGGTAGTGAAACAGAGGCCACAGAATGTTGTTGCAGTAACCATTATAGTACTGATGAACTATCTCTTCATCAAGGAACACAGGGATACACCTCTGCAAGTCGGAATAACATAGACGAGAAAGCAAATGACAGAGTTATAATCAGGAGGAAGAAAAATGAAGACTCCAAAGATCATCAAAAAAGGTACTCTATACCTTCTCAGCCAAAGCTTTCGTAAGTGCCTTCTGCCCAACCTCATCAGGCACATTCACTCCAGCCCATCCAATCCATCTGGCCTCAAACTCCTTTACACCTTCAGAAGGTCATAGTTTTATGTCAGCCTACTAATGTATCGGTCAAAAAGACTTCATCAAATAGACTTTTAAGGCCTTATTTCATGTTTGTTCAAGAATGATGCCAAACCAGTGACATGAGAAATGAAAACTGGAACGGATGAATGAGTTCCAACAGAGATGAGAAAAAAAAAATGACTTACCTAAGAGAGCACTAACTAGACCACCAGCACTGATCTCGAGAGACCATGAATCTTCACCTCTTCTCACCGCAGAAACTGGGAGCCTGTTAGCCACTACAAGCAGCCGTTGCCTGTTATAAGGCCTTACTTCTTGCCTCTCACACACATCATCGTGCGCCCTGGCAGCAGCAGCACCTTCCAAGTACTGCTCAACATATTGCCTGGAACTGTCCCCTTCTAAACGCAGGTCGTTCTCAGAGTTGTCAGAATTGCCAGAAATTTCATTAGGATTACGAGCGCGGTCGCTCTTCCACTTGTCTCTAAGCTCTCTCGCTCGCAAGAGCCGCTCTGTTCGAGAGAGAGGGATATGAGAAGAACTGCAGTTGTACTTATTTCCAGGCATACGATCGCACCAAAACAGAACCAAAAGCTCAGCTTCAAGTTATGCGCAATCCAGAAAACGATGGTAACCTGCATTTTGTTTTAAAAGCAAATCAGGCCACATCAACAAAACCAAGTGTCAAGTAAAAGGATATTTTAAAGAATAAAGAAAAAGAAGAATTTGAAATATGAAATGTCACTGTCTATCACCATACACTGATTTCACTGCTTCCGAATGTAAAAGAACCCATCAGGCCAAGGAATAAGCATCTAAAGTTATTGAAAAGGGAAGAAAAAAAACACAAGATAGTGTCAAACACTGAAGACGATAACAAAGAGAATAGGATACACAGGATCCCGAGGTCGTAGAAGGCCAAGAATTTGGAAACAGAATATAAAAGAAAATGGCAGAGAAGCAGGAAACAGAAAAGAAAGAAAAAAAAATACAGAAAACTAACCAGGAAGGGCACCTGAAGCACACACACCTTCACGGCCACTCAAAAGAACAATAGAAACGACAGAAGAAAGGAACGGTTATCCTTAAACACGAACAAGACAAAAGAAGGCTTAAAAGGAAATAAATTTGAGAATATTTTTTTCTTTCTTGAGGTGGGTTTCAAGTCGTTATCATCGAGATAGAGGGCAAGTGAATAGAGCCAAAAGAGACGAAAGAGAGATGGAAACAGATAGTGAGAAGGTGAAAGGAAACGGAGGGAGAGACATTATCATAGAGAGAGAGAGAGAGAATAAGGAGATATAGAGGGAGGGAGCAACAAAATCCTCGTGTAAGCTTTACAGACTACACAGAGCCTTCACAGCCATGCAAGTGATACACCAAAAGATTCGGTCTGAAAACAGAGACAAGACTTTAACTTTTTTTTAACCAAAAAAAAAGAAAATAAAGTCTCGAAAATCCTCCTATAATTCGCCCAGAACAAATCAATTATATAAACACCGCCGGTGAAAATCGCTCGGAGATTGGGGGGCAGAGAAAGATCACACACACACACTTCGCAATCACGGGGATATTATTATTAGGAAGATGTTTTGAATTAAAAATAGTTTTTTTTTATTTAGAGTGATCTGATTACTAGAAGACGAGATGACGTAACTTGCCCTGTGGGTCCCTCCCCTATCCGGATACTGAAGCCGTTCCTCCGCCTGACCAAACTATTTAACCCTTTTTTGTTATTATTTTGTAAACAAAGAGACCCAAAATATTAACCCAATATGACATTAAAAAAAGTTTTAAGCTGAAATTGACCACTCTCACTCGGCCGAAGCTGACGTTGGATTTGATTTTGGGGAATACAACGAAGACTGCTACTTTTTCTTTAATCGGGAAATGGATTCCTTTCTCAGTAGACCAAAGAAAGAAAAAAGAAGGAAATTTTACCCCTTATTGAAAAAATATAAATCTAGACAGAGTGTGGAAACAAGAGTTATTAGTATTTAGTAGCCTGCCACAGACAGTCTCAAAAGATTAAACCCCACATATCGTATTCAGTCTAGTTTTGAACCACTGACAGTAAGAAGTCAAATCAAATTATGCAAAAGAGGATGATCAAGTTAGTGTGTTCTAATGTGCACAAAGACGCCAAATAAAATACAATTCATCAAACCTTCTTTTTCAAAGCTTACTCTTGCTTAGTTTAGTAACGCAGAAGAAAAGGAATCAGATGCTTTAAGTCAGAAAGACAGAAAGTATTTTCTTTGCCTACCACTGACCCAAATGTGACTTTTTAAAGGGTAAAACGGACAACTGGCTTTCTACAACACACTCTCTTGCATAGAGATAACAATGTCAAACTCTTGAATGATATGCACAACGGAAAATATTGTTTCAAAATCGACCAGTTCAGTGTCTCTTGTCGGGATGAAAATGTTCTTGCTTATAAAGAGAAAAGCATTATTGATTTTCAGAGTGTTACTGTTCATATAGTGACTTTGGAAGAAGAAGAAAAAAAAAGGTCACATGATTTCCCAAGCCAACAACAAGCATGAGGACATGATGCTCCTTTTCTATAGTAGAAGAAGAAGAAGAAGACGACGACTTAGTAGTGGTTATATTGTGTGTGCGTGGACAACAACATACGATGCGTCCAATAATATGTGTCGGTAAGAAAAGGCAAGGAAAAAGAAAGTATAACAAACTGGTGGTCCACCTAATAAGACAGCAAATCTAAGCATCATATATTTACGAGAAAAGTTATACGATTTGCTGATCTCACTTTTGCTTTGGCTATTGATATATGTATAGATATGTCCTCTTATTTCAAAAAGTATATATATATATATATATAGTTGAAAGTCTAACTATATAAGTTTGATCATAACCCCACCAAGCATGTGAGTGAAATAAATAAAACACTAGAAAACCCCATGACTAGGCAACAAGAATCTCTCACACCTTGCACTTGTTATAACGTCGTCTAAAAGACTATCCTGTAACCAAGTGGCACTGGATCAACCATTTTCAAACTATAATACGTACGTACAGATATGAAAAAACGCTTGAAATTAAGAGATTGTTTTTTCCCGTGAAGACTGCAGTCATAAAGCAATGACTCATTCAAGTAGGCACGGAATCCACAATCAAAAGGACCCCACTTAGATCTTCTTAATCGAGAAAAAAAATATATATATATATCCCTTTGAAAAAGATCGACTATTAATTTATCAACCAAAAATAATGATAATTTCCCTCTAAAAATGATCCGCTTAAAGTATCGGAAAGATGTATAGGAAAAGTTTACATGCAAATGAGTTTTTGAGTCATGGATGGGTTCATTTTTAAAAAATACGAGATGATATATATTATCTAATCATGAGTTGAGATGAGAATGTTTTAGCTCGACCAACACAAATCATCATCATCATCATCATTATCATCCTTTTTGAATCTTGCAAAAGAAAAAAGAAACGCATCCTTGAATTTTTTAATGCTTAACCTAGCTCAGCATGCTATTTCGGTGCTTGTCAATAAACCAAAAGATTTGCAAAGAGCTTGATCAGGAAACAAGACACCAGTCAATCTAATCTAATCTTAGATTACTTGTCAATGATCTGTTTGTTATATGCCACAAGAACTTTCATAGTTATATGAGTAATCTCTATGAGAGGATCCAAATACTTTTAATCACTTATAGGCATAGCTCAGTTTTATAGTTGACCATGACTGAAAAAAGGAAAATCTAAGCATCATGCATAATCTGATTCGGTGATTGAATCCAAAACCTGACGCTGCTTCAGCTTCTGCATGCTTTTCAGTTCACTCATGACTCAACAAACAGAGCAAGTCTCTAAATCGCATCATCTAACTAACTAAAAAGAAAAGGAACTCGGAATCGGAGACGAGAGATCAAACAAACAAAATGGATATCGGCCAACAAATCAATCTGAGAAGAGGCAAAATCAATCGACGATCGCAAATTTAAGCACGAAAACCTAAATCATGGAGATTGAGCAGAAGACGAACGACGAGGAAGACAAAACGACTCTTAAGGGGGGGAAGAAACTAGCTTAAGAAAATCAAAATGAACGAATCTAGCAGGCTTGCAATGAAATGAGATTAACGAGGGAGGAAGAGAGAAAAACTAACCTAGATCGACGGAACGATGCAGCCGCCGGAGAAAGCAACAGAAGCTGTTGAGAGAGACGACGAAAGCGATCGAGTCACCACAGAGAGATCGATAGAGAGATTTGAGTGAAGGTTTATTGAGAGGGTAAGAGAGAGATCAAAGCAAGGAGGAGCAAAAGGGAGCAGCCTTCTGTGATTTATGGCCCAATCATTTGGAGGGAATTTGTACCCTTTTTCACCTTTTAAATTCCTTTTTTTTTAATATATATTTTGTAATTTCTCTTCCTCAACCAAAAGAAGATATCCAACAAAATAAAGACCCACTTTCACCCACAACCAAAAGTAAGGGATATCAAATCTTAATTATTATTGTTGCTGACTACTTTCCGTAAATAAAATAATTCAAGTCAAAGTAGTAAAATACTCAAAAAACAAAAAAAAAAAAATCTTTCGATGGATATTCATTGGTAAAATCCTTCCAAAAGTTACCAGGTACGTGAAAATAGTGTGTTTAAATATGTTACAGACATTTTAGATATTAAATTAACTAATGTTATGCTTGGAACAAAAACTTAATTTAATGGAAAATTAAAATATGCCGATCGAACTTAAATAAACAGAATATGTTGTTGATTGGCCGCATGCGAACACGACGAGGACCTTTACGTAAGCGTATAACTTTTTCTTCATGGGCATAATCTGACTCATCCCATGATAATTAACTATTCGATGACTCCTTGTTGCTGCTATTAACGTTATTATTATCTTACATTATACGGTTTATATTTCTGTTTTATATTATTTAAAATCTGATTGCGTGACTTGCATCAACGTGTGTGAGTGGAGTATACAGCGCAGACGAAATTCCATTTTAGAGGAATGAGATTTAGATCGTTAACTCAAATAGTCTACAATAACATATCGAATCTTTTACAAAGGCTGCAACTTGTAAAGTGCTTAGAAATTTTTTCCCATTGATTCGAAGTTAGGAAATGTAATAAATTAGAGATGCTTCTCGTGGTCGTATGGATCACTTTTTGCTAAACTTTTTAGTTGCTTTTCTTATGGCTTTTTGTTGTTGTCGTCATGGACAATTCTTATTATTGTTTGAAGAACATTTTTATTAGAGAGTTTTAATTTGTTTTTATTATTGGAGATGCTCTAAGTCTTTTTTTTTTTTTTTTCAAAGTTGAGGGAGTTAAGAAATGACCACTGACCAGTGGTTTCGCCGTAGTCAGTGCACTAAATTATGTTTTCTTTTGTGGTCTAGATATTTATTGAAATTTAAGCACTATCTAAAGTCTAAATCAAAGAACATATTTAAATAAGTCGTCCATAACCCCTAAAGTTCCGTTCACTGTTTATAGAAAATAGACAACTTTTATTTTTCAAACAGGATTATTGCTTTTGGGTTTCAATTTAGGATGGGTAAATTGTTATTTTAATAGCTTAAGCGGAAGGTGATCTGGAGAAAAGCAACGACCAGAGTAAGAAAAAGTTAATGATTTGGTTTTTTTAGACTCGCTTTTGGTTCACATTTTGGCATTTGATAACACTTTATGTGTTTCAAAATTATTAGTATTTGATAGATAATTCTTTGACATGCAATAATTAATTATGGGTTCTGTCAATTGAATTTGGATCAGCTGGTTAAACATCTTGAATTTATTATGTTCATTAGTCAACTTCTTGAACCTGTTTGTATTTGGGTTAATATTGATATAACTATGTGATTACAAATTGCTTCGATTTTATAAATCCAGAACCAACTACGATGATCATCAATTGATGTGGAGGTTGTGTATCACACGCGCCAAAAAGATAAAAGATTAGGGAATGGTCACTGTTTGTAGTTTGATCTTTCCATGCACGTAGTGTTAGCTTTAAATTATTACTCTAGTTCTTACAACTTTTTTGCCTCCTTTTCTAACAAAAAAAAAAAAGATGATATTGCTTGCCAGCTTCTGAAGATTTTTATCGGGCAGATCATACATAAGCACTACGAATTTAATCAAATATAGTTTGATTTGAGATTAATCTTATATAGAGTACTTACCTAACTAATTAGTCCAAAACGCTTGAGCACGGCATAAGAACAAAGATAGTTTCGTCGCTAATAGAAAGGAAACACACTTAACCAGTGGTTCGGCGAATAATTCGGACAGGCGAACATTTTCCATTTATATCACAAATCCGGTAAAGCCAATTTTGCTTGGCTTGTATCATATTTGGTGTGTCGAATCTTGTCATCACATTCACATTTGTATATATATATAATCAATAAAAAAAGGTAATTTGATTTGCACAAATCCACCAACAGGACAGACTAGTTTATTCTCACATTTAATAATTATACATCGATGTGTTTACTTATTTTCATGTTAACGACTCAAGTAAAATTATATAGTTGCCAAGCAAAATAGTTTTTGTAAAGCCATGTAGTTTACTTGTTTTGTTTTGTTTCTTAGGGAATATCATGTGTTCTCGTAATCCACCATAATTTGTCTGTATTATGTTTGGTGGTTTTCTTATCTTAGAGCATTTATTTTTGTCGCATTCAAAATTATATATGTTAAAATATAGATATTTGGACAAACTGTAAGAGATGTCTTAGGTTGTTCAATTAGAGATCTCGTACAGTAGCTTACTAAATTTGGCCAAATCAGAGAGAATCACGTGAAATCAGATATTTCAAGGTCAAATTTATGGCTTTGGTTGGCCACTATACGCGGTACCACCATTATCACACAACAACAAAAAAAACACGTGGAGCATAACCGGTCCGGTACGATCTCGAAACGAACCCCACTTCAAGATCAGATTCTAGACCGGACAATCTTTAAAGCTCTGCCCACCCCACTAGATTTGGAGGATCTGATCCTACTAAGTGTTGTTCCTCATAGGCGAGACCTTGGGACCGGGTTTAGATCCGACTACTACCGTCTAGGAGCCTAGGACTGGACACGGTACAGGCCTATTTTCACATTTTGAATTATTGTCTTTTTTTTTTCCTTTTTTGTGCAACGAATTATCGATTATGTATACGGATAAGTAAGAAAATCTGATTTTAAAAAATATATTAATTTGAATTTCTCAAATCTAAAATATTCATATACAAGCAAAAAAAATTCTAAAACATGATACAAAATTCATAATTAGAAGTAGGAAAATAGATATATTAACACCCAAAGTCACTAGTTTAACTGGAAAAGTATCAAATATAAAACTTAGAAGTATATATCATTTTTTTTTCATAACAACGGGAGCCAGAGGCACTTAAACCGGGTTAGAAATTTGGATCTCAGTAACTGGGCCAATTTAATGGAATTTTAGTTGGGCCGATGTGTAGTTAGGCCCGTTTTGTAGAATGTTAGTTGGGCCAGAAACTTTTGATAATTGTTTCCAGCAGAGATCCTCTAAACCAATCAGAGGGTCTATGGAGATCGCTCGATATTCTTCATTCTTCAGACGTGGTTTGCTCCAGTACGGAGATTAGCTCAGGGAGAATGGCGATCAGGAAGCTTCTGCTTCTATTGAAACCGATTGATCCGTACCCACTTCTTCAATCAGAAGGTGTGTCGCTCATCAAAAACCCTCAGGTATCAATTACCCTCCTCACTGCGTCTCATGAATCTAGGTTTTGAAACTTTTCTAGCGGGATCACGCCTCTTTCGCTTCGCATTGAACATGTTCGACGAAATTCCCAAGAGAATATGACCGAAACGTTTGACAGTTTCGTGTAAGAAACTCACTTTGGGTGCCTATATGCAAAAATACACATCTCTCAGTTTTCTTTTTGTCCGCATGGGGAAAAGTTTCCGTTTTTTTCTTTTTCTTTTTGTGAATGTCGAGCCCCTCTTTTAATGGTGCGGTATGTCAATTTGAAGACTAGATTGGTAGCAATTTAAGTGTGTTAACTGCAGACTATGTTAGTTTCTTATCATTTGCACGAATCCTTACCAACGTATTTGGAATTTGAATTTTGTATCTTCAGCGAATGAGTTACTAAAAAAGGCTTAGCCTTGGGTTTCCTACGCACTTGGAAGCTATCTTTGTTATTATGGTTTCTTACATTGTTGACACAGTTTTTTTTTTTTTTTTTTTTTTGTGTTGTTGTTTAGGTTCTTCAATATCTAGAAAGCAGGAGCAAAGTACACAGGAATGCGATAAACTTTTGTCAGGAGATACTAAGGAAGAAGCCAGTCGAATGGAAACCCATTTCACGTAATGACCTATCGCATCCCATTAATGATGTGGATATGGTCATCACCGTTGGTGGAGACGGCACCCTCTTGCACGCCAGTCATTTCATCGACGATTCTGTTCCGGTTCTAGGAGTCAATTCTGACCCAACACAAGCTCACGAGGTCTTTTAGCCTGACTTTTCTCATATCACCTCATAGGAATTACTAGCTTCTAGTTTAGAATGTGAAAAAGAAGCTAAGTATTTTGTTATAACTACAGGTGGAAGAACTGAGCGATCACTTTGACGCTAGTAGAAGCACCGGTCATCTTTGTGCTGCAACAGTTGAGAACTTTGAACAGGTAATTTTGATTGAGGAAAAGAAGGGAAAAGCTCCATTTGTAGAACGTTCAATGCCTACTCAAATTTGGTTTTGAACGTTCAGCTATTTGTTCCCAGGTACTGGATGACATTTTGTTTGGCAGAGTAGTTCCTTCGAAAGTATCGAGAATATCAGTAAAGTTAAATTCAGAACCTCTTCTTTCACACGCACTTAATGACATTTTGATCGCCCACCCATGCCCTGCTGCGGTTTCAAGGTTCTCGTTCAAGTAAGAGTTTCTTAGAATAAAAAAGTAGACATTTTTGAAAGCTGATTGTTGTGTGTAGACATTACTTTATTCCTTTCAGTTTGGTTCGGCTACAGGTACAATTTGTTCGGCTATGAAATAACAAAACTGAATTGATTAATCATTAGTTCGACTTGGTTGAAACACCCCTATTATCCAACACTACGAACCAATGTTTTTTACAATGTGCGCAGGATAAAGAACAAAGATGGCGATACCCGTCCAAAGACAGTGAACTGCCGCTCTAGCGGTCTAAGAGTCTGCACAGCTGCTGGCTCAACTGCAGCAATGCTGTCAGCAGGTGGGTTCGTGATGCCAATGTTGTCTCGTGATCTACAGTTTATGGTTAGAGAGCCCATCTCTCCTGGTTCAACCGTCACTCAAATGCATTCAGCCTTCAAACCGGACCAATCCATGGATGTTAACTGGTATTCAGACCACGGAACTATCTACATCGACGGTTGTCAGGTTCGCTACAACGTGCAGCTCGGTGATAAGATCGAGATATCATCTGATGCTCCGGTCTTAAATGTTTTCTTGTCTCGAGGCTTTACTCAGATCAGATCAAGGTACTAGATTTGGTAGATTTGTTCATAAAGTTAAGAGTTGGTACATTGAGAGACACTTTCGACCCACTTGTCAATATCTTTGGTCCGAAAGATACGTTGATTCCTTGAATCTTTGGTGCTTGAACAAGTTTAATTCTAGTAGCTATTTTTCTTGAACCAAGAACGTGGATGTATATGATCCTCTCGAATAAAAAATAATGTTTAATACGAGTAATCTCTTTTCTCGTGCAAATTGTTAATTCTGGAGAAATATCTTTTTCAAAATTGGACCTTATTAATGATTGATTGATCATGGCTCTGACTGTTAATTAATTTGTTTACGGCTTGTGTTCTTTGAAAAAAAAAATCTAGTCTTATGTAGGTCCGAATTCTCTCCTATTCCACTCGTAACGCTACGTGTATTAATATGATCTTGATCTTGTATAATGGGATATTTTTCTATAAAACATTTCGCTATCAATGTAGTATCCTGTAGATTGTATAATGCATGAATCGGGACAAAACTTTAAAAGTTTAATAAATTAAATAGATTCTTCCTAAAGTGGTCAAAATGAAGTAGACTGATATTCCAATATTCTACTTAGAACAGATGTATCACATTTCATCTTGTAGTTTGTCTTGCTCAGCAAAAAAAAAAAGACGTTACCGTGTGATATTAAACTATTTATGTAATTCGAATCTATCTACCATATTTTGCCTTTTCAAGCCCAATTTTGGGCTGAAAAAACTTATTTAAAATCTACATATATCCTGGACATTATTATTATCGACCTCATCATTTTCAAACAAAAAGATATTTTGAGTAATGAGTTCAAGAAAATTCAAGTGATGGAGAGATGAGTTACTAAGTTGCGCGTGTCTCCACGCGCGCAGCCTCGAGCAAATAAAAATCTGCAAATCCTTATTTTTGGTCTTTAATTTTGGGGCTGGGGACCTAATCTGCAATCTTTTGCTAATTTACAGCTTGACACAGCAGAGATGGTCTCCTGCAATTAAGACACTTTGTATTAGACTGCCACGTGTATTCATTTTGTTCACTCATCAGCCTTAAAAATATCCCCCTTAAGACCTTCATATTTTCTATTCGACCCCACCACTTATAAACTATGCACAGAGACCCTCTTCTTCTTTTCTTTTTTTTTATTGAAAAAGAAATCCTCCTACCGCCACTATTTATTATTTTATTAATTTAAACGATATTTTCCCTCAACGACTTATCTAGAATCCAAATGAACAGATTTGTAATTGGTTAGTCAGAAATTTATAAATAAATACATTTTGACAAGAAAAAAATTATCACAAAAATTGTCCTTCAGACAAAAGGAAAAAACGTAAGAGTTGCTTAAACCATAAACCTCAAAGCCTTGAGGAGACAAAACTGGCTCCACTTCTCTTTCCTAGAATTTATCAGCAATCAAGTCTCCGACAACATTCCAGTGAGACGAAAAGATAAGTTTCGTTTTCTCGAGATTTGAATCTTTCCAAAGATTTTGGTTTTTGGATGAATTGGAGATAAAAGAAAGGATGAAGATTCAGTGTAACGTGTGCGAGGCGGCGGAAGCGGCGGTGCTATGTTGCGCCGATGAAGCTGCGTTGTGTTGGGCTTGCGATGAGAAAGTTCACGCCGCTAATAAACTCGCCGGAAAACACCAGAGAGTCCCTCTCACCGTCTCTTCCTCTTCCATACCCAAATGCGACATTTGTCAGGTCTGCTGATCTCTCGATTTTCATCTGAGTTTCTTCTTAAAATCGAATCTTTGATCTGATTTCAAATCATCACCCATGTTTTAGATCCTCAATTTTTGGCCTTTTTTTCTATGAAAGTTTCAATCTTTTTTAGGGTGTAAGAGGTTGTGAGCTCTGACACTTGTACTGTTTATGGCATTTCTTGGTCGGAGAAACCTTGTACTGATTCTATGATTGTATTTTCTTTGATAAAGTCTGAACCTTTTTAGGTTCAGAGAGGCCATGAATCAGTTTCTTAGTTATTTGGCTACAATATATGTTGAATGGTTTTGCTTCTGTGCCTTAAAAATGCTCTTTTTTCAAATTGGGAATTTGACAGGAAGCTTCTGGATTCTTCTTCTGTCTGCAAGATAGAGCTTTGCTATGTAGGAAATGTGATGTCGCAATCCACACTGTGAATCCTCATGTTTCAGCTCACCAGCGATTTCTTCTGACTGGAATCAGAGTCGGTCTTGAATCTACAGACACAGGTCCTTCCACAAAATCCTCACCTATTAATGATGATAAAACCGTGGAGATAAAACAATTTACCCCGCCCACATCTGAGACTCAAAAGATGGACTTTGATCATCATCATCATCAGGCTGTTTTGCCGGAAACTAAAGTCAGTGATCACATTTCGACAAAGCTTCCTTTTGCAAGCAGTGGATCAGCTGCTGGAAGCATTCCTCAGTGGCAAATAGAGGAGATTTTCGGATTGACCGACTTTGATCAGAGCTATGAATACATGGAGAATAACGGATCATCCAAGGTAAACGATTAGTTTATCTAGCATGTAATAAGTAGAGATTGATCATCTTGGGAAGAGATAGAAAAGAAAGTATGAATCACTTTGGCTTATTGGATTTCTCACTATGAAGAATCCGTTTTTCTGGCAGGCGGATACTTGTAGACGAGGAGATTCAGACAGTTCTTCGATGATGAGATCTGGAGAAGAAGAAGATGGAGAAGACTACAATAACTGCTTGGGAGGTGAGACATCATGGTCGGTTCCACAAATTCAGTCTCCACCAACAGCTTCTGGTCTAAACTGGCCTAAACATTTTAACCACCACTCAGTGTCTGTTCCGGACATATCTTCTTCAACTCCTTATACCGGTTCGTCTCCTAACCAGAGTGTTGGGAAACGGCGGCGGCGACGGTTCTAACAACTCCAACATTGATCAGCCGGCCGGTTTGTCAAGAGATGTGAGATCATTAAAATGATTTGGAAACTGGTGTACCATAGTGTCTGTGACTGAAAGCTAAATGCTCTTTGTTATATTAGATGAAGAAAAAGAAGGGTTCGTTTGGAAAAAGATATTTATCTGGCTACATAATGCAAAGAGACTAAATTATTAAATTACCAATTTGGCTTCACAGAAAAAAAAATACGTGATCTTTCATTTGGTGTTGTTAAACTGAAATTAGAGATTAAAAGCAGGTCAATCTAGAACGCTGTGCGAATTAAAGAACCAAAATTTATACATGACATCAGAGTCGCGTAATCATCGTGTAGATCATTTGCTAAATTCTAAATCCGTAGTTACAAGGAAAAAAACTGATCCTCTTGATCCAAACTATATAAAAAGTTCCATCAAAAGTCTCATTTGCTGCCAGAAGCAGGAGCAGTCCAATGAGGTGGAAGACGGTCGGAAACAGGCAAACCAGGAGGAGTGGGCATAGTTCTGACATTGATGTCAAGAGGATACAATCGATATTCAACGTCAACCTCTCTGCAAATCTTGGCAATCTCTTCAACAAGTTGAGATCTTCGAGCCCATTTCTCTCCCATATCTTGATGATTCATTCGATGCGTTGGCCAAACCGCAATCTTCACACTGTTCAATGACTCCATGTCTTTGAATACTATCATTGGCGCCGGATACCAATGATCCTTCTTCCCCTCAATGTAACTATCACAATGAATGCAGGTCATTAATACATAAGACTTCATGTATATATTTTGTGAAATTCAAATTTGCAATGTACCTCGTGATTCTCTGCTTAATGAGCATGATTTTCTCAGCTGGAGTAGTAATGTGGATGGAGAATTCGATTCCATCTCCCATATCAGGACTACGGTAATAATTTCCAATGGATTTAGTCCAGAGAAGACTGTTCGGGTACACAACTTTCTGGTTATCAAACCTCAAGAACACAGTTGTCAATATGTTCATCTCTTCCACAACCATCTGGAGAAACACAAAGAAACAAAAAAGAGTTTTTTTTTAAGATTACAAAATTGAAAACTGATTTAAGTTTATTTACCGGCCTTTATTAAAAAAAATATTTACCTGGACTCCGTCGACTTCACATCTATCGCCTACATCAAAGGGGTGTATCACAAACAAGTAGATGATAGATTCGAACACTATCTTGCACATGTTTCCAAATATGAATGCGACAACCACGACTTGCGAGCTCATGACCACGAGGAATTTGGTGGAAGTGATTCCAAGTATGATAAGCCATATAATGACTATGATGATCCCAACTACAATATTCACCATCTTGTGAAGCCTGTTCACTGCTGTTTTGGTGTCGTTTAGGGTCAACGCAAGCGCTCTTCTCTCTCTGAAAGCATTCACCTGTGAAGAATGTTTGTGCAGATACATTAATATCCGAACATGTCAAAGATTGTAAATTAATCATCCAAACTTCTTACCACCCAGTTTTTGAGAGACGATTTGCTGATCCGATTTGTCTCAGTTGCTCCTTCAAAGAGACTTAAAGTCTTCAAAACTTCGTCGTCTGGCAGAAACCGCGAGATGTCCTTCGGGTAGATGAATCTAAATAAGGAAACGTGCATGGTCAATATCCATAATGTGACATGGTCAAGGGGCTTGGATGTTAAAAGAGAAAATCTGATTTACTTACTTTGATCCCGGCTGGGCAACATTGTGAAAGATCTTTCTTGCTGCGAGCTTTGCCTCAAACTCACTCCTGATTTGGTTTCCTTTATCATCATCCAAGCTCGGATCTTCTAGCTGTTCATCTAAAGTGGTAAGTGATCCATGCCGGATTATATTCATCAGCCTCTTCATTTTCCACGCTGAAACATTCTTAGTGTTCAACTTATGAAGGCTATCGATCGTAATCCCATTTTTGTCTCCTCCTCCTCCTCCTCCTCCATTAGAGAGAACGCGAGAGAGAAACGGGCTTTTCTCGACCGTCATCGGACTTTTCTGAGCCCCTGACGTAATGTCAACACCAGCGGGATTCTGAAACTTCTTAACCTCGACACTGATCCTCTCTTCTTCTTCCTCGTTTCTTTGGATCTCAATCAATGGAGGACCTGAGAGCGTCTCGATCACGTACTGAGTAAACAAAGACTCTTGAATCCTATCGAAGTAAGTGCTCATATGGAACGAGGAAGCAAGAACCTTGACCAACAGTGTTTTCACGAGCCACAACAAGAACCCAACCAACAAACACACAAAGATCTTAGTCACAACACGAAGCGCCTTGGTGTTTGCTGCTTCAGCCACTTTTTCGTCGAACAGGAAATGCCAAGCGAGTAAAACAAGTCCTAACCACAAGCAATTCTGCACCGCTTTTCGAACACCGTAAACGAAGTACAAAACCCTTTTCCTCAAAAGGAAATTCCTTTCAACGAAGAAGACGACGAACTTCACGATCCAACTAGAGACTAACCTACCACAGATCAACACTAAAACCATGGTTTCCCATTTCCAGAGCTGAAGTTCCCAGAGTATCTTCTTACGCAAGAAAGGTATCGCAAGTGTGCAAACCAAAGCAGCGATAATCAGAATCAAACTCAACCATTCCAATACAATCCATAGACTGAGTTTATCTTTCCTGTACTCTTCTGGTAAATCCTCTTCCGCAAACGGATCGTCTTCTTCTTCCTCCCCTTGGTTTTTAGGGCTTTTCCCGAAAAACCCTGATTTCAACTGCCCTGACTTCGGAATTCGACCCGATTTCATCTCCGCCGCTTGCGACGGCGGCAACGGAGGCTTCGGTGTTGGCGGATCCGAAAGCCGTGACCTGGTTCGCATCTTAAGCAAATTGGTAGAGTTTCTCTGAGTCGGAGCGTTTCCACTACACTTGACAACTTCTCCGTCGGAGTTGTTGTTGTTCCGACTGTCTCGTCTTCCCACCGCGTCGGGTTTGGTGGTGGCACCAGCCGAAGAAGCTCTCGCCGAAGCCGGAGACTCCGAAACCGGAGTCAAACCCTTCGACTGAAGCTCGTCCATACCCAAGTCCATATCGAGAGAAATCTCGCCGGAAGCTTGCTGTTTATGGAGAAACTGACCGATTAGCTTCGTGGTAGGATCCTCGCCGCGCCGAAATTCAAAAGCGTCGTCATCTCCTTTCCCATCCTCCGACGCCGTCGCGGAGGATCTATCACCATCAGCCGCCGCATTAATACCTTTATGGATGTTGCCTTGACCATCAGTCCAAAAATCGTAACTTCCGTCTCTGTGTATCTTCCCCATCGTCTCTCCGGAGACTCCATTGTTGGTTCCGTTCTCATCGTCGATTTTGACGACTACTTCTCGCCGGTCAGCCGAATCAACGGCCATGATTCACCGAAAAGATAAATGATCCAGCGAACTTGGGCTTCACGTACACACAACCGATTAGAGAGAAAGAGAGAAAAAAGCAAAAAAGAAAGTATTTCTTTCAACACTTTTGGGTAACTGTGAAAGCTAAGAAGAGAAAACGCTTTTCATTTGAGATCAAAGCTGGTGATGACTGTGAGAGGGAGAGAGAGAAATAAGTTATACGGAAATTAAAATATTTATAATAAGAAGGTTATGACGCGTGTTAACCAATCGCGACCACACAACAACAACGTCATCATCACTTTGAAATTTGGACGACACACATCGTCTCTCTCTCTATTGATTTTCTATACCAAACTTTGCAAAGCTCGAGAAGGACGTAATCACGGCGTCAAACTTTAGGTAAACACTCTCTCTAGTCCTAATTTCGTCAAATAAAATATTTGTTTATTGTTTCCTTTCATGGATATACTATCGTTTACATATTTTAATTGATTCTAGCGAATATTTTTAAAATCTATCAGTTCCGCTTTTGGTCTTATTTTAAGAGTTAGGTAGTCTGGAATGTTACATTCGTCACACATCTATGATGCATCAGGCAAACGCAAAACGATGACTACTGTATTTAGTAGTTTATTAAGTTCGAAAAGTGGTTCTTTTATATTAATAGAAAAGTTCCAGAAACGAGAAAGTTACAAATTTGATATGATATTCTTTGCTGGACAAAATTTTCTTTTATGTATTCTATACAATGTGTCTATGTGACTAAGCTGGAAACTGAAATTAAGTACTATAAAGTAGTATGAATTTCTTACAATATCGTTAGTGTTCCAATATATATCAAAAGTAACCAGAGTCTACACAAGTGAGTATGGAGGTGAGACGGAGATTTGACTCAGACAGATAAGAAAAAGCGAGATTCGCGGTGGTACAACTCACGCGTTTGATAAGCGCGTGTGGTTATGTTAGCTGTGTATTGGATGTCACAGCCCATGGGCCATTGTCGTATCTTAACTCTGGACCACAGGCTCGTAGAAGCAACGCAAAGTAATATTTGTCCACCATGTTTCTAAAACTCTCCAGTAACGGTTCTATTTAGTCTCGCTACGTCACAGTCATAAAAGCTTCTGATTTGTCTCTCGAGGCTTCTACATTAGAACTGGTCACACCACTCACCAAAAACATTTCTTTATGTAACGCAAAAACATTATACCGTACATGGCAAAAAGAAAAGTGAGAGATGGGTAGGTCGAAAGATGACAAAAAGGAATGTGTTCGAGAGAGTCATCACGACTCTTTTTCTTCTTTTTGTCAACCAACCCTTGTTCCTTATTGTTGTCTTTTTGTTACAGTTTTTTCTGATCCATTTTCAGAAATTAATTTATTTGCATTTTATTGAATTCCTGAGATGTATAATCAATAAAGTTTTTGGATATCATATGAAAGAAAGCAAGTCATCTAGAGAAGGGATCCCAAGAGACTTTGACAGTTTTCTCTCATCTTCTGGAGAATCTCTCAAAGGCGAATGGAGTTCAACGACATATTATCGCTAACTGTTAGACAAGGGTTCGACAGTTTTATTTCCCTAATTGTTGTGGGACTAATGTTACATAACAGTGTATTTACACACAATAGAATAAATACGATTGCTCACATCATCAGTATTAAAATAATCTAACCTCACTGAGAAGCCATGACCATTGTGACAGGTTTTACTTGACCCAATTCTGGAGTATAAACTGCTGCATCAAAACCGCTACGATGCTTCCCAAGCTTATGTTGATCACGTTGACTACATCATTATTTAGCTACAAAATATCGACCCGAAGAAAAGGAGGGTCTCAGCAGATACAAATGATAGAGAATGGACAAAACGAGAACTCAAAAACAAAAACAAAAAAATGAAATGGGGATTGTTTTTCCACTCTAGACAGTTATTATATCAGTCTCGTTGCCAGAAGCAACTGTAATTTTATCTCGTTATCATTCTCCTGCATTGATAATGAGTAGACAGAGCGAGAAAAATAAGACAAGAAAAAAAGTAAGCATACCCATTTGAATCCCTCCTTGTCTTGAAAAGATGCACCTATTATGCTCTCTCCAAGATTAGCAATCTGGGAAGCTAGTACACATACAGCTGCTTCTGGAGGAGTTATCTGTGCTCAAGAGACCAAAAGGAAAAAAACGAGTTGCAATCATACAGTGATTCTAAGTAAATTTTCCATGAATATGTAATAATGACATGCATATTCGAATTGAAAAAAATGCGCCCTCAGAAAAATAAATATACGTATCCAGCTTTTCATTCACGAGGACGTCTATGAATTTTACTATACATGCAATTTAGTTATGTGCACTCAAATTTATGGTTTCTTTACTTCCATCCACGACTCTTTCCTTGGTACTACGATAAGGCAGTCACTACACGAGGGGGTGTCTATACGAACTAGTGCCATCAACAACAAATGAAGTTTAAATTATGTAACGAAATCCTCTTTATCAACATAATGACGATGTGAAAAGGGAATTTTCTGAAGCAAAATAACATAACATACTTTCATGTTCCTCAACAACAATATTAAATAACGTCTAGTACCTGACCCAGGAAACAGCCAACAGAGGCAAGAAAAAATGATGCTAAAAGTCCAGCCAATGTTCCTTCAACACTCATAGCTCCCTCGGTTCCTCTTGGTACAATCTTAAATGTTGTTGCTAAATACCTGGAAATTTGCACCAGTTAGTAATATAACAAAATCCATGCAGAACATTTCGGTAGTCAACTGGATTCATGCTATGCCATCGCAAGTTCATTGACACACTCTGACCCAAATCTTAGCTACTTGTTCCAAGTAATACAAACCGTTACAGAAGAGGCAATAGCTGAATAACAGTATCATAACTCACGTAGTTTTTCCATAAGCTTTCCCTATCTCGCTCGAGACGGTGTCGGACACTTTAGTGCAGAAACTGGAAACGAAACCAAGCCGGTAAAGCTGAGAAAAAGCTGCTCCTCCCACTTGATATATCGAAAGAAAAGCACAGACACAACCAGCAGCACTTGAACCAATCACACTGCGTGGTCCTCTTCTACCTTTTTTCTTCTCGGCCACGCCTTGTGCTTCCTTCTCGGACATTTTAACCTTTGTTGCCGCTGTTCCCTGTGACATTGTAAATCATCTAAACCAACTTCAACGCCGGAATAATCAATTCCAAATTTAGAGTTACTCTTTCCAGCTCTCAGCCCGTGAAGCACGATATTAAAATCTAAAACTTTAAGAAAATATACAGATCAGAGACGAAACATTCAATGTTGAGCATGTTCAGACGAACTAGCTCCTTAATCTCAAGTTTCAATCTACACCGACAATACACTGCCTATTACAAAGCTCTCTCCTTGTACTTCCATTATGCCTTTTAAACCCTATTTTAAAATCCCTACACTAACCGATAACACAGCTAAGAAATTCATCTAAAATCTACAGAATTCAAATAAGCGAAGGACCCAATTACGGCCAAGTTCATTACAAGCGCACTTACAATGACGAAGTAAGCAGCGACTAAGAGGAAACCAGCAGAGCCATAAGCACGCCAAGTTAATGTACCGAGCAAGAATGCGGCGGCGATCCCGGAAGCGGACAATCCGGTAACAAGAAGCGGTGACCCGAGAACGAATATCAATAGATTGTTAGCCACGGCGGACTTCCAGGTGGGTGACGCCGTTTGGATCAGCTTCATCGCCTCCGTCACCACTCCATGCACAGATGTCGCCGCCATAGCACCGTCGGCTCTGCTTCCCGGCGATAGAGTTCCGTTGGAAAAGGGTTCCAAATTACGTTGACCAAATCGGCAGGATCTAGCGAATGGAGACGGCGATGAAAATCCCGAGAATTTCGGGAATCTCAAAGGTAAAACTGATATAGAATTTAAGAGAAGAGTTGACGAAATCGAAGCCATCACACTCTTGCTTGCTTTCGAAGACCTGACGGAAAAATAATAAAAAAATGAAAAAAAAAAAAAAAAAAATCAGCGTTTTGGGCAAGATCCGGAGCTCCTAATGAGTTCGGATCCTGAACCCGTTTTATATTATCTTTCTCGTCACTTAAGTGAGCTTATTTACAGTTATTGCCACCGCTGTTATTTACTGAAGAACCCAATCTTATCCGCGAGAAATCGAAAGAGCAGAAAAAAAATTGCAGAAGAGAGGAAACAAAAATGGCGGTTCTCTGCTCGTCCTCAACGGTTATACTCCCTTCTTCTTCGGTGAAACCCTTCGGAAGTGACAGAAGGTCTCCGTTTTTAGGCTTCTCTCTTACGGCTATCTCGAAGCCGTCGGTACGAGTGGGCATTTATGCGAACACGAAAAGGGGATTGCAGGTGAAGTGCGAAGCGGAGCAAGCGACTACCTCACTTGTTCCGGCGAACCAGCGGTGGATGTTCGACGAAGAGGAAGCAAATGGCCCTGTAACGATTGTTTCCTCTATCTATCTCACTCTTTGTTTAAGCTTCAACGCTTTTGTTGTTCACATCTCTGAAACCTTGTTTGCTTAACTTACTTCAAAAAAATGTCGAATTTCTGCTCGTGACTGGTAATTTCCATGGAATTTTGAAACTTGAGTCGATTTATTAGGTAGTGGACTTTGCCTTTGACTCCATATTCGAGCTGGAGATATATATGTTTCTATGTGTATCTACTTGTTAGTGCATCAGTTGCTCAATTGGATTTGAAAGCTGATGTTTTTAAAAAAACGGGAACTTTTACTTCTTCACTTTGTGTTTGAGAATGGGTTCTATTGAAGTTATGGACTTTGGATTGTAGCGTTATTGAGTCTATGCTTTGGTTTACAGGACATCTGGAACACAACATGGTACCCAAAGGCTTCAGACCATGTGAACACGGACAAGCCCTGGTATGTGGTCGATGCAACAGACAAGATTCTCGGTAGATTGGCATCAACCATTGCTAATCACATCCGGGGGAAGAACCTTGCCTCCTACACTCCTAGTGTCGACATGGGAGCGTTTGTGATTGTGGTATGGGATGCTCTAACCACCTGTCGAGAAATAAGAACTTGAATATGCTTTACTTAATTTCTTTGTCTTGATGGAGCCATATGATCTGTTGCTGCTCTAAAGACTGTATGAAGCACTCGTTTCATGTAGCTTATGTTTTTCTTTTTGTCATTTGACTGGTTTGGTTAAGGTAAATGCTGAGAAAGTTGCTGTATCTGGAAAGAAGAGGAACCAAAAGCTGTACAGGAGGCATTCAGGACGACCTGGTGGTATGACAGTAGAAACATTTGATCAGTTGCAGCAGAGAATCCCAGAAAGAATCATTGAGCATGCTGTTCGTGGAATGCTTCCAAAGGGACGGGTTAGATAGATAATTCCTTGCTCTTCGTTTATGGTCCAGCTTGGAATATTAGTCGCGAACCACTTGTGGCGATATTGGTGTAAATATGATTACTAGTTTTCACTCTCACTCTTACATGGTCTGATCGTTTTATGGCAGCTTGGAAGAGCTCTATTTAATCACCTGAAGGTGTACAAAGGCCCAGACCATCCTCACGAGGCACAGAAGCCTCTTGATCTGCCTATCAGGGACAAGAGAATACAGCTGCAGAAGTAAACACACCATGGATTATCTCTACTAAGCTCCATTTCTATCATTGTCACCAAGCGCATAGAGTTTTTTCTTCTCGGGTTTGTGTAGTTTCTTCATCTCAAAACCAGAGGAGACTTTGCAGATTCTTGTTTCTATTGCTTGCTTCTATCAACTTTATGCTATAAAGCTTTCAAATGTGAAATATCTTTTGTTCAGTTTTTGCTGCTAACTATCTTCTTCAGACATATATAAAGATGATATGCAACCAATAACGAAACAAAATTGGTGTAGCACACGCCAAAAAAATTCATAATAGGTTGGCTACCAAAACACCATAAAAAAATATTGCTCCGTTCACTTTGTAACTAACCTTCTCAATGAGGTCACAACCACAGGTGCAAGAAAACTAGAATACATAGTCCTTAATCCAGTAATTTACTTGAAAGGCTAATAAGGAAATCTACCAATACGCTCCTATCGAACGCTATTCCATAGACTAATGGACAAATAGCTTCTTTTCGTCTGTGATTCGAAGAGAAAGCACCCGAAAACGAAGCTTCGAATGAGAACGATCCCAATAGAGGCCAATCTCGTCTCCTATCTTCAAACCCCTCCTGTAGACAAAATCATTGCGCCAGCTATTCTTTAGACAATAGTGGGTCTGTCTTGTTTTGTTTTCGATCTCATCAGAAGCATGTCCTGCGTAGTGTTATAGTAGATTGTCAACTATATCTCCAATTATTTCTCAATACAAAGATATTATGATATTTATCCCAATATAACACAAAAAGAAAAAACTGGGAGAGAAAAGAATTTAAGTTTTGGCTTAATCTACTGCAAGCTATAAAGAACAACTAAAAGCTGAGAAAAATGGCGGGATGACAAAAGGAAGACAGTAGATATGTATATTAGGTCTTGGGAAGACAATCTCTCCACCTAGTTATGATTCTTTTGATCTGCAGGAGCAGGAGAAAGCAGAAAAATATGGAGTCTATAATCCATGGCATTCCAGAAGAGTCCAAGCTTTTGTCCTTCCTCCAAACCTTTCCTCTTAACAAACTCTGTAACCCAGCGACCGTTGATTACATAGCTGTTTGTTGACCTGACCATTCTCTTTAGAACAAGGTCGTGCTCAGTTTGTGTGTCGTTGTCGTACACTTTAAGCTTCAATCCGATGCCTTCTTGGATTCTTCTGTTATCATCTGCAGATAGATGACTCAAGATGTGGTTCTCGGCGTCCGTTCTTTCCAGCATAAGTCGGCATAGCTGACCAATATCGCTTGCACTCAATTTCTTAGTGAAGGTATATGGGGGGATGTTGAGATCTATTTCCGTTTCCTTGTTGGAGCGATACTTCATCTTCTTAATCTTTTTAGCATCTTCCTTCAATTCTTCTCTAGGGTTTTCTGAAGACTCTACGTCGATCAAGTAATGAGTCTTCAAGTTTTCATCTGCCTTCACTGAAGAAGCAGGGAAGAGAGACAACTCTTTTGGTTTATATCCCCAGCGAAAGCCATCTAGAAGGGTCATTAGCGGCTCTTGCATCATCATATTTGTTCGACTTCTCTTCCTTGTGGGAGATATAGTAACGTCCGTGAGAGGCATCAACGTTGCCTTGGACGCCAAGGAGATGTCTTTGTTAAGGTTTTCCGAGGACTCGACATAGAAATAGGTAGGAGTCTTCAAGTATTGAGCTGTTTTCATTGGAGAAGCTAAGAAGATAGATGTCGTCTCCTTTGGATCTAGAAGGTTAGTAGGTGGTTCTTCTGCCATAACTCCTTCGATTCTTAGTTTTCTTCTACTTCTAGAGAGATATAAGAGTTAGCGTACGAAATAGTTTTTATGATTCAAATCAACTTTAGAGAGAGAGAGATTTGAAAGATTGATGGTGATGAAAAGTGTGGCTCTTGAAGTTGATATATATACAATTGAATGAAAATCAATTTTTTGTTAGGAATATGTAAAATCCTAATCTGTTATAAAATAGGAATGTAAATGGAGATATATTCGTTGATAATATAACAATAAAAAAAGTTTTTTAATGAATTTGTTTTTTTTTCTTAGATTTTTATCTTTTTGGGTTATCTTCTTAGATAATGATTTATTTATTTTATTTATCTGTTGACAGTATATACTTTATTTTATTTTTTTGAAAAAAGCTGAAACTCAAGAGTATCTATACTATTAAAATAAGAAACATTATAGAAAAAATCTTTTGTACTGTGTTATATTACGATTTTTGCCATTGATTTTATTTATTTTTTTTAAAAGTCTCATTAAGGGCAAAATTGTCATTTGCAAATATGAATAAATATGCAAGATCTAACCAGGATCAAAATCTGTCAATAAATATATTTTTTTGATTTCAAATCTTAAAATATATAATAAATATAGAAATCTTAACAAAAAATTGTAACTACAATTAATACATTTAAACACGTTTTAAATAATTATTTAAATAAAAAATATTTTTTTTGTGATATGTTCGAGTATGCATTTTTTTAAAACATTGTAATTAACATTAATTAACACAATTATCAATTAATATTAATATATTATAATAAATTAATGATTTAATTTTGATATTCTAAATTTAAAAATATAAATTCTTAAAATATTATAAATTTATAATAATAAATTCCGTCCTTAGGATGGACATAATCTAGTTAGTATATAAACAAAAGACTAATAATTAAAACAAATAATAAAGAGAAGAAAAAAGGAGTAAATTGTTACAGAAACAAAAAGTAAATAGCAATTAGATACAGAGAGATATGGCCCAAATAAACCGGCGTCACCACGTGAGCGGCACGAGCTACAGTAGACCCACAAGGATGAAGAAGATTCTCTTTCTATTTTAAGAGCACCGCGAAAGGAGTGGCGGGAAAGGCAGCCATCGCCTTGAAGAAAAACCTCCGAAATCTGAGAGAGGCGGAAGAAGATGACCCAGACTGAAACCCTAAATATTCTCGATGAAATCGAGTCTCTTGTCTCCGATCAGCTTCAAGTGGTAACTACCGATTTCTCAAATCGAGTCTTTTTCTGATTAGGGTTTCGATTTCGATTTCACTGGTTTTTAGAGCTTGTCAAAACTCGTTTTTCTATCCTCGCATCCTCATCGATTTAGGGTTAATTTTTTAGTTTCGAAGCTTCTAATCTGTAGTTTGTTGTTGTATTAGTGTCGGGGTTGGGTTTTGATCCTCGGACTAATTTGGTCCTGAGATTCGGAGGTTTTACTATGTAAAATTGAGTATTTTAGGGTGTATTGATTGATGATTCTCTCAATTCTTCAGGTATCTTACAAATGGCTGAGTCGAAATTTCTCGCTTTCATCAAAAACTGCCAAGAGGTACATTGTTCCACTCATTTGGAGTTCACTAGATTTGGCTACTTACAGATCTGTTTTTGTTTAAGAACCGCGACTCTTTTGTTATTTAGGCTGCTCAATGATTTTGTTGAGAAAAAAGGGAAAGGTTTGGAAGTTGTATATATTGTGTCTGGGTGGCTAAAGAACACACCTTCCGATCACCGCACAAGGCTTGTATCTAGTTCCAAACTTGCAGGTCACATCCCAATCTAGCGACTTGTTTTTCTCTTTCTTATCTTTCACGACTGTCTTTCGTATAAGGGTTCTTTTGCAAGTTTACACTGTCTCCTTCTGGTTTCCACCTGTCTGATAAGCTAATAAACAAACTTCTGGAGATTAGGGGCTCTCTGTGAATGTAAAGTACCAGATGATTTAACGATTTGACTCATTGCTTCTGTGCAGAAGTGGAGAAAGAGTTCAATGGAACTCATTCAGCTCATATATACAGTGTTCAAGCTAGTATTCCAATGGAGCCAGCAGCCATATGGAACAGTGAGTTTGTACAAGCAGAAGAACTCTTCAAGCAGCCTTCTGCCACTGATAATTGCTTGAGAGACAACAGGTACACCTTTTCTGTTCTTGCATGTAAGCTGTCCAGTGCTTTTGACTCGAACTTGTCATTTAAACTAGAGACGTATGCTTTTGTTGTGCCAGGTTTTGTGGCATCTCCAATTCTTTTGTAAAGCGTAATGTAGAGGGAGCCACTGCAGATACTGAAAGTGTGAGAACTACAGAACAATCTAAAAATGGTTTAAATTGTCAAGAGGGTACACTGCCTTCAAACCAGGCAAAGAGGTTTCCGCAATCAATCCCTAAAGTTGGCCACCAGGGGAAAAGTGAAACTATTACTGCTCCAGCTCAAAATCAGTCTGTGAAATCCTCCAATGATAAAGAAAAATCCCTTCCTGTGCCCGCTAATAAAAAGAACGGACAGGGCGAAAAGAGCGTGGCTGGAGCTGGGGGTTCGTTAAAAAATATGTGGGGCCGTGTGCCTGTGAAAACAGAAGATGATTCTGCAACAGCAGAGGTCAAAAATCATGACCATTCAGGTTTACTTTCTAATCTTTTCACTCCAGTTTCTGCTTTTCAAATCTTTCCTTATGTGGAGTTGGCATTTAATCCTGCCTTAGGTTTCAATGGCTATGGCTTTACTTGGTGTCTATTTTAGTTAGTTTTGTTCCTCTATGAAATGTTCTGTAATCGGTGCAGAAGCTCCAAAACATTCTCACGATGCGGAGAACAAGGGAGGCAGCGATGATGAGACCCGAGATGTCAATTTCAGGAGAGCATCTAAAAGTGAGAACAGAAAAAGGAAGGTGATATTTGATTTTTCCGATGAAGAGTATGAAGATGCTATCAGCTTAGCATCTCCTAGCAGCCCAAAGACTAGTCCACGTCCAGATAGCGAAGAAACGAAAGATTCAAGTCCGGAGAAGCCTGGTGCGCGTGTATCTCGAGCGCAAAAAACAGACGAACCAGAGATTAACGAACAAGACCGGCAAAAAACTGCCTCTGCTGATACTTGTGGTGTCAGAAAAGATGAGAAACCTGTGGCTTCGTCAATAGAGAAGATCCAGGCCACTGGTTCAGAAGCTGGAGTCAATCCCTCAAAGGGAAGAACTACTGATGCTCCTAGTTCACCGAAAAGGAAAAAAGTGTTGAAGTCACGGATTGATGATCGTGGGAGAGAAGGTATGCTCACATGCTTAACCATCTAATATCTCGTTTTCAATAATAACAAAAAACAAGTATACTTATGCATCGCTTTTGGGCCAAGAGTCAGCTAAATGCGAGCTCAGGCTTGGAATGTCAATGTCTCTTACTTATACAATCCTCTTTTGACTGCGTATAGTAACCGAGGTAGTCTGGGAGGAGACAGAAACAAACGCAAAGAAGAAAGAAGACACTGATACAAGTAAGAAGTTAAACGATGGCCAAAGCGCAAAGGCTGTTGTTAACAGGTATGTTTTTGGAGATGATATAGCCAACGTATTAGAGCAATTTAACATTTGTGAATCCGAAGGAAACAATCTTAAAACATCTGAGTTCCTTTTTTTTCCAGGGCGGTTGCGCAGAAAAAGAGCCCGGCCATTGGAAACGCAGGAGGAAAAACAGGAAGCAAGAAAGGCGGGAACGTCAAAGATCCTAAGCAAGGGAACATAATGTCATTCTTCAAGAAAGTTTAAAAAAGCCCATTTGTTTTGCTGCTAAGTTTGATTGAGGATATCCAGAATCAGAACTTGGTTTCATCTGATTTTATGTTTGAGTTCGTTATGTATTAAAAGACACTCGAGCCATTAATGTTATTCTTATTAACCAACCACACAGACGATGAAGCTTGTGCAGGTCTAGCTTTATCCATTAATCGGCGGCTGCTCAACAATCTCGCTGGCTTGTGTAGAGTATGGGCCCTGCTATGAGAGATAGGTACACTTTGAAATAGATGTAAAGTTAAAATTTAAATACTGTATAATATACAAATAACACGTTTCTGGCATTAATGAATAAATAAGAGGAAAAAGGTGGATTGGTTTTCGAAAAGAGTGTGCTGGAATTGAAATGATTGATTTTGGTGGCCAGAGTGAGATGATACGCGATGGTTTTGTATATAAATAAACGCTAAATCAGATCTCCTCGTCAACGCTGTGAATCATTCACCATTGATCACTTCTTCTTCTTCTTCTTCTTGCTCGGAAGATGTGGAGATTCTGCTTCTGTTTACCGTTCCTACTCCTTGATATGGGTGTGGCGAAGGCTTCCGAGTCGTCTGCGTCGATATTACTCCCTAGTCAAACCGGAGTCGACGGTTCACAACGCGGCGTTGGTTCTTCGAATCCTGTTTGCTCCTTGCCGGATCCGAACCTGAACTACAGGCCGGTCATCGGGATTCTGAGCCACCCTGGCGATGGCGCGTCGGGTCGGTTGACCAACGACACGAGCTCCACGTACATCGCGGCTTCGTATGTGAAGTTCGCCGAGGCAGGTGGAGCACGTGTCATCCCTCTCATCTACAACGAGCCTGAAGACCTGCTCTTCCAGGTCATTCTGATTTCTGAGAATCTGCACTGAATCGTTTTTGGCTTACGAATTGGATTTGCTTCACAAATAAGTTAATCTTTTGGTGAATTGCAGAAGCTAGAGCTAGTCAACGGTGTGATATTCACTGGTGGTTGGGCTAAAAAATATCAATATTTCGACATCGTCAAAAAAATCTTCAATGTAAGCTGTCATCGTTCCGACGCTAATCTGTTTGGTTTCATGTTTTTTTTTTCTTTAATAGAATTCCAATTTATGTTTCTCTCACAGAAAGCTTTGGAAAGAAATGATGCTGGTGAGCATTTTCCAGTATATGGCATTTGTCTCGGATTTGAGCTTATGTCAATCATCATAAGTCAGGTGACTCTTTTCTTCTTTCCTTCTTTAGAAACTCTCGTTTGATTAATTAACTTCCATATTTTTTTTGAGCTATAAAAGTTAATTAAGTCTTTCTACACTTTATTGACTTAAAACCATCTATATACTGGAATCTGTGTAAGAATCTTCCTTCCTCTGTTCATGCCGTCTCATTGGTAGACAAGGAGCTGAGAATACATTACATAGTACACTTTTGGGATCTGCAGGGCTCCATTCTAAAGTCTCTAATCCTTGTCTTTGTAACAGAACAGAGACATTCTTGAAAGATTTGATGCAGAAGATAATGCGTCAAGTCTCCAGTTCGTTGAAAATGTTAATATTGAAGGAACTTTGTTCCAAAGGTGCATAGCCTTTTCGTCATGCTTTTACTTTTTCGGTTTATATATTTCAGCACATAATTGTGTTGTGTCATATTTGCAGGTTTCCTCCAGAGTTATTGAAAAAGCTCAGTACAGACTGTTTGGTTATGCAGAAACACAAGGTTAGTATTACGAACTCTTAAAGTGTAAAGAGACAATAAGTGTGCATCGTTTTGTTTACCTGCCTCTACGGTTAGGCAAATTTTCTTGCCATGCCTGCTTTCTGTTCTTGAATGGGTATCTTTATATTCTCATTTTATGTACTGGCTGATACGAATTGTTATTATTTTCCAGTGGGGTATCACACCAGCAAAATTTCAAGCCAATCATGCTCTGTCTAGTTTTTTTGAAATCGTCACAACCTGCATTGATGAAAACAGCAAGGTAGTAATATAAACCACAATAAGGATTCTTCTGCATTACATATTCCAGAATTTGACCTTACTCTTAAGACGGTTCTAATTATATATGCTTACAGACTTATGTTTCAACTGTTAAAGCAAAGAGATACCCAATAACTGGTTTCCAGTGGCATCCCGAGGTATAATACTCCACTAGTTCTAAACTTCTTAGGTCTCTATTGTGTTATATTGGTGAAGAACTTTTATTGACAATTATTTCTCTGTAGAAAAATGCATTTGAGTGGGGATCATCTCAAATTCCACACTCAGAGGACGCGATTCAGGTGACACAGCACGCTGCAAGTTATTTAGTCAGGTAAGATCTCTAATCAACGTAAGAAGGTTTCCACTGTTTCTCAACACTTGTTTCTCACTCCTAAGGATGTGCTGTTTCTTATGAATTGGGTTTTGAATGTGGTGTGGTGCAGTGAAGCTAGGAAGTCACTGAACAGACCATCTTCTGAGAAAGTGCTGAGCAACCTCATCTACAACTACAAGCCTACATACTGCGGATACGCAGGGTAAATCTACTCGGACCATCATTACACAATTCTCTTGTCTTTTTTTTGGTTATGTCTTAACGATTCTTTTTGATAATCTATAACGCAGGAGAGGTTACGACGAAGTTTACATATTCACACAACCAAGATCCCGCTTATAAGAAAGTCCTCGTCTCTCGTGTGTTTGTTCAAGTGAATCACCTATGTACACCTTTATTTAATCTGAACTTTTGTAACTTCTGATCTCAATTCAAGGAGCCGATTGTTTTCGCTCGCCTACATGATTGCCCTTATAGTTTTGGTGATTATCTCTTTGGAATTTGATCCTTTGAGAGCTTGCAGTTGTGTTTTGTTCGTGTTTCTAGCAATAAGATTTGACTTGTACGGTTTGATTGACATATGTCGGATTGGGCTCATTCAAAGCCCAATATGAAACTACGCCCAACAGTCTCCGGTAGCTGTAAGAAATGGGCCCACTCGAACCGCGAATGAATAAATGAATTAAATGCACTTCACACGTTATTGTGTTTAAACGAGGGTGGACGTTAGTCAGGAGTGGTTGTGCGGATTTGATATGAAAAATCGTTCCTCGGAGATGTTGAGACGCTACTCAATCTGTATACCGCTCCTACTCTTCTTGCTTCCGAACGGTTTCATCATCATCGCAAAGGCCACCGAGTCGACTCCGGCAATTTTCCTCCCAAGCCAAATCGGAGCTGACGATTTGACTCCCTTTGGTTCCCGAAATCCTGTATGCTCCGCGCCGGATCCGAACCTTAACTACAAGCCGGTCATCGGGATTCTGACTCATCCTGGCGTCGGCGCGTTTGACGCTCGTCACTCTCTGAGCTACGCGACGAACGTATCGTACATCGCAGCGTCGTATGTGAAGTTTGCCGAGACCGGTGGAGCTCGCGTTATCCCGCTCATCTACAACGAGCCTGAAGAACTTCTGTTTCAGGTCGATCCTATGATTTAGCTCTGTTGATTCCTGAATCTGATCAACTTAGCCCTGTAAAATTGCTACTTGTACTTGAACTTGTCTGCTTCATTACGGATACTGGATATTCTATATTGAGCTAGGTTTTGGATGTTGCAACGTCTTACGTCTGGTTTGGGTTAAGAGTTGGATTTGCTTGACAAATTTGTTCATCTTAGTTAATTACATTTTGGAATTACAGAAGCTAGAACTGGTCAATGGTGCGATATTCACTGGTGGTTGGGCTAAAACAGGATTGTATTACGATATCGTCCAAAAAATCTTCAATGTAAGTTCTTATTCTTCAACACTCTTAGCTGAGCTTTTTTTTTTCCTCTCTCTTTGTCTTCTTGCTTTGTGTTGTAGAGTACAAAATCCAATGCAATAATCTTTTCAATTCCTTATGTTTGTTTCTCACAGAAAGTTTTGGAGAAAAATGATGCCGGAGAGCACTTTCCGGTGTATGCCATGTGCCTCGGATTTGAAATTTTGTCAATGATCATAAGTCAGGTGACTCTTTGCCTTTCAACTTCCATGTCTGGTAATTTAAGCCAAATGCATTTTCTTGTTTTCACTTTGCTTCATATAGTTAGAGAAGGAGGTTTAAGCTTAACTTTTTCAAGATTCTTGAGCTGAGAGGGATCTTCTACACTTTCCATTCTAAATTTTTCACGATTCTGTGTGTTGTAACAGAACCGAAACATCCTTGAAAGGTTTAACTCAGTAAATTACGCATCAAGTCTCCAATTCATTGAAAATGTTGATATCCAAGCAACCGTTTTCCAAAGGTGCATATAGCTTATTCTTCTAGTTTTCAGTATTCTAAAATACTATTTATATAATTGTAATGTTTCACATTTGCAGATTTCCTCCGGAGCTGTTGAAAAAAATCACTACAGACTGTTTGGTTATGCAGAACCACTATGTTAGTATTGCGCAAGCAAGCCCTCTAATTTTCTGCAGAACATGAAATATATACTTTCTCTTCTTCTAGTTTCTATTACCTATACAGTTAGACAATTCGTTCTTGCCATTTCGCATTCCTTGTTCTTGAATGGTTACTGATATATTCTGAAATGAAATGTTATTGTTTCCAGTTTGGTATCTCACCAGATAGCTTTCTAGCCAATCCTTCTCTGTCTAGTTTCTTCAATATCCTTACAACCAGCGCTGATAAAGACAGCAAGGTAAGTAAGTGATATGATTATACAAATTCCAAAACCTGATAAACAATGATATGATTATTCAAATTCCAGAACCTGATAGTTTCTTTCCAGACTTATGTTTCAACTATTCGATCAAAAAGATACCCAGTGACAGCCTTCCAGTGGCATCCAGAGGTATTTATCACATACCAATTAACTTGTGTCATTCATTAGTCTTCCCAATCCTCAGTTGAATTGTCTATTCACTGTGTTAATGGGACCGCTTTGTCTAAGAAAGATCCTTACAATAAATACTCTGCAGAAAAATGCATTTGAATGGGGATCATCCGAAATTCCACACTCTGAGGATGCAATTCAGGTGACTCAGCACGCTGCAAATTATCTAGTCAGGTAAATTCTCTCTATTCAACGTATGTAGGAAGATCCAATATGCAGTGGGTTGATTTTTTAATTTGAATGTTGGTGCAGTGAAGCTAGAAAGTCACTCAACAGACCATCTTCTGAGAAAGTGCTGACCAATCTCATCTACAACTTCAAGCCTACGTACTCTGGATACAAAGGGTAAGCCAACTCCACCATTGGGCTCAAATCCTTCTTCTTACATTGTTTCTGTATGTTTAAACGATAATTATTGGATAATCGATCTCGATGAATTTACAGGAGCGGTAACGACGAGGTTTACATTTTCATGTAACCAAAATCCCTTTTCGAAGATCAAAATGTAATGGGTTTGCCTGTACATTACAATTTTCAATATTACAAACAACAAATATATAATTAACAATTGTAATCTTTTTATAGTTGCAGATTTTCTTCAAAAAAATCAGTATAGACTGTTTGCCGAACCACTATGTTGGTATCGCGCAAGCCCTCTATTGTGTGCAGAATATCAAATATATAGCTCTCACTTTTTTTGTTGCTTAAGTATGCTTTGATTACATTTTCACGAAACCACGATCACGTTTATAACAAGGTCCTCTGTCTTGTTTCTTTTGTGCAAGTAAATCATGTTATAGTGCATGTGCTTTAATCTGAACTTTCGCAACCTCTGATCTCAATTTGGGGAGCCGATTGGTTTCGCTCGCCTGCAGGATTTCTCGTCTACTTCTGTTTATAATATCTCTTTGGAATTGGATCCTTTCAAAGGTTGCAGTTGTGTTTTGTTAGTCTTTCTACTAATAAGAATTGAGCTCTTTGGAAAGGATATACGACGAATATTGACATATGACTGATGAAAGATACGATTCACAAAGGAACGGATATAAGTAACATCGATCACAGAAACCAGACTGAAAATAGTCACCAACAGATACAAGTCTTAATTAAAACACTTCCATAAGCTTCACATTCTCTACATGGTCTTGAAAAGTGAAAAATTCAGAATCCTTAATCGCTTCCATTCCTTGGATTCCAACTCTCATGATTGTGCCTCTCTCGGTGTTGAAGTACACGAGGTACTGAGGGGATGGCGACGACAAGACAATTTCATTTGTCCGAGTCACTCCAACAAAGCGTACAAATGCGTTTCCAACGATGTTCTTCCACGCATCGGGCAAGAGGTATGTGTGCTCCGACCATTCCTGCTTTTCAACATCTTCAAGAACCCGCAACGTGATACTTGTACAGGTTCCATGGATAGTTTCTTCAGGCCCAAGTGAAGCTAGTTTACCATTATAGTTTATCAGAGGCGCACAACGAAACAGCTGAGTGTAACTGTCAGTGTCCTTAACAAAACTGAACTTCTCCGTCCTAACATCGAAGCAAACGATTATGAAGTTCCCTGAAGACCTCTCCGCTGGATAATACAGAACACCGTCGATGCACACATGGTGATACTTATAATTGAGAGTGTGGGGTATGGAACATTCGATCTTTCTCCATGAAAGTTCTCCTCCAGCTCCTCCTAGTGTCAACACTTGATGCTCTTCCGTGACCAGCCATCGACTTCCATAAAGCACCCAGGTCATGGACAAGACCTTGTACTGCTTCTCAATCGGATCATACCCTAAATAGCTCCTCACTCCGATCTTCCTCCTCGACTTCACTTTGGGTAAGATCATGGATTGTCCGGTGCTAGGGTTACATATCACCGACACATGCCCCTTCCCCTTTAAACCCCGCTCAATTCTGAGAAAGACCAAACCTCTGACGCAACTAAACCTTGCTTCAAATGAGAATTCATACGGAAATTTTATGCGATAGTAACTGGTGGTGGAAAGAGACGAGTTCTCACTAAGATTTTGAGGCTCAGGTGAGGAGAAGAAGAACACATGATCGTCCCTCTTGCATGTGAACAGTAGCTGCGGGCGAGCCAAAGATCTGGTCAAGAACGAGTCCGTGAAATAAGGGAGGCGAAGAAGGGAAGCCCACCGCTTCGATACGCAGCGACATATCGCTATAGATTTCGCCGGCAGTCTCAAAAATATGTCGATGATCAGATCAACAGGGATCGGATCTGAGATATCTCCACCGTCACTCGAGGTCTTCGATCGCTTGTTGGCTTGAGTGTCGATGAGACCAAGGTTCTCCGACTCCGAGACATTTTGCGACTGTGTATTCATGGCGGAGACGTTATAGTCAACCCTAGAAGAGTCATAGTCACGGCGACTTTGGCTCTGCTCTTCCACTATACGAGTCATCATCTTCAAGGAGTGTAACGGTGATGGGCTTAGGGCCTTATAGTGTTGATTTATTCTGAAAAAAAAAACTAAAAAAAAAATGGGACCACACTGAGGATGCGGGAATCGCGTAAAATACAATTGATCCAATAACACGTGGACGGTGGATATTGGGTCTGCGATTGATAATCAAAAACCCAAAATCGTGAAATTCGTGAGCTGATCATTTCCGTTTCTTCATCTGATCATCATCTTCCTCTTGACATGTGGAGCTACGTCTTGTTACCGTTCGTACTATACGTGTGCAAAGATATAATCGTGATGGCGAAGGCCACCGATTCGTCTTCCGGGATTCTCATTCCTAGTCAAACCGGAGTTGGCGATTCACGCGCCTTCAATTCTCGGAGTCCTGTATGCTCCGCGCCGGATCCGAACCTGAACTACAAGCCAGTTATCGGTATTCTCAGCCATCCTGGCGACGGCGCGTCGGGCCGGTTGAACAATGATACGAACGCGTCGTACATCGCAGCGTCGTATGTGAAATTGGCTGAAGCTGGTGGAGCTCGTGTGATCCCTCTCATCTATAGCGAACCCGAAGAGCTGCTTTTTCAGGTTACTCTCTAATTTAGCTCAGCTTATTTCTGTAATCTCTTCTTTAGACTCTCGTACTCGACTTCAATTTAGCTGCACTGATTTTCTTTTTTCATCATTAATAGGTTTTAGATGTTGTCATGATTTTTTTTTTTTTTTTTGGTAAATCATATTGATGAATTAACAATTTGGAATTGGCAGAAGCTTGAATTGGTCAACGGTGTGATATTCACTGGTGGTTGGGCTAAAGAAGGATTGTATTATGAAATCGTCAAAAGAATCTTCAAGGTAAGCTGTAGAATTTGGTTTGACTTCTTTTGAGTGCTGTAAAATATAATCCCCAATATACAAATGATCTTATTGATATCTCTCTATGATCCTCACAGAAAGCTTTGGAAAGAAATGATGCTGGAGAACACTTTCCAGTGTATGCCATTTGCCTAGGATTCGAGCTCCTGACAATGATCATAAGTCAGGTGCCACTTGTTTCTTGCTTCTCCTAGCAAATTTTGTAGTTCGATGACTTATGTCTTTTTCTAAGCTATAAGTTATGTGTTTTCTTAAGTTAAGAACCTTCCTTCCGTCACGCTGAGCAGGGAGCTTTAAGCCATCCTTTTCATGAATTACGAGCTTAGAATATACAATAGAATGTAGTACAGTTTGAGGTCTCCATGATGCATATTGAATCTCTAATCATTGCCTTTGTAACAGAACACAGACATTCTTGAAAAAGTTGATGCGAAAAATTCTGCATCGAGTCTCCAGTTCGTTGAAAATGTTAACACCGAAGGAACCGTATTCCAAAGGTGCGTAGAGATTCTCAAGATGTATGTGTACTAATAAGCCAAGTTTTACGGAATATTAATTGGATACTATTACATAATGCAGATTTCCCCCAGAATTGTTGAAAAAACTCAGTACAGACTGTTTGGTTACGCAGAACCATCAGGTTAGTACTCGCAACCTCTAATATGCGTCTCAGTATACTATGGAATACAATCATCAGTTTGTCACCATTTTTTGTTGCTTAACATGCTTTGAATTTTCGTTAGTTGGCAATTTGGAATAGTTATTGTATTCTCATTCTATCTGCTTTGCTGAAATGAAAATGTTATTGTTTCACAGTTTGGTATCTCGCCAGGCAGATTTGAAGGCAATATTGCCCTGTCTCATTTCTTTAATATCGTCACAACATGCACTGACGACAACAGCAAGGTATTGTTATGTTCTTAAGAACCGTAGTAATCTAAAGATATCCAGAGCCTGACCTCATAAAACGAATCTACTTTACATATATATATATATATATTTCCAGGCTTATGTTTCAACCGTTCAATCAAAAAAATACCCAGTGACGGGCTTCCAGTGGCATCCGGAGGTATATACTCAGTAATTAACTTACGTCTCTTATTTAGTCCTTTCACGCCTACGCTGAATCATCATTGTGTTCCTGTGCATTATCGTATAATTTATGGTATATTGGTGTACAGCTTTTATAAAAGAAAAAGCTCCATACAATACTCTGCAGAAAAATGCATTTGAATGGGGATTATCGAGAATTCCACACTCTGAAGACGCGATCCAGGTGACTCAGCTCGCTGCAAATCATCTAGTCAGGTTAGTTATGTATGCATTGTTTGGTAATTATCGATAAGAGAGTGCATCATCTCTGTTTGCTACATTAGGAAAGTAGTTAACATTAGAATGAATCGATAAGAGAGTGCATCAACTCTGATTGCTACTTTAGGAAAGTAGTTAACATTAGTTCAATATAAACAAGAGTTAATCAGATTATGTAGTCGTTTCTCACGGATAGCAAAAGAACGTTCGAGAATATGTGTAGCGGATTCTCACGGATCGAGTTTGAATGTGTGGTGCAGTGAAGCTAGGAAGTCGCTGAACAGACCATCTCCTGAGAAAGTGCTGGCCAATCTCATTTATAACTATAAGCCTACCTACTGTGGATACGAAGGGTAACGCCACTCGGACAATCTTTTCATAATTATCTATTCCTTTTCCTTCTACTGTATTATGTTTTTAACGATTAATATGGTGGATTCTGCAGGAGAGGTTACGACGAGGTTTACATTTTCACACAACAACGATCCCTTCTCTAAGAACATCCTCTCGTGTATTTGTTCGGTTGAACTAGTGATGCTTCTTCAACTTAATTAATGTCCGTGAACGTTTTGTTAATCCATGATGTCTATGGCTTGTATTTGTGAAGTGTATTTTTTACTTGAAAGAAATGTCAAATAACAACCTCGATAACGTTCAGCAAAATATAAATCGACTCTCCTATGAGTTTGTATATTGGGCTTAAACGTTTGATATATCTATGCCATGGGCTCAAAAAACCCAATTTGCTTGTCTTCCTTTCGCCAACCGACAGCAAGAACTCTGAAGTTGCAAAAAATGTTGGTTCATCTCTAAAACCGGTGTTCTCATCGAACGTACCGAGACATACCAACCAGATTCTACTGTTCTTCTTCGGACAGCAGTTCCTCTGGATTTCTCTCAAGCAAGCTTCTTCGAATTCTCTCTTTAGACCAATCGCGAGGTCTCGTTTCTTCTAATCGTAAGTGTTCTTCCTTTTCGAAGTTTTGTTTCGATCTTAAAGTAGATCTTCTTAGGAGGGTTTAAGTATAGATATCGATAAACCCCATTAGTTCAGTTCTATCGTTATTTCCTAGATTACTTGGTATTACTGTTTATCAAATATTTGGATTGGTTTTGGGCAATGATATGCACATCAGAACTAGCTCTGTAGGCAAGTAACTTTTCAAGTTCTTAATTTTGGATTTCTTAAGCTTGTGTTATGATCTGTACAAGGGTGAGAATTTTGAAGCTTGCGTTTCTTGGGCATGAAATGGGGAGGATAATGGAATGGGCAGCAAGATCTGATCACTTAGGAGGAATTCCAAGGAAAGCTGTGATAACGGCTGTTGGTGCGTTTGCGAGAGCAGTAGCTAATATTTGCAACAAAACCACAGTTCACAATGCAGATACTCTTATGACTCTTGTCCGGTCACGACCACCCGGTGTTCCTCTCATCACTGTTAGTAATCACATGTCGACGTTAGTTAAAGTTAAAACCTTAATAATCAGATCTTTTTCTTGTTATTTATCTCTTTCCACTCACTTGTACTTTTGATGTTGATCTGTTTCCTTTCTCTTTTGTGTGTTTTTGTTGTAATCAGTTTAGATGATCCAGTAATGTGGGGAGGGTTCAACGGTCTTCTTTCACTTGATCCAGAGCTGGCTCGATGGGTCCTTGCTGCAGAGGATATATGTTTCAAGAACCCTATCTTCTCCTATATCTTCCGCACTGGTAAGTCACCTTTTGTTTTTCTTGCTTCTTTTCAGGTCAAATGAAAGACTGGAATCAGTGATTCGGACTTTGTGATAACAACTTTTTATTAGATCTGGTGATTGCCTTCTTCACAAAAAATAGTTTTCTCGAGATGGATGTTAACTATTTCTTTTGAACAGGCAAATGTATACCTATAACTAGAGGTGGTGGAATCTACCAAGAACACATGAATGAAGCTCTCGAGCGATTGAAAGATGGATCTTGGGTAAGTTATCTTGCATATTTTAACAAATACTGAGATCTTTTCTGACCTCTAACGTTTGGTTTTAATCATGACTAGTAGTTGCATACCTTCCCAGAGGGCAAGGTGTTTCAAGAGGATGTGCCCATAAGACGACTTAAATGGGGAACCGCAAGCCTCATCACCCGTTGCCCAGTTACTCCGATCGTCTTGCCAATAATTCACCGCGGTTTTGATGAGGTAAGACGTCTTAACTCTTCCAGGTCCATCTAAGCCTGTTTCACGCAGTAAGCTTTTTCAAAGTCTATAGCTATAAAGCCTGCGGGATCAAGAGTGAGCTATGAACTATGCATCCCTATTCGGAACTAGACTTTGATAGTATCATGTTTTCATTCCAAGGCACTTACCCACATTGTTCTAACCACTTAGATGATGCCGGAAAAGTACTTCTATGGAAGAAGACCACCGTTACCGCTGTGCAACAAAAACCTTCAAGTTGTGGTTGGTGAACCAATCGAGTTTGACGTTCCCATGATGGTTGAGACCGCTGTCTCGGCCTCCCGCCATGTAACGGCTGCTCTTGAAGAAGCGGAATGGCCTGTACTCCCTCTTGCTGGCCAAGAGCTAGACGAAACTGCTCAGAGATGCCTCTACACAGCTCTTTCCGAGAAGATTCAATCCTCACTGGAAACATTGAGACTCTTAGCCAAGCGGTTGTGATCAAAATCGGGTTCACAATTTTGAAGTTTCTGGTTTAGATCCGCAACGGTATTCAATTATTTCCTTTACTTAATTTTTGAAGCTGAGATATATTCTACACATTGCAATCAGGATGAAATTGTAACAACTTAAATTTAGATAACTCGAATCTTCAAGTATCTATATCAATGAGAACTAAAGAATGTTAAGAACTGAAATATAAAAATGCCTCAACATAAAAACTTTTGACATTTGTGTACGTCGAAAGATATATATGCACCCTAGAAAACAACAAAACTTAAAATGTATAAAATATTCGGGACAAATCCACTTGAAATCTCAGTGTTTGCATGATTAGTTAATTTAATAAAATGTAAAAAGACCGTTATTTGTGTGTTGTCTGTAACGCCGATGATCTGGCAAGTTCTGTCTCCCTGCAGAATCATTGATGTTGGAGAGAAACAGCTTTGAACGACCACTTTGAACAGAGAGAGAAGGTTCTGATAAGAGACAACGTGGGTGGCACACAAACGCGGCGGCCACGTGAGCCTATCGAGCCACCGGTGCGGCGAGTGGTTCATACGCGAATGGAAAAAAAATACAGTTCGATGGGCCCTACAGGGTCACGCCGGGGACGCACCATCACGTGAAAAGGAAACTTCCAAGGTCAGCGAAAACGGTTTCGTGGCATTTTCGTGAATCGGATCACGTCTTGGGGGTAAACATTAGCCCTTGCACGTGGTAATGGGGCTCCACGTGTGGCAAATTGGTAAAATTGCGACCTAATCGCGGGTAAAGATATAAGCTCCCACGTGCTAGGTCCGGAGGACACGCGTGACGTGATGTAGTGGTTATTTCGTAAATATAGGGTCAAATCTCGGGTAAATTGGGTAGTCTAGGCTATTTGTTTTCTTTAGCTATCATCAGTATGAAAGTATTAACCCCTTCTTCTCTGGCACGAGAGTTCTTGATTAGCTTAAGCTCCTTCATCTTCTTCTCCACTTCTCGTTTATTTTTCCCCTCTTTTTCTCTTCCTTCGATCACCGGAAAATTTACCACTGTCGAGTTCACCGCGTTCAGCTTAAGCTTCCTTTTTATTTCTTCCTCAACTAGAGTAGCTTAAGCTCCTTGAACTTTTAGGCAAAAAGTTGCTGCAACTGTTTCCACGATTGTTTTTTATTTCGTCTGAGGGATATTTTCCGGTGAGAGCATTTTATCACTTTCATATCCGAAAGGAAAAAAAACACAAGACGCATATCTAATCTAGGGTGATCGGAGATTATGGCGTTTGTTCTATAAGGTCTTTCGTATTTTTTTGTCAGATCTGAGAGTATCGCTTTAGCGAATGTTTAGGCTAGCCTGCGAATTGTCTCTTTGATCTGCCAAAAAGAAAAGAAAAAAAAAACAGAGTTTGGGAGGAAGAAAGGAGAGTGATGACGTCAGGGACGAGAATGCCGACATGGAGGGAGAGAGAGAACAACAAGAGGAGAGAGAGACGGCGGAGAGCAATCGCAGCGAAGATCTTCACCGGATTGAGAATGTACGGCAACTACGAGCTCCCCAAGCATTGTGACAACAACGAAGTTCTTAAAGCTCTCTGCAACGAGGCTGGTTGGATCGTCGAACCCGATGGTACTACTTACCGCAAGGTTCGTCTCTCGGACATTGGATCTTACTTTTTGTCTTTTAAAAAAAGTGTCGGAACATGAATGAGTTTTTAAAATTTGTTAAGACATCAAAAACGCATTGCGCGTCTAACATTCGCCGGAGCCTTCTGGTTCTTTGACCCGATCGGTCGCCTGATTGCTAACGTGTTCCTTGCGGTGTAGGTTAGCGTTAGAGGAGCGTTAGTCAAACGTTTTGATTCTTTCTGTGTGACTTTTTTATTATGCGTTTATCTAAAAGAAGATTCTCTTATCACTGTATGATTCACTTGCGTCCCCAGGTCGGTCTGGTCTTTTCTCAGATGATACCCACCAAAGATGAAAAAAGAGAAAAGCAAAAGTAGCATAGATCTCTAGAAAACTGATAAAATAAATGTCATTGCACAGAGTTCAAAGTGTACGTTTTGATCTGTAGATTTTTGGAAAAGCATGTGCGCACTTTTGCTTTACTGTCTCAAGTCTATACCTCAAATTTCGAGAATCGAGACCAATGATAATCTGTCGGGTCAGGTATCCTTGACTCGATCGATTTAAAGAAACGAACAGTATTTTTTTTTTTTTTTTTTTTTAAATGTGAAAACTACACAGACCTAACTAAGTTGCTGTTTCAGTTGTTTTGACATTGACACAATCGAAACTAGTTCAGCTTATCTGTAGGCCTTATCATATAATTAACACATTCAACACAGTGATTAATTACTATGTAATCTCCTTCTGATCAGTTTTTGTTTGATCTGTTTTTAGGGATGTAGTAGACCAGTAGAGCGTATGGAGATAGGTGGCGGTTCAGCAACCGCGAGTCCATGCTCCTCCTATCAGCCAAGCCCGTGCGCTTCTTACAATCCTAGTCCAGGCTCCTCCAACTTCATGAGCCCTGCTTCTTCTTCCTTCGCTAATCTCACCTCTGGAGATGGCCAATCACTCATCCCATGGCTAAAACACCTCTCAACAACATCATCATCATCAGCTTCTTCATCATCAAGACTCCCTAATTACCTCTACATCCCTGGAGGCTCCATAAGCGCTCCTGTAACCCCACCTTTAAGCTCTCCAACAGCGCGTACCCCGAGAATGAACCCTGATTGGCAACAAATCAACAACTCCTTCTTTGTATCCTCAACACCGCCCAGTCCCACGAGGCAGACCATCCCTGACTCTGAATGGTTCTCAGGGATTCAGCTCGCGCAAAGCGTTCCAGCTTCACCAACGTTTAGCCTCGTCTCACAAAACCCTTTTGGATTCAAAGAAGAAGCAGCCTCTGCTGGTGGAGGCGGAGGCGGATCAAGAATGTGGACACCAGGTCAAAGCGGGACTTGCTCACCGGCTATTCTTCCTGGTGCTGATCAGACAGCAGATGTTCCAATGTCCGAAGCCGTGGCTCCTCCAGAGTTTGCATTTGGGAGTAACACAAACGGGTTAGTGAAAGCATGGGAAGGAGAGAGGATACACGAAGAGAGCGGTTCGGATGATCTCGAGCTTACTCTTGGAAACTCAAGCACCAGGTAATTGCAAATCACATGTACGTACATTTTTTTAAAAAACTCGGAAAAACCGGTCCAACCAATATGTCGCTTCAATTTTATTTTAATTTGTTTTCCCATATGTAAAAGAGGCTCAAAGTGAAACACAGCTCTAAATATTCGTTTATTTGTTCCCCTTGACCCTTGTGATTGTATCCTATCACTGCCTTTTTTAACCCCCTTGTTTCCCAACCCACCCGGTTAATCTGCTAACCTAAAACCAGGTCTGCATGTGGTTCTACTCAGATTCTGTTCTTTACCTTTTCGGTTTTTGCTGACAGTTACAGCAGATCACGTTCTTGTTTCACATCGTCATCATCGTTACTATTAGTCAACAGTGTTTGTTTCAACACGACAAAATCATAGGGTTTTGCAGGTGACAGAGGAGCCTCAGCGTCTGTTTATAAGACTCTCTTCTTTTTGTAACACACAGAGGAATGTGGATGACGAAAGTGTGTACATATGAGTCCTATGAGCTATAATTATCACATGTAAGAAGAAACAAAACTTCGGTCAATTCACGTACGTACAACTGAGAAACGGCATCATGCTATTCATTACCATTCTGCCACGTGTGTATTTTAATTGACAACGGCATAATTATCAATATATACAAAATAATTATCTGATAAAAATACGTGAACTAATGATATATGTTCTTTACAATCAATCCATTAGGAAATTTTTTAATAGTTTCTCTGAAAAACTATATGTCCATTAAGTTAGTTTAACAATCTCAATAGTCATATGAAAAGGAAAAAACTTCATTCCGTAAATGGATGTTTTTATTAAGTTGTTGTGCCAATCGAACCCAGCTTGTGACTATACAATTCCAATTTTTGTTAAAACCTTATTTTTGTCCTCGTTTTATTCACTAAGAAGTAAATCTACACTTTCGATTTATCGAATTCAACTGGATCCTCCCTAAAGGCAAAAATCTCGTATATTTTAAAATTGAAATTCTCGTGCATAAATATTAAACAAAAGGTTATTACTTTCCTAAAACCATAGATATCTGACTATTTATGTATAGCCAGCCATACAGTCATGCGTGTACGAGCACTAATGTCTATAGATAATTACAACATGTTACATCAATATATATCATGTATACATTGTCTATTCTAATTAGAAAGAGAAAAAAATGGATTTCCACCAGGTCATATTTCTCCTTCTTATTTTTCTTGTTGATTTATCAGATCGCAATGTATTAGCAGACAAAACCAATGCTAATTACAAAATTCACAACGCAACTGGTTACGAGGAGAAGACATCGAAGTGTAACATTTACGAAGGAAGTTGGATTTATGATAATTCTTCCAGTCCTCTTTATGGAGCATCGACTTGTCCGTTCATCGGATTGGATTGCCAAAAATTTGGTCGGCCGGACAAGAAGTACCTCTACTACCGGTGGCAACCCACCGGATGCGACATCCCAAGGTGATAATCACTTTTACTTACTGTAAATGATACTGTTAATTTATAGTTAAGAAAATTGTTATTTTAGTGAATTCCAAATAACTTTATAAGGATGAAATCTGATTTACGTTTTAATTTTGTCCGTTCACGGCGAGAAAACATTTGAAAATGCATGAAGTAATATTGTAGATTTTGAATACTCATTTCATATATACGCATATATATATCAACTCGAATTACGAAATCTCGTACGCTTATAAAATGTAATACGTACATTTATTAAATCTAGCCAATTATTTTTTATTTTTTTATAGTTATGATTACTGACAATTAAAGCCATTGCATACTGTTAGAAAACAAATAATCCTTGCATATTAATATTTTATGATAAGCATTACTTAACATTAAATTAAGAATTTTCTTATCATAATAAGTATTATCAATTTTTTTGTTAGTCTAAGTAATTCGTAAAATAAAAACTGTCATGTTTTGCGTATGCTCGAAGAAATGCAATATTGACCGTATGTTTGTCTGACTTAAGTAATGAACGGCTGAGATGTACCTTTGGGTATTTGTGGGAATATGACGTGGCAGATTTGACGGACAAGATTTCTTAACGAGATTCAAAGGGAAGAAAATACTGTTTGTGGGAGACTCACTGAGCAACAATATGTGGGTGTCGCTAAGTTGCATACTTCACGCGGCCGTTCCCAACGCTAGTTATACCTTCAAGCTCGATAAGCTCCTCTCCACCTTCACCATTCCGGTACGTAATTCAACCGGTGTACTCCTGGTTATTGGACTCGGTTAACTAGAACGATCAATGCATTAATTAGTTAAAAAAGTTTTTTCTCTCAATTGAAACTATAGGAATATGGAATATCGGTAAATTTCCTGAAGAATGGGTTCCTGGTGGATTTGGTAGCGGACAAAACAAGAGGAATGATACTGAAACTAGATTCGATCAGTACCGGAAAACAATGGTTGGGATCAGATGTTGTCATCTTCAACACTTTCCACTGGTGGACTCACACTGGTCGTTATAAGACGTAAATATTATTAAATAACGATCTCATGAGCTTAATTGAATAATAACATCATATATGGTCCAATGATGATGATGATGATAATTATGTTGATGTAGATGGGACTATTTCCAAGTGGGAGACAAGATAGAGAAAGAGATGAATAGAATGGAAGCTTTCAAGATTGCTTTAACAACTTGGGCTAAGTGGGTTGATTTCAACATTGATCCTTCGAAAACTAGGGTTTTCTATCAAGGCGTCTCTCCAGTTCATTTAAGGTTAGTTTCTATTTCTCTCTCAAGTAATTATAGTAAACTAATTAGTTAATTAAGAAGAGTACTTAACAGTGTTTCTGTTTTGTCTCTACTTAATTCGAAGTGGGAGTGAATGGGGTAAACCTGGAAATACTTGCTTGGGAGAGACGGAACCATTAATGAAAGGATCATCATGTTGCCCCGGACAGAAAAAAAATGAAGGTGAGGATATAGTGAGAAGTGTGATCGGAGGGATGGCTAAACCGGTGAGCCTCCTTGACGTAACGGATATGACGGAGCTGAGGAAGGACGGTCACCCTTCGATCTACGCCGGTGGAGGCCGTAGCTTAAATGACTGTAGCCATTGGTGCCTCCCTGGGGTCCCCGATGCATGGAACCAGCTTCTCTATACCTCTCTTCTTCGCAACGTTTAGTGTTTTTTGAGGTCTGATAAAGAAGAAATGTTTCTTTTTCTAGAAAATAAAATTCTCATGTTTCCAAATTTCTCTCTTTTCTTTTGTTTTCTTGATTCTTTTGACGTTTTGGGATTTGGGAAATTCTCAATTATAATCTGTTTTGTTCCAAAAGTAGTAACTATTTTTTTATGTTCTACTAGTAGCACAAATATATTATAAAAATAACTGAAAATCTCTTTCTAACAAGGGAAATCTAAATTCTAAATTGGAAAAGGACATCCAGACATAATTCAATTTGTGCCAGAATAAGTGAAGGTCAACACGTAAAAGCTGGACATTGTAAGAGTAGTTCATGCGTAGAGTTAAGCTTTTCAAGAACTGGGCAGCCTGAGACGAGCGTTTCGAAAGCCGAATCGTTTGCAAACTGAACCGCATTGAGATGGATAGCTTTGTCGGAAGATAAAGACACAAACTTGGGATCAGGCAAGATTACCAAGCTCTCGCAGAGCTCTAAGGACACCAAGCTCTCGCAAGTGTAAACCGTTGGGTGCATCTCCACATGATTCAAAACATGAAGATTGAAGACGTTGAACTTTCCGCTCAATAACCGTGTTGATCCACCGGGTGATAAGAATAGTATCAGGCTTGTCATCCACACTCCAAGCCAACTTCAACTTAAAATTGTGTATGCACGATTCGCTGTTAAAACCCAGAAACCAATCCACAAAAGTCTTGTAATCTGGAAAAGCGTCGCCATTCTGACACTTCAAAATCAAACCAGGTACGTATCTCTATATATTTCTCTATCAGCTGGATAACACACTACATTTAACTTCTATTTTCGTGGGAAGATTCGAGAGAATCTGAAACAATAAGCAATCTGGCAAGTTGCTCAGCCTATCTACTTCCCCTGTCAGCCTGTCTCAACACGGAACTTTTTGGTACCAACACGATTTTCTTTGTTTACATCCATGTTCCCTGCGTAGCAAGCATCAGATCGAAAAGATTTTAACGTTTGATATAATAAATAAAAAATCCATCAAATGTCAAAAGGAATCCAAAATCACGAAAGAGTAGGTGAAGTTGGAACGATAACCCTAAGAGAGAGAGAGAGAGAGAGAGAGAGAGAGAGAGAGAGAGAGAGAGAGAGAGAGAGAGAGAGAGAGAGAGAGAGAGAGAGAGAGAGAGAGAGAGAGAGAGAGAGATTTTCGATTAAGAAAAAAGGATAGTATATTTAAGTTGGGTTTATAGTGGGCTGGACGTTTTTTTGTCGTGCAAGTTTCTTGTCTTTTCCAATTTTTTAAAAAAACTTTTCGTTACTGTCTTTTCCATTTTTTATCCCCAAATTTACAGTCTCCTACTCTTCTTCATTTCTCTCCCGATTATTTTTCCGACAATTAATTAATGTTAGCTCGCTGCTTAAAGAAGAAAGCACTAATTAAAGTAAACCATCTCTTTAAGATTTCCAAAGCTTTAGCCACGATAGAGTGATACTAATTTGACTCATAAATATGATTCTCTAAGGAAATTCAACACTTCAATGTCATCATAATTATTTATAAATATGGTTCTCATACGAAATTCAACACTTCAATGTCATGATAAACTAGGATGAAATAAATAGGTCATACTTAAATAAGTACTTAAATACAAACTTGAACGCTCACTGTCACTGGTGATGACTCTATGGCTCATCAGAGAGCAGGACAACTTGGCAAGTTTTAGAGAGCCTTGGTATCATACGGAGTTCGTTGAAGATGGCAGATGCATCTTTCTTGAGGGAATCATCCAAGCGAAAGGTTAGTTTCTTGAGGATCAGTGAGTTCTCAAGTAAGTAACCCACCAGCTTCATTTCCAACGCCTCCCCTTTCAATGGCCTTTCTATCTTAACATACTCGAGAGATGACAGGACACGCGGATGTCTGAAATAAGGAGTAATTCCCACCTTGGTGTAATTTTCCATAGATCCCTGCACGTACAATACAACCGAGTGGAAGAAACACAGTTTCAGAAATATGATATACTCTCACCATTTAGTTTGCATCATTTAAGATATCAAGTTCATGGTTTGTTAGATAATACTCACCACGACAAGAGATTCGAGATTCGGGCAGCTCTCAAGAAAGCCTGGCAGCATTTCCCACTCGTAGCCGTCGAAATCGACACGCAAGGTAGATAGGTTAGGAAATGGTGGTATTGGTGCATATCTTGCGTATTCATATATGACCTACAACAACAAAAACAACCAAGAAAAAGAGTATCAGAAGAGACTTTTAGGATAAAGTTGAGCATTCAAATAGGACTTCAACATAGGTTACCTCGAGAGTACACGAGGCAAGGGTCATATCTTCGACCTCAGAGATCCCCAAGAGAAAATTGCGAATCATATTTCTCTTGTCTACATCATTTCCTTGGAGCCTCCTTTCAGAAGTCAAGTTAAACGCAGTATCTATATCCACTTCTACAAGGGAATCCAGATTCTTCACTTCGAAACTCGTACTTCGACCATCACTGATCTTCAGATAAGCCAGCATGGGAGCATCAATTTCAACTGTACGCTCATCATCATATACCATGTCGCTGTCCGAAATATGAATGAAGCTCAGCAGAGACTGAGAACACACACGCAAACTTGGTATATCATCACAGGCACTTCTCTCAATACATAGGGTTTCGAGAGCTGGGCATCGTGAGATGAACTTTTCCAATGCCCATTCGTCGCTGAACTCAACGATGATTAGATCGATATCTTTGAGAGAAGGTAAAGAAACAACCTCGGGACTAGGCAAGGTTATTCCACAGAGCTTCAAGGACACCAAGCTCCCACAAGTGTAAAGTGTTGGAGACATCTCCACCTCCCAACTCCCCGGTGAATTGTCCGTAAGATTGATATTTTCAACATTCAGCCTAGAAAGAGTGTCGATCCAGCGCTTGATGAGACCAGTTTCAGCCTCATTAGCCTCAGAAGAATCGTACGTTAACTTAAAACTCTTTACGCCCGAAACGCTGTTGAAACTCAGGAAGCTATCCACAAAACTCACGAACGAGTCGTGGTCTGGGAAATCCTCGCTGCACAAGTCCAACGCAGGTACGCCTTTCCAGAGATCTTTCCATCTGGTGGATAACACACTAGTCTTAACTACATCCTTGGTAGGAAGATTCAAGAGTACCTGAGACAGAAAGCAGTTTGGCAAATAGCTTATCCAGTCAACTTCACCCGATCGCTTGATGGAACGACCACGTTTCTCTCCGCCTCCATCCATGATCGCAAGTATGGAATCGAGAAGGACTCCACAATATCTTGATGAGCTGGTCCGGAAGAGAGGATATCAAGTAATGGCTTCTAAAGATTGGCGATAGAAGCAAGATAAGCGTTAGAAGCGAGATAAGATCCTTGTGGACCTTTGTCTACACGCTCCCCGTTTCAGCTGATAGAAATTTGTTTGCCAAAATATATGTTTACCAAAGTATATATATATATATATACACTTGTAGTGGATGAGGTGGCTTTCGCGCGGAATTTATATTATTCGCGGGAAATTTATATTTTTTCGATTCAAAATATAACATTAAGACTCTTTTAAAAGATATTTTTTCGTTTTAAAAGATATTTTATAGTCTTTCTTTTAATAATGTTATAAATTTTCTATATAATTTTTATTAATCTATGGCAACAAATTGCTGACTTCAAAAAATATTTATTGAAAATAATTAAATGTCTTAAATTATTTTCAGTTAAATTTATAAAAAAAATTTTATGAAAAATAATGCATTTATGAATGAAAATTAACTTTTTAATATATAGAAAAAAATCTAGAAAAAATATTTAATTAAAAAATAAATAGAGTAATTTTTCAGATTTTTATTTGCTAAAAATAAACTTTTTAGATTTTTAATGGATTTTTGACTAATTAATGGTAATAATTTGGAAATTTTAAGAAATATTTATTATGGTGCATTAGATTTTTTACTTAATATGTGTATATGAGATATGCATATGAGTCATCCAAGTATTTTTTTTCTTGAACTGGTTCTTTTTGTTTGTATGATTAGTCATTAATTTATATCTTATAACCATTAAAATAATTTTCTTTTCTCATTTAGATTTAAGAAATTTTGTTATAATTTATGATTAATCACTAAATTTAGTTTTTTTTTTAATTGTAAAGTTTAAAAATGGAAGATAAAATTATATTAAGCAATTGATATTTAACAGCTAAATAAAAATCCCAAACTCAAATATGAGATAACTGATCAATTGATATTTAACAGCTCAATTGAAATTTAACAGCTAATTATATTAAGCAATTGATATTAAAATCACAAACTCAAATATGAGATAACTGATCTCGTTATGATAAATTAAAAAATGTAGTAATGAATTGATATGATGTGTTATAATTGATAAACTTCTCAAGCATTGTTTCCATTTACATATCTGAAACCTGTTCGGTTTAATTTGGATTGTAGTTGTCGGAAAAGTTTGATGAAGAAAAAATGGGGAAAATGAAATAGTCTGTATCTAACACTGTTGGACGTACAGTGGGCTGTACGGTTTTGGTCGTGCAAGTTTCTTGTCTTTTTCATTTTAACCCCCGAATTTGTAGTTTCCTTCATCTCTCGCCCTACTTTTTACATACAATTGATTAATGTTTTTTGCTCAGTGCTAAGAGGACAGAAGGAAGCACTAAAGTCCGTACCTCGTGTGCCTCAAAGCCCGTACCACGAGTGCCTCAAACCCGTACCTCGTGGGCCTCAAAGCCCGTACCTCGTGGGCCTTAAAACCCAAATATCGTGGACCTCAAAACCCGTATCCCGTGGGCCCAAAAGCCCGTACGTCGTGGGCCTCCAAGCCCGTATCTCGAGGGCCTCAAAGCCCGTATCTCGTGGGCCTCAAAGCCCGTACCTTATGCGCCTCAAAGCCCGTAAATCGTGAGCCTCAAAGCTCGTACCTCGTGGGCCTCAAAGCTCGTACATTATGGGTCTAAAACCCCGTACCCCGTGGGCTTCAAAGCCCATATATCGTGGGCTTCAAAACCTGTACATCGTGGGCTCCAAAGCCCGTACCTCGTGGGCCTCAAAGCCCGTATCTCGTGGGCCTAAAAGCCCGTACTCGTGGGCTTCAAAGCCCGTACCTCATGGGCTTCAAACCCGTACGTCGTGGGCTTCAAAGCCCGTACGTCGTGGGCTTCAAAGCCCGTACGTCGTGGGCTTCAAAGCCCGTACCTCGTGGGGCTTCAAAGCCCGTACCTCGTGGGCCATAAAGCCCGTACCTCGTAGGCCTCAAAACCCGTATCCCGTGGGCCCCAAAGCCCGTACCTCGTGGGCCTCCAAGCCCGTACCTCGTGGGCCTCAAAGCCGTATCCCGTGGGCCCCAAAGCCCGTACCTCGTGGGCCTCCAAGCCCGTACCTCGTGGGCCTCAAAGCCGTATCCCCTGGGCCCCAAACCCGTACCTCATGGGCCTCAAAACCCGTACCTCGTGGGCCTTAAAGCCCGTACCTCGTGGGCCTCAAAGCCCGTATCACGTGGGCCCCAAACCCCGTACCACGTGGGCCTCCAAGCCCGTATCTCGTGGACCTCGAAGCCCGTATCCCGTGGGCCTCAAAGCCCGTATCCCGTGGGCCACAAACCCGTATCCCGTGGGCCTCAAAGCCCGTATCCCGTGGGCCTCCAAGCCCGTATCTCGTGGGCCTCAAAGCCCGTATTTCGCGGGCCTCAAAGCCCGTTGCTCAAGGGCCTCAAAGCCCGTACTACCTGGGCCTCAAAGCCGTACCTTATAGGCCTCAAAGCCTGTATCTCGTGGGCCTCAAAGCCCGTACCTCGTGGGCCTCAAAGCCCGTACCTCGTGGGCCTCAAAACCCGTACCTTATGGACCTTAAAGCCCGTAACTCATGGGCCTCAAAGGCGGTACCTCGTGGGCCTCAAAGCATGCCTCGTGAGCCTCAAAGCCCGTACCTCGTGAGCCTCAGAGCATGTACCTCATGGGCCGCAAAGCATGTATCCCATGGGCCTCAAAGCCCGTACCTCGTGGGCCTCAGAACCCGTACCTCGTGGGTCTGAAAGCATGCCTCGTGGGCCTTAAAGCCCGTACCTCATGGGCCTCAAAGTCCATACCTCATGGGCCTCAAAGCCCATACCTCGTGGGCCTCAAAGTCCGTACCTTGTGGGCCTCAAAGCCCGTATTCCGTGGGCCCCAAAGCCCGTACCTCGTGGGCCTCCAAGCCCGTATCCCGTGGGCCTCAAAGCCCGTATCCCGTGGGCCTCAAAGCCTGTATCCCGTGGGCCCCAAAGCCCGTACCTCATGGTCCTCCAAGCCCGTATCTCGTGGGCCCTAAAGCCCGTATCTCGTGGGCTTCTATGCCCGTATATCGTGGGCCTCAAAGCCCGTACCTCAAGGGACTAAAAGCCCGTACCTCACGGGCGTCGAAGCCCGTACCTCATGGGCCTGAAAGCCCGTACCTTATGGGCCTCAAACCCCTTACCTCGTGGGCCTTAAAGCATGTACCTCGTGGGTCGTAAAGCATGTACCTCATGGGCCTCAAAGCCCGTACCTCGTGGGCCTCAAAGCATGCCTCGTCGGCCTTAAAGCCCGTGCCTCGTGGGCCTCAAAGCATGCCTCGTCGGCCTCCAAGCCCGTAACTCGTAGGCCTCGAAGCCCGTATCTTGTGGGCCTTCAAGCCCGTTCCTTATGAGCCTGAAAGCCCGTACCTTCTGGGCCACAAAGCCCGTTCCTTATGAGCCTGAAAGCCCGTACCTTCTGGGCCACAAAGCCCGTATCCCGTGGGCCTGAGAGCCCGTATCCCGTGGGGCCGAAAGCCCGTACCTCATGGGCGTCAAAGCCCTTACCTCGTGGGCTTGAAATCATGTATCTCGTGGGCCGCAAAGCACGTACCTCATGGGCCTCAAAGCCCGTACCTCGTGGGCTTCAAAGCATGTACCTCGTGGGCCGCAAAGCATGTACCTCGTGGGTCTCAAAGCCCGTACCTCGTGGGCCTCAAAGCCCGTTCCTCGTGGGCCTCAAAGCCTGTATCCCGTGGGTCCCAAAGCCCGTACCCCGTGGGCCTCAAAGCCCGTATCTCGTGGGCCTTAAAGCCCGTATCCCGTGGGCCCCAAAGCTCGTATCCCGTGGGCCCAAAGCCCCTACCTCGTGGGCCTCCAAGCCCGTATCTCGTGGGTCTCAAAGCCCGTTCCTCGTGGGGCTCAAAGCCCTTTCCTCGTGGGCCTAAAAGCCCGTACGTCACGGGGCTCAAAGCCCGTATCTCATGGGCCTTAAAGCCTGTACCATATGGGCCTCAAAGGCCGTACGTCGTGGGCCTCAAGGCATGTACCTCGTGGGCCGCAAAGCATGTACCTCGTGGGCCTCAAAGCCCGTACTTCCTGGGCCTCGAAGCATGCCTCGAGGGTCTTAAAGCCCGTACCTTATGGGCCTCAAAGCCCGTACCTCTTGGGCCTCAAAGGATGTACAGCGTGGGCCGCAAAGCACGTACCTCATGGGCTTCAAAGCCCGTACATCGTGGGTCTCAAACCCGTACCTCGTGGGCCTCAAAGCCCGTACCTCGTGGGTCTCAAAGCCTATTCTTTATGGGCCTAAAGTCCAAAAGTTAAGGAAGGCAAATAACTATAGACGCTCTCCCGCCGAGGAGCTGCCTTCGTCCCGCCTCCCTCTCGCAAACGCTTTTGACTAGAGTGTGTAAAAGCACAAAAATTTCCCGATTAACAAATCAATAATCTTAATTTCCTTTTTGTGGCTTTGGGAGTTTGGACGGGAAGAGTGGAGAAATCATGAGGGAAGAAGAAATTGAGAAGATCCGAGGCGTGGTTCGAGACTGCGTGAGTAAGCATTTGTACTCGTCGGCCATCTTCTTCGCCGATAAAGTAGCAGCTCTCTCCAAAGACCCAGCGGACATATACATGCAGGCTCAAGCTCTCTTCCTCGGCCGCCACTACCGTCGCGCCTTTCACCTTCTCAATGCCTCTAAGATTGTTCTCCGAGATCTTCGATTCCGTTACCTCGCCGCCAAGTGCCTCGTAATCCCGATTTCTCCCCTCTTTTCCTCTCTATCAATCCTGTTTCAAATGGCCCTGGGTTTAAGGAATTTCATATGGTTGAGCTGAAATGGGATTTAGGGTTTATCGACTGAGTGATGTGTGTGTTTCTCAGGAAGAATTGAAGGAGTGGGATCAGTGTCTGTTGATGCTTGGTGATGCCAAGGTTGATGAAGATGGTAATGTGTACGACGCTAAAGATGGTAACATGATATATTTTGATAAAGATGGAGAGGACCGAGAGATTAATGTAAGTTATTTCTTTACCGTTTTTTCAATTTGAATCTCTCGGTCTATACAAACTTTACTAGCGAAATTGTTGGATTCGAAGATTATGTAAGTGCCTTTACTGATATGTACGGCGTTGTCTTCTGCAGATATCATCTGCAATATGCTTTTTACGAGGAAAAGCATATGGAGCTTTACAAAACCGTTCTCAAGCTCGGCAATGGTCAGTTGGGTTTTTTCGCCTACTATCTTTCTCGTTCGAGTGATCGTCTGTCAATTACATTTTGATGACTGCAAGAGAGTGATCTTATTAATTTAGTGATGAACTCAGCATGTTAATAAGATTCATTTAAGTGCTAGCTAGAAATATTGGGAACTTGTGTGTATCTTGGCTGATCCATCAATTACGATTGAGTGTTGTGTGCGAATTTTGAACTTCATCTCTGTTTACCTCATGAATTTAGGTTGTGATTGTAGGTATAAAGCTGCTATCAAGGCTGATCCGCTGTGCTATGAGGTACTTCTAGGGCTATAGTCAATTGCTGCATCTAATTACTATGAAAAGTTGTGAAGCTAACGTGGAAAGATAGATTCTCTTCATTACTGTATCTCGTAGTTGAAACCTCAAGTACCTCCACTAAAAAAAAGAAAAAAAAAACTGTTACATGATGTGATTTCTGTAATCTATCATTTCAGGCTTTGGAATGCCTTATTGAAAGTCATATGCTTACATCTGAAGAAGGTGAGTTATTATATTTGAAGTTTTATTTGTTCTTTATTTTATTGCCTTATTTGTTTCATGGTGCAGTCGTTTACATGACTAGAAGGTAACTGAGACGTTATTTTTCATAAATTTCAGAATCAAATCTGCTTTCCTCACTTCAATTTAGTCCAGAAGACGGATGGCTCTCTTCTTTCTATGCATGCTTGATAAAGAAGGTAAAACTTATTATGCAGTAAAATGTTTGATCCGATATGTTTCGATAGGTATGTGGCACTGATATGTGGAAATTGCGTGTTGTTTCTCTATTCTGCTGATTTCGTTTTGGAAGCATCATTTATTTTTCTTCCAAGTACTTATTAGTTCTTCATGTCCAGTATGACAAAGAGAGCACAGTAGAAGCTAGGTTCAAGAAGCTTGAGAACGAAATTAGTGGTAGTGTGTCTGGCTCATCTATGATCAGTACATTGGTCAATAACACTGATCTGTTGGCCTGTAAAGCTGAGTACTACCATCAATGCTGTCAATATCAGAAGTGTTTCGAACTAACCGCTTCGTAAGTTGTATATAACTGCTGATACTAAATTTTGAGCAATATGAAGCTTGAATGATTCTAGTAATGTTTTGGTCTAATTTTACAGACTCCTTGAGAAAGATCCTTTTCATCTAAAGTGTACCTTGGTACATTTAGCCGCTGCCATGGAACTTGGTAATTCAAATGAGCTCTATCTAATGGCATGCAATTTGGTGAAAGACTACCCTTCGAAGTGAGTAGCATGTCAACTGAGATATAGTTCTTCTGTTTTTATCCCAATTCTAGCTAGGATATAGAACCGTTTTATTCTTCAGCTTGTCAAGGCCATGGATTTTAACCTGTTCTATTGTTCAGCTTATCAATGTCATGAATAAACTTTAAGAGCATAATTTCTTATGTTGATTTTTTCGGTTGAATATATTTTTACATTTTGGCGTTTGAGCGATATCATCATGAATCTGTAATCGGAGTTCCTTTGTTTGATGCTTTGTGGTTCAAATAATCACTCATGACCTTGTAGGGCTTTGTCATGGTTTGCGGTGGGTTGTTACTACTATTGTATCAAAAAGTATGCTGAAGCTCGCCGGTACTTTAGGTAATTATGCTATGGCATTATGCAGGCGTGATCAATTCTAGTGGATAGGTGCAATAGTATGTGTGTGACCTGGTGCTCCATTTCTTCTAATATGGTCTTGCAGCAAAGCGACGAATATAGATGGCTCATTCTCACCAGCTTGGATAGGCTTTGGTAATTCCTTTGCCGCCCAAGAGGAGGGTGACCAAGCCATGTCTGCCTATCGCACTGCCGCTAGGCTATTTCCAGGGTAATCAAGTTACTCTTCTTTTCTTCACAAATAGTGACTGTAAGTTTGCAATGTCCACAGTGAATCATTCTCAGCCCTGAAACATTCTGGGAGTCTTCTTATTACGTTACAAATTGTCCTTTACAGATTTTAATTTTATCTTGTTCCAGGTGTCATTTGCCAACTCTGTACATTGGAATGGAGTATATGCGAACTCACAGCTACAAGCTTGCGGACCAGGTGACAAGTTACAACATATCTTGTGGAGTCTTCAATTTATATGACTTATCTTTTGTGCTAATATTGTATTTACCTTGATCCATACTCTTGGTCCAGTTTTTCATGCAAGCTAAGGCGATATGCTCTTCAGATCCACTTGTTTATAATGAACTCGGTGTTGTTGCATATCATATGAAAGAGTGCGTACCTTTTCTCTTTACAGTCTGCTTATCTCCCAAATTTCAAATGCTATTTATGAAAAAACTACGTTATAAAATGGGGAGAAGGTAACAGTCCAGTAAATTGAGTCAACAACACATACTACATTTCAGGTATAGGAAAGCTGTGGGGTGGTTTGAGAAGACGTTAGCTCATATACCATCTGCATTAACTGAAATCTGGGAACCAACTGTGGTCAACCTCGCTCATGCGTATAGGAAGCTAAGGTATATTGGTGCACATACGACACCATGATCTTCCTCTTATGTAGGCAATCATGGGCTGTATATGTAATGAAGTTATTGGCTCGCGAAATTCTTTATTAACAGGAAGCACCGTGAAGCTATCTCATATTATGAAAGAGCACTCACACTATCAACCAAAAGCTTAAGCACTTATTCCGGCTTGGCATACACTTACCATTTGCAGGTATTCGATTGTTCTTCAAAGACCAGTCATTTTTTTCTACACAAAACTAACCGCTGATTATTACAAAAGCAAAGAGTTGTAATTTTTCCATATTCATCTCATTCTTGTCCAGGGGAATTTCTCAGCTGCCATCTCATATTATCACAAGGTATACACACTTCTACATATGAGCAAACTTCTAATGATGTCCTGGATAGTTAGCAAATGGGCACTTATCTTCTCTATCAGACGATAGTTTAAACATTCTTTATAAATTTTCAATTCTCTGCTCTGTTTCTTTTCCCAATCTTCAGGCTCTATGGTTGAAACCTGATGATCAATTCTGTACCGAGATGTTGAACGTGGCTCTCATGGACGAATGTCAGAACGGGGTCGATTCAAAGGTTGAGCTCTGCTGACAAAGCGGTCAGTTAAATTAACCGCCTTAGTTCTTGCTGTAATTTATCTGTACTATCATTGTGACGCCTGAAAATATAATATATAACTTATTCCATGCATCCAAGTGATTGTTACAATACATTTTATAAAGGGTGTACTACACACTTCTGCTTTCCTTATTTTCCAGTATGACCCAACGTAATACAGAGAAGCAACATTCATAGATCCTAAAAATTTCTTAATGTGTGAAGGGGCAGCTTTGTTTATCTGCAGTGTGGTCTCCACTGTCTGTGGTTTTGATCTCTGATATAGGAGGTCCCTTGAGCAATCCCCCGAACAGCTCTCCTGGATCATAGTAAATCTCAATCTCCTCTGCTCTAAGCAATTCATCAACCTGTAGAGAAACCTCTAGATGTAAGCAAATCCCTGATTCTAGAAGTTTTAACCATTGAAAGATTAAGAGGAACACAGATTCATGTTTCAGACATACCTTTAGAACTCCCAGGCCGAGGAATTGAACCATTTCTCCAGTAGGAGCATGACCTTTGAAATTACCTTCAAAGTATCCCCAGTGTCTAAACTTGAAGGCTATAACAGGCGGCCCCGAGTACACAGAGAGTATTTCCCATGCAAACCCGCGTGGTAAAGCAGATCTAAAGGCGTCATGTGATGACTCGAAGCTCTCTTCCTCTGGCTTATAGTACTGAAACTCTTCAGGCAAAGAGTTCTTGAGCAAAGCATTGTAACTCCCAAGCCTAAGCGTCTCTTCAGCCGATAATCCTTCTCTCCCTAATAATTAAAAACCACTTAAATATTTGTTTGGTAATAAATAATACAGCTTAAGATCATATTGATTAGGTGTTTGTGGTAATTACCATTGACAAAGAGCTTAAACTTGTCAGGGTTTATAGTCTGGAAGTCTTGTAAACGGATCTTGTGTGAGAACTCCATCTCCCATGACTTGATTGCATTTTGAACCGTCTCTTCCAACGACCCTTCTGGCCATACCTGCGATCAAAACCAAACACAATCAACGAATAAGATTCGTAGATTATATAAACTTAGCACATGCATATACATGAAACATAAGTTAACCGTAGGACCTTGGTCTGGCCTTCTTCAAAGAGCTGGTTCACAATATCAAAGGCTGGAGGTTGACCATACCTCCATTGGACCTGTCCTTCATGTCCAAGGACAGATCTATACTTATCTCTCTCTCTTCCCTAGTAGCCATATTAGCTTTTGATATCGAGAGAGTTAGGCTTGTTTGTCTCTTTTATAATCTCACAATACACGAAATTAATAAAGGAGTTTTTTGTGGATTACTCTGTTTTCTTAACCTCACTGAGTTGACATTTTGAAGTTGTTAAGAGTCACAATCACTTTTCTAAATATTATCATGATTAAGTTGTAACCAATAACCCACAATTACTTGTTCGTCTGTCCAAATAGGCTTCTTTTTTATCCAATGAAATAATGATTCCTTTCAAGGCTAGGACATAAAAAGCAAAAGTCAAGGAAAATTACAGAGAAATTCTTGGAACTAATATTATGTATATGTTTGCTATCTGTCACGCGGATATTGTATGGGTCATTAACGATTCCTGGTTGACAAATTGTATGGTCATTAATCTCCTTTAAATTATTGCTGAAACTAGTGACTCATTTGATACTATATAGTTTTATTAGTATCATTAACATGTTGCTATAGTTTTATGGAAAAGGCCATAATTGTTATAAAGCAATAGACAGACAAGAGAGGGTTGGTTTTAATTACATGGGTTCTTTCTTCTTCGAAGAGCTTGTTCACAGTGTCAAATATCGGAGGACCACCGTATCTCCACCGTATGTTTCCCGTTTTTTCATCGTTCAAGATTGATCGGTACTTATCAGCGACTGATCTCAGAGACGAAAGGCCACCCTCTAGAGCATCCGCAGAAGCCATTTTTGTGAGTTTGCATAAAGTTTTTGAGATAAATAGGTAAGAAAATACTATATGCATATATATATATATAGTAAGTATCGAGGTATCCTTTTAACCTAAAGATGATAATGTCAGCAAAAGACAGATGTCACGGTTTGGTCGTAAATACTCATTGGGCGGCATCGCAACCCCATGTGAACTTAGAGTAAGCTCCAAGTAAGTTACTATCTGACGAAAAAGGTATTAATCCTAACATCGGCTACTGAGCCTAACTGCGTCTGACATGGCCCATGGACGCATTGTTTGTCCAAAAGATCATCTTCAAACGATTGCTCTGTGTCTCCAGTTTAAGAAGAACTATGTACTTAAGTTTGACTAAATCATATGCTGACGATCTTTACGCTTAGTTAAATAAGAAAACACAATACTTCCATATCTGTTCATGTTCACCTAAGTATAGAAACTTCTTAGTGATTTGGTCAAAAGGAAATGACCAACTATATAGCCTGTGTTTTAGATTTTCCTATGCAGAAGCTTAACCATGGAGGAGAAGACAAATTATGTGCAGGCAAACACTCTACTTTATATCCTGTATGTAATGGACAGGATCAAGTCAAATACATATATTTCGTTCTCTTTTGATTTCATAAACATTAACTTACATGAACCACATTTATAACCAGATTAGCCCATGGGAAAGAATAAAGAGAGAAAAACTAGTTGTTTTATCTTCAGAAAACCGTGCGTGAAATCACTGTAATCTCAAGAAATTAGCAGTCAATTGTTGTCGATCAATACCTTAAAAGTCCAAGAGAAGCTGTGGAAGAATCCTCTCTAAATGAGTAGCTTCAATCTTGTCCATTCCCTCAGCTTCAGCAATTATAGCGGCGCGCTGCACAGCCTCTGCCAATGGGGTAATAAATCCTTCAGTAACAACAACATATGAGTAAATGAGAAACTGGACTAGCATCCAAAAACCAAACATGATGGATACATGACCTGAGACAAAACTCTTGAGAAGCTCGCAGCTGAGTTTCAGAGCATTAGCGTTGGCTACAAGAACCAAGAATCGCAAATAGTCAAACAAAGACATGTCTCATCATCTCCTAATCAGCAGGAGAAAGTAAAAGATTTTGATACACAAACCAGAGGCAAGTCTGTTCTTCTTGGATGTTCCCAGAGCAACCTGCTGCATAAATTTAGCACCACACATGATAACTTGAACCACTTGTTTGAACATATCGAATGTCAGAAAATCAGAAGATCACTAGCTGTTACATGATCAACCTCAACACCAGTATCCATTGATGGGATTGACAAACACTAAAGGAGAATTTTGAAAATTTGTGCAAAATCCTAAAAAAAAGACAGAGGAACGTGAAAGCAGCGTTTTGGATCGATTACCTCAGCGTCTGTAGCATCAATTGCATCACTCCTCTCCCTTTCTGCATCGCAATCGAAACAAATCAGAACAGAGAAGAACAACATAAGCGGATAAGTAACTCGAGAAGACATATTTAATGAGTACCGCGAAATCTTCGCGCCCAAATGTGCTTGAAGATGGCGTGAATCAGATCCTAATCCCATGAAAATCGAAGGTAAGAACGTGAGAATCATCGAATGCAGATAAAAGAAAATGAGAATCAACACAAGGAAAGGATAAAGCAAGACGCGAGCAGCGATTACAGAATCGAATGCATTGTTGGCGTCCATGGCCTTTTGCGCATGTAAGGAAGCTTCCCTAACGGAGACCGACAAAAACTTAGAGATAACGAAGGTAGCGAACTACGGTGAGGCGACGAGGAAACAGCGAGCTCCGACGGAAGATGATTGGAATTTGGAAGACGAAGAAGGAAACTCCACCCGAAGCAGATAATTAACGGAAATGTAACTAAATGTAAGATTAACGAATAAATAATATACAAGCAAACTAAGATTGCAATAATGGTGGTGTAAGCTCGGCCCAGTAAGATCCAGTCCATAATAATGCAGGATCGAGTTTAATTAAAGATCATTAGCCATTGTTAGGAAGGTAAACGTTGTGTGGTTAAATTTGTCAGAGCTTCTTCGCTTACGGTATAAACTCATTTCCCCAAAATTTATTAATTTCGTCCAATTTATTCTCAAACCAAACTCATCCGAAACTAAACAAGATACTGTAAAGCTCCTTAACTTCAACCACTCTTCAAGTTCAAGATGATTGGTCCAACAGTAAAGCTCCTGTAGTTTCAGACCTAAGGCTAAAGTTATGCTGTGTACCGAACAGAGGTATCTCAATCTTCTTTAGGGCTTGATACTACATCAACAAGATACTGATTCAACTTCTGTCCAAACGTCTTCACAGAGAATGATTCAACGACGTGTTTCCTCGCTTCACTTCCCATTCTATTCGCCAACTCAGGATTTTCCATGAATTTAGCCATCGCCGAACTGAAATCTTCTGGAGTCGGTTCACAGAGATAGCCTGCTACTCCATCCTTTACCGTCTCCACGGGGCCACCGCTGTTGCAGGCTATCACGGGTTTGTATGCAGCCATCGCCTCTAATGGAACAATACCGAAATGTTCATCCTAGCATTTGAAAATGGACCATGAGAATGAGATGCGATTGAAACTTGGAGGAAGAAGGTAAGAGATGGTGCCTTTACCGTTGGTGTGTAGAGGACGCACAAGCAGCTTGAGAGAAGTTCGTTTCTTTCAGCGGTTGAACACGATGTGATGAACCTTACTCTATCACTGATTCCTTCTTTTTCGGCTAAGCTTTTGAGCTCCTCCAAGTACTCTACATTCTCTTTCAATCGTTCGTCATATCCGCCTGAACAATGGAGTTTTCTTAGAATGCAAGCAGAAAACCTTCATTCAGTAATCGACCATGGAAGAAAGATAAACGATAGTACACTTGCCTGCAACGGTAAGGGTAACATCACTCAGATTCTGCTTATGGTTGCATAGAATAGCAAAAGCTGAAACAGCTAGGTCGATGTTCTTTTTCCTCTCAAAGCGGTTTATGGAGAGAAAATTCAACCTGGTCAAGACAAAGGAGAAGAGAAGAACCTATAAAAACCGGCATAGAAGTTCTTCGTAAAGTTGGAGCTTAATTTTTTATCCTGGGAATACGGAGTTTAGGGATATACAATACTTATAAGCATGGGGTTCGTTGAACTGATCAATATTGACAGCTGGGTAAAGAACAGCTGGGCGACTTCCTCGTGCATGAAGACGCTTGAACGTATTTGCGAATGTTGATGCTGTGAACTTGCTGTTAACAAGGATCATATCAGCCATTCCTGTATGCCCACGAAATGATATAAGAACAAATGGTTCCCCAGAAGTAAAACAGAGGTGGAACTAGAGAAAGCAAAGGCTGAGTTGTTAATGAATGGAACCAAACCTGTAGTTTGTTCTTCGATAAAGTCGATGGGTTTCCGATACATCCTCCTAAGTGCAGTTGTATGCTTAGCTAACAAGAGATCCGGGAAATGGCAGTAGAAAATAACCTAGATTCATATATGTTGTTCCCGATCAAGCTATTAATATGAACTGATCCCAAGATACGATGACTAACGCAAAGTTTGAGAATACCTTTGATGACCTTTTGAGCTTCAGGAACGGGACTACGACTGAAACCTGGTCTGCTAGTATAACGTCGAACGAAGACCATCCCAAAAGAACACAAAGAGCAACAAACAAGCACCTCAAATAGGCACAAACTGCGTGTAGACGGTAGAAAATATGCCGTGGCAGGAAAGAACCATACACCGTAACTTGAAAGATGCCTGGATTGTTGTTACAATATGAACCGAGATTATATAATGCTCACATGTTTGAAGAATATCATAAAAGTAACTGAGGAAAATCTCGGGAATTGAGAGTCAAGAATTTTAGATACTTCTTTCATGGCAAATATTTTTCTACATTCACTCACACATAAGATCTCATTTCATAGAAGCTTCCATTTTTATTGGTTATCTGTTTTCTGAAACTCAAAGCTAAATCGTAGCTTACCAGAGAGAGTTTCCTCGAAGCATCGAGATTTGTCATGGTGAGAGGTGAAGACATGAACTTTATGACCCTGCGACGCGAGCTCAACCGCCGCATCGACGATCAATCTCTCTGCTCCACCTGCATATACCAGGAAGGAAAAACACCGAATAAAGTGGCAATTCAACGCACTAGTGTAAACTCGCTCTCGATCCCTCAAATGCGTTTACTCGGTGAATTTGGTCATATGTCCTCGGAAACGAGATCGATCCCGGAAGATGGTTGATAAGGGATAAACGAAAACAAAACTCGAACGTACCTATTCCAAGATCTGGATGTATAATGGCGATGTTCATCTTTGAACCTTCTTTTCTCCCCATTTTGATCTGACTTTGCAGACTCACTGTCTATGTTTTCCTGTTCACGTTTTCCTGAATATTAGAGGTGTAAAAAAAAAAAAGTTATCTTGACCGGCCCGTCATGGCCCGATTGATTAAAATTTTGGGTATCATGAGTGATGCTACAGGCCCATCTAGTCGGCCCAGTAAAGCTCGACAGGGCAAATAATTTCAGTTATATTTAATTTTTTATACCTATTTACAAAACAGCTCCAGTTCTCTTGGTATTTTCAAAACTGTTACAGAGATTCTGATATTTTCAAAACTACCCATCTCTTTATGGTATTTACAAATATACTCTACATCCCTAGCTATTTACAAAACGCTAAATCTTTTGGTATTTTTTACCCCAGCTTTTTTGGTATTTTAAGTTCTTGCTATAGATCTTTTCGTAATTACAAACTGCTCAATATCTTTTCATATTTACAAAACTACCCCAATTCTTTCGTATTATATGAAGCATCATATCTTTTAGCGTGTACAAAATCACCCAATATCTTTCGGTACTTATAAAACGACCCGAAGACTTTTTAAATTTCTAAACACCCCAGAGTATAGGATTTATAATAAATAAGTGACTTGATCAATGTCTTCTATCATTTTATCTTCTAGCATCTCCAAAATTTAATATCGAAATTTTGGTTAGATTACTCTTAAATTTCAGTGAGAAAAGAAGAGAGTATCCATTTTTTTTGGGTCAAACTAATAGAGTATTCTTAATTTTTGTAAATTCATAATCAAAAGTTGGGTATACATATTGTCTTCGATGATGACTCTACGCCAAGTCTGGCAAGTCTTAAGAAAACTGATGAGATGTCGAAAACTAATAATCGTACCTGAAGATTCAGTGCCCTCCATTTACATAGCTTCGTTTATCTTGACTTTTTAAATTGAATTCCCAGAAGAGAACAATATGTTACTGATTATGCTTGCATCCTGCGAATAGAAAACATAAACATTGGTTCATTGATCAAACATAACCAATTGATCAAACATAACCAATCGATCAACCAAATAAATGTCTGAACGCAAAGACAAAATATATTAAAAAATGTGATTAGGTGTGATCAAGTACGATGTATACATACCATCTACTAACCAACGCATGCCTCATTGTTGTTTTGTGGATTATCAGCTTCGTCTTCGCACATATGTTCCTGAATTGATACCACAATTCAACTGATGAATAGAAGGATAAGAATTAAGAAAGAGTTTTTATTTTCTTTGTAAACTTTCTTACCTCGATCACAGAAGATGGCTTCTCACTGTTCAGGTTAGCATTAGATTCGACAAGAGGAGCACCACCTTTCACTACATTACGTGGAAGACAATCAAACTCCCAGCCAAGTAGTTCACAGACAAAACGAGCAAAAGCCTTGTGAGCTCGTGTTTCCATTTTCGGTTTTCTAGTAGAATGCAGAACAAGTCCATGACAGTGTTTGAATCTCTTCATCATTTTCTTATCAGTCGCAGCACAACACACAAGACAGACAAAGAGTCCACCTTCACAGTTTTTCTTGTAGTAACTTTTGAGCTCAGCGTTCTCTGAGAAGAGTCGAGATATCAACTCCAACTCCTCAGAAATTTGGTCATCACCATTCTCCTCATTATCGTCTACTGAACCAGCAGTATCCTTAACAAAAATGCCTTTCAAAGCTTCTGATGCATTCTGTTGCATTTGTAACACTGCAGTCTTTGCTTGTTCATCAACCGACATGACACGTTTCTCCTCAGGCTTCTTTGGGTCTGAAGGCGGCTCAGTTGCACTTTCCGCAACCGCCTCTACCCCCAATGTCTGTGAAGGAAAAGAAACAAATATTTTTGAATGAACAAAACTATTCAAAAGCTACCAAAGACCATAATGAACCATCAAAAAAAAATACATCTTTCATTATTAAGTCAGATATAAACATTGCCTCACAACAACATAAGAAACTGATAAGCCAGTCACACAACCAAATCAATGTAACATCTACAAGAAGGATAAACCTCACCTGAGAGTCTTTTTGGCTGGAAGCAATTGGATTGTTAACGTCCCAGCCAAGAACATTGCAGAGAACCTCTGCGAGAGCCCTATGCTGAGTTTTCAAGTCCGTCTTGTGAATAGCAAGTGAATGCTGAACTAAAGCCAAACAAGTCTTGAATTTCCGAACGCTCTTATCTCCGGTTCCGCCACAAACCAGACACCAGACTTCTCCATTCACCGTGTTCTTCTCATAGTACTCCTTGAGCTTCCCGTTCTCTTGGAACAGTCTCGACAGAAACTGAAACTCCTTGGAAGAAGATACTTCTTTCTCCGAAGACCGATCATCGTCTCCATCATCAGTATCCGATCCAGCGACGGAGCTGTCTTCTTCGCCGGATGTTCTGCCGAAGAACTCGCGGCAGGTGCGATGTACATCTCTCTGAAGCTGATTTACAGCGAGTTTCGCTTTCTCCTCCTCCGAGAGAGGTCGCGCCTTCTTACACGGGTTGGGGTCAGGCCATCTTGATCCCGTAGGAGGAGAACGAGGCAGTTCCTTCACGGGCCACTCCCGATCCGACTCGGGCCTCGGACGCTTGTTGGTGAGGAGGCTTTGGGGATGAATAGGGTTTCTCGATGCGACCTGCGGATGAACGACTCCGTAGCGAGAGATGAGCTGCAAATCCGCCGGCGGGAGGTAATTCGGCCTGGATCTCTGAACCGGGTTGAAATTAGGGCTGCGGATCGGGTTTCGGGTCGGGGGACCTTGGTGCCAGAGCGAGTGAAGGTAGATTACCTCCTGCTTCAGAGATTCATCGTCGTAAAGATTCATACTTTGTTTCCGCTTTCCCCTAGAAAACAATAGTTCGGTTCTGTTTATGTCAGAGTTTACTTTTAACATTTTATCAAGCCTGGTCCCTTGTGTTAACAATTTACCAATTTACTGCATTTTAACGCCTAAACTTTTACTTGATAATATATTCACCCAATTTCTCTGCTTTTTAACAAGTTAAGCCTTATATTTTGGTTTTTTGTTATTTTCACCCCGAATCTCTCTCTGCTTTGATCCCAAAAAAAAAGGTCATGAACTTTTACTTTGTAATATTTTCACCACAATTCTCTGTTTTGAACAAGTTAAACCTAAGCGATCAGAAACGAACTGAACTTGTAAGAAATAGGCCTTTTCACCCCGTCTCTTTATTTTAGACAACTTCTACACTAGAGAACATAATAGGTACAAATTGACATGGATATCAAAAGAAGAACATAACACATGGAGAGTTAAGTATTAACAACAAACAAAAAAAAAAAAGGGTGAAGTTAAATAGTCTAATGAAAAATAGGGTGTCAAAGATAAGTAAAAAAGAATGGAAAATATGTCTACTTTACATGTTCTGAATTTGTTCAGCTTCCCACAAACGTATTCAAATACAATAATCGGTACCTTGCTCTCCAAACAACAACCTAGTAGCTTCACCAAATTCATGTTCGAGCTGACGTATGCAGCAATAGCGATTTCCCTTATGCAATATTCCACGAGCTCTTCCAAATCATTCATTTTCTTGATAAGCACGGTTCCTCTGTTATCAATAACTCCTTGGAACATTCTATAGTTGTCGTCAAGAAGACAGACAAGATCTTGTGATCGTAGTCTTTGGTTGCTTGCTTCAGCTCGTGTTCTGTGAATATGCAGAAAGGATTGTAGTCTCCGTTCGAAATACGGACCAGTTTTTCAACTAGTAGTCCTCCGTTCTTCAGTGATGATAACTCACTGCGAGATGCTTTGTTAGATGTTGTTTTCTCTGCTTTTGAACAACAAACGATGAGTTGTTTCCAGGACATGGTTTCGATTTGATGGAGCAGCAAGACGACGAGATAGGGGGATTTAACAATATTATTAGAGTTGACCTAAGGAGAAGAGAAGTGTTACGGAACTTCCCTTACAAAACTTTCTCTCACACACATCAAAAGTTGGACAAATTTTTCAATCTCGAGTTGACTTTTTATATCCTAATTTGCCCCTTTTACGCTGGATTCATTGATCTTAAAGTCAGATGCAAAATGGATTTTTAATAGAAAACTAATTATTTGTTACAACTAGCCAATTAAATCTACATTCGTTCTTATGTACTCAATGCTCTCATCATAACTGATCCAAAGTGCACACACGTAGATATGTGAATGACTTGCCTATAGTTGTTAACAGCTTCTACGCTTAATAAATAGAGTTGAAGTCGAGTTTCAAAATGTCAGATCACTAAATAGTCGCCATAAATCCAGTCTGTGTTGCATCGCTGGTGGTCATGGACAATCACTTTTTCAATCGTTAAGATATAATGTTAAATCGCTGAATTCATCAAATTTATATTCTGCAAAGATCAAGTGACCCAAAAATCAAATGAAGGATAAATTAATACATGCACCAGTATCAACTGTTAGTAGGAACACTTACGTTTCCGGTTTCAGACCTAGCTTTCTCTCTTACTGGGATTAAACTAGGCAGATAAAGGTAATTAATTAACAATCAGCAATGCACCCATTATATGCATAAAAGACCAAAGTTATTTATCTCTTGGAGATTGCTCCTCGAACCGTTAACTTAAGTCCAATGAGCACAAGTGATTAACACCAGTTATGGAGGGATTGTTTAATTCTTACTTTTTAGACTCCTAAGAGTAAATAACTAATTAATACCGAAGATAATTGAAATATTTGATAATATAGTATATAGTCTCCATGTATACTATTAAGTAGCATTTACAAGTGATCAACATTATTGTAACATATGGGAAATCTACGAATGATCAATATGTGATATCTGAGCCATGAATATTCAAACCATACAACTAACTTTTCATATGCGTTTACATCTTATTTTCGAATCAAATTTTGATATAGTACTCTAAATATAATGACTACGGCTATATTGAAACGCCGTGGGGGTGGGCTTTATCCATGCATGGCTATTTTTTCTTGATCACTACGCCGTAACAGTAGCATATAGACATGTATAAGGATAGTCTAAACTCTTGTCTACAATACACGATTAAAACTTAAAAGTAATTAAGTATGCTCTAAACAAGTCTACAAATCATATATAACATCTATCGTTTCCTATGTATTTCTTAAAATCCAGTGTGTATACATACTGACACATGATTTGAAATATGACAAAGAAACCAAAATTCACCATTTAAAAAAAAACACTTAAGAGCAAACCGACACATTTAAGATCGAACAAAGAACCCACCGCAAGATACTAATTTTACCAAGAACAAGTGATGTAATCTATAATCTATAGAATATGTACATAATTCAGTTGATCTTCAGATCACTGCAACAGATGTATGTATATGCATTCATAATTTCATAAATACACACTTACACCTAGCTAAGCCGAAACTAGGGTTTTCTCGCGTACGTATGGGTGTATATACTCTCTAGGGTTTACAGTGCAGTAAACTGAACATAATATACGTCACAGTCCGTCATATATATATAGATAACCTACATACGTGTAGTTAACAAAGTGATTATGAATCACATCGTTCACATGTTATATATGAAATGATCTTAGATAATTGAGATTTAATAATTAGATCATTATATATATTCATATTTCTCATCACTCAGATGTTAGTATAGATAATTTTAGTTTGGCGTGTGTACAAAAACTAATGTCTGCAACAAGAGCAAGAGCGTACGTACTATCGATATATGTAGAATTGTAAAATAGATCATAAACGTGGAAATTAATTGAAAATCAATTGAGATTTAATATAGAGAGAATTAAATGCTTACCATTAATTAATCCCACTTTTGTTTTATTATATGTTTTTTTTTTGTTTGCTTGCTAAGATGGAAAGTTGGAGCTACTAGTCCCCGTTGTACCATCTTCAACATCATGACTCTTCATAGGATTCCTCTTCTTCTTCTTCTTCCTTTTCTTATACGGAACTCCTCTTGCCTTCGCCTGTGAATCTCTCACTTCCCTAAGAAAAACCCTAATTCCGCCGCCGGCAAACGGGTTTCTCTCCGGCAACCCTCCGTTCTCCTCGAAAGCCGCTCTCAGCCGTCCGATCAAAGCATCCAAACTCCCCCACGCTTGTCTTAGAGGACAGTTACACTGTCCCGCCGGCTCAACTTGTCCGAAGAAAACACATCCATGGACATGAACCTTTGTCTTTCCGAATTGATCAAGATATTGTAGGAAATCTAGGATGTGGTTCGAGCCGCACTGTGAGATGTGAACCGGTGGCTGCTGGTTACGAAGGTATTGGCAAAACGTGTTCCAGTCTCGCCGTTTCTGTGACTCGTACCGGCTTAACGCTGGCGGGTTAGGAGGTGATTGCGGTTGCTGCGGTTGTGGTTGCGGTTGAGACGACGATCCTTCGGCGATGCCTTTGCCTTTGTCCCTAGGACTAGCCATGGATTCGATCGGCTCTTTTTGATTTCTCGATAGAAGATAATCACTACATGACTAGTAGAGATGATTCATAAGATATTTTTTTCTAAGTATTTTGGGTCTTTGAAGGAGAAGAAGAGAGGAATATAGAGAAACTATGTCAATGATAGTGGGGGAAGCCTTTAGAAAAAATTTCTACACTAATTATAAATAATCTTATTATATTATCGCGTAAATTATTTGATGGGAATATATATATAGATACACACGTAGCATCAAATCAATATCAGGGGTAAAAAAATACTCAAAAGCTAGAGACTAGAGTTCTATATAGTCAGCAAAATCTAGTGTTCTATAGATAATCAACCTCGAATATAACATTTTTTATTAGCCAGCTCGGTTTTAGTTATTTAAACATAAAGTGACTGATATTATTTCAGACCAAACAATCGTAAAACGTAGATGTATATGTAATTAACTAACTTAAGTAAAATGCAAATTGTGTAGATGATCTTTTGGAATATCAGGTTAATTAGTGAGAGATGAGGGAGACAGGAGATGGGATCCACAAGGGTGCTTTAGTTCTTTCTTTTTCAATCGGTAGACCTATCACATTATTTTCTCTTCCTTTGATCTGTACGATTATCATTTAAGTATTGTTAACTATTTACTTTATTTAAATATTGATTTGTTGCTATTCAAATTATAATTATGTTTCCATTCAGCTTAGCAATCATTGTCATCAATCGAATATTGCCGCCCTATTATGTGTAAACAAAAGAAAACAATAATACTGGAAAGGACAATTAACACAAACCCTGTTCTTTTATTTGTTACGCATAAATTCAGAAACATGTATGGTCTAGTTAGATATATCGTTCACGTTTACCCGCCAAACAACAATATGCAGTAACATCTTTATTAACTAATTATATTGAAATTTTTCATAGTTGTTAATTTATTAATATATTAATTAATTGATCATATAAAAATTGGTTTTAGTCTATTTTTTAACAAAAAGTAAATAAATGACATTATGTTCAATGGTTTCAATAAATTTATTAGTAAAAAAAACATATAAGTACTTAAAATTATGATCAATAATTTCACTTCTATTAATAGAATAGATGATAATACTGAATTTAATTATCTATGTAAAAAATGATGCATGTTCAATTGTTCATAAGTTAAATTTTATAGTAAAAGGATGGTTAAAATTTTACAATCTCTAATACTGATTATGGAGTTGAAGACAGTACTATCGTATATTTGAAAGCAGTTATACTTAAAATTTTAATTATCCCGTTAATCTTCACAAATTTTGGATTTACACCCAACAACAAATAATAATAAAAGCTTAAAATTTTATGAAAAAGGATATTTGATGAACGCAAGAGGCCCGTAATGAAGCCCAATGGACCTTGCTTTACGCCCAGTTCCCAAACGGCATTAAGTTTAAATATTTTATTCAAAACAAATACGATTCTCTGACCGAAACAGATAAAATCTATGGAGGTCCCAATCCCAAAGATCCGCAATGGACGCTTGCATTTACTTATTTTAAGTATTGTCATCTACAGATTTTTTGTCTATTTAAATTAATACATTAAGGATAGTTCTTTTTAGCTGCCATTGAGGCACTGACCAATCATTGTTAGAAAATTGCATATATAATAATAAACTGCGTGAATATTTATTATCCAACAGTTATTTGAATATATATATATATATATATATATATATTTAATAAATGATAGCATAACTTTTGTGGATTCCTTATTTTATAATAAAATCCATTACTACCTACTCTCCTAGGTTTGGTCATTCTTCTAAATTATTTGAGAAAAGTATATTTTATTAGGTTTATGGTTTTCTTACAGAGTTACAGTTACTCATTCAAATAAAAACCAAACAGAAAAAAAAAAAAAACTCAATGAGTAAATGAGTCGTATGCATAGAAAATGGTCCCACGGCAATCAAATCAAATCATTAAGTAACAGAAAAATATGAAATGGACAACAGTATCTGTTTGTCTCGATAGTATTAATGCAAAAGCATTAAATGTATATTATTAAAAGGGAAAACAGGATAGTTGGGTGTAATTGCATACTACTTATGTATTATCAGTTGGTTGGAAAATATCAAATATAAACACAAAAGAAGACTATATGGCGATATATTATATAAATAATTTGTTCAATAACCATAAAAAAAACATATTTAACAAAGTAACCAAAAGTTGTGACAATATTCTAGCCATTAAATTTAGGTCTTTTGGTTACTTTTTAAATTTTTCTTTTTCTTTTGATTATTCGTTTAATTAACCCTATATTATATAGCTTGGTTTTTATAACGAATAATAAACCGCTCGCTGATTATTCATTAGGTATATATAATGCTCGAAATTTTCGCCAGAAATACTTGATGTAACCAATGGAAGTGTTGTTGACTTCTTTGATGAGTGTGACGAGAAGAGCAGTCAAACATTTATTTCTCCTTCTCTTGGTAGAAAAAGCCCAAACACTTGTAATCTAGATAACACTGGGCCTTCCAATCGCTCACCGAAATTGGGCCTTGTCCATTGTCAACATACGGCACAGTAAAATATTCCACACCAACAATCTAGCAATAATTTACAGTTTTACCTTTGTTCCCACAAAATCTGAATCGTTTTAGGCGGCGAGCAAGTTCGACTTCATCCAAGCAATCCCTTAGGGGTCAGACACGCGGCGCACATCCTGCCATTGAGTAGCCGGAATCTCCACAATAACTTAGCAAGCCGCACTAACGAACAAAATATCGCAAGAAGAAGAATAAGAACTCTTCTCATACTTGATACATGGCTAGATCGATCATAATATGAACTGTCTTTAAACTTTTCATCTGATCCGGATCTCAAGTATAACATTGTTGCGTTGTAATACAACAATGGTTAACATACTTGTACAATATGTATATTTTGAAAGATTTGCAACCCTTCAAATTGCTATGAGACTTAAATGAATTGAAGAGGCAACGAAATAACTAATACTCAGATGGTACTTCGATTATCAAAGGTATATATAGGTAGAAAATAAAGCCGATGGCTTTTTAGATAAAATAAAGGAAAAGGTAATACAATTATTAAACGGTGAATTTTAACAAATCATTACAAGCACACCGATTATTCATTAATTCTCTTAAGAATTCTCTGATGTAAATAAATCTCCACTAATATTTGATGTAAGCAACAGAAGAAGTGTTGGCGTCTTTGATGAGCGTACCAAGAAGAGGAGCGAGCAAACACTTCTTGTCCTTCTCCTTGTAGAAGTAACCCAAACACTTGCAATCACGATCGCACTTGGCCTTGCAATCGTTCACAGAAGTTGGGCCTTGTCCATCATTAACGTAAGGCCCATTAAAATGCTCAACGCCGACTATCTTGTAGTAATTTATCGTTTTACCCTTGCCCCCACTGCAAAACTGTGTCGTTTTAGGCGCCGAGCATTTATCGCTCCATCCGAGCAATCCTTTGGGTGTGGGACACGCAACGCACATTCCGCGGTCGCAGTAACCGTAATCGCCGCAAAACGACGGCAAGGCACATTGACGGACGAAGTAAGTGGAGAAGAAAGAGAAAGTCTCTTCCCATGTGAGATACGTAGCTGGGTCGTAATACGAGAAGGCCTTGAGGCTCCCGTCGGATCCAAGTCTTAGATACGAAATCGTTCCGTTGTAGTTGATTTTGTTTAGGTTTAAAGTTCCGCCTCCGCTTCCGATGGGTCGGCTTTGGAGTAACCGTCGGTTATTACCCGGACTCGTCGTCGTCGGTTGTGGTGCGGGTTCTAAGAGGAGCTCGTAAGCTGACGGCTCCGTTAAGTTGTCGAACTCTCTTGTAACGGCAAACGTTACCGTGCCGCGGAAGTCGTGGTCCGGCCATCCACCGTATACTAACGGTTGACCGGTTTTGTTAACGTACATGGTCAAGCCTTTGTTGTCCAGCACCATACTGTAGGGACCGTCTGAGCCGTCCACGTCGGACTTACGGCTGACGAGTTTGTTAGCTCCGTTAACTTTCAGTGATTGGCCGGTGAGGAGTGTGTCGGTGGGGTGGTCGAAACTCTGCCAGACGAACTTGCCGTTTTTGTCGTGTAGTACGATGTTGCCGTTGGGCAAGATTCGGAAGCCGGTGACGCCTTTGTTGGCTGTGTTGGTTTGCCACTTGACTTGGCCGTTTGACTCGGCGAGCACGAGGTTGCCGTCGCGGCCGAAGGAGAGCGTGGAGTTTTCACCGACGGGGTTGTTCCGGTTTGCGTCCCAGATCCAACGCATGAGTGACTCGTCACGTCTGAGTCCGACTCGGAGAGATAAGATATAGGCGCTAGGTGTAGTGTTGTAGAACAAGAGCTGGAATGGGGACGTGAAGAAGCTCGCGTTCGGAGAAGTGATGAATCGGTAACTCGCGTCGTACTCGGTGATGTATTGGCCGAATTCGCCTTCGTTGACGACTCTGAATTGTTTCTCCGGAGGGACTTGAGCTGTCACCACTGAAACAGTGGCAATGGCCAGTGCTATGATTAAAAATCGAAGCATGCTTGATTTTGTTTGAGGTTGAGTAGTGGAGTGTGAGATATTTTGTAATAAGGTTGAATTTGTGGGGTGTATATATAGCTTCTTTGCTTTGAGCCACTGGCTGTATTAGTTTGAAAAGTCAAAGTTGCATATTGCGACTTGACTATCATATTGGTGCTGTGCAAGTGGCCCGACGGCTGATTTGTGATTTGGATAAGGTTTGTCTAGTGCGAATTTCCGAATATTCCCGCATACACAATTAAAGTTTTGATAACTGATAAATCATATATACTCCTGTCACAAATATGTGATGATTAATTGATTTATAAGGTTTTTTTTTTGTGTGATAAAAAAGGTTATTTTGTTATACTCTTATGTGAAATCCTATTTGTATAATAAACTCATGAAGTTGTTCAAACAAAGCTAATGTTTGGGTAGCGTAGGAAAAAACAAAATTTACGTCAGCTTTACGTAAATGTCAAACATGAAAACTATAAGTATTTGAGTTAATGGTCGAATGTGTTATCTAAGAGAAAACATCAAAACGGTACTGTGAACCTGATTGTGATGTTTGGTTGCATAATAACTTAAGGAGCCAGGACAGCTTTTGGTACTGAGGTGTTAGGTTATCCTTAGCACACGCATTTCTCCGCATATCGGATGCTTTCAGATCTGTCTGTCCTATATATTATCAAAGACAAACAATAATTGCTGACAATATATCAACGGTATCGAAATTATTGAAATTGTATCGTCGGCAAATCTTGAATTTAACCGGAAACACTAATCATCCATTTGATAGGTTTTTGTGTCTAGTATATAAGACTTACAACACCAAATAATCTTAAATACTGGTTTGACTATATTGATCATAAATCATCCTTTTAGACAGTTTCCTGAATATCATATTATTGTAATAAGTATATGACAAATGTTGTTTTTCTTACCCTTTTTGTGAACCCCGCCCTAGAATATATTTTCCTTTATCATATCATTTTCTAGAAGACTTCAATCAGGATTTTCTGTCTAAAATTTAGTAAATTCTACTTTAGAATAGTTTATGACCTGTGTTTTGTGGTTTTGACTGAAAATAACAACATCAAAGCTGTGGGTTTAGTTTGGAAAAAACCACATGATAAAAAACATCAAAGTCGTGGTTTTGCCATGAATGAGATGCTGAGATCAAATTTCGGCTTTCCATTTAAATATCTAAGTACACGCATCCAAGGGTAGCTGAGATCTATGTATCGTATTATTACATGTGCTTCCAATAAAAACTGAACAATAAATGCTGACAAAGATATCCAAAATATTACGGAATCTTGTATTTAACCAAAACAACATAAATCATAAAACTATAAAAGTTACCATGTCGAACCGGAATAAGTATGGAAAAACACCTAAGAAGCTTTAAAAGTTGTAAACATGAGCTTGATTCTACAATAACTTCAATAGGAACTTACGCGAAGTTTGTATCTTCGGTGAGTCGATCGTTAGGATATATATATATGTCAGTGAGGAAATCAATAACCATCGTTACAGGAGAGCATAAATTGTTCAATTCGAAGGTTTATAAACTGGCCGGTAACCGCTGAGTTGATCCATTTCTTGAAATCGGACTCTTAAAATCTAACTTCAAGTGGGAGATGAGTGATTTCATATCCAAATCTAGAAACTATGTTGACAAAACCCTTCAAATGATTGCGTCTGAAGTCAGTGTATTTAAGGTCCAATCCAAGAACACGTTGCCAAATATATATCCATCGACTCAATAAGAAGCTTGTCTTAACAGAATCCTTTGTCGGAAGTTTTCACCCTATCTCATGTAGCAAATGGTCAGGTAATTGGCTAATCAAATCCGTTATTTGTGATCGTGACGCTTTCGTTTCGATATCTCACGCATAACGCATCACTGCAAAGAACGAGCAGAAGATCACATACATACACGTCACAAGCAATCTAAACGTGGAAGTGGATTTGATAATTTGACTAAGCAATCATTTTGGAGAGAAATCAATAGCATGACGTATAGGTAATCAATAGAAATATATACTATATAACTAAGACGAATGACGAGAGAAATAGTACCGGAGAAGCTATCCTTCCACCTGGCATTAGCATGTTTCAAGTTGATCTTGAAAAGCTATCAACGAGAGCGATGGGGAGAGACCATCGACATCATGTAGAAATCAGAAGGGCATCGACTAGAATACTGTAAATCAAATCTTCTTTGTGTGTAGTAATCGCATTGGCTGATCAGATCTTGGGTTGACTGATAAAATCTTATGCGTAAAAACTAAAAAACATTGGTTCTTACCAATGCAAACTATCAGAACGTTTTGGAAAAACATTGGTTCATACAGAATCCTTCGTGAAAAGTTTCAAGAATATAGACTAGAATATTGTAAATCAAATTTTCTTTTTGTGTAGTAATCGCATTGGCTGATCAGATCTTGCGTTGACTGATCAAATCTTATGTGTAAAAAACATTGGTTCTTACCAATGCAAACTATCAAAACGTTTTGGAAAAACATTGGTTCGTACAGAATCCTTCGTGAAAAGTTTCAAGAATATCTGATCTATCAAACGATCAGGCAAAATCGTGACTCGCCCCAACGGTTTCGTATAGGCCCAATCAGCTGCACCTATGTATACTTCTAGATCTGGTTATCCCTTTACCTACAAAAAAATAATAAGAATTTCATTTTATATTATTTTTCATATTTTTCATTGTTATATACTTTATAGGTGAAATCATGCCATCAATGGCATTTGCTTTCAAATGGATAAACTATAAAAGGGTACATTCCACCAGGCAGCTTGCAAGTTGACTTTTTAAAACAAAAGCTATCAAATGATGCCAATGGGAAATTGCAATCGATCGGCATCATTTATAAATTAGACGGATACGTATATTAATCCAATATCTATATATATGTGTGTCTATATATTTATGTGTAATAACAAGCATTGACTGGGGCCAGTGGGCAAATCTTACTAAAAAGAGAAGTTTTGAGAAACCCCAACTTATCTAATAAGGTGACGCGAGGACGAAGCATCGTTGCACGCATCTTATTCGTTTTCTTGAAGCAAATTCGCTAATATACCCTCCTTCTTGGATTTTTTTTTTTCAATTTTATCTACCAACCAAAATTATTAGTAGAAGTCAATACTCAATTCCAAATTGTTTGCTTGCACGTGGACTCGTGCGTCACTGACAAAACATTAATTTCCAAATTTACGTATATCTGAAATTGATTCATAAATTTCATTCACTTCGCTTTATTACGATGTAGCTTGAGAATCAGTACACCGTTTTTTAAAAGGGTAAACAAACCAGATTTGACCTTATTAAACACAATAGTCTCATATGACTTTCACACCTCAAAGAACTGACTTCTTGTTAACATTAGGAGCCTTGACATAAGCTACCAACGAAGCATCTCCGGTTCTAGTCAATGTCCTGAGCTCATAACCCATCCAACACCTTGAACTCTTCCTGTTGTAGAAAAACCCTAAACATTTACAATCACTCGTACACTTGTCCCCACACGCTTTCTCCGTCGTGGACGAGCCACCGTTAAACTTAGTCATGAAACTATCAGCTCCTTCAATCTTGAAATAATGAAACGTCTTGGGATCGCAACTTGCGAGACTCGGTGTCTTACATGTTTCGTCCCATCCAAGAAGCCCTTTGTCGGTAGGACAAGCGTTGCACTGACCTTTCTTACACAAACCAAAACCCAAACAATGCTCAGGGATCCTACACTCGTCGTTACCGTCAGTGTCGGTGTTAGTGAACGCCGTGTACGTCACGTCCCAAGCCGTCGCAGTCGCTAACGTGCTGTAACTCCAAACTCTGACGTTTCCGTCTGATTCCAACCGAATAAAACTCAACGTCGCGTTGTGTTTCGGCCGCGAGAGGTACGTCGAGACGTTGAATTGAGATCCAGAGTCGACACCTTCCATGTGTAGACCCCACGTGGTGTCGGAATCTTCCACAGCTTGGAACGTCATGGACTGTAATTGAGTGATCTTGCTGAAGAATTCGTAGTCGTAATACGCGATTGGTTTCGGAGTTTTGTTTGTCGTGTAGTATAGAATTAGCTTCTTGGCTTCCATCACGAGACTGTACGGTCCGTTTGTGTTAACCGATGGGGAACGTCTGCTTACGAGCTTGTTCCGACCGCTGCGTTTAAGTGATTGTCCGACGAGAAGGGTGTCGGTAGGAGAATCAAAGCTCTGCCATATGAATTTTCCGGTGGAATCGTATATCACCATATTGCCATTCTCCAGGATCTTGATCCCCACGGCACCTTTGTTAGCCGTGTTCGTTTGCCAGACCAGGCGACCATCGGCTTCGGCGAGTACGAGATTTCCGTCTTCACCGAAAGTCAACGTCGCGTTTTCTTTGACCGGTGAGCCTCTGTTTGCTTCCCAAACCCATCGGAGAGTGGATTCTTGAGCCCTGTTTCCGATTCTAAGGGCGAGAGTGTATGCGTTTGGGGTTGTGTTGTAGAAACAGAGACGGAAGTTGTCGTTGAATGGTTGGAAGCCACGTACGTCGGGATTGTATTCGATCGGACTGTAGTCGGTGTAGCCTCCTTCGTTGACCACTAGGAATTGCTCGTCGACGGGCACTTTGGCCTGTGCTCCAATCAAGAGAATGGAGAGAGTGAAGCAGAGAGCTAATGTGATTGGGAACTTCATTTTGTTTGTTATGTGTTTTTAATGGATTTTGAGAATACAGAGCAAGCCTCTATTTATAAGAGCCAAGGAAGTCTTTTTTATGTATATAAAAATAAACTGGGAGAGTATTTTGAATGACTTTTTGGTCTTTGTTTTGCTGTATTCTATTATTGGTTTTGCTGGATTTGTTTCGAACATTTTAGAGACCTTACCATAATCTTAACCTTAATGCTAATTAACCCGTGTACGATTAGCTTATCCCGAGTCAACGATTGACAAGGAGATCTAATGGAACAAGATCCGAGCTAAGGCGTTGAGGATGCTTTTAAGATATATCTGTTGTAAGTGATTGAAACTGAATTAAGAAACAAAAAAGGGGATAACAACTGTAATAAGGTTCTTTTGTTTCCTACAAAAACTTGATGTTTTCTATAAAGAACTTGTATTTTTGTTTCATTCACAAATCCAGTCAATGTATTATAGTATGTATTATACTTATGTCGGTTTTTAATTATAGTTTCTTCTTTCTTGTACTACATGCAAACATTAGTTAGATTAATTCGAAATGGTACGAGAGCTGCGTATTGAACACATAAATAAATCACGCATTTGACGTAGGACCGATCAGTCACTTTTCTTTTAATAAGACGACCGGGAAGATGCTCGGGGTCGATTTTTATCGTCTCTTTGGATTTGATTGAATTATTTATTGACTCATGTAGCATAGATAGAATTCGAAATCCAAATACATGCAATTCGAGAGACTTAACCTTATATTATATGTACTTATGTAGAGAGATTTTTTGAAGAGGAGATGATAATCATTGTTAATTGTTCGTCTTTGTGAAATTAACCCTCCACTTGTTTATAAAGAATCTAAAGAAATTTGAAGGTGCTTTACAAAAAATATAAACGGACAATGATCTAAATCGGAATCCGATGGTCATGTGTGTCCCAATACCCGGCGGCTTGTCAGGTGTGTGGGGCCTGTAAGACAGGTCCTATACGACGGCTCAGTTTTAATATTTATTTAGGACAACTTTTTTATGATTGTTTTTCTGGTCCATGTGCCAACTTGTGTATTAAGCAGCACATAAAAGAAAAGTAAGGAATGCAAGTTATTGCAACCATATCTATTCGTTGTTCAACCTGGTTTATAACAGGGCCATCATAAGCTAAGCATGGTCATCATATCTAATGGGCTTTCGTTTATCATCCAGCTCCAGTTGTTGGGCTTTATTATTTGTTGCTTACCAGGGAAGGTCTATAATCTCTGGCTTTCAACTTCCAAACACTAGTGGATGAACAAAGATTGTTAATTTTTTGTAATAAACACAAACTGCTGGGGGCACTTTAGGGTTATACTTATATGTAATGTAATAGAAAACCAGAGGGAATTTTTGTAATAAAAAAACTTTGAGGAACATTTCAAATTGTTAAAACTAGAGGGAATGTTAGTGATAAAAACAAAACGTAGGGGTCTGTATTAAACAAAAATAATGCAATAGACGAAACACGGGACATGTATATGAAAAGTCGATAAATATATAAAACTTGAGGGAGTGCCAGTAATATATACAAACGTTACGGGAAAAATATGTAATAAACTATATAGCTATTTTATCTATTAGTTTTTTTCTTTTTCCTTTCCCTTTGTCCAAGTGTAGAATTTTAAAGGTTGAGAAAGGGAATCGAATTAAATTCATCGAGGAGCACGTCAGATTCGACGAAGTGTTCTCGATTATCGGCATACGGATCTTCTCTCTCTCTCAAAAACCCTAACTCCGATCGATCGAATTTGGCTGCACGCGATAATGGCCAACAGTAATCTGCCCCGAAGAATCATCAAGGTTCGTTTTCCAATCTCGTTTCGATCCCATTTGGCGAACCTCTCTCTCTCTCACTCTCTCTCTTTTTTTTGATATGGAATCCGAGGAAGCAAGTGTTATCGCCGTTCGATCTTCTCCTTGAAATCGTCTTAACTTGATGTCTAATTCTTATTTTCGTTGTGATCTGATAGGAAACTCAACGTCTGCTCAGTGAACCGGGTAAACTCTTTGATTCGTCCCGAATTGCTGAGTTATACTGCTGATTTCAGCTGATGATTATAACTATAGCTGAATTGTGGATCCTAAATGTGATCTTCCATGGAGTTCGAATTTGATTGTAGAGTAATTAAAAATCTGATTTTTAACGGAGTTTCATCAATGGAACAGCTCCTGGGATAAGTGCCTCTCCATCTGAGGATAATATGCGCTACTTCAACGTTATGGTTCTTGGTCCTACACAATCACCTTATGAAGGTAATACTTGTTTATACGATGTTCATCGTTGGTTTAAAGGGGCTTTCTACTTTTTCATTTTCTTATGGGAGAGTGCTCATGTGTAGCTGTTGGTAGATGTCTATGTAAGAGTTCAAGTACTCCCCAATGCATGCTATTTCGATTTCTTACTTCTGCAAGTAATGAAATAGTTGAGTTTCAGTTTCTTGTTTTGAGGTCACAACATGTTGAGCAACGACTGCGAATAATCTTGTAGATTGTTGGGTTTTGAAGGAAAGCTGAACAATGGTGATATGGATAGTTATGGGCTTATTACAACTCTACTTTATATTATCATCACTACATTTGATTCTTATCTTTGTGCTGCTGCGTGATAGATGCTGAGTTAAACTTGCACTTTTTCTCCTTCTTTGAAGCAAGTCTGCCCATTAGCTAAAGTTTAATATATTGTTGTATGGTATATGCCATTCATTTGCTTCATTCCATTTTGTAGGAGGAGTTTTCAAGTTGGAGCTCTTTTTGCCTGAAGAATACCCTATGGCAGCTCCCAAGGTAAGTTGCTTGGATTGGAGTTTCTCTGTAAAGAAATTTATGTTATGAAGTTATGCATTCTTCGCATCCGATGGTGACTTGAATATAAGTAGGGTCAGTTATAAGACTCTAGTTATTAAGAAAATTGGTCTGTTGGGATATTCGTAAATGCACCAAATGATCTCTGGGAACGGTGCTTCTGGTTGGATTATGACAGACCCGAATATAATGTCACATTTTTTGTCGTTGTTTCTCTTTTCGTAATAGGTATATTCAGTTCTCTATCATTGGATTTGAACGATTTGTGTATATATTTGTATCTTTCTTTACTTCAATACTCACGGGATCTTTTATTGATACTGATTTGGAACAGGTTAGGTTTCTCACCAAGATATACCATCCTAACATTGATAAGGTCTGCTCTAGCTCCTTCCTCTGTTTTCCCATTACCATTCACAAAACAAAACACATGTTCATAAACTTGGCTATTTGCTTGTACAGCTTGGAAGAATCTGTCTTGATATTCTGAAAGACAAATGGAGCCCTGCTCTACAAATACGAACGGTGCTTTTAAGGTATATGCGATCATTACATTAGATTTTCTCCTGCCACAAAGCGTAGGTTTCTTGAGGCGTGACTGCTTTTTTATTCTATTGATGTGTTGTCCTCAAAAAAAAGTATTCAAGCTCTTCTGAGTGCACCAAACCCTGATGATCCGTTGTCTGAGAACATCGCTAAGCATTGGAAGAGTAATGAGGCAGAAGCTGTGGAGACAGGTAATGTGATTTAAACCATGAACTCTGAACTTAACTCGTTACTTTACTACTTTTTACTCTTGTCTTCTTTATAAACCCTCTGTTAGTATCTCACATCATCCATGTGAACTACCTGAGCAGCTAAGGAATGGACCCGCCTTTACGCAAGCGGCGCATGATGGATTGGAGGGTGAAAAGATCTCATTCATCAAAATAACATTACATTTGGTGAAATCTATCTCAACATCAAAGTTATATTTTGCTGGTTCTTCCCCCTCATTACGATAAAAATGTGTTTTCGGCACAGGAAGTTGTAATCTCTCTGAATTATTGTATCATTTACTAATAGGGTCAAGACTCGTTTACCCATATTTGAAGTTCGTCAAGTTTCGTTGATACAAAAGATCTCCTCTACTGTGTCTAAGCTCTGCAGATTCCAGATTTTGCCAATTTCCAGAATGCTGTTGATAAATTCTGTAGGTTTGTCAAGCTAAGTATTCATGAGATGACGATAATCACTATAAAACGGTTTGTAATTAGCAAAAAAAAAAGTGAGGGATGAGGTGGTTTTGTTGTATTTTGGGAAGTAGCAGCTTTGCTATATCTAACTTCTGGTGGAGGAAGAATCATCATAATTAGAAATTAATAAACATGATTGACGAAAGTTCAGCCTGCAATAACATGCCCATTGCATTCCAAACGAAATAGATAAGGCCATTATATTAGGACACAAGTTCGGTCGAACAAGAATAACTAGAAGAGCTTTACAATTACAAACCATAACACAAATTAAGTCATAGTAAAGTAATCCACAACCATCATAATCATCATCCTAATGTTACTCGATATAAAAAATAAGAAATATTAAAGGTAAAGAAAAAGAAAAAAACACTACCATAAAACCACCAACCAAAGGAATCATCATCAGTAAAGTAGAGAGCGAAAAGCCACCAACCAAAGAACACATTTCAGATTTCATGAAAAATATTAATGAAGCCGAAGTGAAACAGTGAGATTTTCGTCTACCGACCGTGGAAGAAGAAGAGGAAAGACTTACTACTAACTGCACTAGACGGGAATTGCGTCTACGTTCGATGAATCTTCGCATCTCAACACAATTCCTTCGAGACTTGCAGGGAACGTGCACTTACTCCATTGCCAACCAGCAGCTAATGGCTCCGTCGTTGGGACTATCATTAGCACGTTTTCGTTTCTCTGCACCACTCCTATGACACTTACTGTGCTTCCTTCTTTGATATACCTGCAAATGAAAGAAGTATCACTTGAGACTCAACAGATTTTGAGCAACTCTTTCAAGGTTTTTGAATCACTCTTTTTTCGACAAGCTGAGTTTTCATACCCTTCTTTAAGCCGCATTACTCGTTCATCATTGGATAGATTCTTCTGACCCAACCACCTTACGAAATCTGGAGACGCTTGCTCGCTTCCTGGCTTAAAGTCGATGACAACAGAATCATCGACGATAGGTGTGACCTTTGCACCGTTTCCGGTTTTGACCAATGCTCTAAGCCCAGACTGGAAATCAGAAATGTAGAAGTCTACCACATGCCTCTGCCATGTATTGTAGATGCAAAGTTTAGAGACATTTTACATTAAAAGACAACATTTTTCTGTGAAAAGAAATATCATCTAACCTCTGCTGATCTCAGTCCCCATGTGAAGCGGCGATGTGAAGCATTGGCTGGCTTCGAACCCCATCCACGGTACTCATACAGACAAGTAGACGTGTAAACACATCTGGGAACTCTGTGGAAGGATGACTCAAGCGGCACATTACCACAGGTGACCACCTTTTCAACAACCAAATATAAGAGCCAATGTCATGAACATAGTAGAAACAGAATTCCAATATCAGTAAGAAAAAATCAAATTTCCCATGAGCAATGCAGCAGAAAAGAGTAAATGCACAAAACCAGCACTTTTTGGAAGCGATGCTGAGATGCTTACCCCAGTGACCTTCACGTATTGACCGTTTTTGGCAGTTCTAAGATCAGCATCAGGATAACGAGCAATGAAGTCTGTGATACCACGTCTTTCACAAGAAACATTCCAGACGAAAAGTGCAGCAACAACTGTGAACAAGACAGCCACAACAATGAGGAGAATTGCATTGTGAACGGCTCCGAGAATGAAGCCTCCAGCGAGGAAGCCCATCACAAATATAAGTATAACCAGCCACAGCACAGGTTTAGGGAAGCTCTTCATGCAGGAAAAGTCATCTTCAGGACCAAGGGTAGTTACCGCCTGGTTGTGGACAACAGAAGTCGTATGTGTCTTCATCGAACCAGAATAGTCTAGAGGACCAGAGATCTTCCTAGGAGCCCCAGATGAATTCAAAGGACCCGAAGTAATTGGCCCAGATGTTATGAGACCTGTAGTTGGGAGTATAGGGATAGGGCCAGAATTTTGCCGTGTTACACCACCAGACTGCGGACCAGATGATTTCTTTAGAGGCTCCCCGTGCTTAGACAAAGGGCCAGAGTTTGTTTTCTTCATTGAATTCGACCCAGCAGAAGCTAAAGAGCCGGACATACGACCAGTTGCGTTAGGCACTGGACCAGACTGTGCGCCACTTCTTGAAGAAGTTCCGGTTATAGGGCCAGACTTTCTTGACTTAGTCCCATCTGTGGGAATGTCAAACATCTTCCCAAGTTCTCCTGATTTCTTGATATCACCCCCGGTGTAGGGCATGGCCACTGAGCTCATTGTTGGAGGCTTTTCTTTGGGTTGCTCCGGCCTACCAGACACAAACAGCCCATTGCTGAGCTGGTGAGATGCGTATCTCGAACCCATTTGATTTCCTTCAGGGAAACCCAAACTGGCTACAAACTGGTTTCAAAGTCCTGCAGGAACGAAATAGGAACCCATGACAAATGGGCAAGATAGTTAGTTTGCATATATAGATGTAACAGTATATACTGAAGAAGAAGAAAACATGGTCAGATGGTTTGCATTGTATACATGTTATCTACACAGATCCAACATCACTGGGATTTTGAGAACTAATATATATCACTATAGATCTACAAAGTTCCTTTAAGTAGTCTCCATAAATTCCACAGAGGAACCAAACCTAACTAGAGTATCCACCAGTGTTCCAAAAACCAAGAAACTATAGAAACCTAACCATATAGCTTCCAAATCAATAATCAATGGTCTCGTCAAATATAGTAAGATCTCTGGGATTCAGAAGCAGGTTCCATTGCAATTAAGTGGAGTAGAACTCGGACTCAGATCCCAATCTCTATAAAAATCTACGAATCAGAGAAAAAGGAAAAAGACAAAAGAGATTGAACAAGTACTAAAACGCAAAAGTAAAGCAAAACCTAAATCCCCAAAATGGACTTAATGATCAAAAGACGAAAAAGTCCAATCTGAGAAAATGAAGAAAAATAAAAAACGGTGTAGATTCCCACCTGAGAGAGTGTAAGTTTCCACGAATCTCCGAGTGAGAAGAAGAAGAAAAAAAAAGTATCAATGAAAATAGTTGGAGTTGGGGAAGTGACAGTAGACGACGAAACGGAAGCAACAGTCGAGTAGCCGAGATCCCATATCCTTAGCTCACTCTCCGCCGTGTGGATCCCGATCTCGATCTCTTTGAGCCGCAACAGCTGGTGCCTTGTCTCAATCGCTCTTTCTCTCTCTCTCTCTTTCAAAGCCGCTTAAGGCTTTTTTTTTTTTTTAATTTATAATTGTACAACCAACTGAGGAAAGAAAAAAGAGAAGAAGAAGAACACACAATGTTTTTTTTTTTTTTTGCCGTCTCGGTTCTCTATCATAATTTTATTAACAAGAGTTTTGGGAGTTTTATAGAAACTTTCTAAAAGTAAGGCTATAAACTGTAATTATTACAAGTGGGAGTTCTTTTCTTATTTATTATAATATCTTAGCTACCAAGAAACATTATACTATATATATATATATATGAGTCTCCAGGACTGTGAGTCTCTATATATATTATATATATGATGTAGTTGAATTTACACATGTCAAAGCAAGACTTGTATACTGTCATATATTATATGGGAATCGACTTTGTATATGGAAGAAATAGTCAGACAGGTCGAATCAACCTCAAATTACACCACCTCGACACAACATCAAGTCAAGCCGTATGTATAAGTATGGAAAATGCAACTTTGATGCTATTTCGACGCAGAATCATAATGCGTGTGGGACTACTAGATGAAGTTGAAAGACGACAAAGAGATAGTGAAATGGAATATTGGAACAAAGGTTTATCTAACCCCAAGAATGTGTTATATTCTCTTAGTTGTAAGTAGTTTTCTTATTATAGAGTTACGTAGCAAAATTTATACGCTGAAAGCCTGAAACTGAATCAATAAATATCTTTGCATTTTATGTTCCCTTTAAATCATTTTATCCAAAAATAATTGAATACGTACAATAGTTAAAGACCAGCGTTTTCGGAATTGGTAATTCCGATAAATAAGGCCAGTGATCTTTTTTCCCTTATCCGTTAAGAAAAAAACATATCTATTTTGTTCTTGTCTTCTCCTAATTTCGTTGAACAGAAAACTGAACTCACACCTTTCCCCTCTATCTCTACAATGGCTCGATCTTCATCTCCGTCACTTTCTCTCTCTAGGTGCCGTTTAGCCGCAAGTTCTCTCCTTCCTTCATCTCGAGCCATCTTCTTCCGATCTCAATCCTCGAACCGCCGGTTCACTCCCCGCGGTGAGCTCTACGAGATCGATACCGCCTCGTCCCAGTCGCAATCGGATCCTCTTTTCCAGAAGCTAGAGGACGCCGTCCACCGGATAATGGTGCGCCGAGCCGCACCTGATTGGCTCCCTTTTGTTCCCGGTGCTTCGTATTGGGTCCCACCTCCTAGATCCCAGTCTCATGGGATCGCTAAGCTCGTTGAGACGCTGGCGAATCCGATCGGTGACGAAGAATCTATCTCAATCTCATCGGGTCGAGGATGGCCTTCCTCTGATTACTTCATCAAAGGTTTTTTAATATTATTATCTGTTGTTTGTTTGATTGTTTTGTCCTTTTGTGTTGATGAATTTTGATCGTAATTTGCGTTTGGTTATTGCTCGTAATTGTTGACTTACAAATAGATACCCTTTGAATGTGTTCTCTTATTCGTGACATTGAAAGAAAGCTTTGATATATTTTTTTTTTCTTACGCTGTAAAGGATCCAGTTTTCGCGGAATCTATATTCGTCTTGGCTCACCGTTAATACACATTTCTGGTGATTATATATAAACTTCTTTCATAGGTCTCGAGCTTTGCTTGGCGAGATTGATTTTCATTTTGAAAAAAAATGAAAGGTTTGGTTTTTCTGTTTCAGAGTTGTCGTCGTCTGATATCTTTATAAGTTATTACATGTTCAAAATATCACTGATGGAAATGGGTGACCAGCTTCGATAATAACATAGAGAGTATTTCCTTTAAAGGTTTTGTCGTGATGGAACAGGTTTCTTCTTTTGTTATGGTTGAGATGTCGAAATGTAGTGTGTTAGTTATCTTGTTGCTTTCGGTGCTTGGCAAATAACCACTCTGTTTTTTTTTTCTTTTCTTTTAACAGAATGGTCTATGATGTATTTATTTACGTATTTTAAAGGCAAATGTTGTGCCTTGATCGCATCTTGTAGCGTCAACTATGTATCTCTTTGGTACAGTGTTCCTTAGATGTTTGGCTTTTCTTTAGCATTTCTTTAAACCTGATCAGCCTATGTTTTTCTTGTAATATAGGTGCACAGACTCAATCGGTGGAGACTGAGATGACCTCAAATACTGCATCTCACTCTGAGGATGAGGAAGGGTAAACCACAAAGCTCGTCTAACCAGTGTCTGGGTAAGTTATGAGCTGATCATATATAAGTTTCTATCCATGGTTTCACGAGTCAAAATCAGCTTATATATGAAATGTCTTGACTAACGTAAGTTTTGCCTTGGCTATATCCACTTCATTAATTTCTTCGGCCTTCGATGAGAAAAAATGTCAAAACTTTGCAGACTCTTCAAGATTTGTCGATTTTAGAAACACGGATCAAAGAAGATTTGAACCACCAAGAGTGGCTGCGAAGACCTGACATGGTTTAGACTTTTATATAGGGTAGAGTAAGCAAACCTTTTACAGACATCAGATCCTGTCAAATTCTGAAATGTGAAACCCAATAAAGAAAAGGAGTTGTGGCTCAGCCCTCTGTTTTAAATGTAATCTTACTTATAACAGTTTGTTGAATCATGTGTATATATATCTTCGCATCAGCTTGCAGGTTCAGTTCCCATTAACATTTATTGTATACTTGATGCAGTGTACAGTAATATGCCTCGAAATCCCAAAACTAATGTAAAAACATACAAATTTTCACACTTGAGAGCTGAACAATATCATTACATTTTTCACCAGGCAATATAAGAATGGTGTCTACATATGTAAGGGACCACTACTATGAAGCTATGAACATGTGAGCACGAGAAAGAAAAAAAAAGTTAAAACAAAAGTTAGACACGTTATGTATCAGAATGTGCTTCTTGTTCTAAAATCTCGCCGTTTGCTCGCTTTAGTACGCAGTTTCCAAGAGACTGAGAATTCTGACAGAGCATGGAGAGACAGAACATGCATAGTGCTGTTTCAGGGTAGAAGACCTAGTCAGAAACCACTTTGCAATATTTGACACAAGCAAGAAGAAGAGTTTCCCACATGAAAGCAACATTGTGTCTCACTTCTTCTACTAATGTTTCCTTCAAACAGATTTTGTGGCTATGTTTGGTTGCCGGACACTTACATTTATAGTCTAACACAAGAGTTTGAAAAACGAACAACCAAACTTTACTCCCACGGTCCCCCACCAAAAGAACATGGCCAATTCCTATTAATTCCGACTTATCAAGTACCAACACATTCTTCTACACTGAAGTGAAATTTTATACAAGCCTGAGATGAAATGTAGATGCTTTTACGGTTTTACCTGCATAAGCAACGGTTACACCTGATATGAGTCGTCCGAGAGCTGATAAGAAGTAAAGGCAGATTACGACCTAAAAGAAAAAGTATCAAACAAAAATCAGCAAATGCATTTATATGGTAAATGGGTATAAACGGTAATATATTGATGTTAATGCATTTAGATATACGCATAAAACATAATCAAAGAAAAGCATCTCACATATGGTGAGTTGGTAAAGTAAGGACACACTTGCCTTGAAAAAAAGCCTCTTGTCATGTCCTGTTGCCGCAACCCTCAGAACGGCCTCTGCTGCTCCAACGGTATTAGCTAAGCGCGCAACGATGTTACTCGCTGTGTCCTGTGATATTTGCCACTCTAGTGGATCCACAGGAACCCTTGAGGAAAAGTTATAGAATAGTAAATCATGTGACTGAAGAAGAAAGAGCCTTGAGTACAGAACATCATTAAGAGATTCTGGAATAATGACTCATGCATTGATCACAGAGAACCATCACTGATTCACCCAGAAATAAAAAGAAACATAGTTTCATCCATGTCCTAAGAGTTTGTGCGGGTGTGTATTAAAAACCATTACAGAAAGAATAAACCAAATTTCACTGGCAGAGAGAAGGCATAAAATCCAAAGCAAATCAAACAAGAAAGACAGTGTTCACTACACAAGCCGAAATTCATATAAAATTCTGAACAACCGCATCGGTAAAGCACAAACCCAATCCAGAGACCGTAGAACAAAAATCCAAAACCGGAAACAGAATAAAAATCGAGAAATTTAGGATGAAATGTTGAGAGTAACTTACGATACGTTGAGTTGGCGAAAAAGGAGACCGAGAATGGCGAGAGAACATAAGAGAACGATGAGTACATCGGCGAAGAGAGAGAGAAGAGTTGCGTTGCGATATGCGCAGTGGTAATACACCAAAGTTCCACTAATCAGCAAGCCCATCGCCTTCCCCACTTCTCCCATCTCTCTCCACTTAAAAGTTGCTTCCTTTATTCACTCCCAGATTTTACCAGAGAGTTTGTATCTTTCCCGGAGAGGTAAACTGATCTCTTCCTATAAATTTCCCGGCTTGATCAGAGAGAGATTCTCTCAAGCAGTAGTAGTTAACGAAATACAGGAGGGAGGAAGGAACGCGGAAACATCATAAACGGACCCACCTATTGGGCCTTAAAAAGAAGATATTATAAAAGCCCATAAAATAATCTGTCACGTGCCGATTAATCACAGAGCCGAGTCCACAAGCGTAACGTGTGAAGTCATGTAGAGGATCGCTCCACGATTTCATCAATAAGATCAACTTCTACAACTCATTTCAATATCTACGTGCATCCTCCTCTCTTCTTGTGACCACTCTTCCCGTCTGTTCACTGGTGAGGATCTCTATCTCTCTTCTCTCCGATACTTTTTTTGTTTGTTTCTGATTTATCAAATTGTTCTGATTCAAAACCTCCTCAGGGTTTTCTTCTTCCTGGATCTCTGATCTTCGATTAGAGGTTTTGACGTTTTGTGATTGGTTTGTTTACTGATCGGATCTCGACATTTTTTAGGAGGTGAATTTTGTATTCCTGGCCGATCGGATTTGAGTTTTTGTTTTTGAATCTCTGCGAAAATGCCGGCGTTTTACGGAGGAAAGCTCACGACCTTCGAGGACGATGAGAAGGAGAGCGAGTATGGTTACGTTCGCAAGGTATATCCCCATTCATCGATCTGATTTTTTTTTTTTTTGTTTTTTACTGTTGATATTAAGTCGATCTGCTACAAGGTAAGATTGGTGGGAGAAGTAGATTTGTTTTCGGAATCGGTTGATTCCGAGCAACTCGTATGCGAATTTGTGATCTGATCTGATTGTTCTCAGTGATTTGACATTTTTTCTGTCAAAATCATTTTTTCGTAATCAGATTAGTGATATCTAAGTATTGCGATGCAGGTTTCAGGGCCCGTCGTTGTTGCCGATGGCATGGCCGGTGCTGCTATGTATGAGTTAGTGCGTGTTGGGCATGACAAATTGATTGGAGAAATCATCCGTCTTGAAGGAGATTCCGCTACGATCCAAGGTTTGTTCTTACCGTCATTGACTTTACTGCTCATCTTATTTGTCAAATTAAAACTTGGATCTAGCGTTGTATAGAAATGAGATATCTTAACTGATACTTGGCAACCTCGTTTTTATCAGTTTACGAGGAGACAGCTGGATTGACGGTTAATGATCCTGTTCTTCGAACACACAAGGTTCGTCAGTTCTTAATCGTGGTTTTTTGTTTTTTGTTTTTCCTTTTTTTTTTTTTTTTTTTTTTCTCTAGGGTTGTTCGTCTGCAGCTAACGTAGGTTTTCTCCTGAATTTTCAGCCTCTTTCTGTGGAGCTCGGACCAGGAATATTGGGAAATATCTTCGATGGAATTCAGGTTCAGTTGTATTTAGAATCTTGCCAGACATGAAGTTTACGACTTTTGTTTCCTTATAACTTTACAAATTTTGTGGTTTCTCACTTTTCTTCTGTTTCATTTCCTTAAATATCACAGAGGCCTTTGAAGACTATCGCGAGAATATCTGGTGATGTGTACATCCCTCGTGGTGTGTCTGTTCCAGCTCTTGACAAAGATTGTCCTTGGGAGTTCCAGCCCAATAAATTTGGTAATGTGTTTTACTTCATATAACTGTCTGTGGAAGTGTTCATATGGTCTTAATCCTTATGCCCACTGAATTTGACTTTTGCAGTCGAGGGAGACACAGTAACTGGTGGTGACTTGTATGCTGTAAGTTTACTGGCCTCCTCCTTAATCTCATCTTGCCAAGCGAATATATATTTTACACAGTTACCGTGGGGTTTCCCTTGTTGCTCTGGACATAGTTTTTAAACTTTTTTTCTGATTGTTGAACGTAACTTTGGAATGCAGACCGTCTTCGAGAACACCCTGATGACACATCATGTTGGCGTTCCTCCTGATGCCATGGGGAAGATCACTTACATTGCTCCAGCTGGCCAATATTCCCTTAAGGTTTTAGTTCAGCTTTCTATCAAACGATATAAATAAATACATTCAAACTTTTCTTTTCCTTCAATGTTTGGGTTAATATACGGCGTTTTTCATATTCCAGGATGTAGTGCTAGAGCTCGAATTCCAAGGGGTTAAGAAATCGTACACCATGCTTCAGGTTTGAAATTATCTTTAATTTCCTACTTGCAAGCGCAAACGTTTAGCTATTCGATTCACTTTATAACATTGGTTTGGTTGATAATATGTCAGAGCTGGCCTGTACGTACGCCTAGGCCAGTTGCATCCAAACTTGCTGCCGATACTCCTCTTCTTACGGGGCAGGTGATTACTCTATCAATTCTAATACGGTGGTTGTAGTCATTCGAAGACGTTTGTTGCTGATAGTTTTCTTTTCCCTGTTGTCAGCGTGTCCTTGATGCCCTTTTCCCTTCCGTTCTTGGTGGAACCTGTGCCATTCCTGGTGCTTTTGGTTGTGGTAAAACTGTTATCAGTCAGGCGCTTTCCAAGGTAGGCTGTGACTCTTGGTAATAACTGGATATATCGAACTTCTAGAGCTAATTTGTTCTGATATACACAGTACTCCAACTCCGATGCTGTTGTTTACGTTGGTTGTGGAGAGAGAGGAAATGAAATGGCTGAGGTATGCCTCTTCTCATTCTGATTATGGATATTCGTCGCACACATCAGAAATTTGGTCTGATGGTTTCTCATAAATTAGGTTCTTATGGACTTCCCACAATTGACAATGACGTTGCCTGATGGTCGTGAGGAATCTGTCATGAAACGTACTACACTGGTTGCCAACACCTCTAACATGCCTGTGGCTGCTCGTGAAGCCTCAATTTACACTGGTAATTTTCAGGCATATAGGTCTAATAGTTTTTGAAGAAGCCCATTTCCCATCTTCTAATGACATACTGCACATACAAACCTTTTTAGTACGACCCTCATTTTTTTTTGGGTAATGTGAACTTCAGGAATCACTATCGCTGAATACTTCAGAGATATGGGCTACAATGTTAGTATGATGGCAGACTCAACTTCCCGTTGGGCAGAAGCATTGAGAGAAATTTCAGGACGGCTGGTAATCTCTTGCTTCTCACTTTTGCTATATTTAGTTTCGTGTTGTCCTGCTACTCTTTTTCTTAGTTTATTATTTTGCTTTGTTTTCTAGGCTGAAATGCCTGCCGACAGTGGATATCCTGCCTATCTAGCAGCACGTTTAGCATCTTTCTATGAACGTGCTGGTAAAGTAAAATGTCTCGGTGGACCAGAACGTGATGGAAGTGTCACAATTGTTGGTGCTGTTTCACCTCCTGGTGGAGACTTTTCAGATCCTGTGACTTCTGCAACCCTTAGTATTGTGCAGGTGATTATCTAGTTCATGGCTGTTTCCCTATCTCCCATTGTACATGAACATATGTTAAGCAAGATGGACCAGATGATGTCTGGTTCTAAATCTGCGGTAGATTTGTATATATCAGTATTTTTCTCTTTACTTTGAAGTGCTTATTTTGGTTGTTTTTATTTATCTGCAGGTCTTCTGGGGTTTGGACAAAAAGCTTGCCCAGAGAAAGCATTTTCCTTCTGTCAATTGGCTGATTTCTTACTCAAAGTATTCGACGGTATGCTTAAATATTCCCGGTCTTCTTTAAACCTGTCTTTGTATACTATCTCGAAGTTCTCGTATAAATAAAAATTTGCTTGGTTTTCTCAGGCATTGGAATCTTTCTATGAGAAGTTCGATCCAGATTTCATCAACATCAGGACAAAGGCCAGAGAGGTGTTGCAGAGGGAAGATGATCTTAATGAAATTGTCCAGGTACGTGACACTTATCCTTGTAAAACCACCTAATGCTGTGACTAAGACTCAGATTATAGAAAGAAATCACTGTTAGATAATTTTTTCTGGAGGAACTTATCTGACCCGTGCATTACACTTCGTGTGCAGCTTGTGGGAAAAGATGCGCTAGCTGAAGGTGACAAAATCACCTTGGAAACAGCTAAGCTATTGAGGGAAGACTACCTTGCTCAAAACGCGTTTACACCGTAAGATTTGTCTCCCTTCGTTTTGCTTTTAATTCTCTCTCTCAACGGGTTATTTACTCTTGAACCCTTTTGGATGAATCTTTGACAGATATGACAAATTCTGCCCTTTCTACAAGTCTGTGTGGATGATGCGTAACATTATCCATTTCTACAACCTTGCCAATCAGGTAATAAGATGTTTTGTTAAGTGGGTATTCTTGGTTAACCGGTTTGTCTAGAAGGCTAGCAAGTGTCCGGCTACTCGATAAGATCCCATAAATTGAAACTCGGTCTCAAATGTTGTTGGTGACATACAGGCGGTTGAAAGAGCAGCTGGAATGGATGGTCAAAAGATTACGTACACTCTCATCAAGCATCGCTTGGGAGATCTTTTCTACCGTTTAGTGTAAGCAATTCATATAAATCTCCCCCTCAGTTTCTCCATGAATCATCATCATTATATAGCTCTAGTGAATGAAATGTGTATGAAACTGAAGTTGTCAATCATGGAAATAACAAACAGGTCTCAGAAGTTCGAAGATCCAGCAGAAGGGGAGGACGCGCTTGTGGCTAAATTCAAGAAACTGTACGAGGATCTTACTGCTGGGTTCCGTGCCTTGGAGGATGAAACTCGGTAAGCTGTCAGAAGAGTCTCCACAAGTCCGAATTGGGTTGTTTGGAGAAGGAGTATCATGTTCTCTTGTGTTTTTGAGCCAACAACTATCATAGTGGTCGGTATTTTATTTATCGGTTTGTTCGATCGATCGAGTTTAGCCCTGTGAACGTCACATGATTCTCCGGCTGTGCTGTGCTGTGTAATATGTTTGATTCCTTGTTTTTTTTCTTCATGTTTTTCATTTTGATGGTAATAAGGTACAGCCAAAGTGAGTCATCTATTTGATTTGATGTACCTCTCGCAATTCAATAAGTTATTGTTATGTCCAAATGTACTGAAAAACCTATTGGGGATACTTGTACTTGCTCATAATTTATCATCATTTTGTATTTATTTTTCCATCTTTGCCCTGTTATATCAACAATGCTTGTTCCAACTATACTTCGTAATGTTGATATACCCGTAGACGTGACCTTCAATTTTTCTATGCTGGTAAAATGCTTTGAAACAGAAACATCAGACAATTGGGAGATTCTTAATAGACCCATGAAGCCTAATTAAATAAAGCCCAACAGGCCCATTTCGAATTACTCCGATTGGTTTATCTCTTCGTCTTCGGCCGTAGCACTAGCGCCGGATGCGATCCGCCGTTTAGCCGGCGCTCTGACCTAAACACACAGAGTCCTTCGTCTTCCGACAAAAGCTCCATGTGGAAGACCAAGACGAGAACCAGCTTCATCAGCTTCCGACAGGCTTACCTGGCAGCAGTGACGCGGCGCTACTCGAGAGTTGCTCCGCCGCCACCGGCGGTTATCCGAGTTTCAAACAATATAGCACACCTGGGACCTCCGAAGAAAGGACCTTTGCCGCGTCAGCTTATGTCTTTGCCACCTTTCCCCGGTCATCCGTTACCTGGCAAAAACGCCGTTAACAAGGGAGTAGACGGAGACGGCGACGTCGATGTCGGCCACGTCACGGCCATCAGCTGGGTCAAGTACTATTTCGAAGAAGTCCATGATAAGGCTGTCCAATTTCATTTCACAAAGGGCCTTGTGAGTGTCTCCGGTAAAACTTTTCATTGCTTCTGAATCAAATTTTGGTTGAGCTTTAGTAGACTACATTCGAAATACGATTTTCTAAGATATTCGGACTGTACTCGTGAATACGTTTAGCACAATTCTCCTTCGTTGTGAGGATCTTCATTTGGATTGTATTCATTTTAGTTTGATTAATTGTTTTGTGGTAGGTTGAGATGGAGTTTCGTGGTCGTAGAGATGCTTCAAGAGCGAAAGAAGATGGAGTGAGAGCCTTGAGAAAGGTAAAATTTAATCTTTGTTGTTCTTCTTATTGTTGGTGTGATCAGTTCCTAGGATTGGGTTTAGTAACAAGAGTGGTAGAGAATTGTACACAGGTCAAGCATAACGAGGTAATGCAAGTAGGAGATAAAATCTGGTTGCCGGTGTCAATCGCTGAAACCAGAATCTCTAAGAGGTATGACACTATACCAAGTGGAACCTTGTATCCCAACGCAGACGAAATCGCATATCTTCAAAGGCTTGTCAGGTTCAAGGTAAAAATTATCGTAGTTACTCCCTGCGAGAAGTTCTTTTGGATTTGTGGATGTTCTTACAGAGATTGGTCCGTTATGGCTTAACCTTTTGTTTCTGTAATGCAGGACTCTGCTATTATAGTTCTAAATAAGCCACCTAAGCTTCCGGTGAAGGTAATAGAGTTTTCTCTTTGCTCCTGCAGAGTGACTTCATTCATAGATGTAAGCTGTTACATTCTCTTATTAATAAATCAACCCTTCATCATTGTTTGTTTCAGGGAAATGTGCCGATACATAACAGCATGGATGCTCTTGCAGCTGCTGCGTTGTCTTATGGTAACGATGAGGGTCCTAGATTGGTAAACTCACATATTTTGGGTACTGCCGTTTGTTTGGAGAAAGTGGTTTTTGGTTTTGAAATCTTATTTGAGTTTCTATGGTCAGGTGCATCGTCTTGATAGGGAAACTAGTGGCCTCTTAGTAATGGGTCGAACCAAAGAAAGTATAGATCATCTTCATTCGGTGTTCAGTGATTTCAAGGGGAGAAACTCAAGATGTAAGGTATGAATACCTATACTAAATGATGAACAACGGCCTATAAGGAAAGTTTGAGCATAACATTCTTAAGTGACTTGTCAAATATTGCACAATTCTAGGCTTGGAACAAAGCCTGTGAAGCGATGTATCAGCAGTACTGGGCATTGGTGATTGGTTCTCCAAAAGACAAGGAAGGAGTAATTTCAGCTCCTCTTTCAAAGGTATCTCTCTCATTTACCTCTGTTGCCTGAATCTGGAAATGATTCTAAAGACCTGTGTTTAGGTGCTTCTGGATGATGGAAAAACAGACAGGGTGGTTTTGGCTCGAGGCTCAGGCTTCGAAGCTTCACAAGAAGCAATCACAGAGTATAGAGTGTTAGGACCTATGATCAACGGATGTTCATGGTTAGAACTTCGTCCTATTACTAGCAGAAAGCATCAGGTACTTTGCTATCCTCTTACCAGTTTGTGTGAACGATTATGTGTCTGTTTCTCCCTCCTGATGAAGTTACCTTTCTTCAAACAGCTACGTGTACACTGTGCTGAAGCTCTGGGTACTCCAATAGTAGGTGATTATAAGTACGGTTGGTTCATCCACAAGAGATGGAAACAGATGCCTCAGGTGGATATCGAACCAACCACTGGGACACCGTATAAACTGCGCAGACCAGAAGGTCTTGATATTCAAAAGGGAAGCGTCTTATCGAAAGTTCCTTTGTTGCATCTGCATTGCCGGGAAATGGTACTTCCAAACATTGCCAAGTTTCTCCATGTTTTGAACCAACAGGCAACAGATCCGCTTCGCCCAGGAATTATCAGCAAGCCGGATCTCTTGCGGTTTGTAGCTTCAATGCCTAGCCATATGAAGATCAGTTGGAACATAATGTCTTCATATTTGGTGTAGCTTCTCTGGTTCCTTTTATTATTAAAAGGACAGTTCCTATAAGTCTCGGTTCTGCAGCTTCATATTGAGAATATGTGTTACACAGTGTTATTCACCCATTTTTCTCGAGGCAAGTTTCACAGATGAATCTCCTCTTAAAATTTACTCACCTTGGAATATTCTCTTGTTACAACTTTGGCTGTAAAGTTATATTGCAAAAAGGACAAGCCCATGAGCGTAAATATATATACAAAACCAGCTACTGATCACAGTTTGGAATATCTATCCACAAAGGCCTTAGCTTTGTCTGGTGCGAAAAAGCGTGCCTACACATTTAGCAGTTTAGAGATTTGTGTCATATACTTTCACTCATTTGGAATTTGTATTGGAATGAAGAAAGTTTGTTTAATCAGTTCTATAATTCACCTGGATGAACATTCTCTCTGCATCTCCTCTGCTTCCATTTTCTTTCAATATAATTCCCTACAACACCAGTTCACATGGAGTTTATGGGCATGTGTATTGCGTGACGTATTCAGGCAGGATGAGAAAATTACCTTAGCCAAGTAACCTCGGAAATCTTCAGGATGATCAGTGATAAGCCGGTCATAAACAGCTATAGCGTCGCTGATATGTCCCCAGTCTGAGTAAGCTTTTCCAAGAAGCAATTCAACCTGATCAAATATTGCCCCAACGTTTAGAATCAGTAGAAGTCACAAAATTGAACCTAGTATAGATCATTATGATTACGATTGTGGTAACTTGTTTCTTCGGAAGTAACATACAAAACAGAGCAGCTATAGACAATACTCAGAGATATCTATTTCATCAACGCACTAAGTATGCGAAAATGGTTCCAGAGGAGTTGGTTTGACTGGTATGGTCACAACTAGATCAATATGTTAAAGAGTTCATTACCAAGAAACCAACTTACCTGAATTGGGTCTAGATCTGATTCAGTTTCAGCGGTAACACTGTCTGCTGTGCTTATTTTCCTTGTATTCAGACGTTCCCGAGTGGCCAGAAGAAATTTGACGGCCTGAGAATCATGAAAAGGTGAAATAAATGGATCGACTGAGAAGTTAAGACTACTTAAGATCAAGTTTCTGAGACAAATGGTAACACCAATCTGGTAGAAACATATTTACCTCGTCTGGCTTCTTAGCAGCTAAATACGCGTTCATGAGGCCTCGTGTGACTTCAAGATCAATGCCTTTAGAAACCTAGGGTACATTAAACAAAAAGTTCGAACATCACTACTAAGGATAGCAAAACTTATTGCCATAACTCTTTTAAATATATATGGTACTAACATCTATACTAGGCATAAGTTCAAATGTTTTGGTCCCCGCTATAAAAGCTAAAGACAAAGTAATCACTAATCACAAGCACGCCCAGAGTCTATGCACATGAAAATAATCTCGGGTGACACCATGCTGGAAACCATGTTCAATAGCTTTCTTCATATCATCTCAAGTAACATACGAATTTTGAGAATATTTACCTTTTCAGAAATTCTGTATGCCGCGATACTGCCTTCATAGTTCTTAAGTTCATAATTTACTTCTCCAAGCAATCGAAAGACGTCAGGGTCAGTTGGTCTCTCCTACAGAGCAAGAATCCCACTTTGTGCAAACTATTAGCTAAGCCTCATATCAGCATGTTCTTATGCAACAGATGACTTGACATAAGATACAATAAGAGCATGGGAGAAACAAACCTTCGCCAATTTCTCAAGAAGCGCAGCAGCCCGTGAGTACTCTCCTAGTTCAGTCAGCGTCACAGCTGCGCCCTGCACAGCCCCCCCAACTTTAAAATTTTCTTTTACCGTTATGAATAGTTAAGGAGGGAGAGCCCTGTCTATTTTCAGCTTTACTGTTAGTAACTTCAGCGAATAAGTTAATGGGAACATATAAGTTTCATGCAATCCAAGGTAGGCGGAGATTAGACTCATTCGAGAAGAACAAAAGCTGCCCAAAAGTTTCATGATCATTGGCGACAGGAGTATAAGTTTCTTTTCACTATATTATTGGCAGCCTACAGGGAGATGGATGGCTAAATGACTAAGAAGAAGACATCCAATGGTATGCGAAACATACACATTGTCTTTACTCACCTCCAGAGCAGCTTGATCCTTAGGAGTGCCATCCAGAGTTGTTTCAAACTCTTTGAGCCTTTGCTGCCAAATAAAAAGTCTCAAGATGTTCACGGCATCTCTTGCTTCATTCAATATACCATAGTAAATGAATTCATGAATAAAAGACATCAACCCATTATATTACCTGAAGCGTGGCTTTCTCCTCTTCTGAAATTTTATTTTTAACCACCGAGGTGTTCTCGGTTGGACTATCACTGAAAAGTGAAAAACAACATTGTTAGCACTGAGACCCACTAAACCGTCTGAAAACATGACTTGGTGAATCACGGAAACAATTCTAACTGATCCTCAGAACATAGGATGTTACCATTACAAATATGACTAAAAAAGATGATCACATCAACGTATCTTACTAGCCATCGGAACATAAAGCATCAAAACGAGAACCCACCTTCCTGTGGGAAGAAAGTCTCCTAGAGCAAAGACTAAACCAAAGACAACAACAGCTATGCCAACTCCAACCTGTTATGGCAACGAGAATCTTGTATGGCATTATATAAGGCCTCAAGCGGTTTTAGGAAAAAGACAACAGCACACTTGGAAGATATTATTTGTGTGTACCTTGGTACCAAGACCAATAGTTTTCTGATCAGGCTTGACTGGTGCATCATAGTCAATTGGACCGAATTCTTTAACTACTTCTGTCTTTTTCTGCTCAAGAGCTGACCTGGGTTCATTAAAAGGGCAGAGGTCAAAGAAAGAGATTCCATTATAGTGAAAGGACACTAATCGTCATAATGTGAACAAAAAAAAAACTGATCAAACTTTCATAGGAAAAATTATGACGTCGTGGGTAAATTGCGAAAGTCAAGTGAATCATTAGAGGTCGGAAAAAATTAGGCCATCCGAGGTTTCAGCCATCTATAGTACTCTAAAGCCTATTTGCACGCTAAAACAATAAAAAAAGTACACACCTTATGTTTTCCAGCCGTTCCTCAAAGTCTATATCGAAAGATCGACCAGATTTTCCTTCATACTGAGAATTCAGACCAGGTGCCTCTGCAAGCAAATGCAGGAATGCCTTCAGCGAAATTTAAGGAACGAACTTAGGATTTCACCATTTTTTTTTTTTTTCAAACAAATGAAAAAAATGGCAAATGAAGTTATGATATGTTCCAGACTCTATGACGGAACTGCAACATCTGTTAACTACATATGTCATACAAAAAATATACTTACTTTTGGGTACAGAGACAGACTGTTTCGAAGATGATTTCCTGCAGCAAAGAAACGGATATATGAAGTGAAATATAACAGCACTGGAAACTATTAGATGCTTAAGCAAAAGGAAATCCAAACAAAACGTGTAACTATACCTTAAAGCCGGATCTTTCTCTTCCTGTGATGCGATTTCACATTTTGTCTCAGTACTTTGAATCAAATAAACAAGTTAACTGAAATGATTCAAAAGGAAACAACAAAAGCATAAGACGAATAATTTCTGGAATCACACCTTTTTAGAGCCAAAACCGCGCTTAGGGTTAGAATCCGAGCAACGAATACGAAACAATATAAGCTTTGAGTTAAACGAAACGGCGTTAGCCGCCGCTAGTGTCATAAACATCCTCTACAAATCTTAAACCCAAGGAGAGAATTTTGCTCAGAAATTCTCAGAGAAATGATGAATAGTGACGGTTGAGCAATCCCGAAAACTGCAACGTACAACCACGGACAGATATTCGTTCGCCGGAGACTTGACGATGAGAAGAGAGCTCCGTGAACGGACCGGTGAGGTACTGAGTATGATAAAGTGGTGGTTCTTATTCTGCAGATTATTTCTCTAAATGGGCCGGATTACGCAAATGTAACTTGGGCTAGGCCCATAGATATTGGGTAAAAAAAATTCAAATATTATAAAGTTGATGGGTCTTTTAAATAATTTTAATAGTTTAACGCTTCGAGCCATAATTACTAACGAAGAAGAGGGAAAACGCGGCAGCCTCTCATTGGATAAGATGCGTCACTACTCGTGAAAATTACTGTTGAACCACTAGAGAGAGAGTGAAAATAATTAGGTTTTTCTTTTTTTACAAAGGGGAAAATTAATTAAGGAAAAAAATATTCCGAAAGTTCTCTGAAAAGTCTTCGGATTTACGGAGACAAAAGACAGAGAGGAGAGAGCGCTTCTTCGGCTAGGACAAGCTTTCGCTAATGGCGGTTTCCTTCTGATCATTCCCCGTACTTTCTCTTCTCTCTTCTCTTTCTTTTTTTCTACCGATTTAGGGTTTGTTTACGGTTACACTGTTCGTATGCTTCTTCTCTTTCCTTCTGCTAAAAATTTCGTTGATTCGCTTCGTTGCCGAACGCATTCATTTCCAGGTCTAGATCATGTAAATATCTCTTCGTACGGAAGTTAGATCTAACGTGATTTCTCGATTGATGTAATGGCGTTAGACAAATTGAGTCGGATGCACAGTCCCTTACGTTTTCCATTTTTACACTGAAATTTTACTCGATTAGATCTTGGGGGGGTCTCATGCGCTGTTTGTTTATTGCGTTATCTGGGTTTTTTATTGTAGAAGCGTTTGCATATATAGGAAGCGACGAGAAAACTGCAGCTGAACCTTGCAGTAGATTATTAACTCTGGATGAGTGTGATTTGAATTTAATTTGAAAATGTTGTTATTCGGTAGGTAAAGAGAGTCATCATGAATTAATACTTTTCTGGTTTTATCAGGAAATTCGATTGTGGTGGAAACCTCTTGTGACAGCTCTTGCTCAATACCGACTGAGAAAGTTTGAAGAAGCTGGAATCAAAGATATAGCTAGACTTAGAGGGTTCGTACTAACTTGTGCTCGTTTTATGAGGTGGTGTTAACATTTGGAAGAAAATTTGTAATATATATCAAAAAATTCAGCGTCCAAGTTCTGGGGCGGAGTTGCCCCACAGCACTGATTTTACGCCTCAACCCATAGTCCGGAGGGCAAATTCAGCTCAAAACATGATGATGGATGAAGATGTTGAGCAGGCCAGTTTGATGTCTTTCAATGACAGGCCGAGGGCTTTTCCCAACATGCGTAGTAAAACCTACAGTCCACTGGTAAGTCTACTATTCTTCTCTTTGTCGAGTGCTTTTCTTCTTGGTTGCGTCAGATCATTAAGATTTGTATTAAAATCACTTTGTGTGATGTTATAACTGGTTTCCTTTTATTTCTTTTTGCATCTTAGTTTCTTGGCCATTTTTTTTTTTTTTTGTTTTCCTCTCCTTTGAAATTGTAAAAAGTTCGGTTGTTCTTTTGGCAGATATTCCGGATTCTTAGGAAATTGAATGTTCGTGTTCTTTCTATAATTCTACTAATCTGCTTTGGAGCGATCTTTTACATGGGAGCTAGGACATCTCCCATCATCTTGTTCGTCTTCATAGTATGCATCTTCAGCTTCCTTTTGTCAGTATATTTAACCAAATGGGTTTTAGCGAAAGATGAAGGACCTCCAGAGATGGTTCAGGTAAGCTCGCTCAATTTGTGTGGTGTTAATCAACAACTGCATTAAGGAACTTTCTTAATTCTAATTTTTGAGGTGATTCTCTTACTTCTAGATATCAGATGCTATACGTGATGGAGCTGAAGGGTTTTTCAGAACGCAATATAGCACTATATCCAAGATGGCCGTCTTGCTAGCTTTTGTGATTCTTTTCATATATCTATTCCGTAACTTGACTCCCCAGCAAGAGGCTGCTGGTTTAGGAAGGTGAATATGCATATACACAAGATATGTTTTTTTGTTTTTTTTTGTTTCTGTGAATGATACTTAGCTTATATTACTGTTTTCTGTAGGGCGATGTCTGCTTATATTACTGTTGCTGCATTTCTTTTGGGGGCGCTATGCTCAGGTATTGCTGGATATGTTGGAATGTGGGTGTCAGTTCGTGCTAATGTGCGGGTCTCCAGTGCTGCTAGACGATCTGCGAGAGAAGCATTGCAGGTTCCTTTATAGTTTAGTTAATTTTTTTTGCACGACTTGCACATATCACCAAATACTAAGACGGAGATATAATGCAGATAGCCGTTCGTGCTGGTGGGTTTTCAGCCCTGGTTGTTGTTGGTATGGCTGTGATTGGTATCGCCATCCTTTACTCTACGTTTTATGTTTGGTTGGGAGTGGATTCACCAGGCTCAATGAGTGTTAATGACCGTAAGTCCTCTCTTCTGCTTTCTATAAAAGTTGATAACATTTTTCATCTTGTCTGCATACCCTATACATCATCGTACTGAGTTCAAAAGATTATCTTTATCTTTTCAAAGGATCATTTCAGTGATGAGCAGTATTTTCTTAATTATGTTATGACTTGGGTTGAGCAGTCAACCCTATATGCTCAACCAGAAACGGTGTGCATAGAATCTCATTGCTGAAAGCCGTAAATGATCATGATTTATCGGCTTGTTAGATTTATTGATTGAATCTTTATGTATCTCTTACAGTGCCTCTTCTTCTCGTGGGATACGGTTTTGGTGCTTCGTTTGTCGCCTTATTTGCTCAGTTGGGTGGTGGAATATACACTAAGGGAGCTGATGTTGGGGCAGATCTCGTTGGAAAAGTTGAGCAGGGTATTCCCGAGGATGATCCTCGAAATCCTGCTGTTATTGCTGATTTGGTATTCCATCTTTGTCCTTTTTGGTTCTTACTTCCACGATTTTCTGTGTATGCTCAGTGTACACTCTGCAGTATACCCGTCAAGTTCAAAGTCTTAAAAAGGTTATCTTTTCGCCATTTAGGCTTTTAAAAGTATTTTTCATGTTCTTGTAGGTTGGAGACAATGTGGGGGACTGTGCTGCCAGAGGTGCTGATTTATTTGAAAGTATAGCTGCAGAAATTATCAGCGCTATGATACTAGGTGGAACAATGGCTAAGAAGTGCAAAATTGAAGGTTTGTAGGGAACTCTCGTTAAAGTTACTTCTCACATGAAATATATCTGATGTATGGTTTGAGTCCCTGACATATGCCTGATAAAATCAATAGGACATCTAGAATTAAAATTTAAAATGCAACCCTAAGAAGTTGTGTAGAGAAAGTTAAGCTCATAAAATTTCACTTCTGTTGTCAAAAAATAATCTACTCTTTATGGTTGTTTTCGCCACTATATCCTTGATGACTGGAGGGTACATCATTACTCATTAGGATTTGAAAAGCGTATAGAATTTGTAGGGAGTTTGCATCAAGATTCATGAGTAATGGGTAGAACATTAAATGATAAAAATCTGTGCTTACTCGCATTTTTATGTATTACGCAGATCCATCAGGCTTTATCCTATTTCCTCTAGTTGTTCATTCTTTTGACTTGGTAATATCATCAATTGGTATATTATCAATCAAGGGAACACGTGATGCTAGCGTTAAATCTCCGGTAGAGGATCCAATGGCTGTTCTTCAGAAAGGATATTCTCTGACTATAATATTAGCGGTTTTGACTTTTGGTGCGGTACGTTGTCAACACAGACCATTTACTGTCTTCTTCCTTCTGTTTCTTTGACAATCAATGCTGCTTTTTGTGTTTTTTTTGCTCAAACTTTTCATCGATTTTGTGCACACATGCACATAAGTGCACTCTACGCTAGGGAAATCCTTTTTATTTCCTTAATCCTTTTGTGACATCATTATTTATGTTTTGTAGTCCACTCGCTGGCTGCTTTACACTGAACAAGCTCCATCTGCATGGTTCAGTTTCGCTCTATGTGGGTTGGTTGGCATCATCACAGCCTATGCCTTTGTCTGGATATCCAAATATTATACAGACTATAAGCATGAGCCTGTTAGAACGTTGGCTCTTGCTAGCTCGACTGGTCACGGGACCAATATAATTGCTGGGGTCAGCTTGGGTCTGGAATCGACCGCTCTTCCTGTCTTGGTTATAAGTGTTGCTATAATTTCTGCTTATTGGCTGGGCAATACCTCGGGACTAGTTGATGAAAAAGGAATCCCCACTGGAGGTCTATTTGGAACAGCTGTTGCTACAATGGGAATGCTAAGCACTGCAGCTTACGTTCTTACTATGGACATGTTCGGCCCCATAGCTGATAACGCTGGTGGGATTGTCGAGATGAGCCAGCAGGTAGATGTTACATGATTAGTTCGAAAGGCTCCTCTGTTTTATATTTATACTAAAGTAGATGTAATAAATGTCTCGTGTAGCCAGAAAGTGTCCGTGAGATCACTGATCTTCTTGATGCTGTTGGGAACACCACAAAAGCAACAACAAAAGGGTTTGCCATTGGATCCGCTGCCCTTGCGTCATTCCTTCTTTTTAGTGCGTATATGGACGAGGTTTCAGCGTTTGCTAGTGTGTCTTTTAAAGAGGTAAATGTTATTACATAACTTTGTTGTAGCCTCCATGTTTAGACAGCTTCTCATGCTCATCTGGGATCAAAACAGGTTGATATTGCTATCCCAGAAGTCTTCGTAGGTGGATTATTGGGTTCCATGCTTATTTTCCTCTTTAGTGCTTGGGCATGCGCAGCAGTTGGTCGAACTGCACAAGAGGTTGTTAACGAAGTAAGACGACAATTTATTGAGAGGCCTGGCATAATGGTGAGCATAATTTTCCTTGTCGAGGGTTTTCTCCTTTTCTATGTTTATTGGCTTGTCGTTGTTGACTAGAAAAACTAACTTCCTGTAACAGGAGTACAAGGAGAAGCCAGATTATAGTCGCTGTGTTGCCATCGTCGCATCTGCAGCTTTGAGGGAAATGATAAAGCCAGGAGCTCTAGCGATAGCATCACCCATCGTAGTTGGTAAGTCAATAATGCTTTTTAGGCGGCTTTTTCTTCTTGTACTGAATCGAGAAGATTCTGACCAAAACAAACCTCTTTGGGCTCTCTCAGGTTTGGTGTTCCGGATCTTGGGATACTACACGGGACAACCTCTGCTTGGAGCTAAAGTTGTAGCTTCTATGCTCATGTTCGCAACAGTTTCTGGTATCTTAATGGCACTTTTCCTAAACACGTCGGGTGGTGCTTGGGACAATGCAAAGAAATACATAGAGACTGGTGCACTCGGTGGCAAAGGAAGTGAAGCCCACAAAGCAGCCGTGACTGGTGATACGTAAGCGTTTTCGTTTTACTTCAAAAAGTCTCAATCAAATCTCTATTGCTAAACGTCATTTTCTCATTAGTATTCATTTTGAAATTGCAGTGTGGGAGATCCGTTCAAGGACACGGCTGGTCCCTCCATTCACGTGCTCATCAAAATGCTCGCGACTATAACTCTTGTCATGGCTCCGGTTTTCCTCTGAGAGACGACCGATCGCCGTTTGTTTGCCCTAAAGACCGTCTCTTGCACATAGACATAGAGATAGGGAGAGAGAGGTTGGTAATGATTATGAATGCGTCACATGGATTAATGGTTTTGTGTGTTCATTTCATCTGAATAAATGAGATGTTTCTGTTTTTTGAGTTTAGTGACACTTCAGCAACTCTAGAGACATTTTAATCAACCACATCTTTGACTTTATGGATCTTCTTAACTCTCACTCTACTAGATTTCATCTTGCTTGCACTTCTTACTCTTCTCGATTTGCCTGCCACTCGTACAGACAATTGTTTACTCCGTAGCCTTACTAGGCGGCGGTTGCTGCCACGATTGTGGTTGTGTTTGCTTCCTCGTCTTCTTCTCCGCTTCGGTCTTATGTGACTGAGACTGTTTGATGAACTTGATTCCTCGTCGCTCCGGTAATTGTAAGTCGCGGCTTCTATGTCATGGAGACGTTTTCTGCGGTAGACACGTTTAGTGTTCCTCAAACTGTGCCACACGCAACGAATCATCTCTCCAATGGCGAACCAGTACATTGCACAAGCGGCACAAGACATTTTGCATATGCTTTTAACAACACATTGGCAGATTCCAAGCTTGAAGAAGAGGGTGATGAACATCAAAACTGCAATAAGAGCAAACACAAATTTATCCAAAGAAAGGAAAGACGAAAGAATATATAATAATCACTAAACATATACAAAAGACAAGGAGAAAGGTTACTTATGACACAGAGGCCTGAGATCATGACCAGCTTCGCAATATCAGGAAGACAGAAATGTTCTATGAAACATGCAATATCCCACGGCCCCGTGCATACATTTCTGTAATTGGTTATGACAATGAACAATCATCAAAAACGGCGATTGAAAATCAACCATTTTGCAATAATAATTCAGTCAAACTTTCAAACGAGGGTAACGTGAGAATCTTACAGACAGGATCTTCCAAGTGTGGCTTTCAACGGTGCCGTGAATAGATTGCCAATAAAACCTCCGATGTCGGTTCCTATAGAGTTGCCCATTTTGCTTAGTTCAAGTCGATGAGGATCTTCCTGTAATTAATCAATCAATCACTCTCTTGATGGATGATTTTCACATGTTCATCAAACGTAAAGAGATGAATACTTCAATTTTTTTTCTGAGAGTTCAGAATATGAATGTAGTTAACTATCTTCGCAGACAGTTTCCCTCTGTTTCAAACCAAATAAAAAAAGGGCAGAAACCGTTTCCAGATTAGGATATATTTCATGTCTGCTTTTCTTTACTTGATGAATATACAAATTTTAACGTTTTCTTTCTAAATAATGTCATTTTATAACTGATTAATTATGTTAATGATGCCAATCTATAGGCTGTTTTAAGAGAGACAACTTTTAATAATTTGCTGTACAAAGCTACAAGGTAGGAAATTTTGCAACCCCTCAAAACAATCCATACAGAATTTGTTTGATAAAAAACAAGTGTAGAATATGATTCAATTTTGTATACAAGAACAGTACAAGTAGGTACACTAGCAGCTATATAAACAAATGCAAACAAACAAAACTGAGCTTCAGAGATTATCACCAATCTCATAACATAGTGATTTTCTCAAAGAAACTTTTAGCCTACAATCTAAGAGGTTTCACTGTGAGTTTGAAGCTCTCCTAAACCCAAGAAATCAGCAGCAAACTCTTCATCGTTTTTGCCTAACATTTCGTGTAATGTACATTCTATGTTCCTCCCTTTGAGTACCCAAAACCGCGGTTTTATCCTCTTCTCCAGCGAATAACTGAAATACCGTGGGTATTCTATTACCTCTCTAACCGGTTTCTCCATGCTGTTCACCAGAAACTCTAACTTGGGTCTAAGCACGTTGTCAATGCTGTATCCTAATATCGGTGAGAATTTACGAATCATGAAGGCAATCTCCCTCTCTGATATCCCAGTCTCCATCAAGTACTTGAGCCTGCAATAGCAAATGATTACAAAATCAGGGGTCATGCTAAACAAAGATTCACTGAAGTGATGCGTTACTTGGCTGGATAGATACCGAGGAAGTACTGTTTTGTCTGCGTCGTATAAGAGAAATTCCGGATATTTCTTTATAATTCGTGGAAAATGAGTACTGGAAACACCAAAACGAGTGAGAAAGATGAGCTTTTTCTGCAGTGTTTTGTCGATGCTGCAGCCAAATATTTCAGGACATCGACAGAGTATTTGTCCCACAATTTCCTTTTCAAATCCCATATCTTCCAAAAAGGCAACAACCTGTTACAAGACAAGAAATCACCTAAGTAAGAGAAACAATGAATGAGAGAATACACATCTTCAGAAATCTGTGGTCTTTTTTTTTTTTTTACCTTGAGAAACTCTTGTGGTTTGTGTAACAAAAGCTGAGGCATCTTGGGTATAACCTTTCCCATCCTTTTATTTCTAACACCTAATTTATCAAATTCCTTTACCATCAACTTCATATTGCTGGTCGAGCAACCAAGGAGTAAAGGCCATCTCCTAATCGCGTGGTCAATATCCGTTTTGAGCGCCTAAGACAATAGAAATCATAGAAACCATGTCTTAGTAGGACTAATCATGGATAAAAGATAACTTAACATAGTATTACTGATAACATTTTTACTATAGTCGTCAACCCGAAGAAGAGTTGACTTCAGTTCAATATCATCTTAACTTTGTCAAGAGCATTACAGAACCAAAGAAACCAACACAAAGCCACCAGTTTCTCTGATCAACGTCAGGGCTTGGCCTGAACTCGAAAAATGTATCCTGTCATTTCAAAATTAAGCTTACCGATTCACTCTCTAACAACGAGACGATGCGTGAATAATTTTCTTGTACGCTTGGTGAAAGAATCCACGGATACTTCATGAGCACTTTCCCCGAATCTTTATTCACCACACTAACCTGAGTCAAGACATCCCCAGCTTGCAATAATCAGCAACGAGAAGAAAACGAAGAAAGTGCTGCAGCTCCATGCTAATTATGTAGAATCAATCAAATAGCATACCTTTTCCAGAGCTGCGGCTACCCTTCTTTTAATCTCCTCGGTTCTGCTGAGCATGATAGGAGGGTACAAGAGAAGTACCTTTCCCGAGCAATCTTTAGGAATACCAATGCTTTCAAGAAACTCTATCAGAGGCTTCATATCATTTTCTTCTGAAAGTAGAAGAAGCCGAGGGAACGACTCGATTAAAAATCTGAAGGATGCATCTACAGAGCCCAGCATGTCCAAGCCTCCACGCCTTGCTTCAATCTGAAGGTAATTTCAAATTCATCCTACTGAAGAACATAATGCTTCGAAAAATAGATTCAGATACTAAAACTGAGGAAAGACGAAACCTTTTCAAAAAAGGATAGAGTTTGCTGCACATCTTCATCAATGGGAATGGATAAGTAGAGCATCATTCGTCGTGCATACTTGCCAACCAGACCTTTCTCATCACTGCCAGAAAAGAATATTTCCTTCAGGTACTTAACCTAAAATCCAAATCCAAGATTAAGTACCATGCCAAATCCAAGATTAAGTACCATGCCAAATCCAAATCCAAATCCAACCTAACGAAATCATACAACACTAACAACTCGCATCTGATGCAGAACCAATATTTAAGTTCATCTACCGTGTCTGTATTAGTTCTGCAATTTATACAGAATCTAGAAGAACTGAACAATCTGTTCCATACCTTATCGAGAAGTTTCAGGAGTGTTTCAGAGGAGACGTAATGAGCCAAATACATAGCAGAAGACAAACTCAATCCGAGACTCTCCAAAAACGCAACTTTCCCACCATCACCCTTCTGCTTCACCATATAAACCACTTTCTCCTTAAACCCTAAACCCTCAATTCCCTCCGATTCCCCATTCCCCTTCCACGAGTTCCACTCCTCCAAATCCCTAACACCATCTACGATCATTCGCGTGTATTTAGGAGAATTCTCAGCAATGAATTCTGCATCGGCCTCGGAGAGTCCAATCTCTCCTCGGAGAAACCCAGAAATGGAATTTTGCGCGAGAGAGAAATGGTCATCATGGTCTGTCTGCGAAGAATTAGAGCTAGGGCTCGCATCTCCGTGCTGAAACGAGGCGGACACAGCGACGCCGCCACCGTCGTAAGCCGGGAACAAGGTTACGCGGCGAGGAGAGAAGAAGAGAGAGTTAGAACTAAAGTTAAAGGATTTTAATTTTAAAGGAGGAGAAATCAAGTTCAGGGTTTCGAAGAAGCAGGAGTTGTGGAAAGAAAGCTTCATTAACATGATGGAGAAGACAAAGACCGCTACTTTGCTTCTACCCACATGAAGAAGAAAGAGTAAGCAGAAACCATTGCAGGGTTTATCTGCAGCTATCTGGGTTTAAACCATTTTTATTTCCGAAGACAATTAATTGACAACTCGCAATTCCGGTTTAGTCAAACCAACTGTAGCTATTGGGCCTATTTATGGGCGTTACATTAATCGATTGTAAAAAAAGATTGATTATACAAAAATCACAATTTCAGATGAGCCCCATGATCTACGGCTTTGAGGCCCATGAGATACGCGCTTTGAGACCGACGAAGTACGCGCTTTGAGGCCCAGGAGGTACGGGCTTTTAGGTTCACTAGATACGGGCTTTCAGACCCACAAGGTACAGGAATTGAGGCCCATGAAGTACGCGCTTTGAGACCCATAAGGTGCAGGCTTTGAGACCCACGAGGTACGCGCCTTGAGGCCCATCATGTACGGGCTTTCAGGCCCGTGAGATACGCGCTTTGAGGCCCATGAGGTACGGGCTTTGAGGACCACGAAGTATGGGCTTTGAGGCCCATGCGTTACGGGCTTTGAGGCCCAGAAGCTATGGGCTTTAAGGCCCATGAGGTACGGGTTTTGAGGCCCATGAGGTACGCGCTTTGCATAATGTATGCGCTTTTAAGCCCATAAGGTAGGAGCTTTGAGGCCCATCAGGTACGGGCTTTGGGGCCGATGAGGTACGGGCTTTGAGTCCCATGAGGTACGGGCTTTGAGGCCCATGTGGTACGGGATTTGAGGCCCATGAGATACGGGCTTTGATGCCCGGGAGATACGGGCTTTGAGGCACATGAAGTACGGGCTTTGAGGCAGATGAAGTACGGGCTTTGAGGCCCATGAAGTACGGGCTTTGAGGTCCATGAGGTACGGGCTTTGAGGCCCAGGAGGTACGTGCTTCCCACGAGGTACATGCATTGAGGCCCACGAAGTACGGGCTTTGAGGTCCATAAGATACAGGCTTTGGGGCCCATGATGTACCGGCTTTGAGGCCCATGATGTACGGGCTTTGATGCCCATGTGGTACGGGCTTTGATGCCCATGAGGTACGGGCTTTGAGGCCCAGGAGGTACGCGCTTTGAGGCCCACGAGGTACGGGCTTTGAGGCTCACGAGGTACGGGCTTTGAGGCCCACGACGTACGAGCTTTGAGGCCCACGAGATACGGGCTTTGAAGCCCATGACGTACGGGCTTTAAGGCCCAGGAGGTACGGGCTTTGAGACCCATGAGGTACGGGCATTGAAGTCCAGGGGGTACGGGTTTTGAGGCCCACGAGGTAGATGCTTTGAGGCCCACGAGGTACGGGCTTTGAGGCCCATGATCTAAGGGCTTTGAGGCCCATGAGGTACGCGCTTTGAGGCCCACGAGGTACGCGCTTTGAGGCCCAGGTGGTACGGGCTTTTAGGGCCACTAGGTTCGGGCTTTCAGGCCCACGAGGTACGGGTTTTGAGGCCCATGATGTACGGGCTTTGAGCCCATGAGGTCCACGCTTTGAGGACCACGAGGTACGGGCTTTGGGGCCCATGACGAACGGGCTTTGAGACCCATGAGGTACGCGTTTTGAGGCCCATGAGGTGCGGACTTAGGTACGGGCTTGGGGCCCATGAGGTACGGGCTTTGCGGCCCATGATGTACGGGCTTTGAGACCCATGAGGTACGCGTTTTTAGGCCCATGAGGTGCGGACTTAGGTACGGGCTTGGGGCCCATGAGGTACGGGCTTTGGGGCCCATGATGTACGGGCTTTGAGACCCATGAGGTACGCCCTTTGAGGCCCATGAGTTGCGGGCTTTAAGGCCCACGAGGTACGGTCTTTGAGGCCCATGATGTACGGGCTTTGAGGCCCGTGAGATACGCGCTTTGAGGCCCATGAGGTACGGGCTTTGAGGCCGACGAGGTATGGGCTATGAGGTTCACGAGGTACGGGCATTGAGGCCCATGAGGTTCGGGCTTGGAGGCATATGAGGTACGCGCTTTGAGGCTCAGGAGGTGTGGGCTTTGAGGCCCACGAGGTACGTGCCTTGAGGCCCATGAGGTACGGACTTTTAGGCCCATGAGGTGCGGGCTTTGAGGCCCATGAAGTGCGGGCTTTGAGGCCCATGAAGTGCGGGCTTTGAGGCCGACGAGGTACGGGCTTTGAGGCCCATGATGTACGGGCTTTGAGGCCCATGATGTACGGGCTTTGATGCCCGTGAGATACGCGCTTTGAGGCCCATGAGGTACGGGCTATGAGGCCGACGAGGTATGGGCAATGAGGCCCACGAGGTATGGGCATTGAGGCCCATGAGGTACGGGCTTTGTGGCCCATGAGGTACGCGCTTTGAGGCCCAGGAGGTACGGGCTTTTAGGCCCACGAGGTACGGGCTTTGAGGCTCACGAGGTACGGGCTTTGAGGCCCACGAGGTACGGGCTTTGAAGCCCATGACGTACGTGCTTTTAGGCCCCCGAGGTACGGGCTTTGAGGCTCACGTGGTACGGGTTTTGAGGCCCACGAGGGACGGGCTTTGAAGCCCATGATGTACGTGCTTTGAAGCCCATGATGTACGTGCTTTGAAGCCCACGAGGTACGGGCTCTGAGGCTGATAAGGTACGGGCATTAAGGTCCACGAGGTACGGGCTTTGAGGCCCACGAGGTACATGCTTTGTGGCCTACGAGGTACGGGGTTTGAGGCCCACGAGGTAAAAACCCGTTACATTAGCGATTTATATTGGGCCACAATTTCAGATGAACTGAGTTCATGCCTTTAATGGGCCAATATATGGGCAAAATAATAACCCGTTACATTATCGATTTATATTGGGCCTATTTATGGGCCGTTACATTAATCGATTATAATAAAATATTGATTATACAAAAATCACAATTTTAGATGAACTGAGTTCATGCCCTTGATGGGCCTATAAATGGGCCTAATAGTAACCTGTTACATTATCGATTTGTATTAGGCCTATTTATGGTCCGTTACATTAATCGATTGTAATAAAATATTGATTATACAAAAATCACAATTTCAGATGAACTGAGTTCATGCCCTTGATGGGCTTATATATGGGCCAGATAATAACCCGTTACGTTACATTATCGATTTATATTGAGCCTATTAATGGGCCGTTACATTAATCGATTGTTATAAATATTGATTATACAAAAATCACAATTTCAGAACTGAGTTCATGCCCTTGATGGGCCTATATATGGGCCTAATAATAACCCGTTACGTAATCGATTTTTAAAACAGAATACCAGATTCTCTAGGCTCTACACTAACTTCTTCTTCAAGCTTCTGATGATCATCAAAGAAACTTGCTCTGGCTTTGTTTTAATTCCTGAACATTGTTAGTGTTAAAGCTCAACAAGATGATTCCAAACATTAGAAAAAAATCCACTTATAAGATCATCTGACTCTATAAAATTACCAATGTTTTCTCCATCCCAAAACTAGGACTGTGATTCTGCAGCTGGAGATTCCGAACTCGATATAAAAGGATCACTCTGCGAAAAAGAAACAAAAACTGTTACAGAACCACAAAGAAGAAAAATTGAAAGTTTATGAGAATTCTTAGAACAAAGAAAAAAACTCACAGATGATGAAATGGAGACTTGGCTAGTGTTTGGAGACCTTCCTTGGCTTCCTGCATAGAACACACTCTCTAAACTCTCTTCACCGATATCTCTTAACCTATTGAGCTCAGGCAATATCTCTTTCCCAAGATCTGGTCTATCTTTTCTTCTTAACTCTGCACATTGCAGCGAAAGCTTTGCTAAAGACAGAGCTTCTTCCATAGGCCAGTCCGGTACAGCTGGATCAAGCATATCCTTTAAGGTCCCTTCTTCGATCGCTTGCTCAACGTAATAAGCCAAACCCATTGGCTGTTTTGCGGTCAAGATCTGCAGAAGCATGATCCCGAGCGAATAAACATCTGATTTCACACCCAACATTCCGGTTTGTTGGTACTCAGGATCGATGTAACAAAAAGTTCCTGCAGCTGAAGTCACTCTGTACTGTGTAACGTTCTCTGCTACTGCAGGGACTAATCTGGCTAGCCCGACATCGCTGATCTTGCTCACGTAGTTGTAGTCGAGGAGAACGTTTCCTGGTTTAAGGTCTCTGTGGACAATTGGTTCAGGTTTGGTCTGGTGGAGGAAAAGGAGTCCTGTGGCGATCTCAGCAGCGATTCTGAAACGTAGCTGCCACGTTATCGGCGGCGTGTTGCCTCGCATGAAGAGACGGTCTTCTAAGCTTCCTTTGGCCATGTATTCATATACAAGAATCCCAAATTCTGGACAAGCTCCAAGAAGTAGAACCATGTTTGGATGCCTTATGCAGCTTAATACTTCAACCTGCAAAACATTGAAACATATGTCTGTAAAGATGAAAACTTTCTTGTAAGAACTTCTTGAAGATTGTTTTTTTTTTTACCTCTTTCTGAAACTGTGATCTCCCTTGAGCTGCATCGGGGCGTAAAACCTTAACAGCAACACTTGTGTGATCAAGAAAGCCTCTAAACACAGGACCATAGCCTCCTTCTCCAACCTTTTGAGATTCTGCGAAATTTGAAGTGGCTTCTTCAATTTCTTCAACCGTGTATTTCCTATACCGAACAAATCCGCGGGAGAAGGAATCTGATTCCTTTAACGCCTTCATCTCTGCGGTCAGTCTTCTCTTAGCTTCCACTTCTGCTAATCTCTTTGCAGCTTCTGCAGCTTCCAAGGCCGCTCTGGCTTTAGCTCTCTCCTTTTCCACTATTGACATTGCCGCTTCCTCTGAACTCTTTGCTTCTTCCAACCGTCTTTCCTCTTCTGTTCTCAGCTTTTGCAGCTCCGTCGCCTAAAAAAAGTGTCAAAAAATATATTCAATTTAGATGTACTAAGACATTAGGATCAAGTAAACAGAACCAAACCGAAGTTTCAAATGCCTAAGGCCTTGTATTCATTACCTGTTGTCTAGCACTTAAAGCTTCTTTGCATGCTGTACTATACATATCCATGGTTTGTTTGAGCTCTAGTCGCAGCCTCTTCATTTCAGCTTCAACATCATCCTGCAACAACAGAAATTCATATAACTAAGAAAATATTCTACATGAAATGTATCTTTACAAGAACAAGGATTTTGAGTAAGAAACTACTACTGCTACTACTAACCAAGCTTTGAGATGAATACGAAGATGTTCTACCGCTCTCTTCAGAGAATGTAGATAATTCGCTAGGGAAACCAGGATCGCTGAACTTAATTCCCAAGCGGTGTGAACCAATGCTTTGCTCGGAGCTGGTTGAGATTCTTGAGCTCCTTCCAGATTCAGGAAAATCAAGGGTGAACGAAGAGCGATCAACGCTCGGTCTCCCTGAGCTGATGAAGGATATGTCAGAGTCTCGATGTGAAGATGGACTGATGAATGAAAGGTCGCTATCTGAATCATATAAGTCCCCATATGGTTTGCCTTGTCGTTTCATCAACGGTGATCTACAGAAACAGAACAAACTTGTTGAATCTTTTAGACAAAAAGAGATCATAAGACATCACTTTAATAGCTTCAGAACTCCCTACCTTGTAGCATCTGATTCAACTGATCTACGTGGCCTAGACGGCGTACTACCTGTTTGCAAAATCAATGAAACACAACATAAGATCAGCTTTGTGTTTTCAGAAAAGCAAATAACTTCAGTTTTTTGTTTTGTTTTTGAAAGAATGATTAACCTGCAGAATGGCTATGCTCGTGGTGTTTTGGTACTTTCTCAGGAGTAATTGGGTGTTGATTGTCAAACTCAGAGAGCTGCATGGAACTATGAAAAGGAGCAGGACGAGATGCATTTCTTACTGAAGCAATTTTGCCTTTTGAAATGACATAAACATTGCAGAAATCTGGAGCTGACTTTGACACAGTTGTTGGCAAATCCGTTTTGAATCTCCTGCTCAGAAAATATTACAGAATCAGTTAAAAGTAAAAAAAAAAATCAGACTTTGTTACAAAATCTGAAAGAAGAAGATTACTATATATATACCTCATGAAGCCATTACGTGATGCGGCTCCAACGACTAAATTTTCGACTCGGGAAGATGAGACATATTCAATAATGGCTCTCACTTTGTCTGCGTCTTCGAGTAGTATGTCTTGACAATTTATCTGCTCCAAGGTAATTTATATTATAAAAAAAAAAAAAAACCTTAAAGGTCCAAACTTTTGAACAGTCTTATAGATGTTGCGTCTGAATACCTCTTTGCGGGAACAATAACAGTGGAAGGAAACGAAGAGATCCTTCGCTAACTTCTCCGATTGCTGCTTCTGCTGTGGCGTTGCTTCTTCAATATCTGCAACAAATACTAAAGAAAAATTCAAACTTTCCGTAATAATCATCAAGAAGAAACTCTAAGTGGTGAAACTAATTTAATGATGAGAAAAAAATGATGAATGTGAGAAGATTTGGAACCTGAGGAAGAATGGGATCTGGAGAGGACATGAATAAGAGAAATGGTTTGGCCACGAGAGGCAAGATTATCGATTGTCCATTTAAGAGCATGTTGGGTTCCTTTGTCTTTGTCTATTGCAACTGCCACTAAACCACTTCCTGTATCTTTCTTTGCCCCATTGTTTACCTTTGGTAGCCACATTCTTCCTTTCCTTTTTCTTCTATATAAAGGAAGAAAAACAAATCTCCTTCCTCTTCCTCTTGAGTCTGTAAGAAAATGACTTCACTTTGATTGGTCAAAGATTCTTTAGGGAGGAAACGAAAGAAATAGATGCAAGAAGGTTTTGTAATGGGTTCGAGGATTTCCTCTTTTTCTAATGGTTCTTATTTAAGGGTTTTATTTTTGGCTGATAATCTAATTTCAGATCAATTATAAGAGAAACTTATTTTGTGTGGTTTAACTTTTTTTTTCAACGTGTTGACTGTTGAATATTGAAAAGTGTAACAGATGGTCTAAATTTAAACGATCACATCTCTCCATTTCACTTTTCTAATCACCTCTTGAAACTTGCCTTCCAACGGACGGTAGATAAAAAGGTAAAAAACCAAAATTACTTTCTAGAACTTTAGAACTTTTTTTAATGATGATACTTTTACTACAATATAAAACTAGATTTGACTTGTATTTTCGCATATTATTGCATAAAAGAAATTTTCTTATAGTTTAATATAAAAACCACATTTTTCCATGAGATATAAGAAAGATAATTTAAATCTGAAAAGTGTGCTCATGAGTCATGGCAATGGAACTCGTGCGCGATATTCAGCGAGCGCCCACAACGGATGAATGTTTCTATATGCAGCGTAGTGTAATGTGCAGTTCTTCAAAAACACTCCGGTTGCTTGCTGGAGAAGTAATCAAACAAACTACAATTAGTTCGACATTTCTTTTAGCCTTTTTTTTTTTTTTGTTTCAGTCCCATCAGCAAAGCAATCGCAGAATTTAGTTATTCGATGAAATGGTTAGAGATCATACTAGCTATCTATCTTTTGGTATATAAAATGTACCTGTTGAGGAAAATCTCCACTCTCCAGTTGCGAATTGATGATAAGTTTTGCAGCACGGTGAAGAGGAATCGGATCTCTCTCAGCCTGTTATGTAAAACGATGGTCATGTATAGAGCTGATTTGTTAATTGTATTTTCGTCGATGAGTATTGAATGTTTAATAAAACCTGTCCGGCGTGAATGAGACCCATCAAAGCCCAAGCAGTTTGCACCAGGTTTGATGTTTCACCTTCATGTGCTATGTATCTCTGCACAGATCAACTGAAATTAGTCGCTGAATGTCCTTACATCATGTTGTTTCGTCGAAATGTGAAAGCGTTTACCTTCTTGGAGCATGAGAGGTAGCTCTCTCTCCAGCCTCCGTCGTCTTTCTGAGTTGTGAGAAGAAAATGAACGCCTTTGCGTATAGCCACACAGTCATTGTAAGTCTTGCCAGCAGCTGCTAAGCCTGCAAGAGCAAACCATGTACCATACGTGAAGCAAATGCCCCAGTTCCCATACCTGTAAAAGTCAAAGAACAAAGAGTTACTCATTTGGTGTGTTTGGATTTTAGTGAATAGTTTCAGAAAGAGTCGCAGTTGTTAGCGTACCATGAACCATCAAGCGTTTGCATGTTTTCTAAGTATTGCACGGCTTTCTTGATAAAAGTGGTGATCTCCGTTTTCCTGTGATCTGGGAAGAGTTGCTTGAACAGACTCAATGCTTGGATTGCAGACGACGTGCATTCGCTGTATTCATGCTCAATCACAATGTCGGAGAACATTTCTGTGGGATTGAGCAACTGATACAAAAACGTAAAAACATAGGAGAGATTACGTGACCACAATCGTTTTAGTATCTTTTGGTTGTTTGAAAACATTTTATGGCTTTTGAAACTTACTTCCAACCACTTGGGAGCACCAGCAGGCTCCCAGGCAGATGCACCTCCATTTTTGCTCTGCAAACTAGTGAAACTGTCACGACCTGAAACCAGGTATTTACTCGAAGATATTGGTTTTATGACTGATAATGTTCACCTGTAAAGTGAGCAGGATATTAACAGAATCATATAGTCTCTCTGGGTCTTGTTTTGGGCCGACAATACCCGGTGGCAACATTGAGAACAGCAGGCAGCACTATGAGACCAGAAAACAGCAAATGGCATTATCACGTCAATTTGTTATGTACTTATGTTTGAGTGGCTAGTTACCTTTAAGCCATCAGCTGTGCAGTCTGAAACTTGCCATCCGTGATCTCTGTCGGAGAAAGTCCATGCTCCTTTAGATATATGACGGTACATGCTTTTGAAATCACCCGAAGGGTTCTCTCTAACCTTCAGATGTTTTCCAATTTGTAAGTCAACGTTGAGAACTACAGTCAGTAGTGCTACAGTATATGCTGTAGGGAGATCGAACCTGTGAATTCTTTATGAACTCATGCCCTCTCCTGAGTACATCAGAGATTTCATTGGAGAGATTACTGGCAAGTAAAGCTTGCATCGCAAACGCTGTATCCCATAGTTGACTTCCAAAGCTCTGCATAAGTCTGTGCCGATCAAGAAATATTCGATTTCTTACCAACTCAAGGTTAGTAAACATAACAAAAATGGATTTCTAATCTCCGGGGACATACCTGCATTTTCATCCCATCTTCGGCAACCCACAAGTAATCAGAGATTCTAGCGAGGTGCTTCTTGAAATAATCCCCATTCGGGTCTTCAACCCAACAAGCTAACATGCATAGTACCTGCAGAAAGAGACGGTAGTTAACTTCAGATGCTTCATGCTTTCTGTCTAAGGGTCAGGTGCTCTTACCTTTTCAACACACCCAATGGTGATATAACGGCTATTTTCATCTTCATAGTGTATGTGTTTCATCGCCACCTGAAGAGCCTTTTGCCTAAGAAGCTTGTTAAATGGCCAACGTGCAAGGATAGGCTCCGCCAAGATGTAAAGACTGTCCCATATCAACTCTTGAACGAGCGGACGGTGAGAGTACGCATCTTCCTAAGGTAGAAAGGGCAAATCTCTGTGTATCTTTCTCCATGAAAGAAAATCGAGAAGAAAAAAGATGATACATTCCAACATTCTTACGTTTGCACAAAGATGGCGGACTTTGTTCCAATTGATTTCTTCATAAGGCTGTAAGTAAAGTTCTCTGCGAAGTTGCAGGATAAGAGGTGTTATTGGGCCAACAAATCGCTTCCCGTAGAGATACGACATTGGCAAGTAAACCATCCGGCAGTAGCACCACATGTTTGCTGCAAAATTCCGAATTAATGCATAAACATACTTGTTGAGAGAAAATTCTTAGATCATTGTGCGCCAAATCAGATTTTTGCTCAAACCACAAGGGGAGAGAGAGAGAGAGAGAGAGAGAGAGAGAGAGAGAGAGAGAGAGAGAGAGAGAGGCATTTGGTTTCCACATTTCATACAATCAAGTCGAGATTTTAGTAAACAAACCTGGATGCATGGGAAAGAAAGAAGGCAGGATCCAGAACTCAGGAGGCATTGGGTTGCTCCCAGACCAGTCAAATACACCAAGTATCTGCAGAAAACAACAAGACGCTTAGGAGACAACCTTTCTAGTCATTCTTAGATAACCAAATGATCTGAACACTTACCGAAAGCCAAACTTTACCCCAAGAAGGTATGTAGGTGACACCACCATGTACATGGATCCATTTCCGAGCTCGTCTACACGCATCTTCATGACCTCCATCAGGAGGTTCTCCAAGTATACGCATGCATATGTAATTCAGCACGGTGCAGAACATTGTGCTATGACCTTCAATATGTAATCCCCACCCACCATCTTCCCTCTGCCGACAGGAAAAGAGAGTGAGTGCATAAACCATGCATTTTTGTCGTGGAGGTACAGGTAATAGTAAAAGTGTAACCTGGTGACAGTAGATGTATCGGAGAACTTCTCTTTGATGTTCTGAAGTTAATATCTCATCAAGATGTCCCGTGATGTAAAGAGAGAACACCTAAACACACTACTGTATCAGATCTTATTGACATTCTTTTCAACATTTCCACTTACACGATGATACCTTAATACTCACTAATCCCAATTTCAGATTCACTCTGCGATGTTCTTCAACAACCTAAGTTCTTACTATGCATTCGGAATCCCTAATACCTGATTCTACGAATTAGTAGATTTTGTTACGGCAAAGAAAAGTTACCAGTGGCGGAAGGAAAAACAAAGGGCCGGCGTTTTCGGCCGGCCAGTGTCCGTCGCTGGCTTGCAAGGCCGAGAAGAAATGAACACCTCTCCGTAATGCATTCGTCGCCGTTTCGAAGGTTATCTTCTCGGAGCCTTCAACTTTCACCGGAGGTATCACTTGCTCATACTCTCTCTCTTTCAGAAACTGTTACAAAATTCGTAATTTTATAAAATTGATTGAGATATTTCGCAAATAAATTTCCCTTGTGGGGCTTGTTCGTAATTTCGCAAATATGTATTATTTCTTCATTTCAACAAACATGTATATTTAAACATTACCAAAATTAATCAACATAACTTTACATAAAAAAGTATTATTTGTATTCATTGAATTAGTAGCAAATCAAAATCATTCGTATTACTTCTAAAAATGTATATTATAGCATGTCGTAAACCGAACTTGCAGGAAAAATATATGAATTACATAAAGTTCATTAGTTAAGCAGGTTTAGAAAACAATTTACGGTAGTAATTACGTACCTGCATGCGCCACAAGAGATCACTACTAGCTTTAACACGAAAACGGTTGTCGTAGAAACTCCGGCGAGCCTCAACGACGGAGTATCGTTCCTCCGACGAGCCTGCGTCAGGATCAAACTCCCATGTTTGTCTTCCGGCGAAGTTGTTTGTAGTGAATAAGTAGGGGTCATCTCCGTTTCTTTCTCCGATCTTCAACCTCCACATTACAAGATTGGGAGCTACCTGATCATTCTTAAACATATAACATACGTATATATATACTGTGTGTATATTATTCAGGCGATTTTTGTATTTTGGCATTTACAAAACAATAATAAATTAAATTAGAGAGAGTTGGTGGAATCTTGGTAAGTATGTGATAATAAAACACCGACAAGAACAGGTTTCTTCCGGAGTTGGATGATAGAGAATTAAGAGACAAAGAAGAGATAACTTGTTGGTGGAAGAGATTTTGGTTAATCTTTTTTATACATACATACAAATATAATACATATTAACATATAGTAGAAATGTGTATACGTACATATAAACTAAAGATCTAAATAAGATCATTAGTTTGCTTATTCAGTAGAAAACTCCAACCACTTGCATATATATAATAAGCTTATGACAAAAGTGACCCTATGAGTTTGAGAAGTTGTGATGATGAATCTTCTTCTTATCTACTCTCTTTTCAAGGTTTTTCATATGGCAATGGAACTCGTCTCCTATACTCTGCGAGTGCCCACACTGGGAAGATGTTTCTGTATGCCGCGTAGTGTAACAAGCAGTTCTTCATGAAAGCTCCAGTTATCTCCTGTGAAAATATACAGTTGGACTCTTTAAAAGTTACACATTTAAGCTGGCAAAACCATGTGACTTGGAAGATTTAGTTTGCATTCCCATCAAGTATATTTAGTTTCGAATTGAAGAACCGCAGCAGCAATAAAAGTGTGTTGGTGGTTTGTATTCGTGTGTGTGTGTGTTAGTATCTAAGAACCGGAGGAAGAATGTTAGACAGAAAACAAACCAGCTATAATTGGAGACAAGGGAACAGTTATGGTTAAGCTTCTACATAAATCTTTGGAGAGTGTTTTATGATTACTTTGGTAAATGTTTTGAAAAGTACCTGCTGAGGAAAATCGCCATTCTCTAGTTGGGAGTTGATTAAGAGTTTTGCAGCCCGGTGAAGAGGAGTCGGATCTCTCTCAGCCTGTAATGTGGCATTAGAATAAACAGTTGAAGGAAGTGACTAAGATCTCACTTATGGCGAAAAGGAAAAAGTTCTCTGAACCTGTCCAGCATGAAGTAGACCCATCATTGCCCAAGAGGTTTGAACCAAGTTTGATCTCTCCCCTTCACTTGGAATGTATCTCTGCACACCAAACCAGAGTATGAGTTTCTTGAACTGCATGCAGGACGCGTACATTGCAGTGATATTTGGTGATTATACCTTCTTGGAACATGACAAGTAGCTTTCACCCCAACCTCCATTGTCTTTTTGGGTTGTGAGAAGGAAATGAACGCCTTTACGCATAGCCAAACAGTTACTGAACGTCTTTCCGGCAGCTGCGAGGCCTCCCAGAGCAAACCATGTACTGTATGTGAAACAAACTCCCCAGCTTCCGTACCTGTCAATCGAAAAGATTTGTTTGTGAACAGTTTCAACTTGTCTAAAAGCTAATGTATAGTAGTACCATGAACCATCAAGCATCTGTATGCTCTCTATGTATTGAACGGCTTTCTTGATGGAACTATTGATCTCTTCTGTCCTGTGATTCGGATATAGTTTCTTGAATAGAACCAAAGCTTGGATTGTTGATGAAGTACACTCATTGTATTCATGCTCAACCACGATGTCAGCAAAAATTTCGGTAGGATTTAGCAACTGAAACAAGAAAGAAAGACAGTGAGATATTTCTGAGATTTTCTTCTCCGGACCTCACAAGCCTTGTGATATAAGATATTCATGGGACTTCGTTCTTACTTCCAACCATTCTTGTCCACGGGCAGGCTCCCAAGCAGTTACACCTCCATTTTTACTCTGCAGCAAGAGAAAATGAACAGAAAATTTTCCTATCAAGAAGCAGCATTAATTTTGAGTGATTAAGTGTGTTCTATATGATATTAAAGCTCACCTGTAGAGACAGTAGGATAGTTACAGACTCATATAACTGTTCAGGATCCATTTTCGGGCCAACAATGTCAGGTGGCATCATCGAGAGCAACAAGCAACACTGTAGTTCAAGATAAGTGTGCTAAGTAGGTGGAAAGCTGAGCCATTCGTTATAGTACTTGAAATATTCTGATTAATCACCTTCAATCCTTCAGCTGTGCAATCAGAAGCTTGCCATCCATGATCCCGATCAGAGAAAGTCCACGACCCTTTGGACATATGACGGTACATGCTCGTGAAGTCAGACGAAGGGTTCTCTCTAACCTTCATAAATCTCAGTTCCGTAAAACATGTTCACTTGTTATGAGAATGTAAAGTCACAAAGTCATACTGCAGAGGATATCAAACCTGAGAATTCTTAAAGAAGTCATGTCCTCTCCTGAGTACGTGAGGGATTTCACTACAGAGATTACTTGCAACTAAAGCTTGGAGGGCAAATCCAGAATCCCATAATTGACTTCCAAAGCTCTGCAAGAATACGTGTCTCCGGAGCTCAGAAACTTTTACGCCGTATGACTTTTTAATTCAGTATTAGTAACATAAATCTTGGCTGATACCTGCATTTTCATCCCATCTTCTGCAATCCACAGGTAATCAGAAATCCTCAAAAGATGCTTCTTGAAATGAGTTCCATTAGGGTCTTCAACCCAACACGCAAGCATGCACAATGCCTTCATAAAGAACTCTGAGGTTTTCAGATAAGTCGAATAAAAATTCTGAATACTCCGGCTTTTTTTTGCGTTGGACTGTATTTGTTTTACCTTTTCAACACATCCAATGGTGATATAACGGCTATTTTCGTCTTCATAATGTATATGTTTCATTGCCACCCCAAGAGCTTTTTCTCTAAGAAGCTTGTTGAATGGCCAACATGTAAGAAACGGCTCTGAGAAGATGTAAAGGCAGTCCCATATCACATCTTGAACCAGTGGACGGGGATAGTACGCATCTTCCTGAGAATAAAAGTGGCCAAGCTTTTCTGTGAATATCTCCTCATATAAAAACTATATAAAGAAGAATAATAATCGATCGATCTTACCTTTGCACATAGATGACGTGCTCCATTCCAGTTTATTTCCGCATAAGGTTGTAAGTATATTTCTTCCCGTAGTTGCAATATAAGAGGACTTATTGTACCAACGAATCTCTTCCCGTAAAGATAAGACATTGGCATGTAAACCAACCGGCAGTAACACCACATCTTCGCTGCAGATTTTCATTAAACTATGTCAAACCATAATTCAAAAGTGAAGATTGCAGTTTCAAGAGCTCAGGTCTTATTTTATTTACCAGGTTTTTAGAAACTACTGAGGCAAACCTGAAGATATTCAAGATGTTAAGAATTAAAAACCTGGATGTATAGGAAGACACGAAGGTAGGATCCAAAACTCTGGAGGCATGGGGTTGCTTCCAGACCAATCATAGACACCGAGTATCTACAAACATTCAACCAAATATTAAAACAACCTTCTGAATCTTCTTTTTGGTATTGGACTCCGGATATTTACCGAAAGCCAAGTTTTGCCCCAAGATGGTATGTATGTTGCACCACCATGGCCAATAATCCATTTCCTGCCACGTTCGCACGCGTTCCCCGGTCCTTCGTTTGGACCTTCTCCAAGTATGCGCATGCATATGTAGTTTAGCGTGGTGCAGAACATGGTGCTGTGGCCTTCTATGTGTAATCCCCACCCACCATCTTCATTCTGCATAAACAAACACATCTCAACTGTGAAAAAGTGACTGAAAAAGAGTTTATAAAGTACGTTTTGGAGATGTACTTATAATGTACCTGGTGACAGTAGATATATCGGAGGATCTCTCGGCGATGCTCTTTAGTGAATATCTCATGGAGATGTCCAGTGACGAATAGACAGAAAACCAGTGGAGGAAGAAAGAACAACGGACCAGCATTTTCGGCAGGCCAGTGTCCATCACTTGCCTGCAACGCCGATAAGAAATTGACTCCTCTCTTTAACGCATTTGTAGCTGTTTCGCTCGTTATTTTCTTGGCGTCTTCAACCTTCACCGGAGGTATAGCTTCCTCGAAGTTCTTCTCCTTCAAGAACTGCATCAATCATTCCAAGGGTCAAGGACAAAACCAAACAGCAGGATTCGCATCACAAACGATTTCCATAAAGATGTTTGTCTATTTATTTACTGTTAAGTCCGTAAAATTATAATTTGACTCTTAAAAGATACAAGCTGGCTAGGGGAGATTTCAAACTGAATAAAAAGTAAATAGAACCGGCAAGAAAGATTTAATAAATATTCTGAATATATTAGTTTATATTATTTGAGTTGTAGTTGATTTTTTATAAAAAGGTTAACGGTTTTTGCCTTTTAGGGTTAGCCAAAAACTAGAAATATGGACCTAACCCATAATCACGTTCTTTAGCCAGTTGCATATTTTCCAAGAACAATGGGGTGTTATCTTTACCTTAAAAGATGTCAGTTTAAACTGAAAATATATAATCAATCGTCTACGGAAATGGGATACTTGTAGATATTCTCGTGACTCGTATATTGGATTAACTATTTATGATGATCCACGGACGAACAAAAGCAGCTCAGAAAAGTATTACTTTACAGCATTTGTATTACAACTCTACGACATATAGTTTTGATTAATCCTGTAAATATATTTGTATAATATTCTCCTAACTCTTTATTGAAAATTAATCCAATGCATGGAGTTATAGTCTATGTTTCGACATAGATTAGACGTGCATTCAAGATAGAATATCAACCAATTAAGGCTTGTAATTAATGAGCATATAAGTTGGACTTGACACTAAAAAATGTTTATGAATTCGTCAGTGATCCATAACTATTGAAATTTATGTATATCTAAATATGAAAAAGGTATTCAAGAAATTGTTATAAAATGCTCAAGTCTCGACAATGACAGGAACAAAAACAGCACCAGACTTCATTTAAATAAAAATAATCTAAACTACTACAAGAAATCATTTATTTCGCAATTGTAGATTATTTTCCACTTGTTACATTGCCAATCCTACTTTTAATTTATAATTATAGTCGACAAAAGATATGAGAAACATATACCTGCATACGCCATATGAGATCGCTACTAGCTTTAACCCGAAAACGATCATCAAAAAAGTGTCGGCGAGCTTCTTCAACGGCGGCTCGTTCCTCCGGTGTACCGGCGTCCGGGTCAAACTCCCATGTCTGCCGTCCGAGGAAGTTGTTGGTGCTGAATAAGTAGGGCTCCTCTTTGTTCCCATTTGCTATCTTCAACTTCCACATTCCTTAGATCTTTATTAATTATTAATCTAAAAAATTATGGCATATATTATGCATCGAATATCTATATAGTGATGCACGTAATATATGTGGAGAAAAGAAGAGAAGTAGTTGAAATTGAATTGATTTGCACCCGCACCCATACATAATTCGTTGTGAATTTTTATTTAACTATTTGATAATTTATATCTTTACAAAAACTTAAAACCTAAACAAAATCTGAAAAATGATCTATTTTATAATATTTTCATTTGCGTAAATTAGTATATATCTCCAATTACAAACTCTTTAGACGAAGATATCAATATAGCTTAAAAAGTTCAAAATTGGATTGTAATATATATGTGCAACCTCTTAGAACACCTCCATCAGAAAAATTGAAAAGAGAGACAAAGTTTCTCAAATGAATATACTACTTTATTACAAAACAAGATCAATCGTAAACGTAAAGATGAAACGGTACAAATATTTGTACCAAAAATGAAAAAAACTATCATTTTTACTTTCAAATTGCAATATTAGTTAACTGAAAATCCAAATATTACACACTCAACTCCGCGTATGCATTCCCCAAGCTGTGTTTGTAAGATCCAATGATTTTTTAATATCACCTATGATCTTTCTACAATTGCTCTAGTAACAATAAAACAAAGATAGACCGCGGCCTTATTAGGGCTGCTTGGATAAACAAATAACAGAGATTCCGTGAGATAGGAAAAGATTGAGAAAGGCTAACGAGAACTTAAAGGTCTTGCAGGTTTAGTCGCTGAGACATCTTTCTGAGAGCACACGTACACAGGAAGTCGCTGCAACCACTGAACTTCTTTTCGGCCAATTAAAGAAGCTTTCTTAAGACAACACTCGAGAATCAAGTGGTTATCAAAGGCACAACTCCATAACCTACAAAACCTGTCCTTTGAAAGTTTATATGTTCGAAAGTATCTACTGTACATACAATTGATATGGAATAACTATCATCTTCCAAGCTTGTTTTCATCATATATCGAGAAAAATGTGAGCCCAAAAAACAAATAAATGGATTTTTTTATTCAATAATGGTCTTCTTGACTGTCACGTTTCACTGAAAAAAATACAAAAAGAAAAAAGGAACGTCATGCATGTTTCAACGGTTGTTTGCATGCGTGAGTTAATTTGTAGGCCGACGCGACCTTAGAAGGAGAAAGGTTGTTGGTGGTTGAATATTTGGCTTGCGAAGCAAATAATCTCTTATGTCGATATACATATTCATAGTTCAGAAGAGAAGCATCCTCACTTATCAGTTATCACCCAAAGGCTTTGCGCCAAAGTTCATCCTACGCAAGCGCAAGGACGGGGCCTATAATTACCATATTCCCGACTTAATAAAATATAATTGTTGTTGATTGGTTGTTACGAGAGTATCAATGAAGAATCTCTTTCCCAAAATTTATCTAGAGACTAGTGTAGTGTACTATCTACAAATTTGGGGTTTAGATCGTAATTAAAAACAATGGGTACGTATTTAAAGCCCTAGGATAAATATGGTTGTAAACGGTGGGTTTCAAACGTTCGGTTGTGAATATGAGCGTTGGATACACTTAACTATATAGTATTTATGAAGCATAAATTTTCCGATGAACTTGGGATGTACTTATATATTCTTTTATAGTTTAAGTTATAAATAATTTACATTTAAAATTTGTTTCAACAGCAAATAATTTCAATGTTTTGAATTGCAAAAACAAATACCCCTGATTTAATTGCAATTATACAAAATATTGTATTATCAATGTACTTGATGGTTATTAAATCTAGTTTTAATGTATTTATTGTACATTTAAAAAGAATTTACAAGGTTTGAACCAAAACTTGAAAGTTTCTATGGAGTGAGCCATAATATTTACATGATAAAAAAAATTCAAATTTTTTTTTTATATACAGCATTTCAAAAGTTATAGCATTTCTATTGGTGATATATATTTTTTTTTTATATTTCATTTATATAAATATTAGTATTTTAATTTGTTTTAGTTAAATTATTAATTTAAAAGTTATAAAAGAAGTTAAACCATTTATAATAAAACATGTGTTACAAAGATATTTATAAAGGTTTTCAAAGTATCTAAAATAAAATGCGTATAAAGATATTATCAATGAACATACTATAAATGGTATGGTGATTATAAACATGACACTTGATGACTAATGTCACATTAAACAGTTAGAAACGGTACGGTCGCACTTACCACACCACCAACCTGTCACATCACGGGCTAAGAGTTAATAGATCAGAGCTCTTTGTGTTGGCCCATTTTACACGTGGCCGTGTATAAGCGCTGAATTGAGATTGATATATTGAGATTGATAAATTGAGTTAGTTCTCTTTCACTCTCAAACTACTTATGTTTTTTTCATACCAAAAAAAAAAAAAAAAAAACTACTTATGTTTTTGTCAATTTACTATATTAAGAGCATAACGATCATGTGCGCAACGCACTTTGTACGCAAACCATATCCACTCGTACCAAGAAGCTAAGATGATTACATTTGTCCACTCCTCCTTATCTAAAACGGTACACGTAGCGTTATAGTTAGGTCTGCCAACAGTAGTGATTAAATGCTGATTGATTATTTTTGTTGAAGGGGATTAAATGGTGATTGATACATGTGTTACATATATGTGTACTTGTATGATATTTGATTAGAAAAGGTTCAAAACGACAGTGTGTATCATCTTACGAGGATAGAATATGATGTCAATTAAGCGAAAGCAGTCTGCATAACAGTGTTTATTCACAAGAATATTATTTTTTCTTAAACAAATTTTGTAATCGTCAAATGTGTATTAACAGTTGGGACTTCGCTTACGTACGGTTCAACAAAAAAATGGCGGTTAATTTACCACCTCGACCAAAATTTAATACACGGTCGATGAGACCAACAAAATAAATATACACATTTTTTTATTGTTTTTCAAAAAACAATATAATATATATCGATGTTCATTTATTGAGTTGTCTGTAAACCAGGGCTGCTCTAAACTCTCTCGCGAAATCAACAACATAGATTGTTTCATATCCATTCTATGTTCAGTTGCATTAACTAAACAGGTGGGCCATATCATTTGTTAAAATTAATTTTTCTGGGAGTATTAGGAGTTTTGATAATACAATCTTGTCCTGGGAGCTAAATGATTACAATTTAATGGGAACTTTATTTAGTCACGAAGTCTTGCGAATTCATTTATGTTTACTCCAAATAGCATCTAAGTATGTTAACGAAATAAGACGTCGGCGAAAGAAAAAGAGACCGACAATAGGAAGTATATACTCCATTTGTTCAAGATATTTTATAAAATATTTGGTCTTTCAAATATAAATATTTTAGTTAATTTCAATTTTATTAGAAATTGTATGACCAATTGCATTTTAAAACTTTTATATAATTAGTTGAACTATTTTTAAATTGTATATATTTTTAAACATATATTTTATTTTTATTTTTAAAACTAAAACATTAATACATTTTAAAATAGAAAGAATACTAAGAATAACTAATAAGTAATTAATAAATTCTTCACTTAACAATCCCATATTAAATTATTCTTATTCAATGCGTCATCCACCTCCTCTATATAAAGAGATCTCCTATATAAACATACGTACATGAACATCTTCCAAACTATCAAATCATCGATCCTAAAAGGCAAACATCTGTCCATCACAAGTATTGTCTCTCATCTCTTTCATCCTCTCTATCTCATTTTCGATACACGAGGGCTCATTATATACAATTATATATGTATACATATATGCATGTAAATTTATTAATTGCTGTATATATATATGTTTATAAGAAAATAGTGTTATATTTAGTGGTAATCTTATATTACCGTACAGTTACAAAAATTACCGTACGTATGTATACATATTCATACGATTATATGTAGGAAAGTCTAAACTCAGTAATGTGTGTACATGGATGTGTGCGTATGTATACATAGGATCATTGTCGTTATGTGGAAGTTGAAGATAGGAGAGGGAAATGGGGATGACCCTTACTTGTTAAGCAGCAACAATTTTGTCGGACGTCAAACATGGGAGTTTGATCCCAAAGCCGGTACACCGGAGGAACGAGACGCTGTCGAAGAAGCTCGCCGGCATTTCTTGGTCAACCGTTCTCTTGTTAAAGGCTGCAGTGATCTCTTGTGGCGAACGCAAGTAAGTTTTTTTACTTCTCAAGTTACTTTTTTATCTAAAGTTGACAAAAATGCCTTTTATGTGAAGTTAACAAAATATGAGTGGGTTTATTTGTTTATGACAAAAGTTACCCTAAAGATTAATTATATAGTTTGTAATATATATTGACTATTTATGTAGCTTTTAGCGTATTTACCTTTGTCCAGTTTATAGTTTGAATTATTTAATTATCACCGATACATAATATAAATATATATAACTATATATATTACGTTCATAATTTATATACAGTTCACACTTCACAATGACATGATAACAAAGAATGTGGATTTGTGGCTCAAATGGAATTCAAAGTCATCAGATAAGATTCATCACACCGTTTATATATATGGATTTCGTGGCTCAAATGGAATTACAATGGATCAGATAATGTTATTTATCTTGTTTTTTTTTTAGATAATGCATGTTATTTATCAGTGCCGTTTTGAAACCATTAATTTAAATGATCTGTGTTGATATTTTAAGTATATATATATTCTTAACAAAAAAAGGAAAAGGCTAGTTTAAGATAGTGACTACCCAAAGAAACTTCGATTTTAGATAGTGACTACCAAAAAAAAAAGCAAATCTCGTTGTCCTTTTACCAGAAGGAGAAAGAACCTTAGATTTTAGTCAAGTCATGAAACAGGAGATAATCACATAATTTTATCATGGCTTTGGGAAAACCATTTGAATAAATAAAATGAAAAAAAAAAAAAAAACACAGCCAATGAAAAAATATTGATGAGATGGCGCTTTTTATATCTGGGCCCTGAAGTTAATGGGCCAAGTCCCCACTTGCTTATTCATTTCTTTTTTCAACGCGAAGACTACTATTTTTATACTTTGTCTGAGCTGAGCTGAAGTGGTTTGATTTGAATTGGACGCACAGTTTCTGAAAGAGGCGAAATTCGAGCAAGTGATCCCGCCGGTGAAGATTGACGGCGACGAAGACATAACTTATGAAAAAACGACGGTTGCGCTACGGAGAGGAGTTTCTTTCTTCTCGGCTTTGCAGGCCTCCGACGGTCACTGGCCGGGAGAAATTACCGGACCTCTCTTCTTCCTTCCTCCGCTGGTGTGTGTTTCCTTTCAGCTCCTTTCGATAATGTCTATCGGCGAATACTCCTAGGGTTATAGTTAGGGATTTAGGTTTCTATTGCGCGAGTAGCTATAAGGAAGCTGTCTCCAATAAGTAAGTGATAACGAAGAGGAATCCAATGAAACTTGCTGCAGGTATTTTGTTTGTATATCACAGGACACCTCGAGAAGGTATTCGATGAAGAACATCGCAAAGAGATGCTTCGTCATGTCTATTGTCATCAGGTACTTTCACTGATGAATTGTTGTTGCCTCAGAGACTAGAGATCCTTGTAGGAGTTTATGTTTGGCCCCTTGCTTATGATTTTTTTTTTCTTTTCTTTTCAGAACGAAGATGGTGGATGGGGATTACACATCGAGAGCAAGAGCATTATGTTCTGCACCGCGCTCAATTACATTTGCTTGCGTATGCTCGGAGAAGGTCCCAATGGAGGACGAGAAAACGCGTGTAAACGGGCCAGACAATGGATTCTTGACCGCGGTGGTGTGACTTATATTCCTTCATGGGGGAAAATATGGCTATCGGTAAACTTTGCTTACCATATGCCTGAGAGATGTTGCAAAGTTACGTGCTACAATTATCGTTTTGATTTTGTTTTTGGTATATGTAGATACTCGGAATCTATGATTGGTCCGGAACCAATCCGATGCCTCCTGAGATCTGGTTGCTACCTACGTTTCTTCCAATACACTTAGGTTTGCTTTTGTTGAGATTTTACTAAGTGGCTCAGCTTTACATTGTTTTTTCATTTGTTTACTTTTTCGTTTTTGTTTTTGATGTTAATACAGCGAAAGCTTTGTGCTATTGCCGGATGGTTTACATGCCCATGTCGTATCTTTATGGAAAGAGGTTTGTTGGTCCAATAACACCTCTAATTCTGCAACTGCGTGATGAACTCCATTTGCAACCTTACGAAGGGATCGATTGGAATAAAACTCGGCGTCTATACGCAAAGGTATGGTTGACCAGCTTGAAATTTTATATTTATACGTTGTCACCATAGCATAAACATCTGGTCGTTCTTCCCGCAGGAGGACATGTATTTTCCCCATCCTTGGGTTCAAGATTTGGTATGGGATGCTCTTTACGTCTTTGTGGAGCCGTTCCTTACCCGTTGGCCGTTAAACAAGCTTGTGAGGGAAAAAGCTCTTCGGCTGGCAATGAAACACATACATTACGAAGACGAGAATAGCCATTATATCACCATCGGATGTGTTGAGAAGGTATAACATTGAAAGACCCCTTAATAGAACTAGGCATATACTCTCTTAAGAACGTCTGTTTGAACTCTAAGTTGAACTTTTTTCTGTAGGTGTTGTGCATGCTTGCATGTTGGATTGAAAACCCTAATGGGGACTACTTCAAGAAGCATCTTGCTAGAATTCCGGATTACATGTGGGTCGCCGAAGATGGAATGAAAATGCAGGTGACTAAAGGAGTGAAAATCAGATTCTTTTGGTACATTCTATTTACCATGGGAAACTTTTTTGAATCTCTAGATTAATGCAGAGCTTTGGAAGTCAACTATGGGATACAGGGTTTGCGGTTCAAGCTATACTTGCTGGTGATCTCTTTGATGAAACTGGCAATGTACTGAAGAAAGGACATGACTATATTAAGAAATCTCAGGTTTGATATCCCTTTTATTATGATTGTGGAGCTTGAATCTCTAAAGAAGAGTTGAATCAAAGAACTTTTGCAGGTTAGAGAAAATCCTTCTGGTGACTTTAAGGGCATGTACCGCCATATTTCCAAAGGAGCATGGACTTTATCTGATCGAGATCATGGATGGCAAGTTTCAGATTGTACGGCCGAAGCTTTAAAGGTGATCAAACCCAGTCACTGATGCAGAACAAGTTTGCTAGAGCTTCCACAAGAGTTATGCCTCAAACTACTTCTTTGGTTTTGTAGTGTTGCCTACTGCTCTCCGTGATGCCAGCTGAGGTTGTTGGCCAGGAAATAGATCCCGAACAAATATACGATTCTGTAAATCTCTTGCTATCGTTTCAGGTAAGGTTAAATGCATCAGATTAATGTCCTAAAAGATTATTGGCTTTTACTAAAATTTGCAGCTACGACTTCATTTAAATGTAGAGTGAGAATGGAGGTGTGACGGCATGGGAGCCCGTTCGTGCATATGAATGGATTGAAGTAAGAGCTTGAAACAGAACAGGATGTTTGCACATTTTTCGCGAAAGTTCTTATGAAGAAATCTATGATGTTTAACCTTTGTAAATGGTATTTCAGTTTCTCAATCCCACGGAATTTCTTGCTAATCTCGTGGCCGAGCGTGAGTATGTGGAATGCACCTCATCTGTTATACAAGCTTTGGTTCTGTTCAAGCAACTTTATCCAGACCACAAGACAAAAGAGATAACCAGGTCCATTGAGAAAGCGGTGCAATTCATAGAAAACGAACAGAGGCCAGATGGTTCATGGTATGTTACTCTAAACACAATTCGTACATGGTAAAGGAATATGGTTCAGACGAAGCCTAACAAAATAATGCTTTTGCTCGAATCATGATAGGTATGGGAATTGGGGAGTTTGTTTCATTTACGCGACATGGTTTGCTCTTGGCGGCTTAGCAGCCGCTGGTAAAACATATAAAAATAGTCCGGCTATGCGTAAAGGTGTTGAGTTTTTGCTCAGGATACAGAAAGATGATGGAGGTTGGGGCGAAAGCTATCTGTCATGCCCTGAACAGGTATTTGTGTGGATCAAGCACTTAGTATATGCACGAACTTCACCTTAATTATCGAGCAAGTGTTGATCTTCTGAACCTGGTGTGTGTAGAGATACATACCATCAGAAGGGAAAAGATCCAACCTGGTGCAAACGGCTTGGGCAATAATGGGTCTGATTAACGCTGGACAGGTTCGAAACATTTCATTTTGCTTTTACATCTTTCATTATCATTAGTACCACAAAATGTCCTCGATTTTATTCTGCTGTTATATATATATAACAGGCCGAGAGAGATCCAATGCCTCTTCACCGTGCTGCGAAACTCATCATCAATTCGCAAATGGAAAATGGAGATTTCCCTCAACAGGTTAGACATCCTCGTTGGAATATGAGTCTTAGGATTCAAATGGTCTTTGTTTATTTTTCATCGTACATATTGATTTGGCATAATGTTAATAGTTATCGCATTTGCAGGAAACAGTAGGTGTGTTCATGAGGAATTGCTTGATACACTATGCTACCTACAGAAACACTTTCCCATTATGGGCACTTGCTGAGTACCGGAAAGTTGCATTCCCAACTCATCAGCAACATCTACAGCTTCCTAAATAATTGTTTACATTTTATAGACAAAAGAATTACAAAATGTCTACATATGTTTCAATCTTCTTTTTAAGATCCACGTCATGTGTGGAAACTGCATATAAGATGATGAGGCCTGTCTCATTCTTCCACATCTCCACGGCAGACGCAAGTCATTTCTAATTAGGCCTATCAATGACCTTATATTGTATCCTCTTTATTGAATGAATGTCATCTCAGATCAAATTTTATTTTCAGTTGTTACTACTAGCTTGTAAGTTGTATTAGTGTAATCGGTCTTCTACTGCGACTGAGTTCAAATACATGCTCTTAATCTTTCTTTCTATTTTTTTTTCAAAAAGAGCTTATATAGTGATTGTAACACCCATTTTTAAAAATAAATAATAATTGAACAATTAGAGAACATCAAACGAAAAACAGATTGAAACCCTATCCTCCCAATTCTTCGCTGTGATTAGGTTTCAGTTTTCGAATTCTCATTCACTGATGCAATAACCAAATGCCCGAGATGAATAGACGTTGACCAATCCATTTGCCAATTTCCCAAAAAAAATAAGTACTTATTTTCCCAAAAACTTTTTATAATTACATATTTAGCTAATTATGATGTCAAAAAGTATACATTTGAACAAAATATTTAAGTGTAACCCACTACAAGAGTAACTTATTTCAGATGCATGTTTATTCAGCGAAGTAATACACCAACAAAATAAACACAATTTTTTTAACAAATATTAAATGATTTCGTCTCTTCCTCCTGTTTTCATTTGGAGGAAGTTAATAAGTATCTCCTCTGTCTTTGGCTACTTTTCTTTATCTCTAGAAATCATAATCGTCGTGGGCTCGATACGACGACGAAAGATCATCTTTAAGTTTCATGCTTGACCGTTGAACCATCCTTACAAGTGCCTCCACAACTTCCGACATCGGTGGCCGGAACTCGGGTTCCACTTGTACACATAATGCGATAATGTCAGCGAATCTTGACAATGACTTTGGTGGATAAAGTCCGTGCAAAGCTGGATCTGCTATATTCGACAATGCCTCTATGTCGTGAAGCTGCGGTGTCGCCCACCGCACCAACGATCTCTCCGGCCTTGGCTTCTCTCTGTTTATGTCACAAGCCAACCACAAAAAGAAAAAAAAAATAATCAAAGGAGAAAAAAGTATGTCTTTAACACGGATCGGTGGCTCAGCCGAATTATTTAACCTATTTATAGTCTCTCATATGCAAGGGCAGGGTACTTGTTATCCAAGATGACTTCAAAATAACTCATAGTCTAGAACTCGAGATTCGATTTCAGATAAATGATCTTAAAATGGAACTGACCCGTCAAATGGAACTCGACCGGTGAGAAGCTCTAACATGACGACGCCGAAGCTATAGACGTCACTCTTTGGTGTGTAAGCAGAAGGGTTCTTAGCTTCTGGTGCATTGTATCCTTCTCCAAGGTTTTGACTCGTTCTCTGCCACAACATATAATTTATATATTATTAACTTTCAATCCATATATTTTACAAAATTTAAAGAAAGTAAAATTATGCCTCACGAGATAAAATTTTGAGAGGCCGTAATCTGAGAGACGAGGGTTGAGATCTGCGTCTAATAGAATGTTAGAAGACTTTATGTTCTTATGCATCAGAGACGGTGAACATGCCTCGTGTAAGTATCTACACAAAACAAAACAATAAAAAGTTAAGTAAAGAGCTTTTGCGTTTGTGATTTTTTTGTTTTTTTTTTTGTTTTCCGATTTAGGAACGTACTCGACGGCTCGAGCGGTTCCCAAGGCGATTCTGACTCTTGTGTTCCAAGTCAAAGGTTTACTGAAACAATCTGACAAATGAAGGAACTCGTGGAGTGAGCCGTTCCTGAAGTATTCATAGACTAACATGTTGTGACCTTGCTCTGAGCAATAACCTACGACCTCTGCTATGTTCTGATGCCGAATCTTTGAAACGCTCATCACCGTTGGCGTTATCCCTTCTGATTTACCCGAATCAAACAATGTTGAATCGATCTTCTTAACAGCCAAAGTCTGAATCAAAAACAAAAATGATCAGATATATGTGGGATTAATTGTGATTTTCTTGTTACTTGTGAGACAAGGTACATGAGAGGGCTTACACGTCCATCCGGATATTTGGCTCTGTAAACACGTCCGATTGAGCCTTCACCAAGTAGGTTTCCAGGTGAGAAATTGGCTGTCGCGGTTTGCAGATCAGAGAGCTCGAATTCCGTAGCAGCACGAGTCGAAGTGGTTCGTTTTGCATTGAGCCTGTTCGCGAACTCGGTATCGTTGAAAGACATCACACGCGTCGAAACCGAATGCTTTAGTCCCTTTGTTCCAACTCCTTGCATGTTATCATCATCCGAATCTACAGATTTCCTTCCTGCAAAATAAGCTACGATCCTCGTGATCAGTCACTTGCGAAACAAGTTAGGTTGAAATGTCTCATATACCTTTGTAATCGTTGTCGAAATCCACTCGAAGCTCCTGTGAAGATCCATGAGATGCGAGAGATTTGAACTTTGGCGTGTGTTGGCTGTTGTCTTCATCGATGAAATGAGGAGAGAGGGATGATCTTTTCTTGGAGAAGAGAGCGATCAAAACCACGATTAACACAAGAACTCCCAAGCTTGCTCCTGCTATCATCACTCCGTTCACTGCACTCATACCTCCTCCTTCTTTAGATCCCCCGGATTTTCGACCGTATTTAACACCAGGCGGTGGTGGTGGAGCAGTTTCTGTTGACCAGTCGTTGCCTCCAGTTCTTGAACAGAATCAATTGCAAAACAGTGGGATTTTAAAACATGCTCTGTTTTGTTTTGTTTATTGTATAGCAAGGCAACCCGTTTCACTTACAGTAAGCTGTCTATTTCCTTAAGTTCATTAGGTATCCATCCTTCGAACTTGTTATCTTCGACGTTCCTGTAATCACACGTAAGAAGACAACGAATGTTTTATAAGTTTTTGGATTTGCGAGGAAAGCCAGTTAAGAGTTCTTTCATGCTTACAAGTCATCAATGGCAAGGTTCCTGAGAACGTTTATGTCGCCCGTGAATCGATTCTCCTGCAAATGTCTTGTAAAATAACACGAAAAAAGGAAAAGAAAAACCAATTTAGAATTATCAGAAAATAAAAAGTAAAGATTTGTTTCTTATTCTTACAGTTTTTTTAGGCTTGTGAGATTAGCGAAACTCTGAGGTAATTTCCCAGAGAGTTTATTAAACGACAAGTCCCTGGAATCATAAACTTGGTTGTGTAAGGCCTCAAATTTGATGATTTGTATAAACATTTTTGTGTTAGAAAATATTACTAAAGGAATTGTACCTACAGAGTTTCGAGTTTGGACAGTTTCTGAAACATATCTGAAAGTTCTCCATCCAGCTTGTTGTGTCCAAGATTACTGCATTGCACATATAAGTTAATGAGTCTCTTACCACTTAATTAATGACAAAGGTGTATCTACTACTTTTCTTTGGTTTCACTCACATGCTTTCGAGACGATTCATTTGAGACAACGAGTAGGGTACGTTTCCATCGAGTTCGTTCTCAGAAAAGTCTCTGTATTAACGTCCAGATTACGATTCGTTTCTAGGGTAACAAGCAATCGAACAAAAGAAATGTATCAACTTACAGATTGGCAATGTTGGGTGGGAGTTGGTAGGGTATGTTTCCTTTGAGATTGTTTTTGCTGAGATCACTGTACTATCACCAGAAGTAAAACCAGATTGTTATTTTCTGAAATTTAGCTTAACTAATCTAAAGAAGACTATTAAATGAGGATTCTCACAAAGTTGTGAGAGATTTGAGGTTGCTTAGTAGATAGCCGAGCGATCCACTTAGCTCAAACCCTGATAACTGTCTGTGGATAAAAAAAACAGAAGATCACTTGTGGTGCAAGTAAGTTTCTAAAATTAGGGTTCTTCATTAAATTAGGGGAATGAGTATAATTACAATTCGGTGACAGAAGATCCTTCGCATTTAACGCCTTCCCAAGAATCGTCGCAGGGATCACCTCCGCTAGATTTCCAGCCTTTGAGTTTTGACGGCGAATTTAAACTCGTGAACATCACATTCAACGCAGAGACTGCCACAACGATTCTAGTTAATTTCTCGATCTGACTAAGTATTAAATTACATAAACGCATGTTTTTCCTTCTAATAACATTTAAGCCGTAAATGTAACCTTCTTGTTTCTCGGTTTTTGCTTGAACTATAGTGACGATAATAGCGAGAGAGGCGATTAAGAGCCGTACGAGCTTCTGCATCATCTTGATATGCAAGAAAGATATAGAAAAAGAGATTTAGGGTTAGGGGTTACGTTCCCAGGTCTGCTTCACAGAAACGACGACGCTGGTTTGAGAGAATGTGCCATTGTAATTTGGATTTAGGGTTAGATACATTTTTGAGGTTTGGTTCACGGACAAGAACTGATAATCCACGACCATTAACTTCTGTTGAACAATTGTTTACTAAATTTGAATTGTTTTAGATCTTTGAGGGAGAACGAAAGATGCGCGATGACAGTGAATATGTGTGTGTTGTTTTTATTAACCAATCGTTTAGATTTTTTTTTGTAATTTGTGAATGAAAATAAATATACTTTGGGTATCCCAATGGTTGGCCCATCCGTCTCTTATCTATCGTTCATATACAGACCCATTCTTGGACGGTTAAGAGTACGCTTTCTGAATTTCTTGAGAACATTGAAACTAATACATAGATTCTTAAAACATTTTTGGCATTCTAATTTACAAGATTTATATGTATACAAATTTCCAAAAAATTAACTCATGTTCACATTGATTCCTGGACTAAGTCTTATAGTGACTTTTTTTTTTCTTTTGTAATCAACATTCTATGTATTGGGCTACATTTTGTATAATTGTGATATTTCAGTGTCTAGGTTTCAGATTTTTTTCTCACCTTACTTTGACTCAATAACTAAAATCTAAGAGTAATTATTGTATTTAATTTTTTATAAGATAGTTTGTAGAGAATTTGAACCGAAATTTTTGATTAAATTTCATCAGAAATTAAGAAAAACATTCTACTAGCTAATAGAATCAAGCTATGAGATATCCAATTTTGTTTTGTTAAATGTGCGAAATTTTCTTTTAATGATTTCTTCTCTTTATTAGCTTTTATGTTTTTTTTTTAATACAAGAAATAAGTACATAAGAAACATAAGTATCGTAAAAAAAAAAGTAACATGCATAACTATCAGTCGTGCAGTAGTAAATGTTAGAAAGGACATTTAGTTGGTTGACAATAAAAAGGACATTAAGTTGTTATGACAGGACTTTGACTCTATTCGAAAACCACATAATTCTAATCTTCCCCAACAACATTAATTAAACAATTTCGTCACACTTTTCTACTTTACAAAACAAAATTCGTCCACGGTACAAGTATCCTTACACAGTTATACCCTTTAGAAAAATTAATGTGTATAGCATAATACCGAAGTGATTAGTGAACGCGTCACCTTTCAATTATAGTTAGCTATTATAGATGTGTTACTTTAATAGTAAGAACATTCGACGATCTATAGACTTCAAATAATTGTCTGCACTTCCGTTATAAATTTTCCGATTATAAACAACCAGTCACATATGTGATACGTATGTATTTCATCGAGACACAACACATACACACAACTGCAACTTTATGCAGTGTTGGTTTCATCAAATGTTTGGAGAAATTGTGTATAGTATATACCCAAGTGATTGGTGAACGCGTCACCTTTTTAAAGCATGAGTATGCAATATTTAAATAAATAAAAAATACATTATTCTGTTTCTATTAGTAGAGGTAGGTCTAGATTTAATAGTTAAATCTGCTTAATGATTTTTTAGGGGGTAAAATACAACCACTAGGAAGGTGAACAACCAATTAGTGGATAATTAAATCTATAAATAGCTATCAGTGTTACCAAGAACAATCAAGAGTAGTCTTGACTAAACCCTAAATGGTACAACCGCACAAGAACGAAGCTCCAGTTAGCTAGTAACATCTATTTAGTCAATACTACATACCAAGTTATCAACTTACATCACAAATTTGAACAAACAAAAAAACTCACACCACAACAAACTTTTTTAAAGTATTAAATTATTAATTCATATATCTTATGCACATATATGAATTTTACAGTACGCATAATTATTAGATTCAGCAGATTATATCCCAAGTCCCAACATGCATATTCAACGAAAACGAATTTTGTTTTGTATCTGTAATTGCAAATGATTTCCGATGAAATGTAAATTGTAAGTCACAAATAGTAGATGGAACCAGATGTATGATAAATATTTGACGGAATTGTGACAATATATTGTTTATATGAATTTGTGAATAAATTTTGATGCTCAAAATAAATGAACATCTATAAATAATTAAGAGGACGTTGTTCTTTTGGGCGCTGGCGTTTAGATGAAATTTGTTTTTTTATTTCTTTCTTCTTTCTTCTTTTTTTCTTTTTGAACTTTGCAAACTTTCGTATTACACGGCATCTTTCTAATGATACCAAATGCGTATAGTTAAGGTATAATGACATAGTGCGAGAAGGTGATTTTCAAATATCGAATCAGAGGAAATACAAAATAAACCTACAGTAAACAAACCAAATTGAGTAAAATTGACCATGCATGTGTTTGTATGTGTCATTAGCCCGATTTTTTTTTTTTTTTTTTAATGTGTGTTGTTGACCAAAGAAAAAGAGAGGATATAGAGTATATTAACTAATGTGCAAATATTACATTGAACAACATCAAAGTAATTGAATAATAAATCAGATGGATATGAATTGATACACACATCTTGACGGATATAGAGTACATTATATATAGGGTTGAAATATTTTACAATATATACAATAACTCAAATACAAAGACGCAAGGCAAACATAATATCACATATGACATATGAAACGCAAATGACCCATAATTGATCATGCATTAACCAACAGACAAGGCTTTTAAATCTTGAGGTAATTATTGTCAATGGGTTTAAGCACTTGAGAAGCCTCTTCCTCAATAAACTTCAGTTGTCCTTTCGTAAGGTGCAAGTAAACTATCCAGTCTCCGTCGTCCACCGAGCTCGGCATCGGCATCACATATCCGGCATTACCACCCCATGGGAAATGATAAGATCCGAAAACCGGCGAGCCCCACCCGAAATCCACTTGAGTCACCGGAAAACTCCTCCCGGACGAAACCACAAAGGCCGGTCCGTCGTCGGATCCCGTGCTGTAAATTCTTGAAACCGCAGGTGTTGGGCGGCGAGTCTCAACCCAATCGATCAAATTCAAGAAATGTTCTTTGGTCACTGAACTCTCCAAGAATCTGTGAACCTCTTCGGTCACCCAAGATAATGGCTTGTTCATCAAGTCATCGATTTTTTGCCCACCAAATGGGATTGAGAGAACGTTTCCGAAGTAAGTATTGTTTTTTTGCTCCATAAGTCTCCTCCTTCCGTCCACAACGATGCCGAGTTTCGAGTTCTTGCTCGGGACTGGATCTTTTGCCGCGTGTTTCGCCACGAGTTTCCATAGAAACGCACTGAACGTTTCAAGTTTCGTCCTTTTATTTTTAATCTTTGAGCCGCTAGCTAAGGTTTGAAGCTCGTTTAGTGCATCCGCTTTGATGTAATATAGACGGCTCGCGAGGATATTGTCTGGATTCGTGGTTTCTTGCGGAGGGGGCAAGGACGTGACAGGCATATACATCTGGTCTATAGATGAATCAATGATCAAAGGTCGTCGAGGGTTTAGCAGAGACCTTCGAAATGATGGTACACAGGATATTGGTACATCGGATCGAGAGATCTCGGCCCACGATATCAGGAACATGTTCATAGAATACGCATCAGCTACACGATGATCAAATGTGCATCCCACAACTATGCTCCCACATTTCAGTTGGGTCACCTGTTCAGACAAGGAAATAAAACAGAGTTATGTTGTTGAAATGAACTATTACTGTCTTAAGCTGAAAACTGTTACCTGAATCGCTATGACTCCATGTTTCTTGATGGGAACAAGCTTGGCAATACTTTCATCAGGATCATAGAGGTTAAGCTTTCGGAGGTCCACGTCGGCACCGGCCTCCACGAAATCTACGCCGCGGTTGTTGCAGAGAATCTCCGGTTCCCCGGTGGGATTAGTGACGATCTCGCCGGCAAAAGCGTAATAGGAGACGAGAGTCTCCGCCAAAGCCGTCTTAAGGGTTTCATGAGCCACTGAATTAGTGATGTTACATGGTTTCTTGTAGCAGAAGCAAACGCTGACGTGAAGAGGAGGAAGGAGGAGGTCGAGGTTTGAGAGAGGGAGCCAGTGGTCTTGGAGAGGAAGAGCCGCCGTGATGAGCTGCTTCCTAGTGGTGGTCACGTGGAAACCACGTGCTTGCTCCGCCGCTTCTCCCATTGGTTGTTGTTTTCGGAGAGAGAATGAAGAATGTTGTGTGGTTTGGGTTGTTGGAAGATGCTGTGAAGACGAGAATTTATAACCAGAGTTTAGGAGAAAATTAGGTGAAACTTTCCAACATTTGGGTTTGATATATTTTGGTATTTTTTACGATGGTTGACTTTTTTATTTGAAAGGATAAGTTACCCTTTTTTGTTTTAAGAAATAATAGTACATGTAAAATAGGCTAACTCTTTAGATTAAAATCAAGTCTGAATTAGTTTTAGAATTCACATAATACTTAACTTAATGCGTTAAGTGTTAACGATCTATTATTTTCAGTTATTTCCTTGGTTTTTTATCTTGGATTCATTAGCTAATTGTGTTTATATAAAATATAAAACCAATAATATATTATGGAGAGCCATGAATAATTTGGTTCGAACTTTCAAATATTCATTAGTTTGACGTGACTTCTGAGTGTCTTTAATTTTATACCAATCAATAGTTTCTCTTTTCAAAATATTTTCACGTGTTATTTGAGTATATATAGAACAACAAGAAAATCGTCTACAACTTGCACATATACTATCGAATTTTGAAAAGGAGTTATAACACGACGGTGGCAATAGTTAATAATACTACTATGTTACAATTTGAGTGAAAAAATGTTTTTAAAAGAATACATATATATATATATATATATATATATATATATATATATATATATATATTGAAACAAAATTAATAACTCTAATTTATTAAATGGATATAACTATAAGATTTATCACAAAAAAAAAATTATAAAGACTGAATATAAATATTTACCTTGTTAGACACCACTATATAATTCAGCTAGTATTTTTATGTGTTATAATTATTTTTGATAATTCAGGTTAGATTAATATTCAAATATTGTGGTTTCAGTTTATTTGAAAGAGAAATAAATTTATATAAAGTTTTATAACATGATTACTTATTGTAATTTTTAATGTAAGTTGATTAGGAAACTCATTTACCATAGAAGTTAAAAGAGATCAAATTTGTTTTTCTTTCTTTTTTGAATTACACTAATTAAGTAAGTCTCAATCGTATTATTTTGAATGAGAATGCTCAAGAGATTCTTCCGTATTTAAGAATTAAGGCTTGACCGTACTATTCTTATATCATATAAGTTATATGTCCATCTTCCAAAAAAAAAAAAAAAAAAAAATCTTGCTGCTTTCTCATTCTCACACAATGTCCCTTTACAATAACGCATATATAGTGAGATTATCTGAAATATATTATGTTATAATGATATCACATAGTTTTTCATTTATTCAACTCTATTTTATATCTCAACAATTAAATTTATATTATACGTACGGTTTTTCATTTATTTTAAGAACACTAATATTATACGGTTTGATATTGAAAATCTAACTCTTTCCTCTTTCTATGTTAATATCGACTGCTTTTATTGTATATTTAAGTCCTTCATGTAATCAATTTTGGTTTGATGTCAATTGACCAAAAGCTTAATGATTCTACACTAATCTTCTTTACGTTACAAGTCCTGGTCAATGATTCTACACAAATTTAAAAGTATGTTATTGTAACATGTAATTTCTTAGCTATGCTGGTGTAATTTGCATATTGTAGTCTTAATTTCACTGTTAGCCACCTGCCATAAATTTGTGTATTAATGTTAGAATGCGTGTTCGGGAATAATTAATTAAATCTGTCTAATGAACCGTTTTTGTAAATAAATATACTAATTCAGGGAATAATGAAACAGTAGACAACAAACTATTTTCTGAAATGCTGCTATTAACTGATTGAAATAAGAAGAACCAAAAAAAAAAATCAATTACGTTAACTCGGACGTTATCGCAACGTGATGTTATGCATAATTAAAACACAATAAACTGAGCTTAGATCGCCGAGTCACCAGAATATCATTGTATTTGGTCTAATGAAAAAACAACTATATATCAACTAGACTCTTATTTCTTAAACGTAATTTGTTTACATTAGAATGGTAGTGTTTTCTAACACGTCATTTATAATCTGATAGTTTAAGACTTTAGACCAAGCATCATCTCCTTAGCTATTGTTTTTCTTTCTACTTAAAAAAATAATTCGATGGGTATATATTCATTTTTCAAATACATGTTACTTTAATTAATTATGTACTCCTCCAATAGTCCAATTAGATTACGAATACGTGATATATCGATTTCGGAGCCAATAATGTTGAATATTCAGCAGTTAAGTTATCAACGCAGTAACAACTAGTTGATTGTGGATGACAAGTTACGTATCATTCTATGCATTTATGTATTTAGGTAATACGTACAGTACACAGCAATCACATCAAACAAAATCATCATTAAGGGAGTGAAACATATATATACGGGTTCGTCCAAATTCTAAAGACGATAGGACTTATCTCATTTATTTGATTCATTATAGTGAAACGATCGAAACAAACAAAAAAACATATTATTGGATCATTAGGTCAAATTGGTTGAACCATGACTTATTAAAAATAATTTTGCTAAATAGCACTTTTTTAAACCTACTTTTGTAAACTAGCAATTTTTTAATGAATGTTAACGTACAATTCTTTTATGCGCAAAAAAAGAAAAACAAAAACGGTGTACATTTACAGATTTACTGGTGAATGTATTCATTTTTTTGTTCACGATATATTACTGCAGTTTTCCATAATGACATAATTATACAGATACAAGGATAAAGATTGTCAGATTGGCATATTATACAATAGAACACATTACTTCTTTAATTAAAACTTATAAATGCTATTGGCACTTATAAATTCAAACATACTTTTTTTTTAAGTCTAATTTTTTGTAAGAATATCATTAGTTTTAAGATGCTATCTTTAATAAATATAAACATATAAATATACTAATAATTTTATAGCTTTTTCAACTAGAAAAAAAAAAAAAAAATATATATATATATATATGTCTGGTTTTCCGATTTACATACTTTGTAAGCCTATTATTTGACAGACAAACAAAAGTAAGCCCAACAATTTAAATTAGGCCGAATTATTTGGCCCATATTACCATCCACTGGGCTTTAATATATGGCCCATATTACCATCCACTGGGCTTTAATATATTAACGAGGGAAAAATATTGATGAGCCCACGTCACGAAGAAACAAGCAAGACACAAACTCTCAAACTGTGTTATAACTTATAAACACTACTGTAACGTTTAAATCGAGTATATAATCGTGTCTAAATCAATTATTATATAAGGGAATCTACAAAAATCTGAAGATATATATTAGTTCCTTTCTCCACTGGTTTCTTCTGCATCTTTTTCCAAATCTCGTGTTTGTTTTCTTTCCTCTATTGTGTGGAAATAACGTTTCAAGGTCCATAGTCACCATCTCCGATCAAATTGCAAATATCCGAACATTCCACTAAGCTATATATACACACATAAATAGACAAAGGAACAACAAGAATCATCAGCTCCTACAGTTAAAGAACAACCGTTAATCATTACAGAATCAACAAGGAAGGTAAATTACCAGTAATTACGGCTACGAAATCCTTGCTTGAACACCACTAATGGCCTTTCAAATCGGAAACAGTCGTAAGAGAGAAAAGATCAGTAACGAAAAAGCAAGGAGAAAGAAAGAAACAGAGAGAAGAGAGAGAGTGACCTTCTGATATTGATCGGTCCTTCTCCATCTCCGCTGCGAATGCAAGTGTTGACACATTTAACGGTGCATTTCTCTGCGTTTTTGGATTTGGGTCGTTGTATCCTTTGTTTCTTACAGTCTTCACCTGATAGCGTTTGCGGTACGTTCGATAGCGTTTCTCCGTCTTGCGGCGGCGGAGGAAGCTCTGCATAAGCTACGGACACGGAAGCCACCATTACCACCGCAGCTATGGCCCCTATCGCCGCCGTGGATATACGAACCGCCGCCGCTGCCGCCGCGGATCTAGTCACCAAGCGGCTCTGACACTGAGATCTACTACTTCGATTGTTCAACAAATTCGTGCCGTGTAGAGAAGGAGCCGGAGAGTGTATTATCATTACTTTACTGATGTTTGGTTTTTCTGTTTTTTTTCTTTTTCTTTTCATCACATTCAGATTCTGTGTCTTGTTTTCTCGAGGAGATTAAGCTAGTGGTTCTTGTTGAAGACTCTATCTTGTTTAGACACGTGTCAGTAACTGGTTGCTTGGAATTTAGATACTTCTCAAACTCCACGAATGCCAGAATCTTGTGCTTGCGTTGCAATAACATTCGAGATGATAGAAGCCATTCGAGTGTCTAATACTGGTTTATACTTCTTATATACATAATCACACACAAAATCCATTTTGAAGATAGTAGTTAAAACAATCCATCTATCTTCTGGATGGACAATTTCAGAATCCATATAAAAAAAAACAATGATATATAACCTGTATCGCTTTAAAAGCAAAATCTAATCCAAGAACTAAAATATTATGATTACAAGTGTGAATACAATTTCATCAAAACAGAAGAAAAAAAAGTGGAAGAGAGAAAATCTCTCTATCTTACTTTGCTTGCAAGCAACACGTTAACGTCTTGTATATGTTACACTCTTGCCATTCCCAAATCGGAAATGGCAATTTACAAAAATACAATAAATTACCAAAATTATAACAAGTGAGCAAGTGTGTGTGCGTGTGTATGTATAAAATCAGAAGATCACCCAACCAAATGAACCACATCAAATTTACTGACCTTAAAATTCAAGACTCTCATTTCTGAAGAACACTTTCTTCTTCTTCTTCTTCGGCTTCTCTTCTGAAAGTCAAGTCACACTCTGAGTAAATACGAACCTAAGCTAAATTCACCATTAGTCTCTAACTGCCTCGTCTTCCCCTTCTTCTTCTTCAAAAGGATAATGATCAAGTTGTTGGAGCTCGGTGAAATTGGCCACATATCTTGTTACCTTTGCGAAAAAGGAACTTTGATTTGATCTTTCCAAATGTACAAGTTTTGATTAACCTGATCCCCCAGCAACTTCTGCAGCTCTCTGTCTCATCATTTCCATCACAGCTGCTCTCCGCCGTGAATCTGATTGCTGCTGTAATCTTCTCAGATGCTCCTTCAGATCACTGAATGAAGAGAGAGATAAAGAGGTTCACAACGATCATGAACACAAAATTAAACGGACCAAAGTGTTTCATGTCTAAATGAAAGTTGGCTCACCTGCAACGAGGTACATGGCACTCGGATTCCTTGCAGGCCCGAGCGTGGAGTTGCAGAAGATACCACATTTTCTTGCATAGAACACAACCTCCCGAAGCACGCACTTTGCACTGTATACCATGTCGGAATAGTCCCTTCACTTTCCGGCAATTTGGATATTGACAATGTGCGGAACGACATTGTGATGCGTGTACCAGAAGATCGAGCATCTTCCTAAGCTGCAAATCCAAAAGAGGAAACAGGAAAAAAAGAATGTTACCCTTTGTACAGAAATTTCAGAATCAAGAGAGAAGCACCACCAACTTTGAAAAGGAACAGTAGAATAATACCTGCAAGACCCGCAATTGCCTCGCTTCTTTGTTCTGAGCATTTTGATCAGCTAGAGATGGATGATTGGTCAACTTGTGAGGATGATTAACTCCACCATCTCTACTGTAACAGGAATTGCACACATCGTAATCTGGACATACTTCACAGCGCCAGCCTTGACCAGTTTCAATGTCGAGGTGACACGCATTGCAGGTCGTGACAAAGGCTGGAGCAGTTGGGTTATGCAGATGATAAAGGACCATCATTGACGAATGTTTTGCCCGCCTCAACGTGTCATACTGATAGTGGTTCCCTTGACAAAGACTCAGAAAAGCTTGCCTCGTGTCAAAAAACTCGCTTTCGAGTATCTCATCCTTGTCCCTCGTATCTGTAGGAATATCCGTAATCTCAACCTGCAAAATCAATACTACCAACATTCATAAAACTGACCACAGACAAACGCTAAAGGACACAATCCTCAATATGCAAATGCAACTCACAGGGTATAACGCATGCTTATCCTTAAAATTAACAGGATGCCTTTCTCGGTCTTCACGTCGCTGTTCAGCCTCATAACACCTGAAAGGGAGAACAACATTTTATTTAATCCGTAATATTCTTATGTGCTATACAACAAAGAAAAGATTATAATTTTAAAGAGCAGAAGAGAGAAAGGAAGAGTTCTTACTTATCACAAATCTGAAAGTGTTTGCACTGACTGCAGACCCAACGATTTCCAGATACCATCAGTATACAGCAATGTGTGCAAGAAGGTTGCAAGTGGACCATGATAAAATCCTCCTTCATTGGGTGAATGGTCTCACCAAGCTGGAAACAAAGGTGAATATAATTAACAAGAAGAACAAAAAAAGAAGAAGACAAAAAAAGACAGTCAAATGCATAGAAAGTAAAGATTACTTTATGCATTAGCAGCAGATCCTTGGATGCATTCCCAGATAGATCAGTCTGCCCAGATGCTTTTAGAGCTCTTTTTGTAATTGTTTTCTTGAGCATTCCTTTCTTATTGCCCTTTCTGCCATCTTCTTCTTGACTCATTTGGTATATAAGATCCTCTGCTGCACCTGGCCAGTAGTCACCATCGAAATATGGGAGCCTAGCTGCAGTAACCTTAGCTCTACATTCACCAGTTTGCATAAAGAAATGGTCATATAGATTTATAGTTTCTGCAACAATGCCCTCTTTTGAAGCTTTTTTCAACATTGCTAAGTACCTGCAAAGATCAACATGAGCATTTGGATTATGTAAGTGACTTTTTCATACAAAAACTTATGAAGTTTATCCCAAAAAGATGACTGACCACTCTCGTAGTTTATCAGATTTTGGCGTCTTCTGAATTTCTGGATGACAGTATAAGATATAGTCCTCGCCCTTGAGCGGCGGACAAGCCCATATGTAGCAGCTCGTGAAACCACGCAACTTGCAGTATTCTAGGTAACCGATCTAAACACAGAATCAAATCAAACCCTTACTCTTTCATACAGTTTAGAAAAAAAAAATACAGATATTGGCTAATAACCAAGGTTAGAGAAGACCAGGACTTACCAGAATTTCGTGGTAAACGAAAGTGCGCAGAGCCTCTCCGTTATAAGATCTAACCTCGGGTCTAAAGTACTTTACAGAATCCAAATAAGAGAGATAAACTCGGCGTTGATTAGGAAATGCACATTCAGAACCAAATTCTTGGACGTACATCCCAAATAAGCATACTTCTACACCTTCAATCTTTTGGAACAACAGAACCACCTGGCAAAATAAAATGGTGTGGAGAATGGGAAGGATACTTCAAGAGAGGATCAAGAAAAGAAAAAAAAAAAGCATAAATGCACAAAATACGACAACAGTGAGCCTTGATCATCCTTACCTTGGACTTGTATGCAAATTCTGTTGGGTAATTGTCTTCCCGAAAAATTTCAAGAAATCGGGGTTTGACTTCCAGCTTCTTGTCAACAGATGAAACAACTCTAATCACAAGGGACTCGGCAGTAGGAGTCTGCCAGTATCAAGTCAAAGAAAAAAAAATGTCAGTTTCCAACAAAAAGTAACTAAAGCAAACAAATAGAAAAAAAGATTGAGCTCGCAGATGCAAAAACACAGGAAAGACGTAAAACCTCGACAAATTCCACCACTATATTACCTCATCAAAACTTTTTCCTTGAGCCCTGGCTCTCTCTGTTCTTTCCTGCTTCAACCTCTTAAACAACCGCTGCTCTATATGGTCACTGAGAATTGTTCTCGGTAGGTCTTTAGCTCCAAGAACAGCACTCTGAGGTAAAGGCTTCCTCTTACTTTGTTCCACTTCTGCTATAAAGCAATACGGGCAGGTATACTCAGCTTGCCCTCCGTCATTCCTTCGCCCATTAAATAAAGCACAAATCTGATGCTGCCAGGCCTCACATTTATCACATTGGACCCACTGCAAAATATCATAGATAGAAGCAGATTATAGAATGTACCAAAATCAAGCCATACGAAAACAAGGGACAAAAGCAAAACAAATCTACAGAGAAAATAGTCGTTTACCCATTCTTCAGTCTCTTCATCATTTTTCTTTTTCTCGAGTCTTGCCTTAGGTATAGGCGTCCCTTCAGCGAGTATAGTGTCCCCACGGGATTCATTATAACATGGAATACAAAAGTAATGACGAGTGTCACCAGCTCCTACGGTGTAATACATCGCATTTCTCTTGATGCGGGCACCACAAGGAGTACAATAAATAGGTGGTGGCTCAAAGGTAAGCTTCTCCACTGCACATAGTTGGCAGGAATTCTCACTCATTGAATGCTCCATAGCCTGATTCTTTTCAGCTTTGGCTTTACTCTGCAAGCACATAAAGGAAAACAGATTATGCTCTAGTACATATAAGAAGGAAGAACTAAATAAACAAGCCGCATATAAGATTACTACTTATCAATCAAGTTCTTGTGTGAACATCATAAGCTACGAAAATCACAAACCTGGCCAACCCACTGACGGAGACCTCGGATATGTTCTCTCACTTGCTCAGGAGTGAACAATTCAGTTAATGAAACACCCTTTATCTCTGGTTTTCCAGATTTGGATGGAGGTTCAACAGACTCTGCCAGAATCTCTTTCTTAAGAGGCTCAGCATCTTTCTCCATTTTGCATTTCTCTGGCCGAGGCGAGGCCTCAGACAAATCTTGTTTAACAGGTTCAGTGACAGGCCTTTGCTTGGGAATACTTTCAGCAATTGCAATTTTCGTCTCTTTGAAACCGGGCCGTGCCTGGACAGGAGCTTCAGAAACCTCAGCTTTCACTTCAAAATACTTTGAAGGCGCACGTACATCACTGTGCCTATGGTCTTTTCTTTCAACGTACTGAGATGATTGTGCTTCTGTAATGGAAACAACTGAGCTCTTACAACTTTCCGTCTCAACCTCCACGGGTTGAGAAGACTGCTCCACCTTCAATCGTTTTAATGAAGGTTGCAAATGCTTTGAAATGTCAGCATCAGGCGAAGCAGAAGATATAGCACCAGCAGAGGTCTGAACTGCATCATTGGATATTCCAGCTCCATTCACTGACCTCGCTGCACCGTTTTCACTTTTTAAACGAGCTAGCGACCGTGCATTTGCTTGTTGCTGTAAGTAGGCTTTCACAGGAATACAGACAGGACAGTTAGATTCCTTACAACTTCGATGGTGATTGATCAATGTCTTTGTGGGGCGGCAACGAGGAAATGAACACTGAGGTGCAGCACAACTGTCCATGTGCTTCCAGAGCTTCTGAACCGTAACGCAATTCCGGTCGGGACACTTCCCTTCCGGCGCTTTGCAGTTGCGAGCATGGCGTAGAAACAAGAGCCATTTCTGTTGATTTCTGAATCTCGGATCTTGGTTCCCGTTTCCATATTTACAAGTGGTACCTACAGGATTTTGAGGATTAGGAGATTCAGATGTAGTGGAGATATGACTTTGACCTATAATAGACCCTCCAGACATATTATTGGGCTGAGCTTCATCCGTTCCTGACATTCTTTGACGAAAATCATCCTGAATGTGCCGTTCGTTCGACATACTATTAGACATTTGAGTATGTTCTTGTGACTGGGATTGCCAGTGACCCCGCAGCCCAGTTTCTGATTTCACTCCAACAGAAAGGTTGTTAAAACTGTTAATAGAGTCGGAAGCCATACTCTGCGGGTGCAACATCTGCTGTATCTGTTGGCTATTGTGGGGAACTGACGTGCACATATCACTCTGACTTGTGGCAGGGAGAATCTGAGAACCTGCATGACGGTCATCTGCATGATTCTGGTATTGATTCTGAAACTGAGAAAGCTGGAACTGCTCAGGAGTCTGGGAGTGGATAGACTCGCTAGGGTTCTCCATTCCAGGTTCATGTTTAACGTGTGTAACCATGTCAGAGGCCACATGATTTTGCCCAAAAGTATCATGACTTGTAAATCTCTGTTGCTGCTGGCTCTGCTGCTTCAATTGCCGTTGATGAAGAAACTGCTGCTGCTGTTGATGAAATTGATTAGGTTGTTGCTGAAACCGATTAGGCTGTTGCTGAAACTGCTGCTGTTGATGTGACTACAAAAAAACGTACAGAAACAAGTTACAATCCGTAGTCTCCGATTGACAAATGGATTGATGTTTCACTGCTGCACTTGTTGCAATTTAAAGTGAAGTTCAACCGGTGCTTACCAGAGAAGAGCTAGTTCTAGACACAGACTGAAAATTTGCTGTATTGGAATTCTGAGTATTTGTCATCGCCCCAACAGATGTTACAGCACCATACAAATTTCCAGATCCGAAAGGGTCAGAATTATTTGTGCCATATCCTTCACCTGAAGCAAATAGCATAAAATAGTATGATGGACAAGCACCCAAACGAAGTTACACTGCATATGAAACTAGACAAGCAGAAAAAGGAAGGGAAATTAAACTGTACCCTGCATTCCTGAACGCTGGAGGTTATCATAAGTCTGCTGTGAATTTCTGGTTCCTGCATCTACACCTTTTGCATTCATCCCAGCACCACCATTAGGCATTTTTTGTTGCATGCCAGGTCTAACGCCAACACCCATTTGACTTCCCTGGTTATGCAACAGACGACTATTTTGGCCACCAATATCTTGCCTCTGTTGCTGTTGTTGCTGCTGAGGCTGAGGCACCATCATGGGGGCAGCAGAAAATCCGCCACTGTTGTTGGAAGCTTCAACACTCAAGTAAGACTGGCCATTGTTATTATTGTTATTAGTACTGCTGTTGACAAATCCAGGGGTAGGCATCATCTGGCCAGTGTTTCTTTGTGAGCTCATTGATGCCATGTTCCCTCCAGAACCAAGACCAAAGTTACTCGACGAATGCTGGTATCCATTAGACATGTTACCTGCAACTACAAAGAAGTAAAGGTGTTCAGAGAAACTACAAGCAGAAACAAATTTCTGGGTATCTTATATAAGTTGTCATGAAAGTACCTCCGAGCATGCCACCAGAATTTAGCAGGTTTCCAGTGTTCATAGCAGTAGTCGTGATGTTATTACTTCCAGCCATTGTAGCATCAACAGAGGATGTCATCATCATATTTGGATTTCCCCCACTATGTTGTAATCCTGGAGTGGGTATCATTGTTCCAACAGAAGACGAATTAGCATGTCGCTGATTGTAGTTATTCAACTGTCTGCCTTTGATTAGACTTGCCAGCCGAGGTTCAAGGGTCGACTGATTCAAGTAATCTTCCTGTAGTTCAAATTGAAAGTGCCACATTAGAAAGAAAGTCTGAAGTTTTAGGACATTAGCCTCAAGCTGAATCTAGTGGCAACATGTAAAATACCAATTTTTAGCGTCTTAAGCACACAAATTTTGTTTAAACTACCTTTGTGTTGGCGATTTTAAAAAGCCCCTCCTCTAAACGTCTAGCCACATCCATATACTTTGCCTTCGATGCTTCATCAGCTGGAGATGGTTGTTTTTGCTGTAAGATGTTGAAACTGGAAAATCCCAAAAAAAGAAAATTAGAAAAAAGTTCAAGTTTTGTATTAACGATAAAACCCGGAGAGAGAGACCAAAGAATCCCAAATAAAAGTCTTTATGAGAAGAACAACTGCAAATGCTTACATCTTGATCCGCATGCCCTGCCGAAGTTTCAAAAGGTCATGGTCAACGGGAGAGACACGTGAAGGTCCTAAACCAGCACCAGCAGGAGCACCACCACCACCAACTAAGTTCTGCATTTGGGAGTTCCCATTCTGCTGGGACATGGTCCCTTGGTTCGTAACCTGCCCAGATATCTGTCCCGACATGTGAGCCTGGACATTCATGTTAACCTCTTCAGTCTTCTTCGCCTTGTTCTAGTTCTTCTGGTGACTAACAGTAACAAGCACTGCATAACTTTCCACTACTCCAGAAGTCACAGCATCCAAATTTCATCTCCTGACTAGCTTCTTGAATGTCCTGCTAAAAACGTGAGATCAGAAGAGCTAGAGCTGACACGATTGATCTCATAGTATGAACAAACTGAGATAAGCTACAGAAGCTGCTAAAGGGAGGAAATGGTAATCAATTAAACCCCAAGAAATCAAGTTAACCGAGGAAACGTCAAAATTTGAACAGAAAGAAAAACCCTAAAAATTCACACCCTAACCTTTGAATTGATACACAAAGGAGCAGTCTTGGGGCAAGAAAGAGCAGAACCCAGAGAGAAATTCGCGGACACCAATCGGTTGCTACTGATTAACGATGATCAACTGTGCGAAACGAAACAAAGTCGGTGAACAGCCGATGCGGCACGTGTGGACTCAACGAAAGCGAGGTTACAAATTAAGATCAAGAAGGTGTACGAATCCCAGAAAGAAGAGGGGAGAATGAAAACCGAATGAAGACAATTTTTCCCAAATCGGGGGATTTTTCTGGGTTCAGAGTTCGTCGAAATTGGGGATTTTATGTAGGACTCGCTCGATTTGGGGATTTTGATTTTTTTTCCTTTCCTTTCTGAGGATTCCTTGTTTTTCTAAAATAGTAACCCAAAATAAAATACACATTAAAATATTATTTTTGGCGCAACCAAAAGGCGGAAAAATGAAATTTTCGCGCAGCAAAATGTTAGATCGGACAAATAAGGATAAACTAAGCATATGTTCCTGTCCGTCCGATCAAAACTTTTCTTCATTTTTACAACTTCACCCTTGTCGCGTTATCTGCTTTCGCCTTTGACCAAAAAATGCTCTGCTCCCAAACCGAAAAGGTCAAACACTCAACCGGAATTTATGAACCGAAAATCAAACTCAGGTCGTTACAAAAATTCCAATTACACAGCACAAAGCTGGAATACAACAAAGGAGGAGTTTTCAAACGTATAAGATCTCATCTTTTATTTCTAACAGAAACAATGAAAAACGTTTTCATGGGGAATAACTTGAAGCAAAGACTGTTGTAGGATCAACGGTAGAGACTCTCTGATTTCAGATTCTCAGCAATCTCAGTCTCCCATCGATCTCCATTCTCAAGCAGCTTTTCTTTGTCATAGAGAAGTTCCTACGAAAGGGAACATAACAAAAGTTCAACATGCATGCCACAAACTTATAGGCTAGAAAATGTGGTAAACAGACCTCGTGTGTCTCGGTTGCGAATTCAAAGTTAGGTCCTTCAACAATTGCATCAACGGGGCAAGCTTCTTGGCAGAAACCACAGTAAATGCACTTTGTCATGTCGATGTCGTACCTGTAGAGGTCTAGATCATTACTACACGCGACATGGTAGAAATGAAAGCATATGGTTAGTGAACTGGAAGTAAAGGGATCGTGACCTAGTGGTTCTGCGGCTTCCATCTTCCCGCTCCTCTGCTTCTATTGTGATTGCTTGAGCTGGACAGACCTGATGAAATACACAAGTATCCCTCTCAAAATCACAATCCGAGGTAAGAAATGATTCCGTAGCCATCTAAGATACTATATGATCTTCACACTTTAAACAGATAATTGTTAGCGGCTATGAGCCTTACAACACAACTCTAGCGACATCAACAGTAAATGTTACTAGGATGAATTCCATAGGCACCATATAAGCAGAACAGGTTTACACAGCATGATGGGTTAAGAATCTTTGTTAAATCAATGCAAAGGTACTCATCGTCCTGAGATGCCTTACAAGAGCTATGAATACAAAGAGAACATTAAATTAAGCATTAGCATAGATCTCAAAACTCACAGCTTCACAGAGTTTGCAGGCAATGCAGCGTTCTTCCCCAGTGGGATATCTTCGAAGAGCATGTTCACCACGGAAGCGAGGGCTCAGTGGACCCTTCTCAAATGGATAATTGATCTGCATACAAAATTGAGCTTCAGAATCATAGAGATTTCTTTCAATCTAAGTTTTGAAAGACTGCGAAAGATGTCACTCACGGTAACTTTGGGATCAAAGAAGTACTTGAGGGTCAACGACAAACCACGGACCATTTCAGTGAGAAATAGCGTGTTTATGCTCCGTTCAAAGACTGCAAAAACTCAAACTATCAGCAAAACCCTAACACGTAGGGAAGAAAACCGCGAGGAGACAAGTATTAGAAAAGAAGAAAGGAGAAAATTTGTCTAGATGATATTAGCTTACCAGTATTCCAGTCCTTGGAGATTTCCTTAGCAAGTTGCTCCTCTTCTTCATCATCTGAATATTACAGAGGCAAACAACACATAAGTAATTTACGCATCAGAAAAACGGTGAAGACGACAACGAAAATGTTGAAAATGTTGCCATCAACATACACCACGATCCATACTCACACTTCAACCTCATTCTCTAAGAAAACCACACAAAAAACAACAGAAAAAGTTACCTTTCTTGGAGCCATAAGAAATACCACGGGCCTGAAGTCTAGAAAGATGAGATCCCTGCAAAGCCTGCTGCCCTGACAAAACCTATCGATGAAGAGAAGTTAATAAGATCCGTAAACATAACATACACACACCACAGCAAGCTAATGGAAGGGATAGAAAATTCGCAAGAAGAAAAATTAACTTGCAAAAACGCTCTCAATCACACAAATAAAAAAATTAACGAGACTACTAGAATGGCAATGAAGCCCTCTAAATTTAAATCACGATAAACTCTCCCTACAATGATTCATCGATCATCCAGGTAAAATTCAATCCGTTCTCACTCTACAATCTAGGAATTAGGAAAATCCCGCAAAAGCTTCGCTCTTAACCAGACAGTTTCGTTCCAGTATCGATTCAGATGCAATCGCGAAAGACAGAGTGAAGAGAATCTTCTTTGATTCCCAAAACTCCAGGAGACATTCCGTATTTCTAGGCATCGAAACAAGTCCAAGTAAACGACACAAACACAAGAGCGAAGGAGATTCATACGAGATGTCGAGCACGGAGAGTGTTCAGCGACCTGCGAGCCAGCATCGAAGCCATTGATGGAGCTCCCAAATTCGATTTAGGGTCCTTCCTTCCTTCTTCACTGCGATTGAATTGACGAGAACAAAAAAAAATATGGAATCCTCCTCAGATTAAATTCAACATAAGAGCCCTAAAATCCAATTTTGTCCCGAATGTGAGATATTATTACGATTTAGTCCCCGGCACAATAGCTTCTTAGTTTTCTGAACCGGTGATATAACCGGATTATGAATTAACCGAATCATTTCCCTTTTAACGGATACAAATCAGACAAAAAAACTAGAGTTACACTTTTTTAGCAGATGACAGTTATTGCATACACTTCTTCATCACACCATTGGTGATCGAAAATTCTTTACAAAGAAAGATTTGTGAAATATTGTTTCAGTTGAAGTTGGTAGATCGGTGATTTGGTGCAATGTAGAGAGAGTTTCCGCAATTAATGTGAGATTGCATCAAAGGGTTCCATCTATCGAAGATAATCCGGCCACCACGCCCAATCCTCCCCTGAAACCGACTTGGAGGTTGGCCGGACGATGAACCGGGTGCTGGAGGAACGATCCCTGCAGCTGCCAATTTCTCAGGAACCAGCGGTTTTGTGAACAGCATGACTGGTTCATTAGGATCCTAAGGAGATCAAAAAGGCAAAAAAACCAGTACACGTTGCTTCAGTGATTAACTATAGCAACTAGAGAGAGAGACAGAGAGAGGTGGTGGTGTAAGAGAAGGTTTTAACCAGTCTGTGAAGCCATCCCTGCTGTGAGTGTCGTCTTCTAACTTCTTGTTTTATGCCTCCGGGTTGAGATGCATTCAGATTTGAGTTTGTGAAACGAGAATTAGGGATAACGGAAGGTCTTGTGCGTACATGGGTGCTAGTGTAGTCATCTGAGTCCATGAACTCGTCGTCGCTTGAGCCAAACTTGTAAGATGTTGTAGCTGGTGGAAATCCCGGCAGAGCCAAGCTATCTTCCAAGAGCTCTGTTTCGTGCTGCAATATTATACCCAAAGCTCGTCTAAGCATCAATAAACACACGAAAAAAAAGACAAATAAGAATTTTAAGTAGTAGTAGTAAGTACCCTGTATTGGAGTTGCATTCTCTGAAGGCTAACCTCGCCATCCATGACATCCCTCTTTTTTTCTTCTCTCTAGAGAATAGTAACATCGAATTAGCGACTTTGGAGAATGCAACCCTTTGTTCAGATATGAAATGAAGTTACATACAAGTCATATAACAACTGTCATAAAGAACACCTTAATGAGGGCCTCCAGAATGGTCTTCGCTTGGTCAAGATTGCGTCTGACCTGAATAATAATATTATCCCAGAAGATACAACTTGTATTCAGAATCCAACAGAAGAAAAAAAATCATAAAAGAGCCCTAATATATAATTAACAGCCCAGAAAGAAACTACAAGAAGGCATTGCTAATGCTAATATTTCAGGAAATAAAGACTGGTTCAAGCAAGATAGCCTTGCTTACCTGTCGAAGCTTTTCAAATGACTGCACATTGTTTTCTCTCCTCTGCATCTGTAGTAAAGCCTTATCAGTGTTTTTTTTTTCTCTAATTAAATTCGAATATATAAAAAAAAAGTATCACGATAACAGCCTACCCTTCTTGTGTGGAGTCTGTGAGCTTTCTCCCTCGGCCTAAATACATTGTAGGGATTGGTGTCATTGACCGGTGGAGGAGGCTGTTCCAAACAAAGAAGCAAGACTTTAATTAAAGTAATCGAGATAAGAACCCTTCCACCATGGGCCTTGATTGTTTCAACCGCAAATAAGAATACAAACCTGCAAACGCCGCAAGATAGGCTTCTGCCATCTTTTGCGCTAAGTTCACATACAAAAAGAAAATGAAACATATGCATTAGTCTTATAACCCAAACGTTCTCCACATGTTTAATTGGTTTGTCATCTGAAAGGTAATCCAATCACAAGGATTATGCATATGCTTCAAGAACCCAAAGATCAAACAAGGTTTATCTCATGCCGTGAGAAAAAGGCTTTTTAAGTATCATTAACCTATGCAACACAATGTCTGTATCCAGAAAACTTGAAACAATCGAACCATGTCACATAAGGTTTATGCCAAACCTTATCTTTCCAGTAGTTGAAGATAGCCTGGAAGACTCCATAATTAATGGACAGCGATTGCAGTGCCTGTAATAAGATGACAACAACAAAATCATTTAAATTTCATGTTTGCTGTGTATGAGTATATGCTACAAGAACAAGAGATATGATAATCCAAAGGACTATGAAACACAATCAAAGTAAAGGTATACCTCAATGGCACCATCAAGCTGCAAAAGCACAGGAACCGGAGAACCAAGGGTAGGTGCAATAACTCCAGCTCTTTCCCGCGTTTTGTGATCCAACACCTCTAGCTTAAAAAGAATGCTCTCAAGCCTGTATCAAACAATCGAACGCGTTTATATGGCTCGTTAAAAAAAAACAGTTCATGTTCCGGTCTGTACTTGACTAAGGGTTTGGTTTTGGCACTTTTTAGCAGAACCAATCAATTTGAGTACATAGAGCGAACTAACTCAAATAAGAACAGTATACAGAATATGATAGTCGGATTGGTCACTTTACATTTCAGGTGAAAGTTCCTTGTTATCTTTATCATACTCATAAAGCCAGTCATCATCCTCATTGTCAAGATCATACTCCACAAATTCTCCAAGCTCAGATCGAGCTGCAAAGAAAAATTAAAAAACACAGACTTATACTCTCCACGTAAACAAACAAAGCACCTTCATGGCAATAATACAAAAATCAAATACGAGGTAAGTGGTACCTCCTCTTGCACGTAGATAAGAAGCAGGTTGACCAAAAGTCGGGGAGTAATCTCTTTCATATGTATCCACAACAAGAAACTGAGGGGTTGGTATTTCCGAAGCCAGTTTCTTGGTTGGCACTGGATGCACCTGATAACAGAACCAAAGTGCATAGAAATAAGCTTACACTACTTAGCAATGGCGAAATGATGCTTGAAGTTGGAAAGATAGTTTGGGATTCACCTCATTGTCAACCTCTACAGAAGCAATACGGAGGAGCTGAGAATTTCTAGTGGTGGAAGTTGGTGTCTCGTCGTCCTCAAAGTCTTTAAACGATTTTAAAATCGGAAGCTTCTTGTGAATGTCCAATGGCCGTGGCCGGAAAGACAGCCTACTCATTTCACCTTCTTCCCGACAATTCTACTTACAAGTGTGTGTCTATGTATACACACAGACAGAGAGAGAGAGATATCTTTGTTGCTCCAATAAGACAGGAAGATGCAAAAAGAGTCCTAAAGTTCCAGAAACGTTGACACGAAGAGAAAAGAGAACAGAGACAACGAAAGTAATAGGTTTCAAACAAAACAGTAAAGCAATCGAACGCGAAGTTTAGGGTTAGGGATTGTGTTTTGAATCTGGAAGGGACAAAGACAGAATTCAAATTCAATACCCAAAATTTCCAAACCTCTCCCTCGTCGTTGGTACAATCCCAATTTCTAGGGTTTATTTTTTTCCTCTACCGGACAAAATTGCGCCGGAGCCAAAAAAGGAAACTCTTTCCCTGATTAACCGAGCAGAAGGTCAAAATCGAAGAAGAGAGGAATTGCTTAAAGGAAATTATTAAAAAAAAAAAAAAGGATTTAATGGAGGTCGACGTTTTTGATTCGTCAGTAACATATTACAAGGAGGGAAAACTTTGGCAAATACGGGTTCGATTTCTCATCTTTTATTTTCCCCAAAACAAGGGAAAATATTTCTTATAAACAAAAAAAAAAAAAAAAAGTTCACACTTTATAAATTTAGTAAGCACTAACATTTCCTTTTTGAGCTTCTTCTCATCAAATGAACAGCCTTTTTAATGTACACAGTTCTTGTAAAAGAAAACAGCTTCTTTAATTTTTTTTTTCTCAAGTAGTTTTACAACACTGAAAAATAAGTAAACAAAAATCCACAGCTTCTATTTACAGAGAAAGATCCCCCCAAAAAAGATGCTCTTCAGGGCTTTGCATTCACTTGCTGTGAATCCTTTTTTTCAATTCTTGAACCGTGGTAAGCTATATCCAGTCGAAATCAAGTGGATGTTCTTCGCCATTGTTTCTTGCTTTTCATCTGGCTTAACTTGAAAGGGCTCCAGCTTTTTCTGCGTTTTGAGGTCTCGCAGAAGAGACCAGAAGCAAGAGCTTGTTGAAGCCATAGCTCAAACTCTTCTTCATCCTCATCCATCATCTCCACATCTAAATCCCAAGGGAACCTACTCGAGTTTGATCTCTGTGTTGTCTTTTCTAACCCAACCATGTTCACATGAAAGCTTGGCCTATGCGTGTTTGGTCTACACGCCATTCCCTGTTTGAACAGAATCAAAACAAGTTAATGCATCCCATTCATCTTCACAGTCAGGTCATCTGCAAAGAAACAGTATGAGAACCTACCTGACAAATGGCCCATTCTGAAACGTCAAAGATTTTGCTTTCCGCACAAACAAAAGCACGTGGTATTTCAATCTTCAAAGGACAGGAAAAATAAAGTGGTTGAGTTGAGGAGATACTAAATCAAAACCAGATTCATCATTACAAGCAACAAAGCAGCTTTTACTAACCTTATGTGCTCTCTCGAAGGGTAACGTCCCTTTGAGTTCGACCCACCCATCTCCATCTTTTGCTTGATGGTATTGACCACAATCCTGCATTTTATAAATTAGATTATCTGAAAGAGAGCATTGAAATTACAAAAACAAATCCAGCAAGATAATGCTTTTATGAGTTCCTGAGTTGGTTTGATTCATCACCTGGCACCATCTTGCCTTTGCTTTGGTCCTACTGGTGCATACCCATATGTGTGAATTACCACATTTTGTACAATGTATCCGCCTCGACTCTTCTGATCGATAACCAGGACCACTCTGCAAATGAAAAGGAACAAAAATTTAAACATGAGAATTCTGAAAAACGCGCGCCAAAAGAGACTACAGAGGAGCAAAACGAGAGTAACTAAACCTGATGTGACGAAGCATGAGATGTCTGACAAACACTCCTGGCCTTAGACTCTTCTTTTCGTAATTGCTCATCGTAATCTCTCTTCTTTACAAAATCAGAAAGAACCTGAGAAACATAAAAAAAGTTCAAGCCTTACATGTCTGCTACATCGAAATATACCAAGAACTAGTTCAAGATTATACGTCATCCAATTACCTCGTAAGCACATTGAAGTTTCTTGAATGATTCACTTGCCAAAGGACTTCCCATATTTTTATCGGGATGAACCAACATTGCCTACAACAAAGCACATACTTCATTAGCCTTCAGAGAAACTGCTTTAACCTACTCACTTACTCAGCATTAGAAACAAGGACAAACCTTCTTTCTATACTCTTTCTTAAGCACCGCGTCATCGATCTTTTTATGCCGAGGGAACCCCAATGCTTCATAATGATTCAAACTTTTCAGTATCCTCTTCATTTCATCAGCTGAACTTGTTTCTATTTTGACTATCTTAACACTAGAAATATCCGTAACGGTATTAACAACAGTTTTAGGAGCAGTTGGTTCAGCAGTTGACTTATTCTCGTGAACCTTTTTCTCGGTTTCTTTTTCTTCGACGGGAACTGAAGGATACTCAAATTCCCCTGAATAGTCTTCTTCTATGATTGTTTCTTCGGATTTCTTTGGTTCCTCGGGTTGTGGTTTTTCACTTAGATTGTCACACCATTGTAGAAGACAATTTAATACATCGTTGGACAAGAACGCAAGATTGATTGAGAGCAAAACACCAAGCCATCCAAGTCTGACTTTGACACAGTACATCGCATATAAGGCCGCCATTAGAACCACCAGACGGGCATGGTTTAAGGAAAATAAATAGCCTGAAACAAATAAAAATAGAGAAATTAACACCATGTACATAGTAAAGATCAAGCATAATATAGACTCGTTGACCAATGTCCTGAAAACTAAAGTGGCTGTTATGTAACAGTGAAAGAGCATGAAAGCACAACCGATCAGGGAAAAATCGAAACTTGCCTCCGACTATAAACAATGTTCCGGTGATCCAAAAGTTTGCATACATCCATAAAATCAAAATACCAAATAGTCCAACAATAAAGAGCCCAGGAGTGCAACCCAAGTTCAGAACAACAGCTGCAGCAGCTCCCTGCAATAGTGAATTCAAAACAAAAGGTGAATAAACCCAACTCAATCAACCTTCGAAACTAATGTAGCATCTAAGATCAATAATAATGGCCTTCCTGCAGTTTGCATCTTAGATATAAGTTTCAGTATCAGTTTGGTGAGTAAAACACAGTCCTATTTAAAGATCTAAAATCCAGAAATAGAGAAATCAGAAAAGGGGAAAAAGTCCAAAGACAATACCATACTGAGGAGAACATAAACCAAGCAAGATAAGGAAGTCAAGCTAAGGAAGCAACTCCACATTATCAGAAGCAAAGCAGCTGAGCCCAATTTGGCGCTGCAACGGAAACCCCTCAAAATGCAATCTTTCCAATAAACAATTGAGAGACGAAGCAGTCCTAATAGCTTCCCACATCCACTACACACCAATGGCCAGTGACGCTCCACGAGCTCTCCAATCTTCTCCCCAAAACATCGCACCGCAGAACAAGCACTCGAACACATATGTTTCTGAGACTGCATCCATTTCCAACCTTGTTTAACCAACCCAATATCCTCCATCGCTCAAATCCAACAACAAGAGGATGAAATAGCCCAAAAGCCAACCACTTCAATCCCTAGCTCAGGCTTGAGTTAACTCACAGAGACATTAGTTTAGGCTAGAAACAGAGATTCAGTGCTGTGAGAACAGAACTCTCTCGACGAAACTGGCTTCTCCGCCATGAGTTTTTGATCCACCAGGTTCAGTAGCTTATTCAACAGATTTGCCGCATAAGCTTCACAGAGAAGATATACAACAAGCAAACACAGTAGCAAGAAGCAAATCCGGTCACGCTTATTCGTTCAACGCAACTCCCTTCACATGCAAGTTTCCCCAAAACAACAGATTATAAAGAAAAAAAAAGCAAAGCAAAGCTCCGCAATATCTGAAACAAACAAAAAAAAGGAATCTTTCCTTTCCCCTTTTTTTAGCAAAACCAGTCTTTGCTTCATTCAAAGACATTCCCTAAATTACCCATCAAGGTCCCACTTTTGAAAAACCAATCCTCTGATCGGATCCGAGAATATGTCACTAATCATAGTAATTTTCCGGCGAGTATATAGCTTCGTCGGAGAATCACCACCACCGACAAGAGTTTTCCCGGGAGAGAGAGAGAGAGAGAGAGAGTGATAAGCTAAAGTAAGAAAATGGGCTTTAGTTAAAGTAGATTGGAGGGGCACTGTAAGATTAAAGCTCCAGAAACCCTAAAAGAGCTCGTGAAAAAGCGAAAAAACAAAACTTGAAAAGTTTCAAAAAGTTCTTCGAGGAGAGAGAGACGACAAAAGTTTCGCGTATATAGAGAAGAAGATATAATCCATAGAGAAGAAGGCGAGGTTAAGTCGTTAATTATTAATTAGCCTTGGTTTTTGGCGTATTAATTAGCCTTAGTTGTGTTGAATGAACATACTTACTGCTACTGGAGTAGTATAATCTCCTCGGTCCCACTTTACTTCCAAGAGTGTGAAATCTCCTGCGGCTGCTCCCACTATATACCCCAATATAGCTAAAACCGGACTTGGTTGAGTCCGGTTCAATTCTGTAAATGTTGAATGCCAAGTAATGGACCTTTCAAAATATTTTTATATAATATTGTATGTAACTTAAATTGAAAACTGTTCAATTGGCATTGAAAACAAGTTATGTAATATTTGTTATTCAATTCTTCAATTGGCATTATATGATGTATCTGTAAAATATTCTTGTGGAATTTGCTTTTAAGTTTTTATTTTAGAGCATGTGTTTCTCTTCCGTTAAAAATAGTTTTGAAAATATTGTTTGTTTTCATTTGACATTATCTAGCTAAGCATGTTCTATTATATCTGTATCCATAATTGTAATTCAAATCTTCAATTGGCATTATATGATGTATCTGTGAAATATTCTTGTGGAATTTGGTTTAAGTTTTTATTTTAGAGCATGTGTTTTTCTTCCGTTCAAAAATAGCTTTGAAAATATTGTTTGCTTTCATTTGACATTATTTAGTTAAGCATGTTCTATTATATCTGTATCCATAGTGTCCTGTGCTTATATTTTTGGGATTATGTGAATGCACCAAAGATACCAAATTAGTATAATAATAAATTATTCTTCTGTCCATATGCAATACAAATATATATATATATAGCTGTATTTTACAGTTTGATTTAATCTCCAACAGAATTTGTGAACCGCAAAGCATGTCTTTATTCTTGTAAGAAGAGTTCAATGTCTTTTTTTTTTAAAGGTTCCTCTGACTTATAAGTTACAACAACTGATATAGTCTTTGGGACACAAATCATTGATTTGTTGGGTCCACATCTATTGGAAGCAGTCTCGGAAAAAAAATGTTTTATTTAGGTTGTGGTGGGTGCATCTTAGATTGAATATATGAATATGATATGGTAGCTTGTAAATTGTAACCTCTACTCACTCTCATTCAGATTTAACAGTTTTGTATTTTTGTTTCTCATCACGACTCAGACGTGTAGCTAACATATCGATTGATCAACAATGATTATTAATTTAAATGACTTTGATTAGTATTATGTATAGTTTATAAAGTAACACTCTAGTTGATAGTTTTCCAATGACTTAAGTAGAAGATAATAGAATAATAATCGTAAGCTTAAAAAAACATTGACCAAATATTTGTGTACAATCATATACTACATACTGATTTATATATAATTACTAGTATATAAACTATATATGATTAGAACCTATTTGCTGTTGAGACTCTTTTTAAATACGGACAATGGTCAAGTTTGTTGATGTTTCCAGTTATGGAGAAGCCATAACTAAAAGGAGTATTATGCATTTATTAATAAATAAAGTAACAAAACAATCATCTACTTGTGTTGTTTGTCAACAGCAGCGAGCGACTAGAAACGCGGTAGCTAAACGCTGATCGCTGGAATCAGTCGTTGTTGTACCAATCTGCGTTTCATTTCACCGCTTGGCAATTCACAATGTGCAATGATTCACCAACGTGGAAAGACATTGCGAGTCTCTGACAAACCAGTGGGGCTTGTTTAGCCAAATTAAAACTTATAAGGGTAAAAAAATAAAAAAATAATACTGACAATCCAACGTGGCAAAACTGATGAAGAATATAGGATCGACGAATCTCCTTAACCAGTTGAAGATAACGTTAGTGAAGATATCCAGACGAAAGCCACACAGCAATCGCCACGTGTCATGACTAGAATCACTTATCGCATCTCCTCTCCTCTCATATTAGAAGACCACACAGACGCACTGGGCGAGAGGTAGAGAGAAGAGAAGAAATGGCTGCTTCTGTGATGCTTTCATCGGTGACGTTAAAACCGGCGGGTTTCACGGTGGAGAAGATGTCGGCGAGAGGATTGCCGTCGCTCTCAAGAGCTCCTTCTTCCTTCAAAATCGTCGCGAGCGGCGTTAAAAAGATCAAGACCGACAAACCCTTTGGTCCGTATAAAATACACACTCTAGACTTTACATTTGTACACATGCTACCGTTAAATTATAGCTTATTCCGTTAAATCGATTTGTTTGTAGGAGTTAACGGCAGCATGGACTTGAGGGACGGCGTTGACGCCTCCGGCAGAAAGGGAAAGGTTGGTTCCGTTTATACAAAACACTGGTCGTTTATTAGGCATGCAACTGTCTTCTTCATAAGTCAGTCGATTCGATGTCGTTTTAATTGCAGGGATACGGTGTTTACAAATTCGTTGACAAGTACGGAGCTAACGTCGATGGATACAGGTGAATGAATAATTAATAATATCCGTAACACTGTTATGCTTTTTATATAAACCATAGAATATGATGTTGAAAAAATGATGATTTTGATTGTTGGGTTTTACAGTCCTATCTACAACGAGGACGAGTGGTCACCAGGTGGTGATGTGTACAAGGGAGGAGTCACCGGATTGGCAATTTGGGCAGTGACACTCGCCGGAATTCTCGCCGGAGGAGCTCTTCTTGTGTACAACACAAGTGCTTTGGTTCAGTAAATCTTAAGTTGTTAAAGACATGTGTACTCATGTTTCTCTAAATATTTTGTGTTCTTGTTCTCTTCTCTGTAATGCTGTTAAAAACTCAGAACATACTTTGAATTTATAACAATTCTAGTGTTTGTATATATTCATCTTTCGGCCATCTCGGTGCACAAAAAAGAGCTCGAATACAACATATTTATATCATACACTAAAAGTCTGAAACCATTTGGAGTTTCAAATGATGATACTTGAAACAAGAGATGAACATGAGGAGTATTGTTGATCAGAACATATTGGTGATAATCAGTCACAGGGAAAAAATATATTAGATACTATTTCCCGGCTTAAGCTTAGTCATTGGAAATCGTCAAGCGCATCTTCTTCTTCTTCTTCATGATGTGAAACCGAGGAGGAGCTGGAGCTAAACAAAGGAGTTGCTCGATGCACTTCTCCATCTAACATCAACAATCTCACTCTCTGCAACGCCATTGCAAAAACCGCACAAACGCATAAGGAGAACAAATCGATGAAAAGAGATTACATTCACATTTTTAAAAACATGGATTTCTGCAATCTTGAGTGAATCAGAGATGGGATGAGAATGGACGAAGCAAACCTTCTCAATTTCGTCTTGAAGAGAAGGGTTTTCCCTTAAATGCTGTAGTGCTTTCTCTCTTCCTTGCCCGAGCCTGAAAGCACAGACCCGAAACACAAAAGCATATCTCATAATCTATATCCACTTCTTTCACAAAAGTATGAGTTTTCAACGTAGAATCCATACCTTTGGTCTTCGTAACTGTACCAAGAACCCTTCTTGACCACAATCTCCATAATCTCAGCACAATCAAGAATACATCCCTACAGATGTAGGTGTAAGTTAGAGACAAGGAACAACGTTCATGTGTTGTCAGAGACTGCTGAGGCATACCAGTTTACTGACTCCTTCTCCGAATATAATCTCAAACTCTGCTTGCTTATACGGTCTCGAAACCTGCAAATAGAAAAGGGTTAATGCAAATTCACTTGTTAAAATAATTTGACATGATTTGCCTCAATACTAACCTTGCTCTTCTGTACTCTTACACGAGCCCGAAGACCAATATCTTCATCCCCTTTGCTCTTCAAAGAGGTAATTGGGAATTAGAAATAAGTTACGGTTTCAAAACGGACCAAACCACACAGATATTACAATATTATTAGAACTGTTATCCTTACAGATTTGATCTTCCCAGCAGAACGAATTTCTAGCCGGACCGACGCAAAGAACTTCAACGCAATTCCTCCACTAGTCACCTCTGGATTCCCGTAGTACACACCAATCTTCATAGCATAAGAAAACAGCACTGTTAATGCAAGAAGAGAACATGCTTATATTCAAGATTAACATAAAAAGCGAGTGATTAGTCATAATAAACCTTGTATCTTATTTGGTTTAGGAAAATAAGTGTACAGCCAGCTTTAGAGGCGTTTCCTGACATTTTACGAAGAGCTTGACTCATAAGACGAGCTTGCAAGCCCATTTGCTGCATTCCAATCTCACCCTATGCGTAAAAAGAAAAGAAGAAACAAATTCAATTCAGAAAAGTTCATATGAAGAACAAATTACATGTGAGAAAGAAAGGATACCATACTTCAATCTCGGCCCGTGGAGTAAGTGCAGAAACAGAATCAACACATATAAGGTCAACTGCACCCGAACGACACATGCGGTCTGCAACTGTGTGAGCGAGAAGAAAGAACATGTTAGTCTACACGCGTATACTTTATATGACAAATCACCAACAATACGAGATTTTAGAATGTTTGGATTACTTTCTAAAGCCATCTCGCCATTATCTGGCTGGCACACTATTAGATTTTCTACATCAACACCTAATGCTTTAGAGTACGCTGGATCAAAGGCGTGCTCTGCATCAACAAGCATTGCATTGCCTCCAAATTTCTGCAGTCATAAAACTATGTTTCAGCGACATACTATGATGATAGAGAGATGGTATTATCTGAACGAAGTATCTTGACAGGAAATATAACCTGCACTTCAGCAATTGCATGAAGTGCTAGCGTGGTCTTGCCACTACTTTCTGGTCCATATATCTGCAATATAGAATTACATTAGTGTCACAAATTATCAATTTTTTTCTTATAATTCAAAATTGTGCAAATTTTTCTCAGCAAGTGCATACCTCGACTACCCGACCCTTTGGCAGGCCTCCACCTAAGGCAAGATCAAGAGTCAAAACACCACTCGGAAAAGTCTCCCTGCAATACAGACCAAAGGTACACAATCGTTATATTTTCTCAAACTAGATATCACGTGGTGGAATCAAGATGTGTAGTGCCATGCTATTGGACTTGTTGTTCGACAAGCATAAAGAAAGACTATCAACAGAGAGATTCTCACACTAGTGCTCCACCAGCACTCCCCAGCCTTGTTACACTTCCTTTACCAAACGAACCATTTATGTCATTCATAGCTGCCTCTAAAGCCTTTTGCTGTAAACAAGTCAAGAAAAAAAAGTTAGTAAGACAAAGCACTCAAACAAGAGTGGACTCAGAACAGCGCAAGGGAGCAACAAGCGGAGCCAACAAACAAAGTATACGTATCTCGTGGCACTCCAAAGCTGGAAACAAGCTCAATGAGAGAAATGAAAGTCCTTTCTTTGATCCATAGACTAGTGATCAAACAAGACGAGGCTGCTCTGGAAACGAACACTTACGTATAATAAACAAGCGAAGAAGGATATAGCTCACTCTGAGTAACCCGTGACTAAAGGTCAGCAATTTCAGAGCCAATGCAGTAAAATGTGAGCAGCCTCCAAAATGTGAAGACTTTCATCTAAAAATGAATCAAATAAGGCACTAGCACATACAATTTCAGCCTAAACAGAGCATAATCAAAGCAAATCCTATCAATGGAGACCCAAACCTAATGGTGTTAATGGGAAAACACATGTTCACACTGAATCGGGAAAAGAGGGAGAAAGAAGAAATTACACGGTCGAGGAAGCGGGAATCAGAGTCGGGAGAGAAATCTCCGTTGATTCTGTCATCGAATTCAGAACGAATGCTCCGGGAGGTTTTCTTCGCGGCGTTGAGGGTGACCGGAGAGTAGAAGCGGCGGGAGTAGCAAGAGGAAAGGCGGAGCGGCGGAGAATAGGAACATGGCGTGAAAGGGTAGAGAGGAGAAAGAGGATTGGCGCAAGGATTTAGCTTCAGAGACAAGACTAGGCATGAATCCATTTTCTGGGTTTAAGCAGAGAGTCCAAAAGACAGCAGAAGAAGAAGAACCCCATATATATTTTCGAATTTTTAAATACATAAATATTCTTTATTTTCGTTACTGTCGTTTTATTTATTTATTTAGTATCATTATTGTAACCAATCACAAAGAATTAAAAATTAGGTATCCTTTAGACACTAGATTAAAAAGACAGATGAGTTAAGATCTTCGTAGAACATCTCTAAGCTAGTTCATATTTCTTCACTCAAATCTGAATTAACAACAAGTGATGCTTTTATGTGCCAAGGAACGTGCGATATGTTATATTCTAACCAAATGTAAGTAAAAGTTTCAAGTTAAATCCGCTCTTAAGCAACCAGCAAGATACACGAATGGTTTCAATGATGAAAATGATAGCTAGTAAGAGACTGCATATTAAAAGCCAACGTGATAAGTCACAGGTTTCTTAGATTTTCAACAATCTTGCAGTTAACATGCATGAAGTTGCAGATGACTTTGCTGAGATGTATCATTGGGTTAGACAAAAGATATTTTCTTTTAAGTGGTCATCGTCTCGTTACGAGTTGCTTTCAACAGGAGCTGTGAATCCACAGCTGCATTATAAAGCTCGACGATAATGCAGATCAATAGGGCACTCATATTGACTACACCAAAAGTAGAAATCATTGAATCGACATGAATCGCAGCTCAGAAAGTGATGAGACAAACTTTGTACCTTCATGTTATTCCTTTAAAATTCACGTGGTTACGGAGTCATGTGCAGATGGATTGTATCTGCAAACAAAAGGACAGTGATTAAACCCTGTTTTTAGTCTAGAGTCCATATTGAAATGGACACAACACCATATAAAGAGAGACACACACACATTGCACCACTCAACAGGCAGTGGCTCATACATTTACAGAGAAAGTAAGTGAGCACAAAACAATCCATAACTCGAAGAAGCATTAATTAAACACCCGTGTGTAGAATCTGAGTTTACAACTACCAATTGCTCTCTTTGAAACCATTTTCCTTCAATCGAATCAATTAGAACACAAATGAAATAGAGGTATATCAATCCTATAGTGGAAAGACAAAATCATAAATCCTAAGTAATACGAGAAACCTTTCTATTTTCTCCGATCAAACAGAGATATGTTGTAAGATTGCAATTAATAGCTAGCTGTCAAAATGATTTCAAACAGATTCGTATTTTGTTATTTTTGGCGCAGTTATTATTTTTGATTGATAAATAATCAAAAGCACCCCTTACATCACGTGATCTTCTATATCAATGATTTCATACTTTTCAAACCCCCAACTTTATTCACAAATTTTCATAAGACAAAACTTTTTGGAAATTTCTAATAAGTGCCTAAGAAGAATAAAAACTTTCCATTAATAAATAAGTATTACTTAGGGTAAGTAAAAAGTTGCATTAATAAACTATAATCTGTGTATTTAGCCGTTACCCGAGAAGTTCCGCCATTGGCTCCTCCAACAGAACAATACCGAAAGTAACCCCGAGAGTGGGGTGAGATGCACGCGCTACCAGGCTCGTTTATTTACTGATCTCAGCGTGGCCCCTACTTTCACCCAAAACAAACTCGCAACGCTCCAAAGCAAAAAAAAAAAAAAAACACAGTTGTAACCAAAAACCTCTCTCTATCTATCTGACGTTCTCTCTCTCTATCTCTTACTCTTTACTTTAGATCTGGCCGTTTTGATTCTCCGGTGACGGCGATACTTCTTCTTCTTTTTATTTACCTGTTGCATGAACGCCGGTGATGGCTTCGGCTTGCGTCAACAACAATGTTGCTGTTCCTCAGGAATTTCCCGCTTACGGTTGTTTCAATCCACGAGCTTCTTCCTCCTTCAGCCGTGACGACGCTCGCAGCTCTGGATCCGCCGCGTCGGAGATGCAGAAGCAGATTCCGCAGAAGGAATCACTCGGCGCTGGTGATTTCGAGTTCAGGCTTGAGGATCCGGTCGGGATGCTTCCGGCCGACGAGCTTTTCTCCCAAGGGAAACTCGTGACGAAGCAACAGTCGACGACGGTGGCGGTTGAGACCGGCGGGAAATGCAGGAGGATGGAAGTCGAGATGGAGATCTCCGGCGCCGATAGTTGCTTGTTTTCTCCCAAGGCGCCACGGTGCTCGAGTAGATGGAGGGAGTTGTTAGGTCTCAAGCGATTCTCTCATCAAAACAGCAGCAAGTCCTCAACGACGACGACGACGAGTTTACCTTCGAATCCGAGATCGTCTACTTCTTCGTTGAAGCAATTTCTACATCGGAGCTCAAGGTCGTCGTCGTCCTCTTCAGATGCTTCCTTACTCAGCCTTCCTCTCCTGAAAGATTTCTCCGACTGCGAGTCTCTCTCCGTCTCCTCTTCCCGCATGTCCCTCTCGTCTTCCTCCTCAAGCCACGACCACGAGGACATCCCCAGGCTCTCCCTCGACGCCGAGAGACCTAACCACATCCTCAACCAAAACATCACCGCGAATCCCTTCGCTCCCGCTCGGAGCCAGAACCCGAATCCGCCGAGAATGAGGCTCGTGAAGCCTCGCGACAGCAACCATTCAGCGGCGGGAACCGGAGGGAGAGTGGGACGTAGCCCGATGCGAACGTCTCAGTCAGCGGAAATGAGCAGAGGAGTCTCCGTAGACAGTCCGCGGCTAAACTCGTCAGGTAAAATCGTGTTCCAGAGCCTTGAACGGAGCTCGAGCAGCCCGAGCAGCTTCAACGGTGGAACGAGCGGGTATAGACACAGAGGAATGGAGAGGTCGTACAGCGCGAACGTGAGGGTGACTCCGGTTTTAAACGTCCCGGTTTGCTCAATCAGAGGCGGTTCGGTTATATTCGGCCAGTTTTTCTCGTCGTCGACTTCGGCGTCATCTTCGGCTTCGTCGCAACACAATAGAACAGGGAGTGTCTCCAACAACAGAGCCTCGTCTCATCACCACCATCACGGTGGTATTATCAATAGAGGTCGTAACTCCACGGATCGAATCTAAATCATTCAGTGATTATGATTGAAGATGTTAACCCACCGGGTAACAAAGACAAATCTTATTGAACCAAACAGTAGCTAAAGTAGTAATCCATGTTCTTTAACAAATCTTAATTTTTCTTTTTTAACAAAGCTCTTTTTGTTAGTGTAAATAAAGAAATCTGCAATCTGTTAGTGTAATCCATTAGGGGTTTTTCTAGGGTTCATCGAGAAAAGACATTTACACGAAAGGGATTTTGGAGTATCCTTCATAGTTGCCTCGGGTTTGAGAGACTGAGGTTGACGCGTTAATGGAATGCGCGTGGGTCGTAGGAAAACAGATTCTTTTTTTCTTTCTCTCTCTCTCTCGTATTTGCTCTGTGTGTATTTGCGCTCTCCCCACGTTGAAGCTTATCTAATCTGTCTCTTTCATGTGTTCTTTTTTTTATTTTTTTTTCTAGATTTTTATATTTTGTCGTTTTCTGAGTTTCGGAAATGATGCAGGTTTTAAGAGACTTCACCATACCGTTTTTTTTTTTTTTTTTTGCGGTTTTTTTCTTTATTTATTGTTTGTTGTTATGTTAATCAAAGAAGGTTCGTTTAACCATTAATGCTGTGGATCTATATTAGTCATTAGTCAAGTGTTTGGAATCACATGTTTAAGTGTCAGGGTTTTTCTCTAACCTTTTTATGATATTGGTACGTGAAAGGTACGAAAGTATGGAAAGATTATCTAGACTATCAAGTCTAGTAATAAAAAAGAAAGAAATATAAGATTGGACCAGCAAGAGATTGTATGTATATAAGTACAATACCCGAAGCCTCTATCACCTGTCTCTATCCTCTGTACTTTGGCTTCTCTCTTTTGTTCCCTTTCTCCACTCACTCGAAAACCCAATTTATAGCATTTGGGGTTATCATTCTAGTCAATTTTCAGCTATGGGTTTTTGCCCGAGGAAAAAAAAGTTTATTTTACTGTCTTTGAAAGTTACATACTATATGATGATACTAGCTAGAGTATGCAACCTCATGATTTGTATAGCAGCGCACAAAAGTGAAAAAGTAAGCTAGATTTGTGGGTTAAAAGAGCAGAGTTCCCGATATGGGTTTAGTTTTGTGTGTTTTGTATGGGTTTACCACAAACGGACCAATCAGATTTCTGGTCAGAGGCTCGGTCATCTATGCTTGTCTTAATCCGCTCCTCTTTTTTTTTTTGCATCATCATTAATTATTATTACTAACACACTCACAAGTGACACCCATCATCATCATCGATATACTGTAACCATGATAAAGAAAGACAAGATAATGGTCGTTAAGGAAAACAAGATACTAGTGGGGTTAACCAAAGAAAATGGTGGCCCATAGGGCCATAGTCTATATAATTCAGTCTCCTTATGGAGGTGCTTGTAGGTAGAGTAGAGACACTAGTTATCTAAAAGCCTACGAGATCCAATTATATAGGCTCCAACCACGTGAGCAGCACAGCAAGACACGTGAGTCTCTGTTCACACGCAACTAAAGTGATATATACGGGGCACATCTCCTGTATCGATTTTGTCGTGCACCCACGTGACAAGAGTTTATTAACACAAGATATTAGTTTTTGTATAGGCTTTACCAAACAGAAACAAAACAAAAAATAATATGATAAACCATAAAATAAAATAAACGGGCCGACATATTCACTTGGAAATTCTGTTTTGACATGATTGATTGATGGACCGTGGTTAATCGAATTCGAGTTTGGAACAATACAAACAAATTTTTTTTTTTTTTGACTTTTTATTCGTACAACAATTATTAAATAAATGGAAAACTGGGTATATTCCAAACCAAGAAGACCAAATTAGATAAAAGAAAAAAAAAAGACAAAAGGCCGCTAAAAAAACCGATAAAATTAGATAGAAGCCCATTACAAGACTAACAACACCAAATGGTCGTGTTTGGTCTGCGAGCAAAAACACTTGCACACTCACAGATTCACCTCTCTGCTACTTTCTTTTTCTTTTTCTCTCACAAAGCCCAAACAGTAACCAGAGAGAGAGAGTAAACAGAGCGAGTGGTGTTTTGGTCATCATGCAGTTTCCGAGGGTGTTTTGTCTGTGTTACGGTGGTCAATAAGTAAGCATATAGTGAGATATATTGCAATATAGAGATGTCAGATGATGATGGTAATTGCTAGAGTAAACCTTGAACGATGTTGGTAGAGAGCATGTGATCGATGTTATCAATACGCCTTTGAACAGATTTAAGCACAAGATTAAGCGACGAAACTCTTTGTCTGACACTTGAGATCCTCGACGCGTGTTGTACTATGAACGGCAACGGAGCGTTTTCCAGCAATTGATCCATCTCTGTGTGTTTTTCATCAAATTTCAAAAATTCGAAATTCGAGATTTCTCTAGCTGAATCTGAATCATAGATCAATTTGATCGGATCGATTTCATTGTACCTTGGACTAGACGATCGAGCGAGCCGGAGAGTTTGTCTTGGCTACTGAGCGTATCATGGGATTTCGAGTCGAACTCCTTAATGACCGACTCTAGCATCGCCGATAACCCTCGAGCCATAGCTTCTCCACCGCCGCCTCCGGATGGCGAGGAGCTACTCGCATCAGCTGAATCGCGGCGAGATTCCGGTAGCTGCTCCATTTCCCCGGCGACGTTGGATCGATTTGCATTTAATAAGAAGAAAGAAAGGCCTTTCTCTAAAGGGGAAATAACAAGTTTTTTTTTTTGTCTTGAGAATGACGGAACTACCCTCGAGAAGTTGACTTATTTTCGATTAGGATTATTATTATTAGGGTTTTTCTACAAAGTGAGTGGTATATATGTTTAACGAAGCCCACCGTTTCTCTCTCATTCTACACAGACCGAACACAAGATGAGAGCTAAGGTAATGTTTTTTTTTCTTTTTTTCTCTCTAATTATTCATTAGATCTGCTTTTTTGTTGATATTTTAGAACGTGGCATCGCTTTGTATAGGATCGCTCGAGTGATCTTGGTTAGGGTAGCACGAACTGGTGAAGATTGAATTGTGATTTGTACTAAGAGATTGTTGGTGAAATAAAATATAGTTCGAAATTTAGATTTTCTGTCTCGTAATTCTATACTAGTGTTGAATGGCATTGAACGATTGTGTTTTGGATTTTCATAATCCTGATCTTTCCTCATGTGTAAATCTAATGGTTTATCAGTTTTGAATTCAAATTCTGCTTCTTTTATTTGCATGATTCGGGTTAGTAAACGTGTTCTGGTGTTTGTTTTGTGCAGTGGAAGAAGAAGCGTATGAGGAGGCTGAAGAGGAAGAGACGAAAGATGAGACAGAGATCTAAGTAGGAAGATTGAAGACATATGTTTACCAACAGTGTTTTCGCTTCTGTCTGAGTGGCTGGCTCGCATCTTCTTTCTCTCTCTCGCTTTCCTTCTGTTGAAACTTTGTTCTTAGTTTTGGTTCATTTAGTTTTCACCAAATGATCAGACTTTTTGTTTAAGATTTTAATCAAAGATAAAGTTCCAGACTTTTCCTCCCTCTTCATCAACATCCTTCTCGACATTATTGGATCGATTGTTACAGATGGATCTATATGATATGCCAAGAAAGAAACACAAACATCGTGTCTCTTGGTTCTTATTGATCTCTGTTCTGTTCAAAAACTGAAGCTTACATAAAATAATCATCCGTCATAACACTAACAATCATCTCTTTGTCAAAATGATACAAACAGTAAAAATAGGAAAGTGTATAATTCACGATTTGTTCTTCTCCTACCCATCAATCTAAATTGAACTGCATCACAATCCTATCTACTGCATTCTGTCCCACAACCTTACGAGATCGCAGCTCCTCAAGAACCTCTTTAGCCAGCTCTAATTCATCTTCATGAGCTATCCCTTCAACGATTATCGCATACGTTGTCTCATTCGGCATTCTCTTACTCTCAACCATCATCTCAAACACCTCCAATGCCAAATCTGTCCTCCTTATCTTGCAGAACCCCAGAATCATGGCGTTGAAGTTATCCACCGTAGGTTTATAGTACTCGCTCTCCTCCATTATGGACAAAATCTCCATAGCTCCTTTGAACATCCCTTCAAGACACAACCCTCTGATCAGAGCCGAGTAGGTGTGCGAATCAGGATCAAACCCGCACCTAGTCATCTCGTACAAGAGCTGAAACGCTGCAAATGTGTTACCTTTCCTGCACAAACTTGTGATTACGCTCTTGTAGAAATCGTGCGTGCAGCATTTCTGCTTGTTGCTTAAGCTCTGTATTATGTAAAACGCTTCTTGCACCTTGTTGTTATGCACGCATAACGCTCCTATCGCGTTGTACGTTCCTTCGTTGGGTTTACAACGCCTGTAGATCATCTCGTCTAGACATTTCACCACAAGATCAACTTTCCCTTCCTTGCACAGACGCGCGATCACCGGGTTATAGCTCGTGGCAGTGACTCTAAACTGATGATCTCCTTTACTCAACTCATTCAAAACCTCTATTGCCTGTTCTGTCCTTCCATGGAAAGCTAACGAATTGATCAAGATGTTGTAGGTAACCACGGAAGGAGATCGATCTCCACCGTCCATCTCAGCCAACAACGAATTCGCTTCCTCCCACCTCCCATCACAGCACAAACACCGCAACAAAATGTTATAACTCACAACATTTGGCTTAAACCCTTTAGCAGGTAACTCCCTAAACAGCTTCATCGCATCATCTGTTCTCCCTTCTTTGCAGAAACCAGTCAATAGCACATTGTAGCTAACCAAATTGGGTTCACCGCCTCTCGCAATGATCTCATCTAAGAGCTTCACAGCTTCGTCCGTACCTCGTTCTTTATAAGCAGCCTCGAGCAAGAACGAATAAGTGAAAGCATTCGGAGCTAAACCTTTCTGCATCAACCTCTCAACAAACTGCAAGCTCTGGTTTAAGCTCCCGAGCATACAAAGACCTCGAACCAACGCATTGTAAGTAACGGTATTCGAAGGAAAACCATGATCCTCCATTTTCTCAACAAGCTGCATCGCGTAACCAACGTTGCCTCTCTTGCAAAGCTGATTAACAAGATAAGTGTAAGCAGATGCATCGGGTATAATCCCGGAGCTAACAATCAGCTCAATCACACGAATCGCTTTCTTCAACCTATTGGCTTTGCAGAGATCGTACAAGAGCTGAGTAGAGTGAGCTACATTGGGTTTCTGCCCTTTCACGACTAAACCTTCGAGATGAGATAAAGTATTGTTCAATCTCGGCTCGTCGCTTCTCGGGTCATCAGGGAACGACCCGGAATCAGAACCGAAATCGGGTTTCCAACTGGATCCGGTAATGGTAAAGGCGGAGTCTTTGGGGGATAACGTTATCTGGGTCGAAGCTAAAACCCTAGCGACACCTTTACTGACGGAGGAGAAGTGGAGGAAACCAGTGGGGATGTGGGAAACAAACCCTAGGGCTTTTCTCGGCGATTCCGGTGATGGGTTCGCCGCCATGGATAAGACCGAGTTCAATAGAGTCGACATGGCCTAAAATCGGACAGCAGTTAGAAAACGGAAAAGAGAGAGGAAATGGAACTTTTTGATTTTTTTACGCACAACCCAGAAAATAAAAGGATCATTTTGTAACTTTCCACTCAAATCCGAAATCAAAATGTGACTCGAATCATTTTTTTTCTTTCGTAGTGTTGTTAGTTCCGCCTCCGCCTCTTTTATCCACGCGTCGAAAATCTACGCGTGTTCATTACGCCCATTGGCTAAACGTGGAATGGCTCGAGCTTGAGAGAAGAAGAACAAATAGAATTCATTACCAAAGCATAACCTACAAATGTTTATTTGGTAAAACATAGAAAGAAAAAGAAGAGGGAGAATTATAAAAAAAAAAAACATGACAAATGTTTCAAAACAAAAATAGAAAAGCAGGATGACAAGAACTAGACAGAAGACAGAAAAACACACAATGCCTGAAAACTCTTCTTCATTGGCTACAAAGTTCTGCAAAAGCTAAAGACTTTTTTCCCCTGTACAGAGACCACACTTCTTCTCCGCTGCTTTTTCTCTAAAAGACACAAAAACAGTCTTGTCCATATGAAGGAATAATCCTCTTTCTCTGCTGCAAAATTAAAAAAACAAAAAGAGTTCTGAACGATTCTCGATACCTTTCTTGTTACGGTTTCTGCATCATCTTATGCTTCATATACAGACATGGCGAGATACGGTTTCTTGATTTCTATACTGGCTCGGTTCTCTGGCTTCCAAGCATAGATCGTTTCAAAAACTCCATTAGTAGTCTCTTTTGCTGCTCATCAATGTGTGGGAAACTCGAACGTAGAAGCTCAATGGGCATTTCGCGGACAATGGCTTGAGCCGCTGCATCAGATATCTCAGTAGCCAACTGTGGCGGCAACTGCGAATTCAAACTCTGCATGATACTGTCGTATTTGCTGATGCAATACTTCATCAGAAGGTTGAAGAACTCATTGAAGGAGGCACGCCATAGAGCCATGCCCGCGTTGTTGAAGTTATTAGCCCGGAGAAGCTCAGAAGCCCGGTCCAGTGTAGATTTCAGTACCGTGGAAGCTCCGTCTCCAACAGGACTGCCTAATGGACGGAGCGGTGGCTGCTCAGAAGAACACGAAACCGCTGCTAGACAAGCGCTTATCGGTCCTAGATCCATCTTGTGAATGCACAGGTTTACAACGTTTGCAAGCTTGTTTGTGGTCTTGGTGATATCAGGATCGGATGAGAGGACACCAAACAGTGACCTCAAATGACGGAAGATGCCCATGCAAACTATCCGCATTAGGTCGCTGCCAGGGAAGATAAGCTGAAGATACCTTACAAGTAGCTTCCGACCCTTTGGAAGAGAGATAATCCTTTGAAAGATAAAATCATCCTGGACACGGCTTTGCCCATTCTTGGCTAGGGGATCAACGAGCTGCAGTGAAACCGCAAGGCTTTCCAACAAACCTTGTCGCCTTTGTTTCAACTGGTTTCCTCCATCCTGGAGTTGGCTAAACTCTAAGAAACGATCTATGTCATCAACATCAAGGAGGAGATTAAGACCATCCTCAATGTACACCCTAGCTGCAAGCATGGGTTCTTCATCAAGGGGCTTATCGGTAGCCCTATTCTCCGCATTACCAGATTTAGTTGAATTTGGAGGGTCCATTTCAAGAAGGGGACGAGGCCTGCGGATCGAAGAGAAAGGAACTCTACCAAGAGCATCAACCTGAAGAAACGGATGGGGTTCATTGTTCGTCCGTGCCCGTGGATGGAGGTCCCTCAAATGATTTGGACAGAAATGATGTTTCAGTTTCCCACCTGCAGATTTCTTAGCAAGACATGCTTGATGGTAATAATCATCAACGTAAGGATCATTGCTGTGTGTAGCAACAAGCTGCATTCTCAATATATTTTCGATCTCGTCTGCTGACATATACTTAGACCGGAATGGAGGCCACCCACTATATCTCCTCTGAACGCCACCATCAAAGCCTTGTTGATGAAAACGCATGTTCTGTCTGTTGCCTTGAGCCGACCCTGGTCTTGATTCCCTCGGATCAACAAACCCAAGCATTCCATCATAACTTCCAGAGGATGATGATCGAGAAAGATGAGGATTAAATAAGTGAGGCTGCATTCCTGGCATATGACCGAGAGGAGGCTGCATTGGATGTTGTAACCTATTCTGAGGTCCCTGCATCTGAGGAGGCATCAAACCGTTTTGATGAGGCGGCTGTTGTAGCATCGCGTTATTCATCATCCCAGAATTGTCACCAGGATGCATATGTTGACGATTCATCCATTGGGCCGGGGGGCGATTATTCAGAGGAAGAGCTGGACGAAACTGAGGCACGTTTCCAGTGCGCTGGGGAGACCCATGATGCATGCCAGCCAACTGAGGCTGCAAAGCTGGGAACTGAGAAAAGTTTGGTGATCCCATTTGAGGCCCTCCAGAATGATATGGGACATTTGGGTGTCCTAAACGCTGATCTGGTGATATGCTGCCTGGAGGAGGGTATGAAACAAAAGATGGCTTCGGTACAAGAATCGGATCGCTGGGAAATTGTTGTTCATTGTGGTTTTGATGCAGCTGACGTTGTGGTTCAGGATACGGTGTTGTTCTTTTAGGGTCCAGAGCCGAAAAAGGTTGTCCTGACCACGCCTTATCATCTTTGATGGCATCAGAGTCCAGTATCTGCTGGCCATACCACTCTGGTAACACCTCCCCATGAGTCCCACTCCACTCTGGTGCTAAAGAATCTGAGAAGGAAAGGAAAAAAAACATTGAACTGTTAAACCACAAACCATAGAAATGCATTAACTCTGTAGGCAAAAAAAAAAAGAGGATAATATAATAGCATATTAATAAGGACAATGGAATGAAAAACAGCTCACTCTAGATCACAAAGGTAAAAGTAAAATAACGGACACAGATTTGATATATCATAACTGTAATCACATAGATTCAGTACCTGGAGAACTAAGTAAAGCTATGACACAAAGTTTTACAGACGGTACATAGAAATATTAGTATGTGAATGCATATATGAAACTCACTCTGTCTCGGTCGCCTATCAGTGAGTGGTCCCGTGTTTCTATAGCCATCAGGATCCCTACTCAACTGTAACATCATAGACAAAAATCCTCAGATGAAAAGCTTAGTCGAAGCAATCTTAAACATTCTGAGAACAAAATGAAACAGAAATAGAAGTGTAGGAAGCAGGTGTAATCAATCATCATGCGTGTTCAGTAAAGCTAGCTAACCTTTGAAAAAGCACTAGTAAGATCATCAACGTCAGACAGAGGCCTAGAATCTTCAACCTGCAAATATTAGGGAGGAAAGGTAAGTCACTCCGGGTATATGAACCGAGTATTCATCTCTTCGAAAATATAGAGCTCCTCTGGTTGCCTACAAAGAGGAGATGCTAGGTAAAAGAGAAATAGGGTGAGACTAACCTCTTCCTTATCGAATGAAAAGTCATCCCCTACTCCAGGGAAAGACAAAATCTCATCTTCCTCTTCCAATCCACCAAGCTCAACCTCCTCGACAACATCGTTCCCAAAAAAGGCATACTGAGATGCATCAAACACTGAATTACCTGCACCAAAGAATCCTTCCATTAGACAAGGCCCGAACTAGGGATGAAACGCTACAAGACTCTCTGACGCAAGTTTGATAAAAGCAATTTCACCAAAGTTTGATGTAGAAACTTTTTGCTCTAATCTCAACACGTATAATTCAGATTTCACCCATAAAGACAATGGAGAATGTTCACGCTTGAAATAGCAACTAAATCTTCTCTAATCGTCTTCTTCATCGCGAGAGTACAGGGCAATGAAACGAATGAGTTCTAACGAAACAAGTAAGGCGCAAATTCAAGTATGATATACTCGTCCACAGTTGAAGAAACTAGATCCAGATTCAAACTACAAAAAGATGATCCGGAGAAGAACAAACCGAATACCAAAAGAGAAGAAAAAACAAAACAAATCCGAGAAACGAACCTGTAGGATTGTCTCCGATTATCTTAAGATCCTCGGTTCCGGGAGCTTGATTTATACTGCTCCCCGTTCCAAAAGCCTCCATAATCGCTACCGTCTCCGAATCCCAATAAAGGCTACAAACCCTAATTAATAGCTTTTTACAGAACTAAACGAAATCGAAGCGAAACAAGAGTTCTTTTCTCGGAGAAGCAAATCGATCCCTAAACCTAAATATCAAATTGTTGAGAATCCGAAATCCGTAAACGCCTTGCGAAATGGATATCGATTCACAATCGGAGTAACGAGCTTCCTTGCTGTGAGAATCAATACATATCGTCTCCCGTGACGGAAGCAGAGAAACAGGTACGGAGAGGAAGCAGCAGAACCCTAGATGAGAAGATATAGCGATGACTTATTTTTTTTTTTTTATTATGATTGATTGATTGCAAAACATTATATATTCTTCTCTAATTTAAAATAGAAAATAAAAATCAATATGTAATGAAGAGAGAAAATTTTACGAAACTAGTATTAGATATTTAGATCCAATCAATAAACTCAAAAATTCATATGTATCGTAACAGTTTAACTTTGCTAAAATGTAAATATTTTCCCTGATTTCACCATTATTTTTTAATAACTCTATTTCCCATGGACTTAGGCAGTGCAGATTTATTAAGATTATACGGTATCTTTGCTCGAATGTCAAAGCGCTTCATTTATATTTCTTTTTTGGAGAATCTGTTAGCAGAAATGTGAATGAAGGTCATAATCTTCGGTATGGTGCTCATATTAAACACCATTTGCAATTGATCGTTATATGGATGGATCTTCAGTGCAGTTTGATTGATGTTGGTTGTTTGCTAATGAATGATACATAGGTCCTCTCGGCTTGTTTTGCAGATTTTGTTTGCCAAGTAATATGCTCATAGTTTCTAATTGAAATAACAGGTTAATGTTCATATGCATATGTTGCATTCAAGGCAAAGAGCTGACGCTGAGAAAGCACAGCTGCACATGGATGCTGTATGTCTCTTCTTTTTAGATTTGATGGATTATTTGTTGAATGCACAGATGCAGGTCACCTCCAAAGGGTCACCAATTCGTAGGCCTTCAAGGTCAATATCAACTCGGAGGCCTTTAGTATCTGTTGTACACTTGTAGTTTCACAGCTACTACGGTACATATAAGACCCATTGCTCATGAGTATGGCCCAAGATCCTGCTTCGTCTTATTCTGAAATAGAAAACAGTTTTAGTAAACTTTAGCCGAGTATGACTAAGTGGCTTTGGGTATCGAATTGCCAAGATCTATGTGGATTCTCTTGTTTTGGCTCCTTACATGGTAGTGTTTTGTCCATTGTAATCGTACTCTGTTACAGTACATATAAGACTCATTGCTCATGAGTATGGCCCAAGATCCTGCTTATTCTTATTCTGAAATAGAAACAGTTCTAGTAAACGTTAGCCGAGTATGACTAAGTGGCCTTGGGTATCGACTTGCCAACATCTATGTGGATTCTCTTGTTTTAGCTCCTTACGTGGTAGTGTTTTGTCCATTGTGATCGTACTCTGTTACAGTACACACTATAATCTCCTCTTTGTTTCTAAACTGGGGAAGAGGTATAAGGGCCTCGTCCTACTCTAGTTCCCCAAGCCCCCGTAAGGTATGGGCTCGTTGCAAGGCCCTTTCAGCTAAAGAAATAAACAGATGCCATGCTGAGTTATGTGTTGACATTCTAACTTGTGTGAACTTACAGGCTCCTAGGAGGATATAAAGGAGCCAAAGTCCTAACAGTATATCGCCGTACTTCTCGTAAAAATTTTACGGGTCTCTAGGAAGCATTTCTGGAAGAAGGTCCCGGTTAAGTAAAGTGTAGGAACCTTGAGTTTATCTCATTCCTCTGCTATGCGTCTGTTTGTTCAAAAAGCATTAGGCCTTGTCTTTTGAGTAGATGTCTTTATGCAATTGGTGTCATGAGGTGTTTGCCTGGTCCTTGGCTAAATAGATATCACCACTTTTTGTTATCTCTGGCTAATATTGAAACGCATTGTAAAAAGTGATGTCACTGTAATCTTGGATCTGCAAGTTCACGAGTTTGTGATCAAACACATGATTTAACAAATTGGATCAGCATTCCACCCAACTAGAATGTATCGTATCAATGTTTTGCTTTCAGATCTGATAACAAAAAATTAATGGGATATTGCTATATACGCATAGGCCTTTGAGAGGAACAAGAAGAGCATCAGCAACAGTAGCAGTAGCAGCTCACCGCCACTTCGCAAGTATAGTTTCTCCAGTGTTCATAAAGAAAGTTTGGAATGACCAAACGAGACCTTGCAGATATCAATCATGTTCTCTCATTAACTGATTTAGATGGTACGAATGTGACTGATCGGTCACGTCAAGGTAGGGACTTGAAGTAGTAGACTCATGTAGTGATAAGTTTGTGCAAGTTTCTTTTAAGAACAACACATAACCTGTTGTTTAATAAGTATCTTCTTTTGATATAAACTGATTAACCACTTCTTGATTTGGTGAACGTGAATCAGTGATCTGACAGCAACAACAACCACCACCTTTGTCTGTCTTTTTGGTTGAAGTTAATGTGGTTCATGATCTGATGGTAACAAGTCAGTACGTACATTCAAATTTCATGTCGATTAATAGCTCTCCTCGTATTCATATACATTTATAAATATAATATATAGTCATACTTTTTTTTTACACATTTATTACGTATTTTGTCTGAGTGAATTAAAAGCAGTGGTGGGATCATAATGCAGTTTATAGCAGAAGATGAGATTGAAAGCAGTAGTGGGAATCATGCAATCGACACATTGGTTCCTTTATTTTATTTGAATAAAATGAAAAAAAAAAAGAAGGGACCACACACTGTCCATAAGCACAACCACACATGACACCAAGTTAAAGTCTTTTGCAGAACCTCTTCTCTTGTCTCCTAATGGGGCAACGATTTTTTAAGAATAAATAAATAAAAATCTCCAAATTTTGTTAGTTAAGTTTCGATGATACGGCTAAGTAAGGTATTTTTTGAAGAGCAAGAAAGAGTGATGTCCCAACACATCTTTAATTAAATCGGGACCTCTCAACCTAACCCTTTTTATCTTATGCATCTATCTTCCCAACATTTAATTAAAAATCGATATCTGTGAACCGATTTAATTTGAGTAATTAGATGTGTATTTCTTCGCATATTGAAGAGGATGTTACATCAATTGAATGTAAAAATTGTTGCTTGAGCTAGTCGAAAATCATATAAATGGATTTTCTTTTTTTTTGCTTGCAATTAAGATGTTAGATCCAAAGATGTATTGGTGCGTTTGATAAATATCCAAAGATTAATATGATGTAATATGTTAGGTCACGAGCTCCTCCTGTATGGACCATAGTACATGTGATATGTGTGCACTAGCAAGCCCGGAACAATTAATACAAACACATGCCTTTAATGGGAAGCTTTACACATCCATTGAAGCGTCTTTTGAATTGTTGTAAGATATAGGTGTGTGATATGATGTTGGAACAAAAGTAAAACTAAAGTCACCAATTTCAAAAACTTTGATAGACGAATATTTATGTATATGAACCGAAAGTTATATGAGTATGGTATATATATTTCACAAAAGCACGAATTCTTTCTTTACAACAAATTGAATTATAGTGGTGCCTTTAAGGAAAGATGAAGTTTCTAGGTAAGGCACCCTTTAAGATTCTTACAATGGTTATGGAATTTTTTCCTTCTTTTGAAATGTTGATATCACATGAATGCACACCACCACCAACTTTAAGTTGAATCAAATTGAAGAGGAAACAAAAAAGTGAGAATTAAAAGTTATCTAAAGAGCAAAGAGAGGATACCATATATACAAGAAAGTCAAGGTGCAATGTCTCTTGTTCTTCAATCAAAGAGGAAACCACAATTCAAGATTTCATGCTCTTTTTTCTTCTTTTGATAGATACTTCATATTTTAGTATTACATTTGGTTGGTTGTATCAGACATAAACCCATTAGTTAATGTCTTGTTATGTTGTTGGTCGTCTCATAATACATAACAAATCCGGATGAAGATCAATATTCGAATGAAAGAACCAAACACGTAAGTTGTGCACCATGGCCGGCTCTTTTACTTTACAAAATCTACTTTTAGAAAATTGGCCTTTGTAAAAACAAATTAAGATGGTGGTAACTTGAATGCTTCTAAAAGACAAAAGCATATTGATTTTCTTTTGATGTGTGGGAAAGAAAATATAACAAAGCACAAGAAAAAATGTAAAGAAGAAGTAGCAAAAAAAGAAAGTAAAAGGGACAAATCAAAGTAGGAATTAATTCTTGTGCGTTACTTTATATCTGATATCATCTTCAGAAGAATATGTCTCCATCTCTCTTTCTTCACCTCTTGGGTTCTATGTGTTTTATACACATTAGGATGGATACTTCGATTTAGTTTTTTTTTTTGTTTTTTTACGAAATTCAAGGATAATAATTATACCAATGGAATTTAAACCTAGCTAGATTTCTTCAGTTTATAAGAAAAGGATGGATAATAAATACAGTCTATCTTTAAATTCCTCATTATCACACTGTTGTTTATCTAAAAGAAAGGTAATGTAATAGTATCACAGTGTTATTTACTGTTAAATAAATACAACTTATTACTGCACTAACTAATCACCAATAAATAGTCATGAATTTATCATAAATAAATCATATCCTATTGTTTATTAACTGAATCAAATTGGTTTCATTAACATTTAAGTAACAAAATCTAATAAGAAATTTAATTAAAGATAAGTTTCATCTTTTTTTTTGGTTGATGTTAAATAAAAAAGATACTCTATAAAGTCAAAGAAAGGGTCAAACAGAAGTAGCCAGGATGTTTCACCACGTGGCATCACATGGCGCCAAACTCGTACGAAAAAAAATTATACAAAAACGGAAAAAAAGTAGGATTTTACCCATTTTAACGGACCGTACAAAAGACAAATAGTGGGTCCCAGTCAAAATTGTTCGCCACGCTGTAATGCTTATATGGCAATACGCATGACTCCTTCAGACCTTTTTACACGTGTCGTACCTCTATTGCATGGTTTTCATCATACAAAAGTAATTTCCATCTTTTTACGGATAAATATCCAAAAATACCGCTGTAATGACGCTAAATTCACGGTCTAATCGATCTACTCTATTAATCCGGTACGGTGATGAAAACAAACCGAATCCGAGCGTTACTCCTAATACTACTAAACTATGACCAAATACTTAACCGAATCCGATTTCCTTTAAATTAACTCGATAAGTATCCGCCAATTTCTCTACGTTTTACCCACTTCAAAAATACTATAACCGACGATATATGTTTTCAAAATTATCACAAAATCTGTGGGACAAAACTTTAAACTAAACCAGAAGAAAATCTTATTGATTTTATTGAATAATAACAAGAAAGAACAAGTTGATCAATTCAATCAATCAGAGCATTAGGTAACTAAAAATACCAAAAAAGTATTAACATATATTGAATTTCAGAAAACGTGTTAGAATGAGAAGTTTAAGGAAAAAAGTTACAAATAAGCCAAATCAACATTAATTATTCAAACACTAAGAAAATGGTAGGTTAATTAAATTCAGCAATGTAAAATAGATTATAGATACACCTTTGAACAAATTTAATATTTGAAATTGATTCTTTTCTAAAAAAATTGGCTTTTTTCTCTCTCCATCCTTTTAAATCTCTATTCACGTTCGTGGCGTCGATGTGTATAAATAGGAAACAACCATTTGGTTGAGGTTCGTTTCGATTTGGTCTTTCTTTCAAAGAAAAAAAGAATAATTAAACAGAAAAAAAGGAAAGGCCCTCTTCACGCATACCAAAGCAGCAAAAACAAAAACCGAAACGCATGCATTTCTAATTTTCTATCTCTTTTAAAACTCCTTCCTCCCTATTCTCTCTTTCAATGGCCGTCGATGCTCACCATCTCCTTCTCTCTCCTCCTCAACTCTTCTCCAACAGGTTCTTCACAAAGCTCTCTCCCTCCGATCTCATGATATCTTTCTCGAGTTTTCTTTGTGTCGTATTGATGGTTTTACTTTGTTTGCAGAGACTTCATGATGAATGATAATAACAACAACAACCTCGCCACCATGGAACAAACCAATGGCGGTTTCTGCACGAACAACCAAACCGGATACGGCGGCGTTTCACCTTTCTCCGTGACGGACGATTCGCCTCCTCTTCTTCACATGTACGGCGGCTCTGATACTATTCCGACAACCGCCGATTCGTTCACTTACTACGCCGATGGTGCTAACGTAGACTGTGATTTCTTCTCTTTACACACGAGAAAACGCTCCAGAGATTCAAGATCGAATTACTATCATCATCATCATGTTCATCACAACCCTAGATCATCATCATGCGTTACTCCTACTAGTACAAGTACCACCACTCCTTTTTCGTTTCTCGGCCAAGACATCGATATCTCCTCCCACATCAATCAGCAACAGCATGAGATCGACCGGTTCGTCTCCCTTCATGTGAGTAACCGCTGCTCTTGCATCAATGGCAAATCCTAGTTTAATGCAATGTGTGTTATAAGAAACTCATTGGTTCTTTGTGGTGATCAGATGGAGAGAGTGAAACTGGAGATTCAAGAGAAGAGGAAGAGGCAAGCGAGGACGATAATGGAGGCCATAGAGCATGGACTGGTGAAAAGGCTTCGGGTCAAAGAAGAAGAGAGAGAGAGGATCGGGAAGATCAACAACGCGCTTGAGGAGCGCGTTAAGTCACTCTCCATCGAGAACCAAATCTGGCGGGATCTCGCTCAGACCAACGAAGCAACCGCCAACAACCTCCGCACCAACCTCGAGCAGGTCCTCGCGCAGGTTAAGGACCTACGCAGCGTGCCCGGCGCAGGGCTCGATAACGCCAACGTTAACGCCGATCACGACGACGATGCGCAGTCGTGTTGCGGAAGTAGTTCTGGTGAAGAAACGGTTCGGCGCACGGTAGCTGCGGATGCGCATGATAAGGCAGCGAAAGGTAGGATGTGCAGAAACTGTGGGGAGGAGGAATCGTGTGTGTTGCTTTTACCGTGCAGACACTTGTGCTTGTGTGGAGTCTGTGGGTCCACTGTGCACACGTGTCCCATCTGTAGATCTCCCAAAAACGCTAGCGTTCATGTCAACATGTCACCTTGACCCCGTTTATGGAAACTATTCTCTCTCTCTCTCTCTCGCTTCGGCTTTTTTTTTTTTTTGTTAATGACATTTTTATTTTTTTTTACTTAAACAATTAATTGTAAGGAAATTAGTTGAATATTTTTTTTAGCTAAGAAATCATAAAAAAATTCATGAGAGGAAACCTTCCCTACAAAGAAAGAGAAAATCCCACGGGTTCTTCTATTTATCTCTCACAATAAATTTTGTTTGATTTCAATATAGATTTTCATAAGGAAATCCGAAACATATATCAAAATAATAAAAAATTGGAAATCAGAGAGTCGAATAAATTCGTTTTGTTACATAAAAAAACGATATTATTTACTTGTATAATTTGGAAGCGTACATGATTATTATTATTATAATCATCGCGAAAAGCAATAATCCCAAAACTAGAAGAAAATAAAATAAAAGTGACAAAATACGATAATTGGTGCTGGAGTGGGACCCTAGAACAGTACACAGTGTGCCGTGGAGGACACGCGCCGGCAGAGAAGCGTGAGGAGAGGGAAGAGGAGGAAAGAGACAGTGGAAGAGGTAAAAAGCTGACACGTCGGACGCGCGCAAATGTCGCTGTTGTTCGTCCTGCGTACTCCTCCTGACACCTCCTCTCTCTTCTTCTTCCTCTTTTTTTTTTTTTTTTATATTTTCTCAGTTTTGTTTATTTTTTCGATTCTCCATTTGTTTTCTAGCAACTTGGTTTTGGTTTGTGTTTACATTAATTAATTAACTACGGGAATCCGAGATTCGTATATATTTATACGATTTTAACAATTATTTAAAAAAATCATGATTCTAGGCTCAGGCAGAAAGGCAATGGTGGTTAAACTATAAAGTATGAAAACTATACGTATGAGTGTATAAAATAACATCTTCCCACATATTAGTATCAACAAATTATGGTCTAGCATATTTATATGACGAACTAATCAAATCTAACCAACAAATTATATTTTTTAAAAACCAAACTGAAATTTAACGTTTATATATGCAATTAAACATTCAAACTATTGATCAATCACTATACAGAAAACATTTCACAAACCATATAAAGGCAATTAGAAAATAAGATTAGTATGTAGTATGTTATTGATAAAAAAAAAAAGTAACGTCACCGTTTAATTGTAACTCAATCCAGTTGTAAGGGTAAGACTATAATTATTTTTTAATCAAATTGTATAACTAAGATTTCAAAGTTTCTTTAACAGATGTTTTATATGTGATTAATCTGCGGAATATATAATATTTGAAAACCATAAATATATATTTTATTGAAAATGATTTAGATATTAGAAAAAAAAAAAAAAAAAGGAAGAGGACACGAGAAAGCGATGTGAAGAGATCATGCCAACATCAAAGAGGATATACTCATCGCACGAATAAAAAGTCCGAAAGCCAAGTTCTCTCCTTTTTTTTTCTCCTGTTTAGTTTTTCTTTTTTGTGCCTAGAGAAAATCAAAACCTAAAATATTGGTTTAATTATGTTAATCATACGATTCTAAGTGGATTTTTATATTTGTATATTATTAGATTTAGATGTAGACATCTTTGTGCCTTCACAGGCGGATCAACCAATGGAGGTGCAATATTCTAAATCATGACATTTTGAAACGTTCAGTATTATCTACTCATTTCAATTATCAAGTCTTTCACATTGTTAAAAGAAGAAAAGAAATAAACGTTAAGTTAGACTGAACTAATTAATATGTTATTTTTCTATTGCCGAAAGTAAATATCTTTTCATAAACTAGAGTTGGTTAAATATTCCACTATCAATATTGCAACACTATTTTCACACATATGCATTAACATGCGACCTAGTGTTTGTATTTGTTGCATGCTTCGTTAAATATTCCACTATCAATATTGCAACATTATATGATTTTAAAATTTGAAGATCAAAACTAATTTCATTGGATTATGCTTAAAATCGCTTCTATACACACCAAAATAGGTCTTGAAATTTAAGATAATATAGATAATTTAGTAAAAATCTTAATAATAACTAATCTCTATCAAACTTTAAAAATGTGGAGGCTAAAACAAATATCTCAATGAGTTATGCTCAGGGCCTGCCCTGGTGCACACCTAGCTAGTAGATCAAACAAATTTGAACTTGAAGAAAACGTAACAATATGTTATTGCTATACAAGTGACCGTTATATCGAGTTAAAAACTCGTATGAGTTTTGTAATATTGAAATGGAGATAAGAGTATGTGAAGGGAAGGAACCAAACGTCACGTACACACTAAGCAACAAATGAGGCAAATACATATTTACAAAAAAAAAGAGAGTGACGCTTGACCGATTGATGTTTATATAAATTACTTTATTATTTGGAAACTTTTGAAGAATCTAAGGACCATTTCCCTACGGTTATGCTTTTATTTAAAGAATATATGTATAAGCGAAACAAACGAAGCAAAAGTGGGAAGACTTGGTGTAAAGTGATGGGATATGCAAATGTTGTGGTGTTAGGGTTTGTGTCATGCAACTTGTCCACTTCTATTTTAGATATTATTTTTTATTGACACCCATTTTTTTTTTCCAATTTTTGAGTTCTGGTGGGGTTTCTCTATTTCTTTTCAAATAAATCTTTTATTTTAATTATTACATTGGAGGCTCCGATTTTAATATCACTTTTTGAAGCTGTGAAAACTGTTTGTAAAAAAAAAAACTATTGGACTTTTTATATAATCAACTTCTCATCCCATGAAATTTTCACCATTTAGATTTCATATGCCATAAGAAAGAAATAATATATGGTTGAATGATAAATAAATAAGTTGCAATCATCATTTTATGTTGAATTTGAGTAAAATGATAGCTCATTGACGTTTGTATCTTGTGTTTTAATTTCTTGCTAAGTAACTTTTTTTTTTAATTAAAATATTTCCTTAACCAATTTTAAGGAAACAATTCAATTCAAATGGCAATTCAACTTTTATACATGGTATATTATGTAATAATATTAAGTCAGCTTAGGAATTTTTTTTATTTTTAAAGCAAATTCAAGTTAACTCCTTATTGAATAAAAGAAAAGAAATATATATATATATATATATATATATATATATAAATCATGGAAACATACAGTATCATGTGAGTTCAATAATGCACATATCTAATAATATAGCTAGTTAGACACATGGTTAAATTAAACATCATTTCTAGAAGTGTAACATCCACTTAACTAAACGATTTTATTACTCATATGTAATTATATATACATACACTAAGTGATTTTTCAATTTTTTATAAAATAACTAAATTTTTGTTTTTATATATTTATAAGTTTTTAATCGTTTTATAATTTATATATATGCAAAGTAAATATTATTTTAAAAAAATTTATATTATTATTTTAATCAAATATATAATTTCAGAAAAAATTAGAAATAAAACAGATTAAATTTTGATTAATAAAAAATATTTCATATTTAAAAATTTTAATGAATCTCTAGATCGATTTTATCACCCATACATATGCGTTACATATATATGCATAGTGGAATATATACACGATCTTATTATATAAAAGATTATAGATTACATCAAAATGTCTTTGGGAATAATTAAAGTAGAGATATAGATGTTAAGAGGGGTCATGATGGGGAACACCAAAAACTTTATAGATTACCTTGTGAAAGGGGGCACTCATGAAATGGTCCAACCTCACTACCCTATTGATTTTAGTAGCTTTTGCCTTTTTTGTTCTTTGTCCTAAGAAAATATTTAAATTAATAAATTAAAATTAGCAATTGTAGGCTTATTGTTGGGAGTTGGGTCCCACTTATTATTTTTCACCCCTAAGCCATCAAATTGATTTGACTGCATAACTTATGAATAAATTAGCCCAAATGGGAACAAAAACATTTGTCACCTCATTTTAACCTTTAACACTCTTCTTGTCAATAATGTGAATCGGAATCACAATCACACAACATCAGAATAGGGGGAATTCAAATTTCAAAGTGAGGATTCCTTTTTCAAATGACTTTTATAATCTTCAATGGTTGAATTTTTCTATACTAAGGTCTAATTAGTAGAAACCGATTGTTGACATTCATCGATTATAGATCACCAAAATAATCCATCACTTGACTTTCTTCAAAAAATTACATTGTCACACGATATATTATCAGCTAGCATGTAAATTGTAATTGCTTCCAAAATATCTCAAAAAGCATAATTCTGTTCTTTAAGCAAAAATATACTTGATTCACCAAATTTTAAACTTGAAGAAGAGATAGGATTAGGCAAAGACAAACACAAAGGGATAATTTAAAAAACTATACCAAATAAAGCACTAGGAGAATTTTGTTTTTCCTTTTACGTGCGAATATCAATGACCTACCAATTTACCAATGCCATTTCCCTCTTCTTTTTTCGCTCTTTATATTTTGAGTGAGTGGATTTGGTGTGAAGTCTTCTGAAATCACTGCAGAAAAAGCCACAAGACATTTGTTTATTTCTCATCATTAGTACCATCCAATTTCAAAAGATGAATAATTTAAAGAGAATTATAAAAAGAAAAATATATGTAGTGTACACAATCAGTCATATCCCACTGAACCACAACACTGCAAAGCTCATGTGAATTAGATTTAGACCTCAAAGAGTTTCCCTTTCTATGTCTTGCTTTATTTTTATTTTTTTTCTCACAGAAAATATTAATGATTATGATCACAATAGACCTGCACATATGTTCCTCTAATTGGTTTTTTGTGCAGAGTTGATGTCAGATTCTATAATGTTATTATATATCATAACATAACTTGGAACTTGATTTTGATGCAATAAGAAAGATATGACAGAGAGTGGTAATGTGGTTATAGACCCATCTGAATACCTATACAATATGGCAAAATCATTGCCATCTATCTTTCTCTCTCACACACACTCTGATATCCCCACAACTATTAACTGTTCATGGATACTCCTTTTTTCTCTCTTGAACAGAGAAAAGTGTCTAGGAAAGTGTTTGTAATAGTTCTTTCTTGTCTATATTAGGCACCCATACATATCCCAAACAAATAAAGAGTAATTAAATTTTTAAAAGAAGAGAAAGAAAGCCAACCACCCAAATCATTTATGTAGTTTGGTTGGGGTTAGTGGGCAGATATCATATCCGAGATGGAATAGGTTTATATAAAGTATACATATACATATGCTACTTTAATGTTAATGTATACATGAAAGTCATCTTCTTTTTCATGTGGATAGTTATTAGGGAAATCAGATTGGACTATGTCAATGGAATAAAATAAAGATATTTTGTTGGGAAAAGTTAACTAAAGTGCTGATGTGGGTATGAAGAAACAATAAAAAAGATATGGGTATACCAAAAGAATAGAAAAAGAGAAAAAATGGAGAAATCAAAAGTTTTGTACAATGTATATGATTTACTTTTTGAAAACAGCAATGTTTAACAGTAAATAAAAAAATCACATGCATGAGGAGCTTCAGGCTCAAGAATGCATCTTTATTCATTTAATCAACACCAAGTAATGACCACAAAGCAACATTTATTAATAACACAATCATGGAATTAGTTGGTATAGCTAGATCAATATAAGAAGATTCATTAAAGTTTTAAGATCTAATAACTAATACAGAGGAAGAAGTGCAAATACTTCTGGAAAAATGTACTTGATTATTAATTGATCACTGAATTAGATTGGGTTTTCAAAATGCTGAAAACGATTTTTCAAAAGAGAGAGAGAGAGAGAGCTTTTAGATTGGACCAAACAACGAAGGAAAATAATATAGGGTGATTGCATGATGTGTTCTTCTGTCCAAAACAGTACACATAATTCACAGAAAAATGGTTAGGACTGTAGGACCACACTGTACAATAATGGACCATAGAATTTTGTCCCCAAGAAATCAAAACCTCCATCCATGAAAGTGATACCCCTAAAGTTTGATCTTTTATGTGTCAAGTTGTTTATAATGCATCATCATCCAAAAGTATCTAATCGGGGCTCCCCCTTGGTTTTAAAGAAAGCCCACGTCTTTGTCTGTGTACAGACAAGTTTTCCCAGAACAATCAATAGAACCTGCGTTTTTTTTAAGTATTTAGAAGACGAAAAAATTCAAAAATCATAATGTGGTTATAAGTCTTTGTCAGTAGTTTTCTGTAAACGAATGCAACATCAGCGTATCGATTCCAACTCGTGGTTGATACGTCGATATGTTAGCGGATGATCCTTACGTTTGGTCTGTGATTTGGCTTTATCAAGGAAAATGTAGAAAAAAAATATTCAAAGATGTGTGTTTTATTGATCTTGATGCTTCAATCAACCTCAAGATCTTGGCTTTATGCTTTGAATTGTGTACCCCTCATTTGGATGAGATGCCAAAATGACAAGGACAGGAATCCATTTACTTGTTAAAGTTTCAAGAAAGAAAGAAAAGAAGAATCTGACTTTGGATTTTCTTTTGTGTCAATAGGTGTTTTTCTAGATGATGAATTTCAAATTGATAGGTTTCGACTATATATAGGTCAGTTAATATGTTCAAACAAGACACGGAACCTTACTAAGAACAAAAACAGACAACTAACTACGCAGTTTATCACGAGAAACCAAGTGTTTATTAGTCTTTATCCGTAAAGCAAGATTGATATATCGGCAGCCTATAACCATCCAACACCATGAAAAAGAGAGTTTTGTTCTTTATCTTCATTAAGATAATAAAATAAGCTCTCAATGTAAAAACAAAAAACAGGGCCAGCAGAAAAGAACGAGACAGGGCTTGGTTCGTATAATGCTCTGTGGATTTATCACGAAAACTGTTTTAAAAAAAAGTTAAAGAAAAGGCCTAATAATGAAAACACTGACCTTTTGTTTTTGAACATGAATGCGACTCAGGTCTAAAATGGGGATTGTGGAGTGTGACTTAATTGTCCTTCCCTTTGGCTCTTTTCCCATGATGCCTTCACAAGCCACATGAGTTCTGGACCCCCTTCTCCTGCATTCAAATAAATGTTCCGTCGTGTGTGTAAACACGAAGAAGATTCCGTTATCGTTTAGTCCCGAAAAACAAATTAAGAGAGTCGTGTACATTGAGAAAAAAACAAGAGTATTATAATACCAGCTGCATCCATAACCTCCACATGGACAAGATTGTTCATATCACATTCGCAGTACATAGTCAATCTGCCTGTCACATCTCCCTTGGTACCATATTAGGCGCTATGACACGTTCTGGCTTTCATCAAGTTAGCATCCTCAATCAACAGATAGTATTTACGGTTCTGTTTGTTGGCTACAAGTCAATAATATCTTAGCAAGTAGCAGTACTCTTCTCTTCTTCATATGAGAAGACAATGAACTGTAAGAAGAAAAGGGTAGGGCAAAATGCTTCTAAATTTCAGAGCCCTTTAAGCTTAATCTTATTTGCTGGAATAGAATCAATGGGTAAGAAAATGCCTTGGGGTACACATCTCTGGTTTGATGTAAGATCAGGAGATAACACTTGAAGACTGCATTTCATTACATACACTGACTTCTCTCCGACCACAGCGTGCAACAAATCTCTCTTGGAATAATAACAGCGGGCATTTCTCGATCAAATTAGAACCAGCATAAGCTTCTTTGAGAAAGACTGTACCCCTTGCTCCTTTGTTAGTAATGTAGAAGATCCCTTGGTGCTTTATCAAGCAAAGTATTAGTCTTGATGGAAGCATATACTCGGAGTGAAATGCGTCCAGCTGAGCGCACGTTACTCTCTTCTCCATTGTTAAACTGAGCAGTTCATGAAGCACAGCTACAACTCGTTTCCTAGCTTTAGGATCTGCAGCATCAAATCTTCTTGCGTTAAGGTAAGGAGATGGAAAATCCATTTTCTGCCACTTCTCAAATTCCTCTAGATAACTTGCGTTAGGCCTAAAACCAGGAGGGAAGGAAATCTTAAACGCATGTCGTCCCAAGAAATTACCATCCTTTGTGATCCTAACTCTCTTTCTGTTCTCACTTGGCTCAAGGACTCCTTCACGGGATAACCTATCTTCCCGTGCAGTGATTGCCAGTGAAGAATCCCAGTTCTCTAAAACAAGATGAACTTTTCCATTGACAACCTTTAAAGAGAAAAATTCAGGGTACTTTGGGATCAATGTAGTCTTAAAGTCTTGAGGCAAACCCATCGCAGACTGAATAAACTCAACCTTGTCCAAAGGCACTCGACAATCAACCGACATCATCAACAACCTCATGAGATTGTTAACCAGAATAGGCTCCATTGACTCTGTAGCTTCACCTTCCTCAGCTGCGATCTTTTGAGCTCTCTCAGTCAGCATAACAGAAGGAGATTCTCTGTTTCCACCTCCAACGTAAAATATCGAAGGGTACTTGTCAATGGCAGCCATTAAGTTCCACTTGTGAACAAACCCAACATGCTTCTCGAGATCCCTTAGAAGAATGCATCCATGTTTCTGCGCTTGAATAATGGACTTCAGTTGGAGTATCAGAGTTGGTTTCTTCTTCAAGTCTATGGCTTTATCAAGCTCATGAACTCTATGGTATACTTTCTTCTTCGGTCTCCATCCTCCTCCACCCGACTTGTGTCTCACCTGAACAAACGTCCATTGCGAATCCCTAGATGAATGTACAGGAAACAACACAAACTTTTCACTTTCTGAAAACATACTCTGTTTCAGAAACTGGATCAGACCAGACGAGATCGAACATCTTCTGTACAATAATGGTTTAGACATTTTATCAAACAACTTATGTGCATAATCCCAAACAAGTACAGCACAGCACAACTCTGAGTTACAACCTCTCTGACAAAGCTTACACACACCAAAAGAAAACAGAACCAAACTCCTCCGAGAATGATTAGACGCGATTTCCCCAGAAAAGATACCTCCAAGAAAATTTCGCCAACTTCACTCGACGGAGAAGAAAAGAAAAAACAAAAGGTATAATTTTCCATGAATCGGGCCTGGCGGGATATGTATAAGTTAGCCCAATGGGCTAATATAAGCCCATATAAAACAAACTACATTTTTTTTTTCTGCTCCTCTTATAGCTTATCGGAGTGATATGTTGCTTCAAGCCCATTTGCTTCCTGATATCTGCAATGCAACAATAGCAGAAGCCTGCGAACCATTCTCCATTCCATGGGACCCGAAGACAACATGTCCCAATGGTCGAAGACCTTTTTATCATTTTGAATTTTAAGCGCAATAACTCTCGGCTATATATTTATTATTAGTTATAAAGGGTATTGTTGCTTAATCATATAAGTAAAAAGGTACAATGTAATTTTATATGTTTACAATGTATTATGTGAAATATGTTAGAATGATACCTTTTGTAAGAGAGATAGAATAGTAATTTGACCAATGCAAATGAGGAAATGCCATAACATATTAGGGAGATACTCATTTTTATATAACAAAAAAAGGTAGTTCTTCTATAGTTAAATTGACCAAGAATCTTTCTGTGAACACGTATACGTATGAAATAGATATAATACCATTTTCTTTCATCTCAAATCAAATAATACTTAATATACACCAAAATATATATAAATGGCCTGTGTCCACCAATCAAGTACCGTCTCTGTGTGTGCTACTCTCTCTCTTTTATGTCTCCATATTAACCAAATATCGCATTCTTCTCTGTTTCTCTCTCTCTCTCTCAGAAATCTCAAACATGAAGCCTCTCATTCGCCGCTTCTCACAGATCGCTGACTCGTCCTCCGACTCTCTTCTCTTCAACCAAACTCACCGCCGCGACGTTCATCACCCGACGTCGTCAGTGTTCTTGGTTAAGCGAGCGACCGTCGCAACGAGCATACCTTCCGGCCTTGTCCCTGTCAACGTGGGAGAGGAGAAGGAGCGGTTCTTGGTGAGTGCGGAGTTGCTTAACCATCCTGTTTTCGTCGGACTTCTCAACCGGTCTGCTCAGGAGTACGGTTACGCTCAGAAAGGAGTTCTTCATATCCCCTGTCACGTCTTCGTCTTCGAGCAAGTCCTCCATGCTCTCCGATCTGGAAACGCTCTGTCTCTTCATCTACCGGAGCTCGTCGCCTCCTTATCCGGCCACGACGACGACTTGTCTCTCTGGTCACCTGGAACTACAGAGTAGAGATCATGCATCATTCCTTTCTGTGATGGAAATATTCTTCTTCGATCTCTTCCTTTTTTTTTCAACTGATCGAAGAATGTTTTCTTGACGATTGAGAATGAGAGTGTTTTTAGATTTCTACCTCCGAATGCTTTTTTTCAATTGAATAATGAGAATGAAAATTCAAGTGACGAAATGCAAGTTATTTTACTCTTATTACAGGTACTGTACGTACGGATCATTATCACTTATTTTTATCAAAATGCAAGTTATCCACTCTATAGTTTAACTATTACATCAAATCATTTTTTCATAACTTTTCAAGTCTTAAGGAATTGATTAATAAATGATGAAGATGTTGATTATACTTCCATGATATCCTCCCAGCACCTAACATTTTCCCTCCCAATGAATTCATTTTAAAATAACCAAGTATTAATATATATGAGTCCTGCATGTGTGGTGGATAATCCACTATGATAAACACAAGATTTTTAAACATTGTAATTATTTTGTATTTTTCTATATTATAGATGTATACTAAAATAGTCATATAACTAACCAAGTGGATATTGATTTCACAAAATCTAGACAAACTATTATTTTATATCATCCAGAACATTAACTTTTATAATTTGGTATAAGAAGCGTGAACTTCTACTTTTATATCAATTTTCTTATGTAAATAGCGAGCCAGTGACGTACATAACATTGTTTTGTATTTTCTGAAAATCAGCATCATGAATATGTCACGCAATGCTCTCAACCATGTGATGTAACATCCATTTCAAGTCTTTCTTTGTCAGCTGAACATCCATTTCAAGTCTTTTTTGTCAGCTGAACATCCATTTCAACTTAGGATATGAAATAAGAGATTATCTCAAAGCGATTATATTATATGTTTTTAGAAGAAAATAAACCAGCCTAGTATAAAATGTCTCACATGGCCGTATCTTCCATGTACCGTTGTACGGCTGGACTCTTCGTGGGAAACAAATTGCTCCTCTGTTCACAGCTTACAACATATATTAGCTAGCTGAGATTAACAATTCTATTCAAGTACACTGTTCAGAGATGTGGCGTCCTGTGTGTGGATAAAAGGATGATCCTGTGTATCTTTTAAACTCCCACGCACATGTATGACTTATGTTGTTTTGTCCGGATCATCGAATTTTATACAACGTTGGTACGACTTACTAAGCGTTATATAGTTTGAAAATAAATGAAACGGAATAATCGTAATATATGTATGTAATTTTTGTTATTATCTAAAAGATTCCAGGATTACCAGTAATAAAAAGACTCATTCTGAATGTATTACTATCTATAAAAACATACTCAAAATGCAATTTTCCAAAAAAATATTCTCAAAAATTATATGATGCATTTATAGTTTAAGCAATGTATAACATCATATGGAAAAAAAGTTCTCATCAGTTTTTCTTCTTAGATTTAGGGTTCTTTAGTTTCTTCTTCACCACGTTATTCTCTTTCTTCGTTGGTTTCTTCTTCTCAAACTGCAACTCCATTCTCACTCTCTCGTCCTCTTTTATGCCTCGCAGAATAGTAAAATTCTCTTTCAATTTCTTGTTGAGCACAACCATGTCGATTTCCGGAACATCCTTAGCTTCTTCACCACAACCCTCTCGTTTCCGTTTGTTGTTCAATTTCCGAGACTCGTTCTTAGGCTCAAACGATTCCTTCTCAAGAGAGTAATCTGCAAACGCCTGTTGTGGAGTCACTGCAGAAAGAAACGTTTGGCTTTGCGAAGTGTTCATGTTGGAGATTGTTGTAGCCATCGTTGAGATCGCTGGATGATAGTGTTTGGTCAAGAGATTGAGTTCCCAAAGCACTGTTGCGAAAGCCCCGCTTAAGTTAGGATCTGTGGCGTATGGCTGATATTTCTGCAATCGAGATTTTTTTCAAGCAACAATTATATATATTTTCCGAAACTAGATTTTTATAATGTGAGAGAAGGAATTTGTGACATACTGAGATTGAGCCGGAAACAGAGCCGCCTCCAGCATCGTTCTCTAGAAGGTTTCTGCATTTGACGTTCCTCTGGAGGAGATTTTTCAAGGTGACAAGTGCTGTAACAGATTGCAAAAATGAGACATGGCTTTGAGACAACGTACATGTGAATGTGTAATCGAAAGTGTTAGTGATGTTCGTTACCTGACATAGACTCAGCACAGCCAAAGCATAGCGCGAATGTGGCTAAACGTTTTACAAAAGCAGCTGCTTTTTGCATGTCTTGATGTCTGTCATCGCACAACATCATCTTCAGAGACTCGGCCAACACTTCACCTGAATCTCTGTTTAACATTATAAAAGTGCTTTAGAGTCACCTACATTCAGCTTATACCGCATGTGTTAAGCATGCGGCCAGCGTTCATCCTGAGCAAAGAGGAATAAGTTATAACAAACCTTCCAGGGCGGTACTCGAGAAGGAGGTTGTAAAGCTGCACAAAGAAGTCTTGCAAGTCAACGTTCAAGGCGTTTAAGTTGCTCCTCATGACTTTGAATGCGACAAGGCAACACCTCAGGCGTTCTGATACTGTCAACAGTTTTGAGTTTTTCCGCTTTGAGTTGTTGGAGTCGCTACTGCTAGAAGCAAGCTTCTTAAGATAGTTCATGAGATCTCCGATGTAGTCCAAGTCCAATTGTTGGGTGAATTTCGCCAACCCATCCAAGCATGGAGCAAGCAAAGGGTGTGGTCCAAAGGCACCAGGATTCGAAGTTGTGTCTGCTTCCGCGCTGCAATTAGTCAAAGTGACGACGTCAAAAAAAAAAAAAAAACTCTGAAAAAAAAAGAACACCATCGACAAAGCTATATAACCAGCTAATGCCTGCAAAGCCAATGAAAATTCAAATGAAGAAATTTACTAGAACAGATTTTGTCAGACGGAGTCCTATCTTTTGGATTTAATTAGAACAAAAGCATTCTTTAGTTCATATCTAAGACAACTGGAAAACACAAACTCTCAATCTATGAAAATACCTTTCGCCAATTGAATACATCGTATTTTTCAGGATACGGAAATAGGTCTCAAAAACAGCAGAGAGTGTCTCTGTCTGCATCTTTCGCCGCTCCATAGCATCCGGTTCATAGGTAACGCCCTTGTAATCAGCAGTAACCTGAAATATGTCATCAAGAGATACCACTTTAGATCAAAGGAACAGTAAGAACGGAACCCATTTTAAATTTCCACCAACAAATCTGTTGCACATAAGGGAAGTAAATTACCTCGTCTCTGATCTTAGACGTCATTTCTCGCTTGGATTTCTTCCTCTCATTTTCTTGCACTTGATTTTGCTCCTCTTGGTTTTTTCTTTTATCGTTTTTCTTATATTTCTTCTTATTGGCATCCTCTCTGTCACGCTTCCCGATATCCTCGTCAAAGCGTATGGACATGAACACCTAAGGACAAATACAACCAAGGGGAAATGACAACAGAGCCAAAGAGATAAGAAAATATAACCAGATTGTTCTTGGAGAATACTTCCCCGATCACTACACGCGTTTTATTAGTCTTACGGTATGTTTTCAAATGAAAATGTTAACTTTGTGATCTAGTTTTTTCCCATCAGGAGCAGTTCTTACACCTTGGTGCACAAATGTTAGGTTCTTCGAATGTTTATAAGACCAATGAATACCTCAATAGAGTTGGGATGAAGTTGGCAATTTTGAGATTTGACTTGATCGGCAATCAAGCGTACAGCTTGCACGGTCAGCTCACCACCATGTTTCCCTTCATTGGAGAAAAGAGACCGAATAGTAGAGCAACAGAGTCTCCTGCGAACACAAAACACGCGCAACAGGTGAGTCAGATAGGGACCAAATAGATGCAATTGCAGAAAAATGACACGACTATGACAAAAGGGATATTAACACTTCTACTATGGGTTATATAATCCAAGATATCTAAGTTGAATAGTAATCGTGATCTCTGAAAAGGGTTAGAATAACTAGGACCTTACGACTTCGTCTGGGGAGCTAATATTTCTGACAACAGAACTTAACAGGTTATCACGGTAGTTGAAGTGAGGTTTCGCATCTAGCAATGTACAAATGCACCGAGTGGCAACTTGGTTATATACTGACTGCCTTTCAAATGCAACCAACTTCTGCAGATATGACTGTCGAGGACATCAGCAGCAAAGGCAAATGTGTTAAAAATATATATTCAGAGGAATCAATAATCAAATATAATTGACATGCACACCTTGTACGCTTTTAATAAAGTTGACTCATAGAACCGGGTTTTCTTTACTTCCTTTGAGACCTTCATCTCAAGCTCCTTTTCCGTAGGAAGCCTAATCCGATAGCTGGCACCAGCAACAAAATCAAAGATGTAAATTCCAACATCATAGAGGGGGAGAATTAAGAAACTGATTAGCAAATAAAATGGGGGGAAAAGATTGATAAAATTACCCAGGAATAATATCTTTAAAAACGGCCAACACAGATAACAAGCCAAGTTTCACTATCTTTGTATTCTCATCTTTGGAGATGTCTAACATTTCCTTTAAGGATCTTATGTTTGCCTCTGGATCAGAAAGTAGTTGCATTCCCAACTCTGCGATTTTGTTTTTTTTGTTTTCAAACGTCTCTTCAGCAGATAGTTCTTCTTTCACTTCGGCCTGACAAAAGAAGAAAATCATCCACATGTTACAAAAATGATAAAAGAAACATACAAAAAAGCACTGTCAAGGCTTAAAAACACAAAACACCCAATTCTCTCCAAAAAATGATTCCGGTTTCTATTGATGGAAAGGTATTAACAAGGTCAAGATGCCGATAGCTATCAAATATGATGATCACTAATAAGCATGTCAACGAATGAAAAAGTGAAATCTTTCAGCAACTTGATATGATGAAAAAATTAGAGAGACTGCATCACCAGAACTGCTGCTTGGGGTGTTTCTTCCTCTTGTATGATCTCTTTCGGTAATTCCTTTTCTTGTTTCTTTGCCTCTTTTTTACTCTTTTTAGCTTTTGCTCTCCTTTGAGATTTGTTCAACGTGTTTTCATCTTCAAGAGGATCCTCTTCTGCTTCATCTATGTCGACCTTAGCTAGTTTCGACGTCTTTGACACTGAACCATATCAAAAACACAAGCAGTAGGCACAAAACAGAAAGACAACATATAAGAATCCTAAGATTGTGTCATTAAACAAGAACGAAAATATAGTTTCCGTTAATTACCAGTTCGATAGTGGAGCTTTCCATCTAAAGTCTTGACAGGGAGCACATCAACAGGATCCACTTGGATCTCATTATTCACTTTCTCTTCTTGGTGTGCCTTCTTCTTTGATCGTTCTTCCTGATACCTATCCTCCACTGTCTTTTGTTCACCAACGCATTGCCTGGCATCAGGACAAACAAGATATAATCAGTACAACAAAACCTCTTTTTCATTCAGACAATCTGATCAGAAAGGATAATCGTAGCCCCTTCGCTAGTACCTTACGGATGTATATTGAATACTAAACGTATTCGCAAACTCAAAGTATGAGCAATTAAGCAACCACTAACACAGGATGAATCTGAAATTTAGCTCAGAATCACCAAAATGCAGAAAAATCACAAAGAAACAAAAACAACTCCATTCAAAATGAGCACGGAGTACTTCGAAATGAAATATACGCACCTGTTAATAGCACCGGTGTCAATTCGAGTGACGAATCGGGCGTAATCAGTGTTCTCTTCGACGAACTTCAAATCCTCGTCGGAAAACTCAATCTCATCGTCCGGTACATCCGGCGGAAGCTGCGGTGGAGGTATTATCTTCTCTTTACGCCGACTTTTCCCCATTCTCCTCCCGCTAGTTTAGCAGCAGCAGCTACAGAGAAGAGGTATTGGTGAAACGGAAAAGTGAGAATTGTCTGCACAAATCGAAGGAACCTGAATTAGGGTTTAGGGTTTTAGTCCGGCGAAAGAAAATAGTAAAATAATATCAGAAAGATAGCACAGTCCTTGGATGGGCCAGGCCCATTTATGGATAGCGCTAAGTTTTAAATGGACCCAGAGTCTCTATGTGGATTAGCTCCCAGCTGAAAAACTGATGTCGTGTTGGGAAATAAATGATTTCTATTTTCAGACGCTTCTGTAATGAAACTTGGACGGTTTTTTTTTTTCTTCAACGGATTAATTATTATCTTAAATTTTCACATTTTCAGAGGTTGACATGCTAAGATAATCACACATGAAAATACGGGAAAACAAAATACATTTTTCATTTTCCGTTTTTTTGGGGTTTTGCTATGAAAAGCAAAGATGATATAATAATCAGCCAAAATCAATAAATGAAGGAAGCAAGAAGCTGACACGTGGATTTTAAATTTTTTCGTAAAGAAAAAACCAAAATTCATAAATGTAAGCAGGAGCATTGATTACAATTTAATAGATGTCACGATCCAATTAATTGAATTCGTTTCCATTAGGATGACTTTTTTAGTTTCTCTTCTTTCTTTCTCATTTTTTATCCATTATAATATCTAAAATCTAAGAAAGAGAACTTTAAATTGTTATTTAATCCCATTATAAAAGCTATTTAAAAATAGTATTGATTCCATTTTATTCAATTTTTCTCATATTGCAAGTTTATGTACTATCTTACATGAAATTAGGACTATTGTATTTTCCAATTTTCAGTGAAGATGACACGTATATATTTTAAATAGTGTTGTCATATAAATGTAGACTTAACCCTAATTTCGGAACTGTAGACGTACGAAAATTTTACGTTAGATTTTTATTTTGGATAAAGACGAATATCAAACCATATATTATACGTATCGGGAGTGTCTTTAAATGCTACACATACAGAAATGTTAAATGCCAAAACTATGCTACCTACGAAATAATATTATCTCTGGTCCCACTCTGGTTTTTATATAAATTCTACCATTAAACAAACCCATCTACTCGTCGACTATAATAGAATACTATCGTAAACATCTAGTCCATGCATGTACATGCATGATGATCGTTGATATTGCATTTCTACGTTTCCTTACGTCGTTGACATTTTTTAGTTTCTATAACGAAAAATTTACATATTGAATTTTAATATTTTTAGTAGTCATCTGCGATTTATTACGTTGGCTGCAGTTATTGATCATAAATACGAATATGTGTGCAGTGTTGACCTAAGCAGTTGAAGTTAGGTCAGCATAATTTTAAACGACCTTAATTATGATGAAATTAAATTTTCCCATACAGAAAATTATACCAATAAATTCTTCAAAAAAAAATCACAGCTGTCCTATTTAATTGGCCTTTTCTCTAATCAATTTTTGTCGAAACACAGTTTCAATATAATTAAATTTTTATCTGATTTTGGGTTTGTTGAAGGCATCATGCATGCAAACCACTTCATCGTTACATTTAGTAGTCAATCAAATCCCTCTAAATCTTCTTTATTATAGTATTACTTTTTCTAGAAAACCATAACCACTCAGATAAGAGAGGTAAATATATTAATAGTCAACAAAAAAGTGTTTTATTTTTTTACATAAGACAAAAAGAATCTAGATGAACAAATACAATGAATGTAACTACCGTCCAACCAACCATGCATGGACTTTGGGTTATTCAAAGTAAAATAAAATAAGATTATGGCGGGCGAGAATTTAATTAAACATGAATAATCACATTAAGATTAGGTCGTTTGATCCGCAAATACCATATTTCTTGTTCTAAAATAAATCTACTGATGCAGTAGTAACGCATTTACAAAATAGTTTCCCTTAGAACTTCCCCATCAAATTTTTTGTTTTTTTTTTTTGTTTTTTTTTATCTATCATTTACAACATATCATAAAAAAATGAAAGATGTTCGAATAATTAAGCCGCATGAGTTTTTCAGATTGATATGTTGAGATCAATCTTAGGCTTCTTCAATGACGAAGAGTTTGGCTGCAAAGGAACAATGGTATCGCATCTGGGACATCTCGGGTTGTTCTTCATCACCAAAACGTACGACAAACATCCTGGACATCCAGCCGCCACGGGTGACGCAACCTCCGTCGTCGTCGTCGTCGTCGTCGTCCGATGATAATGATCGGAGACTGTATAATAATCGTCCGGCGATTGCCGTTTCTTAAACATAGCCGGATCTCTCTCGGCTCTCTCAAGAGCTGATTTGACCTTGTCCAACGTACAAACGCTCTGGAAATTGCGGTTCGGCGATGAGGAGAGAGGACGGGCGGGACGAGACGGCGGTAGAAGTTTAAGTTCCGGCGCGGTGTCGTCGAAGAGGTTTAGCAAAGGCTTCCCCTGAGAATTGCTTGGATTCGGAGGAAAATTCAAATCCTGAAACGTCGGTACTGTTTGATTGGATTGCTCTGCGTTGTTCGTTATCGACGACGAGCTCGTCGAGTTGCATCGTTGCAAATAAACTTTCCCTGACTGTTCCAAAATCAAAAATTCCACAGTTAATTCAAATCAATCTCTCTGTTCGTTCGTTTCGAAATCAATCGTGCGAATTGAAGAAATCACAAAGCCGAAGAGACAAAATCGAAACGAACCTTCAAATCGAGACGCTTCTCCCATCCGGTGGGGACCTGAAGATCAAGGTCAAGCTCCAGTGACCGATCACCTCCTCCTCCTCTGTCGCTTCCGAGGAGATCGCGAGTCATCAGCGCCGTCGTCGATTTCGCTCCGGCGGATTCCTTCACAGCCGCTCGATCATCTTTGTAACCGCTTAGTAACCGTACGAGGGAGCTTACGTCAGCAGCCATACCAGAAATTGAGAGAGAGAGACTAATGGGCTTCGTGAAGAGACGCAGAGCGAGAGTTTTATAGACGGAGCCAATTTTAAGAGCCGATTTGTAGAAATAGAGTTTGTGTGTGTTGAGGAAAATTAAATGCGGCACGTTATATATACTTTTTGAAATTTCATTTTTATTTATTAATTGCTTCGATATTTCACGATTAATGCTTTTTTCCTCGGAATTTTTCTTTTTATTTTCAGAATTTATTTATTCACTTTACTTTCTCTGGTGTACACAAGCTAAATATTAATGAGGAGGTTACATTTATCGTTGTACCATTATTGACTAGCATTTAAATTTAATGAATTTAATGTGTGTTGATCTCTAACCCTTTTTTTCTTTTTCTTTCCCCTACTTCACGCTCTACACGTTTTCTCGCTATTCCATTTCTTATATGCCCTTACCATATTTTTCTCACATTTATATTTCTATTTAATTTCACATCTTTATGACATTCAATTTAGACATCAGCTCCTTCTTCATAACAGTAAATATTCAACCCACTCTCGATATCTAAGCTTAGTATATGTTTCCTGATGATAATATACATTGGTCTCTGTAACCTTACTCTATACACGAACAGAAACCTTTTTTTTGGTTGCAAAATAAAAGAAAAAATCATTATAAATTTGTTTACGACTGAACTGTGCGTTTCCGAAAATAGAATAATTATTTTATTTTCGTGCAGTAGTAATTGTTACTAGAGGAATCGTCGAATGGAGGGGAGGAATTATAGGAGACAGAGCCAAAGTGTATTAAATGCGATAGAGAGAGAAAGTGAGACGCATTAAATGCTAAGCGTCTCTCCATTGTTACTTTTCAAACCTCCCCTTACTACTTCAATTAGTGATTCACTAATTCGTTATTTATTTTCCGTCAACCGTGATTAATTAATAATGATTAATGACTAATTATGTAATTCATTACGCAAGATAATCGTTACAGATTTTCAAAATCTTCATTCAATTGCCGTTTCGAAATCTATTTCCTAGTTGGTTGGCTTTCGAAACACATTAGCGACACTTCCTAAATTGTGTTTATTTACAATCACGAGCAAAACTATACCGACATTATTTCCGTCTTTTGTTTTAATTTTTTGCTGTCAACATTTGGACAAATATTTATAATTAATAGCAAAAAATAGCAAGATATTAATTAATTGGCTTTTTAGGAAATAGGAAGGTGTAAGCATTTAAGAACAGACCCAAAGAGCTTTGAATAATAAAGTTGGAAGTTTCATTTTTTTTTTTTTCTATATTCTAATTAGGCTCTTAGGGTGATGAAGTGATGATGCTCACGGACGTTATTCTTAATACCTAACATTTAATATCAGCCTTTACTTACTTATGTGTGAAAAAAAGAAGTTGACATCACTTTATCGGGATTGATCAATTGACGTAAGAAATTTACTACTATAATAAATAGCTCAACAATTTGTTGCGAAAATATTAAATAATAGTTTAACAAATCAAAACTTTTTTGAACAATTTATACGTTATTTGGTGTGCATTGATGTAAATACATAAATACTTTAACCTATGGTTTTCGAGGTCATTGCTTACTCCTAATAAGACGGCTGGTTTTAAATGTGTAACCGTATCAGTATAAAAAATGCAGTGTGAATAAATGTGGTATATTAATTTATATGGCAGTGAGACTGGTCTTAGGATTTCAATGCATTTAAATGGGAGATTGGTGGGGTTATTAAATTGGAAATTAAATGATATTAAATTTATTGAAATGCATATAATAAACCTTAAATTCCCAGGCCTTTACATTCTGCAGTCTATTTAAGTGTTAAGATATGAATTCTCCATCTTTTTCTTTTAGGCTGGAGTGGAAAAAGTTAAACTGCATGTTTTTTGTTATCGAAAACGCAAAAACAGCAAAAAATTATGCATATATTTATTTTGTGGATATCTAAGGTTTACTCATAATTGTACAAATCACTTAACTTTATATAATTAACTATATATAGTTTACACTTTACAGTAGTATACATGGTTTCCTCCTACTTACTGGTACAACACGAGTATAAAATATACTCCATCATAATATTTGTAGTTTACAGTCATCGCCTGTGCGACCCGACTAAGATTCAGTTCGCGAGTTTCAAACAAACAGGCCCATTTAGAGTGTACTTGGCACATTCTTAACATAGGTCTCAACTATATCCATTTCTTTGTAACTTGTTTTGAGTCAATATACTTATGTTGCTCCGTGAGGTTGGTTGATGCAGTGAACGGGCCTCGAGCGTGGCCATATTTCCACTTTAAAGTCGCAGAATCAAAATTAGTGTTAGAACATATTCTGCGGTGGAAGTTGATCAAAAAGCATCAAGCTGCAAATAGGGCTCATCTCATTGTCCAAAGCATTACGGTTTAGAACATCTTCAATCTCATGTTGCTGTTTAATTATCACCTTAGGTGGCTATATGATCTCTTTCTCGATGAGAGACCTTGTTAGTGTTGTCTACAAACACTCGTCTCTGATCTATATATTCTGGTTAAGACGTGTGTAGGTGATATAGGTTTTGTTTGGGTGGGCTTGTTGTTCTCTTTTGTGGTTTGTATGCTTCCTTTTCATTGGGACCTTGTACTTTAAACTCAATCCATATATGAAATATTTAGATGAAAAAAAATTAAAAATAATGATGATATATAGTGGATGTAATAGTTATTGGCTGTTACTAAATCAAATGGAATAATTACTTAAAAATCATGGCAAAATCAATTCTAAAATATTAAACAACACGTTTATGATGAAAAAGATTTTATGATGACATGGTTATATATCCATTACAAATCCATGTGTCATGCATGCGTAATCATTTGTTTTCTCTGCTAACCTTTTCAGTGTATGCGTGATTATTTTGCCGTTATTTTATTTAATTTGGAATTATTGGCTTTGTGCTTGGACGTAATGAGTGATTAGTTAGGTGATCAGGAAAATAAAAACCCCACCACTATTAAGCAAATTAATGTCCTACCAACCCAAGGATGGATAATATTATTTATTGTTTAGGATCTCATGTTTTTCAAGATTAGGTGTCTTATTTGGTCCTCCTAATTAAATCTTTAGTCCAACGTTAACTTCTTCTACTTGAAAACTCCTGTGTACGTGACTACTAGACAATTTTAAGTTTTGATCTCCTTGTGTTGTTCTCCTTACCAAACCTGCTTATTTAATCTCATATATATTGTTACAAATACTAAAATTTTGTTTTGTGTGAAAGATTATGAACTAAATATTTGAATCGGCCTGTGACTCTCTGAGTTATATCATTGATCGATAATTTGATTAAATAAGTTGTCGCTGTTTCATATCTATACATTTACCAAACGCGACAATATACGAATTATACTATACTAACTTTTGGAACTCGTAGAAAATCAATTTTTGACCATTTAAAACGTTCACGGATATCACAATATGCGTTAATCATAGGGTTGCATATGAAGTGTCAAAATATACGTACCAATCATAATAAACCCCTTTAGAGCCTTGTTCCATTAAGCTAAAATCTGAGCTTTGAAGCAAGTACACTCAAAAACTGATATTGACGTATGTATTACCAGTAGCGACACACGTGCTTTCATCATAAATTTACAGAAATTTCATTTAAACTTTTATGAAATCTTTTATGCCAGTTTCCATCGTTTCGATAAGGTCCATACTCCATAGGGACGTTGAAAATATTATTTCACGCTCGTCCACTTATAGTTTACTATATAAAAAAAAGAAAATATTGTAGTAAAGCTTTTCCACTCATATATAGTTTGTTCACCAACCTTCTGATTACAAAGAGTCGCATAATAAAGCAAAACCCATTGACCGTCATGTTATCTTATGTCGAACCACGTAGAGACTATGTTTATATTATTTCTGAATTAAACATTTATGACATGTGTATATGAGTTAAGATATCGCAACACTTTGAATAATTGTTTGGATTATTACTTCGAGTTAACTTCAAATGTCGCTAATACTTAGTATTCCAAACATTAATTATCTTTAGAGTATATAGTAGCTAGCGAATGTATCACAACTACTTGAAATAATTTTGGATGGTTACAGAGAAAATAATAAAGTTATGAAGGTTTGGTGAAATTAAGTAATTAACGTAGCCAAGTGCCAACAACAACACCAAACCCACCAAACATTAAAGAAGTCAAAAAAGACGTAAGTCTCTGACCTTTTCCACTCTATTTAGTCTTAAGTTTGGTGAGTTCGTGCACTGTGCTCACACATACTCCTTCGCTTTTTTTGTTATTTTGGGATGTGATTTGAAACTACTTTATAATTTTTTCTATATGCTTTAAAACTTCTACTTTTTTGACCTCTCAGATTTCATTTTGACGTCATTATTTAATATATTTAGTTATAGATTAGAAAACATACATTTTCTTTTTTATCTGCGACGTTGGATTTACATTAATTTAAAGGATAGTCTTGACAAAATACATATATATTGATTCCATGGCATGAGGGACGCATTATAAAATTTAAACAGCATTGTTCACGAGAGTTAATTTCTTAATCCTTGTGTTGGAACTACATGATTACAGAATATCTATATTCAAAAGTTGGTACTTATGCATGGATCCAGATTGCTTACTTAGACAAGACTCGCTGACAAAAATTAATATTTTCAAATCTCATTGCCTACCTTAAGCTAATTCTTAATTAACAGTATGTGTAGCTGTAGATTCTTAGTAAGTCAAAAACACTACCTAATAAGAAACTAATTAATATATGGATTTTTTCCCCCACTTTATAACTATTATTGATTCACAGTCTCCACCTGTGACTCGATTATTTTAAGAAGATTGAAATTACTTTGTTCCTTTTTCCATTTTTAAAATAAAAATAAGATACTAAAATGAACACTTGTCATATCTTGATTCACATTAGCACAAGTATTACCTGCATGAGACAGTATGAAAAAATGTAAAAAAATTATAACTATATAATTGGGACGCTAGTTTTAGTAATTATATATAAGAAAAAACTACTATATACGATTTTACTTCTAAAAGGAATGTGAAAATTCATGCATCACTGTTAAAAAAAAAGATAAGTTGCATGCATCATGTGGATGCCAAATCAAGTAAAAATGAGAAAATGGAATCATACCAAATAATCAACCATACCAGAGGCAACCTTTTCACATTCAACAAATCTGATTTGACATTTATCAATCCCTTTGTTTACATTCATCTTTCTCATGTCAAGATCACAGTCTTACCTCTCATTTATATAAACAACAGAACCAATTCTATTTCGGAAAAGTGAATCTCAAAATTAAGTGTATATATAAAAATATTATATAGAGAGAGAGAGGATTGAGAGAGAGAGAGAGAGGAGTGAGAGAGAGAGAGAGAATGGGGAAAGGAAGAGCACCTTGTTGTGACAAGACCAAAGTGAAGAGAGGTCCATGGAGCTCAGAAGAAGACTTGAAACTCATCTCTTTCATTCAAAAGTTTGGTCATGAGAACTGGAGATCTCTCCCCAAACAATCTGGTATGTTTTTTGCTCTGTGTTCATTTAATGGATCATGATCAAAGCAAAGCCTCTTTAGTGCCTTTATATCTACGTGATTCTGAATGTATGTATATGCAAAATCAAGGTCTATTGAGGTGTGGGAAGAGTTGTCGTCTAAGATGGATTAACTACCTCAGACCAGATGTGAAACGAGGTAATTTCAGTGCAGAAGAGGAAGAAACAATCATCAAGCTTCATCAGGACTACGGGAACAAGTAAACCACTCTATATATAAGCTCTGTTTATATGCTTCTTGTGCTCATGGTGGATAAAAATAAAAGTGATTTGATATTGACATCGAGTTTTTGGTCAGGTGGTCGAAAATCGCTTCTCAACTTCCAGGACGAACAGATAACGAGATCAAGAATGTGTGGCATACCCATCTAAAGAAAAGACTGGTTCAGGGTTCAACAAGTGGAGATGAAGCAGCCTCCTCGCCTTGTTCGAGTGATTCTGGTTCACGTGGGAAAGTGGATAAGTCTCAGACAGAAGATTGTTTGAACAGAAAGACCTCTCAGGAGTCTACTTCAGTGTCGTCTTCTGGTGGTTCCAACAATTCAAACCAGGAAGATGATCCAAATATAAGTCTTTTGTTCGAGTATAGCCAATTTAATGACATTGTCGGAGAGGTAGACAAACCGGATCTGCTGGAGATCCCTTTTGACTCAGGTCTTGACATATGGAGTTTCTTAGACTGTTCAAACCCATTTCAACAATCCGGTGCAAATGGCAACAGCTCATCAGCTTCAGGAGCAAAAGAAGAGTCTGATGACGATGAAGTAAAGAGATGGTTCAAGCACTTGGAAAGCGAACTCGGATTAGAAGAAGATGATAACCAACAGCATAAAGAGGGAACACAAGACGAAGAATCATCATCATCATCATCATCTCTCTTGACCACCTACGAGCTCATGATACCTTAACAAATATCCAAATTATGATTTACTTTACCGGTTTTATATATATTTTAATCGATGACCAAATAGATACTTATTATTCTGGATATCAATATTTAAAAGGAAAGTTAGATAATAGAGATAATGTATTCCATACTCATGGAAGAAACTCAGTAGCCTATATATATAAATGCATAGCTGGTCAAAAGATATATATGAAACTAATTAAAGCAATTGAGAGATCAAACCATATTAAAGATTTTTACTCTAGAAATTTTAGCGAATGTTGAAGAATAATGATTGATGCATGGCCTCGTATTGAAATTTTGGTAATTCAAAGTTATTTGAAGAAGAATATTAGTTTGATAATCGCCATCATCTAACAACCATCCAAAAATTGTAAACGACATTGCACTTGTCTCCAAATAGATATTTAGATTCAGCAGCTAGCTTTGCTGAATAACAAGTAAAGAAGTCTGGATTTATCAACGAGTCAAGGCAACGTCCTTTTCACCATATCTTCACTTCTCTCAACGTGTTCCAATCATTACTGAATAAACAAGCCAATCTCGAGAATGTTGCATCTCTATGAATGGTTCTTGAAATTCAATGAAGATAGACAAAAACAAGTTGGAAGCTTTGATAGATCTAAAGGGTTTATTTTTCAATCTGTATTAATACAAAGGCTATTTTGTAGTTATGTATAAATATACGATTTCTTTTGTGATCATGTATAAATACAAGATTATTGTAAAATTCTGTATAAACAGGATTTATTTTGCAGTTATATATGAATACAAGGTTTATTTTGCAATTATGTATAAATAACAGGCTTATTTTGTATTATTTCCTAAAACCCTAAAAAAACAAAACTCCCGGTCTTTATCCGCCGGCCATTTGTCGGAACGAGGCGGCGACGGAGAAAGGTATCGACTTTATAGTTGATATAATATGACCAGTCGGGTCATCGGGTCGGGTCAAATAGTATTGGGTTGGCTCTAGTCATCACTCGAACGCTGTTTTCTGCTTCGAGAATTGACTTCAATTTGGCGGTTCCATATTTCTCTCTTTCTCTGTTCCTCCGACTCGAGATTCTCTAGTTTGGTGGTTTTTGTATAATTGATCGGATTGAATGGAAAAGTCCGTCGTCGTCCGCCGTGACACCAACGGAGACGACGTTGAGGGAGAAGCGGAACGAGAAGCCCTCTTTGCAGAGCTCAAAGTTCTCTGCTTGGAGCTTCTAAGCATATCGCAAAACCCTCAAAAGGATCCGGCCACGATCCCTGCGTTGCTCAACCTCCTCCGCCGCTATCCTCCGTCCTCTCTCCAGTCCTTCTTCCAGTAAATATCCGCAAAAATTTCCACTTTTGCTTTCGACATTCATAAACCAAGTGACAACTGTTTTGTTTTATGTGCGTTTCAGCTACACTTTGTTCCCGTTGCTTCTTCTGCTAGACGCCGCAGTAGCTTGCAGAAGTCAAGGGAATAATCAGCCGGAGGAATTTCCAAAAGCACCTCATAGAGTGAGTGATAAAGTAGCAGAAGGTGTAATCTCTTGTCTTGAGGAACTTCTAAAGAAATGCCACATCGGATCAGTTGATCAGGTGAAATTTCGTTTAGAATTCTCACTTACCTTTTCCATGAAAGTATCTTTCACCTTATTCTCAGCTAAGTTATGGAGATTGTATGTTGAAAATTTCTCCTTCAGATGGTTGTGATTATGAAGAAGTTAACTAGTGGTGCTCTTTTAACGCCATCCGAAGCTTCTGAAGAGTTTCGCCAAGGGATCATCAAATGTTTCCGGGCAATGATCTCTGGTCTGCTTCCATGCTCTGATGATTCTTGCTCTTGTAAGCGCACTGTTGGCTGGCCTCAACTGTCGGATAGAAGAGACTATCAAACTCAAGTTTCAGAGTCATTTAAGTATGATTTAGAAACCCGAGAATGCTTGCTTGCATTTCTTCAGTCTCAGTCTGCTTTGGCTGCTGTGGGTCATTGGCTTTCCATTCTTCTCAAAGTAACACTCTTTTCTCCCTATGCTTTCCTTTTCTCAAGTCATGTAAATGTATACGTTTAAAAAGTAAATCAATTTTGATCACTGCACAAAGGTGGCTGATGCTGAGGCTTCTCGAGGACATCGAGGAAGTGCAAACCTTCGAGTTGAAGCCTTTATGGCCTTACGCATACTTGTGGCTAAGGTAACTATTAACTTATGCATACATGGTTTGATACATTGCTTCACTGAGGAAACTAATCTCCTGGACCATTTCTGACACTTATGGGTCCTAATAAGAACATGATTCTTTTTGTAGATTGGTACTGCTGATGTGTTGGCGTTTTTTCTACCTGGTGTTGTTAGCCAAATTGCCAAAGTGTTGCATGTTTCAAGAGCAATGATAAGCGGAGCTGCAGGAAGCGTTGATGCATTGGACCAAGCAATTAGAGGTTTAGCCGAGTTTCTTATGATAGTCCTTGAGGATGAGGCTAATTCATCGGCTCTCGATATTTCTGATGATGATACAAAGTTGCAGAAGCATGAATCTGCACACTCAATTTTGGACGAACTTCGTTCTCTGACAACAAAATCTCAAGGGCAGAGCGACGAGCTGACTGAAACTACAAGCCAAGAGATTGTTAAAACCATCAATGCACACGACAAATCCAGTCAGAAACTGAGTCGTGAATCCTTTCATGTTGAACGTACAAAGGAATGGTTAGAAAACACAACATCTCACGTGAATAAGCTGTTGTGTGAGACATGTCCTCATGTACGCTATTTTTCCCGTGCTACGTTCATCACTTTGATCTCAAATCTGTTTGGCGCTGTTTTTTTCTGAGTGGTGAATCTTAATTGGTTTCAGATTCTTATTCACCCAGCTGGCAAAATTAGATGGGGATTTCTAGCAGCAATACGTGGACTGTTATCTAAGAGCCCTCGTTCGTTGTTGGGTGCCAGATTAGTGATGTTGGTAAGTTCATAACTAACAACAACACATGATCTTAGATACTTCCATAACAAGGAGTTTGCCACTGGACGAATTTCTTATTATGATGCAGGAATGCGTATGTACTCTGGTTGTTGATGACTCCGATGAAGTTTCTGTAGCAGCCCAGGAATTTCTCGATCACTTATTCTCTGAACCTACAAAATATCACGTAGAGAGCGACATAGTCAAGATTTTTAACAGGTACTGTTCTCTTTGCTGTTATATTGTTTATTTCCTTTCAAGCTCAACATTCAGGTCTCTTAACATATATGTGGGTTTTAATTTCCTTCCGTGGCTTGTTAATGACAGACTACTGGAGAGGCTTCCAAAAGTGGTTTTGGGGAATGAGGAATTGCCTGCACTTTCGGTGGTGAAGCAGTTACTTGTAGTCACTTATTACTCTGGTCCTCGATTTTTGGCGGATCATCTTCAGTCTCCCGTATGTATTCTTTCTTGACACGCTCATAGGTTTGGTTGCTTCTTTCTTCTATCAGCGATAATCCAGTCCAAAAACCAAACATGATCTAATAATGACTTGCGGTATATGATTGGTGCTTCTTGGCGTTCTTTTATGTAGATAACAGCTAGTAGATTCCTGGATATATTTGCCCTCTGTCTGAGCCATAATTCAGCATTCACTGGTTCTCTTGAAAAACTCATCGCAGAAAGACCTGCTTCATCGACAGGTTACCTCCCTTCCATCACAGAGTTAAAAGTGGGGTTTCAGGAGACCAGTCGCCACCGTGGTGTTCCAAACATCGCTGAATCAGATCAAGGAAAACTGGAGATATCGCCGACCACTAGCTATATGCTACCTCGCATGCCCCCTTGGTTTTCATATGTTGGTAGTCAGAAGCTCTACGAGATGCTCGCTAGAATCCTTAGACTTGTAGGTTTATCCTTAATGGCAGGTGATTTCGAGTTTCTTTGAAACCATTTTCAGAAATTATTCTGCAGTTAATGTATATATAAGTTCGTTACTGATAGTAAATGATCTCGCTGTGTTTGCTAGGAACTGAAAACGACGGCAGTTTAGCAGTCATCCTGGATATTCCTCTGGTTTTTTTTCGTAAATTGGTTTCAGAAGTTCGTGTAAAGGATTATAACGGAGAAGACTGGCAGTCGTGGTGTGATAGGATTGGTTCAGGACAGTTAGTTCGCCAGGCGGCAACTGCTGCTTGTATCTTGAATGAGATGGTTTTTGGTCTATCAGATCAAGCAACTGGTGCTCTCTCAAGATTGCTTCGGAAGTCAGGAAAGGGAAGAGACAACTTTTCCTGGGAAATCTCATGGAACAAACGTGCAAAAACTCATCTGATTGATTGCGTTGGTAAAATCTTGCACGAATACCAATCTTCTGAAGTGTGGGATCTCCCCGTGGACCAAAAGACAATTCCTGGGCAGACTGATACCGATGTTCAACATATAAGTCTGCATTTCTTACGGGACACTGCAATGCTACACCAAGTTATAATAGAAGGAGTAGGTGTGTTTTCCTTGTGCCTTGGGAAAGATTTTGCTTCAAGTGGATTTCTTCACTCCTCGCTTTACCTTCTCCTTGAGAGTCTTACTTGCTCGAGCTTCCAAGTTAGAAATGCTTCTGACGGTGTCTTACGTCTTCTTGCTACCTCCTCCGGCCATCCCACAGTGAGAATTTATGATGACGTGATTGGATTCAAGCACATCACAATACTTTTTATTTTACTCAAATGTTGCCCTTCTTTTTTTGTTTGTTTGTTTGCAGGTAGGGCATCTGGTTGTAGCAAATGCGGATTATGTTGTTGACTCTATTTGTCGTCAGCTGCGCCACCTGGATCTTAATCCTCATGTCCCAAATGTTCTTGCTGCTATGCTTTCTTATATCGGAGTTGCACATGAAATATTGCCTTTGTTGGAGGAACCGGTAAGGCCATTTGCAGTGAACCGTTTTTTCTTTCATGAAGTATTGCCTTTTTTGGATCTTACTCACTCTCCGATATAATCAGCAAGTTAAGTACTTTTCTTTTCTTGTTTTGGGGGATCTGCAGATGCGATTGGTTTCTCAAGAACTAGAAATTGTTGGTAGACAGCAGCATCCGAATCTAACTTTACCCTTCTTGAAGGTAGATTCAATCTTTCATTCTAGTTCTGCAGTCTCTTAAAATCATCAGTTTTCTTAGTCTAAAATACATATAAATTTTGTTGGTGCTTCTGGTAGGCTGTTGCTGAGATTGTAAAAGCATCAAAGAACGAGGCTTGTCTATTACCAGACCAAGCCAAGTCATATAGTGACCATGTCAAGACCAAAGCATCTGATGCGATAACATCGGCACAAGAGAGAGGTTCAGATTCTGAGAATAAATTTAACGACGAGGAAGAATGGGAAAACATACTGCTTGAATTGAATCGTACTAAAAGATACAGACGCACAGTTGGATCGATCGCCTCTTCATGTTTAATCGCAGCCACGCCTCTCCTTGCATCATCGAATCAAGTTTCATGCTTGGTTTCTCTCGATATAATCCAGGTACGTTGGTTTGGTTCTCTTGAGCTCTCTATCTAGGACATATCCGCAACCATCTCGATCAGTAACTTTAGAATTATACAATTATACAGGAAGGAGTTGTGGCGCTGGCTAAAGTCGAGGAAGCTTATCGAGCTGAGACAGAAACCAAAGAAACAATGGAAGAAGTCATTGAATTTGCTTCACTCTATCAGCTTAAAGACTACATGAATGCCACCGACGATGGAGCAGACGAAAACCGGCTTTTACCCGCTATTAACAAAATCTGGCCTTTCTTTGTTGCTTGCATACGAAACAGAAACCCAGTGGTACAATCTCTCTCTCTCTCTCTTTCGCTTCTGATTGATCTCTAGACTTGACAATTTCTAAAACGTGCTGCATTTTCCACAGGCTGTACGGAGATGCTTGAATGTGATACCCCGAGTCATTCAAACATCTGGAGGAGATTTCTTCTCACGCCGTTTCCGCAACGATGGCCCGGACTTCTGGAAGCTTTTAACAACATCTCCGTTCCACATTATGACGCCGAAGAGCCTCCGAGAAGAGAACAAATCAGTTCTCCGGCTTCCTTACAGAACCGTTTCTGTAACTCCTGAGTCAGCTGTTTCTTCCATTGCTGAAGTTTCCAGCTTGAAAGTGCAAGCTGCACTTCTCGATATGATCGCCCAGATATCCAGAGACAAACACAGCGCTTCAGCGTTAGATGCAGTCTTGAAGAAAGTTGCGGGATTGGTGGTTGGTATCGCGTGCAGCGGCGTAACTGGTTTAAGAGAAGCTGCTTTGAATGCGTTGAGAGGTTTGGCTTGCATTGATCCTGATCTCATATGGATTCTCTTAGCCGATGTGTATTATTGTCTCAAGAAGAAGAGAGATCTCCCTCTCCCACCGTCGCCGGAGTTTCCAGAGATATCTATGGTTTTGCCTTCACCGCCAGAAGATTCTCCGGCGAGGTTTCTATATGTTGAGTACGGTGGACGGAGCTATGGTTTTGAGTTGGAGTTTAGCTCCGTTGAGACCATCTTCAAGAGAATGCAGTCTCTTGTCTTTGTAGACCAAATGCTTTGTTAATAATCTGCTGCCTAAACATGTGAAACTAACTTTTATTTCATTCAAATTTGTAACGAAAAGTAAAAGGGTGTCAAATTGTATTGGGTTAAAACAATGGGGCGATATGAGAAATAAAAAAATAGTATGGGTGTCTTAAATGAAATTACGGTATCGGAGACCCGACCCGGGAATCCTGAACTATGATCTCGGGCCCAAATAAAAATCGCTTCGTCTCGGTTCTTTTAGTCATCTGCCGGCAAAATCATGGGAAGTGAACGGAGCCCGAAGGAGAAGAAGAGAAGCAGAGCACGGAGCGACGATGCTTCGTCTTCCGACAGTATGTTCTCCTTCTCTATAGATACACTTTTCTTCTGTTTCGCGAGAAAATCTGGAGATGTGAAAATTTCAACTTTGAAGTTGTGGTTTTGAGTCCATCCAAGCCAGATACTGTGACGACATGTTGAATTGTTGTGTCTGTGGATGAGAGGATCTGTTAGACTGAGACTGTATGTTAAAAGTTTGTGATTTGATTATGAATGGGCAGACGAAGAAAGAGGTAAGAGGCATCGAGGAACAGAGAAAGATGATGAGAGGAGAAGTGAGAAGAAGAAGGAAAAGAAATCTCACAAGCACCACCGATCGAGTTCATGTATATATTCTTCAACCTTTTCCTTATTTCTGACTTGATTTCGATAGAAAGAGCATGTGATGGACAGAACCTTGATTATTTTGTTGAGTCCAGTTAAATTTGATGTCCTTACTGCTTCATCTTGTTAATTCAAGCTGTTACTTTGCTGTTGTTGCTGATATCTAGTGGGCCATTCATGTGAGCTGGAGTTTTATTTGTTTCCTGTATACCTATTAACGAAGCATCAATGAGCTTTTTCTCCTAGAGAGGAAAAAGGTTGTAGTCGCAACCCTGTTGGTTAAAGGATTATAATGGGTAGCAAAAACGTATCTTGTCTTGGTTACAGCTAAAATGGCTGTATTTATATCTTTCATCACATTGCTCTTAGTTGACGTTTTAATCATGAGTTTTATCCTGTGTCTTTGCTTTTTAGTATGATCTGTTTTTCTTGCGGTTTGTCACTGACAGAGAGTTCTTTCATGCTGACATTGTAGCAAAGAAGTCCAAGGATGATAAGAAGAAAAAGAAACACGCAGAAGGCGACCACCAGCTAGTGAGTTCTCTCTCTCTTACCTTCCTTTTAGATAATAGTATCTGATATTATGTATATTCCCTCTTTTATGTGTGGTTCTTTCCACAGGTTTCTTCAGTTGTCTAGTCATGTTTTTAGTCACAAAAGTCTTGTTTGCTCCACTGTAATGTCTGACGCATAATCATCTACATTAGGGCTCTGATAAGATGTTTTCCTTCTTCCTTTTCCAGAAAGAGGGGATCCCAGAGCTATCGAGTGAGGACTACTTCTCTAAGAACAACGAGTTTGCGACATGGCTGAAAGAAAAGAAGCGCACTTACTTTAATGACCTCACGACCGAATCTGCACGGGAATTGTTTTCTCGCTTTGTCAAGGCATGGAACAGAGGGAAACTCGACTCCCGATACTACGAGGGAATAGCTGCTGCCCCACGAACAGCTCACAACTGGAATATCAAGCAGAGGTGAAAAAGCTAAACCTTCCGCTACTGTGGTTCCGCTAGTTACCTCTCTTCTTGCTCTTGTACACTTGGAGGTTGATGAGACAAGAAATACCTTCTCCAGTTTGATTTACTTAGGGCTCTTCTTGCGGAACTTGTTAGTGTTAGATAGATGGTTGTTGAGAGACGTGCTTTGAAGAAACTTATCATATCCTAGATCCTTGCGTAAACAAAAAAATCACAAGATTTTGATTCGAAGCAGGGTTATTATTCCATGTGACTGCCGGCATTTGCAACATAGGGTTTAATTTATGGCCCAAGTAATTTGTGTGCATGACTTCTGCCTTATTCCAAGAGAGATTTTGAGGACTTCAAAACGAATGAAGAAGAAAACGGATTCTAAACTGGGTCTCGAGTCTTAAACAAGTTCCAAAAGTTTTACACAAGCAAGAAGCATTAACTTTGTCCAACCAGGCAGAAAAGCAAAAGATAGTATTGAGATTCAAATCCGGGTCTGTTGCGCAGCCAAAGTGAAAGTTTACTCGACTTCAGCCAAGTAATCGTCGATTTCTGCCGGAGTCAGCACCCTGCACATAACATCCTCTTTCAGATATTGATGGCAAATAACAAAGATTCTCTGATTCTATTAGTTCGGAGTCTTGAGCGTTACCTAAAAACTTTGTCAGCACCAATTTTGCCTATCTCAATGTTTTTGCTCGAGATTTCTCCCTCAAAACTGTGAAATGGATAGAAAGAAGGATGCAAAGGGATGTTAGGTTTTTGTAAAAATTATGAAATATAGAAAGAACGTAAATAAGACTTGTTAAAAATTCTCACCCTTCCTTCAATGTTAATATCGCCGTGTGAATGGCATCATCAAGTTCCATGTCTTCTGTGTACCTGATACGAGACTAAGATGACATGACATGCTTCCAAGATCATAAACTTAAATCACAAACAGTACAATCGTATTACCTCTTCTCAAGAAATGTCTTAGCATTCGAAACATTCTTTCCCATTGCGGAAGCTTTCCATGAGAAATACGAGCCAGACGGATCCACCTAGTGAAAAAATGAAATTCCGAAATAAGATGTTTTCCACATAAGCACTGATGGTTATATATACCTTTATGTTCTACATACCTGATACAACTGTGGACCTTTGTCATCATACCCAGCCACTAGTAGAGAAACTCCAAATGGCCTCACACCACTATTAACAGGAGAAGGAAACCGAAATTTGAAGCAAGATTCAGTGGTCTAGTTTATGGATTCAGTTTTGCCTTAAAAACATTTTCTCATGCCTAATCAATCTTTAAATCTATGAGCTAGTAAGTAACTATTGTTAAGCCTGAGTAAGTAACCATACTGATTTTGAATAAATCTTACCCAGATTGTGTGAACTCTTGCATCACCGTAGCAGTCTCCCTTACAAGCTGAGTAACGGGGATGGGTTCCTGCAACAATAAATCCACTTAGAAGATGAATTACGAATAAGCAACATTTTAAATTAATTGGAATCATACATCCAAAGTATCTGCGAACCAGCAAGGATTGAAGATTTATCATACATGCATTACAATATTCCAAGAACCTTAGATAAGAAAAGAGATAGTTAAGATTACTTTGTACAATCGGAGATATTGCTCAGCCTGCTTCCTACTCTTTCGCACAAGAACTCGGAAATCGGGACCCATACCACTTCATAGAAGGAAATACCAAAGTTAGCATTGGAATGATGAGGGCATGAACTATGGAAAAGGCAACTTATGAGAGATACTAAGTACCCAAATCCAACTTTCAAGCTATAAAACCAAATTTGTTATTCAACAACAACTACAAATAGCTGAGGAGATGAACCTGTACACAACACCAATGTTGGGAGTCAAATGCTGAATCTTTTGAACCTGAAATAGACATGAGATTAACATTAGTTTCATAATAGTTACAATAGCAATACAACCTATGAAAGTTCCACAAACATGGGCAGAAGAAAATCCAGCTAACTGCTATAAAAGCTTGACCAAATTGTACATAACATGTTGACCAGATTATAAAACTTACAGAGGCTTCATCAACCAGAATAGAGGGAAGCTTCTTCTCTGTTGCAATGACAACTCCGTTTGAAGCTGCATGAAAGAAACCACAGTCATGATTAAAAAAAGAAGAAGCTCCTTTAGAATCTCTTATTCAGAAGTTACCAGGTAACTGACAAACCTTTAATCCCCAAAGATGTTTGGCCTGATCCAACAGCTGTTAGAGCATGTTCTATCTGAACCAGCTTCCCTGATGGGCTGTTTCCATAACCACAAGAAAAATTAACCCCCGAAAAAATCCATCTAAATACTCGAAAGAGTGATGCATTCGAAATGATAAACAAGTTCATACCTGAACGTAGTGAGAGAAAACGAGTACTGACTGTCTCCCATTTCACCTTAAGCTAGCTCAAAAATCTGCAAAAATGCATAGTAGTATCATCTTCTCACAAATTTTCTCGCAGAAGAAATAAAAAATCTGCTAAACTTAAAAACACAGAACATCCAAAGATCCACACACTGATTTTCAACAACATGAAACCCAATCAGTATAACAACTTAGTGACACGAAATAACGTCTCATCAAGTACACTGAAGCGATTAAATCTGACAAATTAGTCTGAAAAAACCTAGAAAGCAAAAACCTCCGGAAGAGGTCTCATAAGAACATGTGGAGAACAGACGATAGAACACGATAACAATCCATATTGAGGATCGGAAAGGAATCAAAGCAGGCTCAACGATCAAATCTACTTCAAAATCCGAGACACAAATTGACAACTTTTTTTTAACCCAGAAAAAAGAGAGTAGATTTTGATCCTAAATTTAAGCTCAACAAGATGCACACGATAGCATACCTTTGATGCACGGATCGAATAACGTAAATGGACGCAGGAGAGAGATGAACGAAGTGGTAGAAATAAGCTTTAGGTTTCTTGCAGAGAGGGTTGCAGTGAGAGTCTTCACGATTTATTTTCTGAGTTAAGAGGCGAAAAAGAAAAGGGAAACAAAACGAAAAGTTTCACCTAAACGACGCCGGTTAATGACTGGGAAACACTTACTGTAAATTACAAAATGCTCCAATATGTATATCTATTTTGAGTTCCGACCACAATACTATTTACTCTACTGATTCAGATTCTCTAGGATACGCACACAATGGTCGCAAAACCTGGTCCGAAATCACTGTGAGCATCGTATGATGATCTATCTCCATCGCTTCCACCTTCTCTTCTCATTGGTGGGAATTTTTCTTTCATTACAAAGCTTCGTGAAGACATCTTTGAATTGCCTGAACTGAAATTCATGGTGGTAATCTTCTAGCTATTTCTATGTTTTGGAAATTGAATGGAAGAAGCATCTGAGTACGCGTGTATATGCCACTGCTTGTGTTGTTGAGACAGCAGAACCATTTTTGCTTCTTAGTGAAAAATTGCTCCTTTGTTTCTCCGGTTTATACATTCAGGTGCTGTTATTACGGCATTGAAATGCATTCGACGGGGAAGAGAAATGTCTTAGCTTTTATCAGATTACTGTCCACTAGTTCGAGCTTTGTCAGAAAAGCAGGTTTCAGAAATTCCTCTGCTACCACTACCACAAGGTGTTCGACGTTATGCTTGAATGAAGTTGAAGAATGCGTCGACGGTTCTGATCAAACGGTTGTATCGTCGAGGAGAGTAGTGAATCAGAGAACCAAAGCAAATTGTGTTGAAGTGAGACAGATTCTTAGTCCTTTAGATGTTCTACGAACTTGGGGTTGTAACGATGATGAAATATCAAAGCTTTTCATCAGTAGGCCGGCTCTGCAGAGAGCCAATGTTGCTCAGCTAGAGTTCAAACTGAGGCTTCTGACCCCACTGGGTATCACATCATCCGACCTTGTGAAGATTGTTACTTGCCGTCCCAAGTTCTTTAGCCGTCGTATCCACCTTGTCCTTGATGAAAGAATCAACTATTTCATAGAGGTTTTGGGGTCAAAAGAGGTGTTGCGCAAAGCCATTGTTCGGAATCCGTCTCTCATGTTGTATGACCTCGAGGAAAAGATCAAACCTGCGATAGAGTTCTACAAAGGGTTGGGCTTTAGCCAACAGGATCTCGTGGCAATGTTGATATCCCGACCCACGGTGATTCCAAGAACAAGCTTTAACAAGGAAAAGCTCGAGTACATCCAGAAAACTGGGGTCACCAGAGACTCCAAGATGTTCAAACACGTTGCAGCCATCATCGGGGTTTCGAGGATGGAGACAATCCAAGAGAAAGTTGGAAACTTGGAAAAGTTTGGGTTATCAGAGGAAGAGATTTGGGATCTGTGTGGAAAATGCCCAACCCTTCTCACTTTATCAGTTGAGAAAGTTCAGAGAAACATGACTTTCGTCATAGCGTCGATGAAACTAGCAGCTCATTCCGTGCTTAAGCACCCTTTCTTGCTCCTCGCCAACCTCGAGACTCAGATAAGGCCTCGAGTGGATCTCGTGAAGAGAGTCTTTGAAATGGGTCTAAAGCCGCTAGTGGAAGAAGTGAACATTACCACAGCTCTAAGGATGAGCGAAAAACGGTTTTTGAATGTTTATGTAATGTGTCATCCAAACGATGTTGCAGCTGAGTTGATTGAGGTTTACGAGATGGCCAAGAACACGAAACGTTTGGCTGTGGAATCCAAGAAGTATGTTCGTAAAGGATTCCCATTTTGAATCTCTTTTCCATCAATCATTCTTCCATTTTCTTTTGTCTATCTCATTTTGTTGTAACGTTATGTAGTTTTAAGATCTTCCATTTTCTTCTCGTCGACGCGTTGAGTTCACTTTCCGGTTACGGTTTGCTCATATATGAATTGAAAAAGAAAAACCAAATCAAACCGGTATAAAAAACGCGAAGAAGGGCGTTTTGTGTAACGGCCAAACACGCCCTAGTCGTGTCGTCTCTTCCTGACAAGTTCGTGGCGGCAGCAGTAAACTCTTTGGGTTTCTTACCTGGAAGAGAATCAATCTGACAGGAAGTATTTTTGGCTGTCTTGTCAAATCAACCATCTTTTGCCTAGTTGCATTGTATAGTGGTGATATGGCTTCGACCCTTTTCTCCAGAACTTTTTTAGCTGCAAGCCACCGCTTGATTACTCCTTCTCTTCTTCCGCCAAAGTCCCTTAACCTCGCCGCCTTTCTCAGTGTAAGTCGCAAATCGAAGCTAACTGGGGCTTCGTTTGATCGCTGCTTTAGCTTATGGGTTACGATCGTTCCTCGGTTTCGGGAGTTTCTGGTGATTCAATTCAGATCCTTTGAATAATTGGACTGTGGGTTTTAGATTGGGAATTAGGGTCATAATTGTTGATGCTTTTTCTTATCAAAGTTCGAATTTGGACTCTATGAGTTTGTGTCGGACAACAGGTAATGAAATTCTCAGTTTTGCTCTCTGTTTATAAATTTTGACTCTTTCTCTTGTGTGGTGATGATAATTGCAGAAGAGAGGTTTCTGCTCTCAGTTAGGCTCTTCCCCTACAGCCTATAAATCAACTTTGTGGGCTCGTCGAGCCATGGCTTCTACTGGAATTGGGGCAAAAGCCGGCTACTCTACTTCATCCGTACCAACTAATGAGCCTGTTGTTTCTGTTGACTGGCTCCATGCTAATCTTAGAGAGCCTGATTTGAAGGTGGCTGCTATCTGTTTTCTTCGAAACTTTTGTCTGCCATACTTAAGCTTACCTGTTTCTGTTCTGCTCAGATTGTGGATGCGTCATGGTACATGCCAGAAGAGCAGAGGAACTCGATCCAAGAATATCAGGTGAGCATTTGAGTTGATAGATTATTGATACTCTCTTGATTCCACGATTGTTTGTGTTTTATTCGTTCTGGATGAGCTATAGCAAAGAAACGAAACGAAATCTTTTTGTAAAGTTCGTACATTTACAAAATGATCCTGATGGAGTTTCTTCTCTCCTACAGGTTGCTCACATTCCCGGTGCTCTCTTCTTTGATTTGGATGGAATATCAGATCGATCAACAAGCGTAAGAACCACCAACTATGTCTCGACTTCTCTTTGATATCGCTTTTGGGAATATCAATATGTAGTACCTTGTTTTGCTGCCATTTTCAAGATAATATATACAACACGCCAAATCTTGGGACCACCATTCTGGGAGATCGATGCTCGTTGCTTTTAGCATCATGTTTTTCCTGTTGTAACTTCTTGCTTATGAGTTTCTGTGTGTGCTATAAAGGCGACCATCTAAATAATTGTGTAATACATCAATTTCTTGTAACAGCTGCCACATATGCTGCCGTCTGAGGAAGCTTTTGCTGCGGGTTGTTCTGCTCTTGGAATTGAAAACAAAGATGGAGTGGTTGTTTATGATGCAAAGGGCATCTTTAGTGCAGCCCGTGTATGGTGGTGAGTCATGGCTCCCCTTGTTCACTGTGTTTTCTCATGTATTTTTAAAATTGATGAGCGCTCTTTTATTTTACTCTAAACAGGATGTTCAGAATTTTTGGACATAACAAAGTATGGGTACTCGATGGAGGTCTACCAAGATGGCGTGCTTCAGGCTACGATGTTGAATCTAGTGCATCAGGTGATGCTATTTTGAAAGCAAGTGCAGCAAGTGAAGCTATAGAGAAAATCTATCAAGGAAAAACCGTAAGTCAAGTCGAGAAATGGTTGTCTTTCGGTAGATTCGTGATGATGTGCTTCTACTTTTTTCTTCCATGTATCAATTTTGTCTCGCATGGTTCCACAGGTCAGTCCAATAACCTATCAAACCAAGTTCCAGCCACATCTAGTGTGGACACTTGATCAGGTTGGCGTTTTTCGAACGGTTTTGTCTTCATATTAATGTCATTATGATTGAATTCTTTCTACGATCATTCTGTCTTTTGAACCACAAATTCAAATCTTCCTAAGAGAGTGCTACAGATTTTGACTTGTGTCTATATCCTGTTTGTGGGTCAGATTAAGTAATTTCAGAATTTTCAAATTTGAGAATATCATTTCTGCTTTAATTCAGCATCTGTATACTTGGTTTTGGTCAAATCACCCACAGGTCAAGAAAAATATGGAAGAGCCGACATATCAACACATAGACGCACGTTCCAAAGCCAGGTACTGTGATTTGCAAAGTTATCACTTGTTTCCACTGAATAAATCGATACTCATCGTACCGTTTGATATAGTAGTTTTACGCTTTTTGCAACAGGTTTGACGGTACTGCTCCAGAACCCCGTAAGGGAATAAGAAGCGGTCATATCCCTGGAAGCAAATGTGTCCCCTTTCCTCAGGTAACCTGTAAAGGGATCTAATATCACAAATTTCTCTTGTTTTCTTCCCTCACTTCCTCTGCTGCATGTTGTCTTCGGAGCTGCTGTGATAAATTTCTCATCTCTGTAGGTTTTAGATTCTTCTCAAACACTCTTACCGGCAGAAGAGCTGAAGAAACGATTTGAACAAGAAGGTAGTAAACTATTTCCTCTCCATTTGGGAGAATGAGTTTCACAACTTTAATTCTATAAATAAGTCTTAAGATCTCAAGGTTTTTTGGTGTAGACATCTCACTGGACAAGCCTATTATGGCCTCGTGTGGCACTGGCGTAACAGCTTGCATCCTGGCAATGGTAATTAACTAACTCCATCCACCATTTTTATTGGAGATTATATATACAACGGTGGAGAGGAGTCTGACTTGGTCGCTTGCTCTGTTAGGGGCTTCACCGACTGGGGAAAACCGATGTGCCAATCTACGATGGCTCGTGGACTGAATGGGCAACAGAACCAGACTTACCCATGGAAGGTGATGAATCTTCTTTATGAAAAGTCCCCCAAGGAAAAGGCTTGCAACAAGACAACAAGCCACAGACACGGATATAGTTATGGTGTTTTCAATTTGAGGGATTAGCTTGAAATAATCAACATCCAATTGCTTGCCTTAAAATCTGCCTCAAGTGAAGACTGTCTATAGAACTTCGAATTGTTTTTTTCTTTTTTTTTTTTGGGATTCATCTTTGTCAGATGACAAAAGGTTGTTCTCCAGTGTTTTCTTTGGAATAAAATCAACAAACAGAAAATTGTTAATGGTCATGTTACAGAGAGGTGCACAAGTTTTCTTAGCAGAAACCAATTGATGTCAATGTAAAAGTGAATAAGATGGCCCACCAGATTAGGGAAATATCGAAACATTATAAGTAATATAAGGTCCAGGAGTACAACAAGATGACCGCGTGGCCTAATGGATAAGGCGCTCGCCTCCGGAGCGGGAGATTGTGGGTTCGAGTCCCACCGTGGTCGTTTATATAATTTTAACACCTTTCATGTATTTTTCTGGAATTATCCACTTTCTTGTTTGTCCTTACATGACATGTAGAGATTATGGTACGTAGACGCAACATTGTACTTTTCATTATCATGTCCGGTTAACAGATTACATTTGTGTACAAGTTAAGTTTAGTGGCGTCGTAACTTTGATAGCAAGAGTAGGATATTACTTTATTGATTGATTCTTGATACTTAAACAAACCCCTAACATTACATGACGAGAAAAGATGCCGTATACGCACATATTTTACAGTACAGAAAGAGAGATCTAGCCAGTGCCTGTAACACCAAGATCCTGCTTCTTATCGTCTTTACCAGCGCCAAAGACAGGTCCGCCTAGACCAGCAGCATCAGAGACCTTGTCTTGAAGCTTATCAACTTGAATTCCACCTTCGTCTTCCTTTGACCTTATATCAAGCTTTGTCTTGTTCTGTCCTCCTTCCACCGACTCGTACGTCGTCGCCGTCTTTGATCCCATCGGCTCTGCTCCTTGCGCCCCCGACATTTTTACCTTTCTCTCATCTTTCTCTGTCTACACCAAAACTTTTATATACCCTCAAGCCATGTTCTTAAAATTCAACACCTGGCCAAGGAGATGTTATACATGGCAGTCTTTCAGAAGTTTAGACTCATCTTGTTGGTCACGTGTCCTAAGTGACAGCCAAAAGGACCGTATTTAATCCTTATCATATGTTGGATTTACGCTTCTTTATGTGTTCTCGAACATTCTTCATGAAAAACCGTCTTATGACGGGCACTTCACACCGAGGAGGCTCATCGCTCTTAAAGTCAACCAATTGATCTGGAATCGATGTTCCATGCAAATCCAGAGCTTTCATTGTGTTGGTCCCAGCGACCTCAGGAAGCTTTGTGACACTGGTGCAACCACGAAGATACAGATACTTAAGCTGTGCCAATTTCCTCACCGATGGAGGAAGGTTCACTAGCTTGTCACAGCCAGACATGTTGAGGTAACGAAGCTCTGATATATCTCCTATTGTTGAAGGCACTGCTTCTATGGCTGTCCTGTTTAGATTTAACCATTTTACGTTAGTCCCGACTCTTGGGAATGACGTAACGTTGGGACAGTTTGCAAGGCCGAGATCACTGAGGAACTTCAGGTTCTTGATGCTGTCTGGGAGATTCATCAGATTCTTGCAGCCTGAGAGACGTAGCTCTTTGAGACGAGAGAGGCGTTCGATTGATGGTGGTACTTGTTGGATAGTTGTCTCGTTCAGCTGCAACGTCTCGACGGTCTCTGAGATAAATGGAAACTCTTCTAGGCTAGAGCATCCGTCTAGGAGTAGAAACCTAAGGGATTTCAAGTTGATGTTGTTTGGGAGGCTCCTTAGTTTCTTGCAGTTGCTCAATTTTAGGTGGACGAGTTTGTTGAGTTGTCTAAGAGAGGAGTCAGGGATCTCCTCCAAGTTATCACAATTGGAGAGTTTCAGAGTCTCAAGATTAGTCGCCTTCGAAAGGTCTGGAAACTCGGTAAGGTGCTTGCAGTTTGTAAGGTTTAGGCTCCGTAAGTTTCCAAGGTCCTGCTGCACCATAATAACATAGAGAAGAAGAAAGCTATCAGCAAGATTCATTCACGAGGAGAAACATGAGAGAGAGCGCATGTAGATGTTGCATTGAAAAGGTACCTGACTTTCACTCCAAACTGTTTCTATCGAGCTGTGAGAAAGGTTGAGTTCAACTAGAAAGCTAGTACAAAACTGAGATGGTAAAGATTTCAGATTATAAGCATCCCAGCGAAGATATCGCAGCGTAGGGAGGTACTCAGACCATCTAACATCCTTGTTTTGCTCTCTCCAATGCTGGAATTAGTATAAAATTTAAGCATCTTGAGATTTGGCATCTTCTTGAAGATTCCACGCGTTATGTTAAGCTCATTTCCTTCAGACATGTCGAGATATATGCTTTCCACCTCAATTGCTTCATCTCCCTAGAGAAAAGAAATGCATTTTAATTGTCAAAATGCAAACAATGAGACAAAAGAGTGAGCTTAATAAAGGTTTTTTTTAGCTTACCATAATGGTGGAGAAAACATGATTGATATCCTCAAAATCCCACAGCATCAAACGTTTCCATGGCTTCTCATCTTTTCCTTCACATATAATATCCTCAGCCATGTCTTGGAGCAAGTCATGAACCCATAGCCGTTTAGTGTTTGACAGACTAATCATACACTTCTCCATCAGAGCTACAATGGTCGGTCTGGTGGGCAACGCTCTGCGCCTGGAAGACACGAAAAACAGGTCTAGAACTTTTCTAACTCTCTCCATATTTACCCCGTTGAAACAGAGCGCAATGTAAAGAAAGATCTTCTTTTCTAGCTCACTCAATGCCTCATAACTTACTCTTAACGCCTTGAACAAAGAATTATCGCTATGATTCCTCAGTAAATCCAGCTTGTCTTCCCAATATTCCAGCTCCCGGCGATATAGAGACCCCCCAACGACTTGAAGAGCTAATGGAAGACCACCAAGCTGCTCCACAACATCGATAGAGAGCTCTCTATAATCTTCACATGGACGAGGCTGCTTGAACGCATGCTTACTAAAGAGCTGAAGTGCTTGTGTAGTCCTCAGAGGTTTAACTTCATAGATGCGTTCCACATCATGCTGGTCAAGAACACGCCTGTCTCGAGTGGTTATAACGATTCTGCTTCCCGGTCCAAACCACTGAGAGCTTCCAGCCAAATCTTCTAGCTGTTGTATGTCATCAATATCATCGAGGACGAGAAGAACCTTTTTGCCGCATAACCGTTGCTTCATTACATCAGAGTCTCTATTCCATGTGTTCATGTCTTTCTTGCGAAAAATTTCCGACAAAATCTTCTCACGTAAGTGCGACGCGCCATGTCGTCTGAAGTCTCTTTTAACATTCTCTAATAAGCAAGCACCATCGAACTCGCTCAAGAAGCCTTTGTAGACATATTTTGCAATGGTTGTTTTACCAATACCGCCCATGCCCCAGACTCCAACCATTCGGACATGATTAGGATCTTTCCTCATCAGAGGATATAAACTTCTCATGTGTGTACTCATTCCGATCCATTCACCAGTATCACTCGACGACATTGGTGAGAATAATCTGTCTGAAAGATCTTGAACAAGCTCCTCGATAAGCTTCGACTCCTCGTTCCTACATCACAAATAGACCTCATAAACAAAATGAAGACAATGTTGTGTCTCAAGAACGAAGGAAATGGCTTCACCAGTTTCTGGAGTCCCAGCCGGAGATGAATCCCACAGTGGCCATAGCTTTTCTCCATGACTCCACAGTCTCGGTGTTAGGCCTCTTTTCGTGCTCAGCAAAGGCCTTTGCGAAATTCCCAGATTGTTTCTTGACATGTGAAGGGTCGACGCCGAAGAAGACAGGGATCAGTTCAAGTTGCTTCTTCTCGACGTACTTGGTGATATGCGCAAGCTCCTGCAAACACCAGCGGGAGGTAGCGTAGTTCTCGGAGAGCACGACGACGGCGAATCTTGACTGTTCGATCGCTTCCAGGAGCGCGGAGCTGATGAAATTCCCTCGCTGGAGCTCTGTATCGTCGCGGAACGTATGGATACCGTTGTCGGTGAGAGCTTTGTAGAGATGGCTGAGGAACCCTTTACGTACATCTGTTCCCCTGAAGCTGAGGAAGACATCGTACTTCCACAAAGGCCGGGACGAGAATGAGGTGAGTGGCTGCGCCGGTGCTTCCACCTCCGAAGAAGCACCTCTGAAAGTTACAGGATGCAGAAGCTGCGTTGCTTCTTTTCTCCCATCAAAGTGAAGGAGACGTCGTAGTCCTAAGCAGAAGACAATGAAGGAGAAAGCGGCCAAGAGGAAAACCAGAGCCATACGAAAGAAGACGTGATTAGTGTTGCTCGTCAGAGTTTAACACAACTCATTATTTTTTTAAGTCAAACAGTTTAGGAAATGTGAATTCTTTTTTCCGACGAGGTGTCCACGCGTTGTCTCTACGTCCGACAGTTGACCTTTATGAGTGGGGTCCACGCGGTGTCTTTACTCCCGAGAGTTGATTTAGCCGACACGATTAATTTTTGTACCGCTAAAAGTTTAAACTAAACTGATTAGTGATTACCTGAAACATTAGCTTGGTTCAGCGCTTTTACGCAATTAGATTGATCCAAAATAAAAAAAAAATCGTGTTTAGACCAGAATGTAAAAGATATCTTATTCTGTATACTTTCTATAACAATTACAGTTGGAAGATACTGATGCTACAAATATCAAGTTTATCATCAACAATAAGGTTCTGTTTTCATAGTTTCTGTATTACCAAATCAACACGTTTCCCAACTTCCACAAGTCCCCACGAGGCCACACGACCAGCAGGTAAGAGCCACACAAAAAGAAAGCAAGAGAGGACACGGTTCTGCCTCTTGTACGCGTCCTAAGAAAACTTCAGCCCCAACGTGTATGCAAGCCATTACATGCAAGTCATGAGCCCAATGAAGAGAGGAACTATCTTTCGAAGGTAAAACTAGCAACAAGGTCATGTTCTCATTCTTCGCTGGCCAACCTGAGAACACTCCGCAAGAGGAATCCACAAGTTCGAACCTTGAAATCCCTAGCAAACAAAAAACAGAAAGAAAAAAAAAAACTAAGAGTAGACCCTTTCATTAAGTGCAATATAAGAGGCACACACCACAACACAAGACGGAATTAAATTTGCACAAGTACATTAGCACACATACATGCTCCAAAATCACAAGATTCAATTCCGACTAAAATCCTGACAATGCCGACCATCAACCAGCGTGGAAGAATCTGCAAAACAACTCTATACGTGCCTCAGTGTGGTCGTTTTAAGACTAAAAGGCGCAATAACCAAAAACGAGACAAATGATGGAACCTTGATGCTTTTCTGTTATACAACTGCATGGTTCATGTTCAGAGCGAAAGTCTTCCACAACCAGACAAAAAACAGATATATTATATAATTAAAGATGAGACTGAGTACATGATATTACTGCAAACCCCAGAAACATCGGAGGACAAAAGACACGATCTTCTTGGTAAACACCTTCAGAGAAGTCGACATATAAAATCAGAAGCCACAGTATCTGAGCTTCAACCATCCCGACCATCAAATCACCACAGACTATACAATAGAAGAGTGTCCAAAGCAAACGGTTTCATAACAGAAAGGAAAGAGCAAATCTCAGAAGACAAATTCAATGTACCTTGTCTCGATTCAGAAATAGAAACCAAAAATCCATATACTGGATCCTCGAAATCTATAGCAAATACATATTAACCTTCCGTGAGCAACAAAAAAAAAAGGAGTCACCAAAATCAACAAAATGAACCACAAGGAAATAGAGGATTCACTGAGAGCCCGGAGCGAAGCTTAATTCCAGAGACGATGCTGGGAAAACAGTGAGGAACCCACAGTTTACTCCCCTTAAAGCCAACAAACCACCAGACTACACTGTAGAAGAGTATCCAAAGCAAAACATTTCATAACAGAAGGAAGAGCAAAACTCAGAGGAACTTCAACGATACCTTGACTCACTGGAGTAAAAAACTAAAGTCCACATAATGGATCCTCGAACCCTATAGCAGATACATATTAACCTTCAGTAAGCAGCAGAAGACGTGTTACCAATATCAATGTATAAACCCCAAGAAAGAAGTAGCCTTGTAAAATAAAAACAAGGAAGCAAACCGTCAACTAAGACCATTCCTTGTAGCAACCAGTGAGAACCCGAAGCTTACTTCCCTCAAAGCCAACAAATCACCAGACTGCACTGTAGAAGAGTGTCCAAAGCAAAACGTTTCCATAACAAAAAGGAAGAGCAAAACTCAGAAGAAGTTCAACGATACCTCGTCTCACTGGAGTAATACACTAACCCAAAAATCCACATATCCAATCCTGGAAATCTCTAGAGACTATATATATTAACCTTCAGTGAGCAGCAAAAGACGTGTTACCAAAAATCAAATATCAACGAATGAACCCCGAAAAGAAGTAGCCTCATCAAATAAATAAAAAACAAGGGAAGAGGCCGGGAAAACCGTCAACTAAGAATATTTCTTGAGGCACTGCACATGTTGATATGAACTTCCATTTTTTACCATCCAAATTACTATACAAAGAGGTTGAATTCGTAGGAAAAGAGAAGCCACCATCTCAAGCGGAAGTCATTATTAGCATTAAATTATTGAAAAGATGCACTTGATAAAAACCAAAAAAGAACCAAAACAGGGAAAAGAAGAAACCACCAAAGAGTTAACAGAGAAGACTAGAAGACCCTCCGAATGTGTTTGATGGTATCTCTGAGAAAGTCTCGAGAGTTTTCCTGCCACAGACCATAACAGAACTCGTATCTGGAAGAAAGAGAGACCGAGTAGAAGCAAAACACTTACAAAATTACAAACTTGTAGGTCTAAAATGTCCAGCGCTTACTTCAATAAGGCGAAAGAAGTTTAAGATGGGACAAGCAGCTATACTGGAAAAGGACGGTAGGATAGTAAAAGATATTCGCAACAACTACTGAATTAGAAAAATGAGCCATGAAAAGGACAAAAAGAATAAGAACAAACCCATTTATAAATAACCATCATTCATCTAAATGGGTGTACTCCGCAGAAACTCTGGAAAAACACAATAAAACACAATAGAGAAATCATATCTCCTCAAAAGAATCCATTCAGTAAGAAGTGTATGTAGGCAGTATGATGTATAGGTGTGAAATAACCAGAAACCTGCTTATATAAGAACCATCATTCCCTGAGCAATGCTACTTTCTCTTCAAATCTCTACAAAATCTAAAACAACGTTTTTTCTCTCATGCATGATGGTGAAAAAGGTCGATGGAAAACTGACATTCGATGAAAAAAGCTTCTCCATTAGACAAAAAAATAAAATTAAGAACAAACCCATTTACTGATCATCTTTTAACTGAACGGGTGTACACCGAAGAGGAACAGGGTGAAATGATTGATGAAGAAAATCTGGGAAACACAATGAGGACAAGAGGAACACAACCTTCAAAGACACAAGAACAAGTACTGTAACCACCTTTAGAGACGTAAACCGACGAAATCAAGAGCCAATGTATCTGAGCTTCATGCCAACTAATCACCAGAGACTCTACAAAAGAACTTCCCCAAAAACAAAACGTCTCCATATAGAAAAGGAGGAGAAAAACTCAAGAGGAACCTTCAATGTTACCTTGTGTCGCTGGAGAATATAGAGCAGCCCAAAACATGCTAACAAAATCAACAACAAAAACCAGAAGAGAGTTGTAGCCTTATGAAATCAAAAACAAGGACAGAAAGAGTGCAGAACCATCAACTGACTAACAACCATTCCTTGATGCAACCATTGAAGAGCTCGGAGATAAGTTCGCTTGAATAAGAAATAATCTACAACGACCAACATGAATCCACAGATCAACAGAGACGCAACAACCACAAGCCAAAGAGGGCCTAAGAATCAAACCCGGAAAAAGTAGCTCATGACACCTGATTTCATCAAAGACTGGAAGCTCCATATTCATCGACTAATCACCAGAGACTGTACAAAAGAACTTTCCCAAAACAAAATGTTTCCATATAGAAAAGGAGGAGCAAAACTCAGAAGAACCTTCAATATTACCTCATGTCGGTGGAGAAAATACAGCAGCCCGAAACATGTTAACGAAATCAACAACAAACCCCCACAAGGAAAGAGGAAGGAAAAGCTGAATAAACCTCATGCCGACCATTCTGCATCAGAGGACCTCAGACACAACCATCTCAAAAGAATTGAAGACGTTCCATACGAAATTACTTTACTAGACAGAGTGAAGTAATCCATCATGAAATAAGCAAAAATAAGAACACACTCATCTGTTGTAATCCATCCTTCATCTGAATGAGTGTACACCGCAGAGGAACAGAGTGAATTGATTGATGAAACAGTCTGGAGAACACAATAAGACTCAGAGAAGACGCATCATACCTCCCCAAAATAGCCAATAATACTCGAAAAAAATAATCCGTGGGAAAAAAAAGTGTAACCAGAAACACGAAATTATACGCAAACCATCATTCCCTCCCACAATGCTCTTTCTCGTTGATGTTCTACGAATTCTGATTTAAAAAAGATGTCATCCTAAACAGAAAAGACTAACGCCAAGCAACATAGAAGGGTTATAAGAAACTGCAGAAAGGTAACAGATACATATAAACTGAGACGGAATAGAAATTTTCCTGTTCGCATCCTCGACACACCTATAACGAAGGAGAGAGAGTAATTCATGGGAAAAGAAATATAGCACGAGAAGGCAGAGAAACCTAAAACGGGGAAAGAAGATTGATCAGAGCCATCCCGATTGCTTCTCTCTCTTGGAGCCTCGATGTTCTAAATCAAAACGAAAAACATGTTCGGCTTAAGATAGAAAACAAAAACCGGCTTGTGTAATAAGGAAATTAAAAGGAAAAAGACAGAAGCCCTAATAAACCGCCAAAAGAGAAAACGCGTGAAGAACGATCAACCAAAGCCACCATCGATCAAAGCAAGCATCCTCCACCACAATATCTAAAACAACAAAACGACAAGTAGTTCACATGTAACAGAAAAGACCACCGATGCAATCTAGAAACCAGACCTAGATAAGATGAAATTACAGAACCGGCAACGATGGTCGGATCAAAATTCGAAGAGATGCGTTCACAGGAAGAACACACAACGAGATATAACGCGTGGCAGAGATCAATCAATTCCATCACCGACAGATCAAAGCATCCTCCACAAATCTAAAACACCAAAAGGAGAGAAGTAAATTGGGTGAACAGAGGAGGCCGCCGATGGAATTTCGAAACCAAACGATAGAATAAACAAACAATCCATGAAAAGTGAAAATCCTGGCGTAGCAACAACGATGATCGGTTCAACAATCGCTTTGAAACATCCTGCGAGACCACGGAGAAAAACGAAACAGAAGGAGGAAACGTAACGTAGAAAATAAAAATTAATCAGAGACGCGTTGAGAAGAATGTAGAACGCGTCTATGATTAGAATTCTGTAAGCGGAGGCCATTAATTTATAGATGGGGTATGAAAGCAATTGACGGTCAAGATATGATCAAGTTTATTTCAGCGGCCAAGATTAAAACTCTAAAGTCGGTAGTCAAACATCTTTGACCATCATCCAGCTGTCCTTCGATGACTTTATTAGTAAATCTGAACCGTTAGATTCATCTAGCTATTATTTCCTATTTCCTTATTATTTTGTTTGTTTCCTTTTCTCTAACAAGGTATCCAGATTTCATGTCCGGCCCAACTAAATATATATTTTTGGGCCTTGGAGCCCGAAAATTTCACTCCTAAAATTTGATTAAAAAATGATCGATAATACATTCATACCAACTTGTTTATTCCTCCTAGATTTGTATTTTATAAGTTAAAAATGTTGTTAATTGTAAAATATTATGGTAATTATACTGATATCATTCATTATAGTTCCGTTTATTAAAAGATTGACCAGCTTATTTACAAGCATGATGCATGAAAAACTGTAGCCTGTAGATCTTGTGGTGTGTTATAGAATGATTGTTCTTTGTCCTTGAAAGTTGAAACCGTTGAACGAGGAGATAGATTCGTGATTTTACATTAACGTGATTGAAAGAGAGTTACCTTATTTTATTTTCGATTCAAATATAATGATTCTTTTTTTATTTACAAAATTACAAAGTTACAGATAGTGGAATGAAAACCATACTTTATAAAATAAAAAATTCTCTCAAATTATACACTTGATACTGAACTCTAATAAATAAAAGGTTGAATAAAAAACAGTTTTCATAAAAGAATATCTAGAAATGTAAAGACAGCAAAAAGAGAAGTATGAAGTGTTTGTAAGAAGTATAGCGATCATCAACTGCTACTAAAAGTACTCGAAGTCAATGTAATCAGGATCATGGCGACTAGGGTTGCTAGCTCCGGCACCGTTGTTGCTCTTCTTCCCGCCGTCGGCAGCCGCCATGGACTCCTTATCCTTGCTTGCGAAACACGTGAAGTCCACGGGCTCAGGCACGTGCGGCGGCGTTGCGCTTCGGATGAGCGCCCAGTTAACGCCTTCGAAGAAGGGATGCTGCTTGATCTCCGTCGCGCCTCGTTTGTAAGCGATCCGTTTTTGTGGTTCTTTAACAAGTAGTCCCTTGATGAGATCTCTCGCCGCTGAGCTCACATGAGGGAGCTCCGGGAATCTCAGGGCTTGTCCGATCACGTTGTGGAGCGTCGCGCGGTTTCCTTGTCCTTTGAACGGTGTGGATCCGTAGAGGAGCTCGTAGATGAAGATCCCGAAGGTCCACCAATCTACGGCGCTTCCATGTCCTTCTCCGCGGATGATCTCCGGTGCTAGATACTCGTGTGTCCCGACGAAGGACATGGACTTAACGTTCGTTGGCTCCGCCATGAGCTCCGGCATGGATCCGTTGACGAAAAGTCCAAAGTCCGACTTCGCTTTACGATTCTTCTTCGAGGACTGCAGGATCCTCGGGAAGAAGGTGGAGGGCTGGACACAACTTTGGACCGCTGATTCCTCGTCGATGAGCCCGACAGGCCGACTGCTTCCGCCGCCGGGGGCGTGAACGGAGGAGGACTTGACGAGAGTTGGACTGACGGAGCACCGGAGGGATAAATCGAAATCGGAAAGCATAATGTGTCCGTCGTCTCTGACCAGAACATTCTCCGGCTTCAAGTCACGGTACACAATCCCGAGCATGTGCAAATACTCCAACGCCAATAGCACTTCGGAAGCAAAGAATCTGTATCAAGAAAACAGAAACGAAACTCGATTCATGGATTTGAATTCTACTGAGACTAATGTCTTCCCGCAGTTAATTTAATTACTAAACCTGGCGGCGTCTTCGGTGAAACATTTGTTGGGTTGCTTCTGTCTCAAGGAATAGAGATTGCCGCCGCCGCAAAACTCCATGACCAAGCAATAGAATTTATCGGTCTCGAAGTGAGAGTATAAAGTGGGCAAGAACGGGTGGTCAAGCTGAGACAAGATCTCTCTCTCTGTTTGAGCTCGTAACAGCTTGTTCCTGCTAGCCAAGGAAGCCCTGTCCATAACTTTCATGGCGAAGTAGGTGTTGGTCCCTCTGAGCTCAACTAGGTAAACACTCCCAATGTCTCCATAACCGAGCCGTTTCAGAAGGCGGAAATCGCTGATCCCGAGCTGGACTCCTCTAGAGGTCAACATATTCACAGCGTCCCACCTTATGTCGCCACCTGTGTGTGGCTTGGAGGGATTAGAGGAAGTGCTCTCAATGCTGTTGCTTCTTGAGCTCATATTGCTATTGCTGTTACTGTTGTTGTTGTTGTTGTTGTTGTTTGGTTTGGTGTTTAAGTTTGATGTATTGACAACTTGTGACTCGGTCATAGGTGAGGATTGGATTTTCGGACTGGGGATAGGACGGTGGTGATTGCTGAGCCCAGCCGGCTCTGGTTTTATAAGATTTTCCATCTTCTTGGGATCGAACAATGGCTTCTGCATCTCTTTGCGTGGTTGTGGAGATTGATGAACGATATTCAACGGTGGATAATCCGTATGATTAGCTGATTCTTTTGCCCCCGAGGAGGAGACATGATGACTTGACTGCACAAGAAAATAGAAACACAACATATCTCAATTGCAAAGACGTACATATGCATATTAGGATCATTATACTTAGGGCAGCCTCACGAGTACCTACCTCGTAGGAGTCAAGCTTCTTTCCGGTCTTCGATAACATCGCCAGCGAGAAGGCACGGCGAGTCTTCCAGATCAGAGAAACCTGTTTCGATGTAAAAATATTAAAGATTTTTTTTTTGTTAAAGAAGGGTCAATTTGGGTTTGTGTTCCTTGATCATTCATATCTGGACATTACGTGGTGTCACGAATATTAAAGCCTCCCTTGTGTCTTATTGAATAGAATCTAGCTATATGATTGGTCTGCACGTCGAGGTAGGTACGTACGTATATGTAATGGCAGAAAGAATAAAGAACTGAGGCAGAAGATTGCAACAATTTACCTTTCATGTCTGAAGTTTGGGGAAACCATGGATTTTGAGGGAAGTTTACAGGAAAATGTAAATCTTCTATATCTTAATGATTCAGTAGTTTTAAGATTATGTTTCCTTTTTTTGGTTCAAACTTTTTTTTTGAGGAACATGAGAATTGTCATGAAACGAAGAAATAAGGTGGAAATTGGGGAAAAAGACAGTGATTAATTAAGAAAAGAGAAGAAAAAAAATGGATGGAGAAAAAGTATTTTCTGTGTTCCAAAGAAAGTGGAGAAGTGGAGGGAGGAAAAGGTCCCTTCAATATATTTGAAGACAAAAGGAAAATTGTGTTCTCCCCTTGATTGTCTCTTTTCTTTCTGTATAGATTTTTCTCCAACCATGATCTATTATATCATTTATTTCATTTTTATATCAATCTTAACTTCCAATATTTTATCAACTTATATATTCATGGCTAAAACCCTTCATGGTAAGGAAATTGGTCCAGTTCAAAAAGCCTGTGTTTCAGGTTAATCTCGTCAGATGGTTTTGTATGGATCAAGTATGATGAAGACAGCCGTTGCTGCAAGAAAAAAGTGGAAGTGTTCTTGGCTTCACAGGTTATTGAAAACAAGACCGTGAAGAAGTTTGGTTTCGAAAAAGAAGCAGAGCTTTCTCGTCGTGCTGACTTGGTATAAACAATCAAAGACCTGAGGAATGGATAGATCGTACTGTATGATCTTCTAAGAGTTTACAGGCGTTTTATCATAAACATGCTAGCCAAACAAGATGATCAAGTCAAATCGAGGGTGAAGCCGAATAAAGCAAATAACAGAGACGGTCACATGTTAGGGTATGAGTCTTGTCTGAATAAGAAAGCATCGTGTAATTGCTTTAATTCGATTATCATCTTGTGTAATATGTACTGGTTGTTCTCGTAAGTAACATGGGTAACAATGTAACATCTGATTAGAGTTAATGATAACAATATAACATCCAATTAGAGTTACTGGAAAAAGTTATATGTGATAAGTATATATTTAGTCTAAATTATTTTTAGTGAAATTTCAATTATATTTTCACTAAAATAAGACATCATTAATGTTATGATATAGCATCGGCTTTGTCAGAGTGGGATTCACTTCTCCTAAACCACACGCGCATTTTAAGCGTGTAAGATCCACACTCCACTTTGGAATATAGTCCCGACAAAAGATGAACTTTGTCCAGAAGTTGGAGATTGGAGATCAGATGCAAGATCACGAAAATCGACGGCCAATGGCAACGGAAACGCCGCCGCTACACCCCTTGGTGGAGCCGTTGAAGTATCTACTGGGGACGTGGAGAGGGGAAGGGGAAGGTGAGTATCCAACGATACCTTCCTTCCGCTACGGCGAAGAGCTCCGTTTCTCACATTCTGGCAAGGTAAAGTATCAGTTCTTGCTCCTTCCTCCTCACTTCATACTTTTGCTGGATGCCATCTTCGAGATTCGCTTTTTGACTTTGCTTACTGCCTTCTTCTTGGAACATGTTGCTGTCTTGTCTAGCCGGTGATGGGTTACACGCAAAAGACATGGAAGTTGGAATCAGGAGAGCCGATGCACGCTGAGAGCGGTTACTTTCGTCCCAAGCCAGACGGTTCCATTGAAGTCGTCATAGCTCAGAGCACAGGTCTCGTCGAGGTCCAGGTTAAGTCCTTATCACCCTTATATTCTACTAAACGAACTCTACCAAAACAATAATCTACAAGTCATGTCTCTGATTCTTCTCACTATATAAATTGATCTCAGAAAGGTGCTTACAATGTAGATGAGCAATCGATCACACTCAAAAGTGAGCTTGTGGGAAACGCATCCAAGGTTAAGAGACTTTTGAATATGTGAAACAGCTTCGTGTTTTAGATTTGGTTTCTTGATTTTTGTCTTTCTTTCTCTCTGGTTACAGGTGAAGGAAATAACAAGACGATTTGAATTGGTTAATAATGGAAAGCTATCCTACGTGGTTCATATGAGTACAACCACAAATCATCTTCAACCTCATCTCAAAGCCTACCTCGATAAGCTTTGAAACCTGCGCTTCTGACGATCAATGTATGCTTCTCATGCTGTTGAATCCCACCGCTGTTTAAGAACATTTTGATACTCTTTCGTTTATCACCAACGGGCCTTGTAACCCCAAAGAAGCTGACGACTCTTTGAGAGCTAAATGGGCCTTTATTGAAAAAAACGAATAAGGCCCATTAGAGCTCTATAAGGTCGAAAGTGATTCGATTCCATTTCGTTAAGCCCAACTATAGAGATTGCGCTCTTCTACACGTGTCCGTCTAATGTATTAGTGAGTCGCCGTTACCTTTTTGATCTCAAGGGACAAGCAAGAATTAAAGAAAAACAACAAAGCTAAATATATATCTATATTGATGAAGTCAACATAATCAACCAAGATTAATTCATTACAGTAATATATATATATATTTGTAGACTACAAAAATGGCTATTTCTTTATGCAATCTTAAAAACTTGTTATACATACGTAATCACATATAGCACCAGAAGTTCAATACATACAAATAAATAAAAGATGGAAAGAAAACTAAAAAAAAAAATTATATAGATGTGAAGCAGACACGTTTAGGCCACGGCAAGGATAAAACGTGGCACCTTGTACTTCTCTTGCGCTCCATAAATTGGGATTATTGTATTAAATCGTTTCATATGATTTTTTTTATTTGGCTTCTTATGCGACGTTGACAAATTTATACTTGATCCCAAAGCAATATCTACTTCGGATATAATAGTAATGGAGAAAACCCCTTCATTTATAGAAAAAGTCATGTAAGGTGATGCAAAATCTAATTATTAGTCACGGTCTAGTAAAGAAAAGTTGAATTTTATTAGAGTTCATTCTTGTAGTTGTAGGATAGTTAAACTTATAGACTTGTGATATCCAACGATTTTAAATGATAATTATGGACTGGATCTGGATTTTGGTGGGAAGCGTAGAAATATTGAATGGATACAATTATACATACGAATGGGCCAGATGACACCTAATGATACAAATTTAAAATGAAAACTCAGATTGCAATAATGGAACCATAACAAAGGCAAGAGATCTCAATCAACAATCTTAAATAACATTTAAAATAAAATCCAAACAACAACTGTAGCGTATATGAATTGTTCATCTCGTTCCCTCCAAGAATATATTAAAAAATGGTTTACCTAAGAATAATTAAGAAAAATAATGGTTTAGAAACGCTAAAACTCATCCATATAAATATTAAACAAACCCCTTTTTTAAGTTATTTTGTGGGTTTTTCGTATTTGTGGTATTGCTCGGAGAGAAGGATACAAGGAGAGAGACAGATTCAAAATATATTGTTTTCAACTATGTAAAATATTATATTCTATACTTTTTATGATTTGCCCGACCATGAGAACTGGTCCTAGCTTTCATTTTTTTCCTTAGAATATATATTCCATGGAAAATAATAGAATTAATTGTGTTAGCTAATGCCAAATTAAGATTCTTTTATTTCTTTCTTTTTATTACCTTTTGAAGAAGCACTTTGAAGAGAGTTGTGTAAGAATAGATTCCACCAGATGGAAAAGTTGGCAAGAAGAGATGTTTTCATTTCCTCTTGTAACCTAATCTAACGGCTAATATTAATTTGTCTCACGATTCCATGACGTGGCCTATTATTCACCCTCCATCTGTACCTTTTTCCAACCTCTTTTTAAAAAAATCTTTTTTTTTCTAGAAAAATCTCTTTTTTTTTCTATATTTTCAACTAAAATAAATAAGAAGGGGGCACAAATAGAAAAGAAAAAAAGAGAAATAGGAAAAAAAACTCTCTGTTCTTCTTTCTTCTTCATCAGCCATTACCAGTCTTCTCTCTCTATCTCATCATCTCTCTGTTTCTCTCTGTTCCGTATCTGTACTTTGTTTTCAGGTAAAAAGGATATTTTTTTGCTGATGTCTTCTTCTTCGTGATGAGGAGACTTTTTCTTCAGTTTCTTTTTTTTTTTTTTTTTGTTTATTAATCAAGAAACAAACCTCTGTTTGAACAGACAATTCAATTTTGGTTCCTTCTTCATCTGTGTTTTGAATTTTTCTTTGTTTGAAAAGTTTCGATTTTTTCCTTCTTTCTTCTTCAATCAGTTTTCTTTAATCGAACATACATCCTTTAGTTTCTTCGTTGATGACTTCTAATGTTCCAAAACATCCTCGTAAATGTACTCTCTCCCTCTCTCCCTCGCACACGCAGACAAACACACACGTGTGTAGCTATGTTGTTCTTATGTCTTTAACTTTTGTGCTTCACCTTTGTCTGAATTCTTTGTGTATATACATATTATATATATATAAATATATGTGCGTGTATATGTGTTTAGTGCTCTGTTTCTTGTGATTAGACTCGACTGTCTTATCTTATAAAAAACATAAATAATATATATATATATATAGTCGTTCACGCCTAGTTGTTAGTTTTTATCGGTACGACTAAATATTCAGACATCAGTTCACGTTTCAAACCTGTCTTCTCACATCGATAAGAAATTAAAGGATTACTCATGTTTGTGTCTATTCTGTACATACATATAGATATTCTGTATATTGATTGGTTTCTTGGAAGATTTCTGAATCTGATCTTTTAGAGAACATTTGTTTATATGTTTCAGTCACTGAAGATATGGTGAAGAACCTTAAAGTTGATCCTCTTGCTAAGGTCACTGCCTCCACCACTTCCATGGTAAAACATTCTCTTTTCTCTGTTAATTAAGATGATTGCGTTTTTCTTTTCGAGTGTTTTAACATTACATGTCTTGTGTTCGTTTGCTGTTTTTGTCTCTGGGGTTTAGAAGAGCCAATCAGAGCCATATTATGAAACTCTTGAGACATATCAAGGTCTGCCTTGTCCTTATGGTGGCTACTATGGATTCTACTATCCAGGTTTTGCTACTTTTCAAACACTGATAATTCAAATTTGCCTTTGATGTTCGTATTTCTGAAATCTGAATTAGTGTGTGTTCTTTACAGGCCTTGAAGGTTCAGTTGGAGAAGCAAAGGATAATGGATACTATGGTTATGGAACAGAAGTTCAGTACCCGGTAATCAAAAACTTACTTGTAAAATAAAGAAATTAAATACTCGATGAATCGAGCTTTTTAATTGATCATTTTCTTGATCTTGATTTTAAGGTTATGCAAGGGGAAAATGGATCTTTAATCTACTTGATGCCAGGGTTTCAATCTTATGATGTTAGTAACAATTATATGCCTATAAGCCCGGTTGGTGTATCGAGTCAGGCGCTTCATTCACCCATGTATGCAGCTCAAGGATATTATCAGAACCAATATGGTTATGGAGATGTTTCATCGCCTACCTATTTATGGGACCCTACTGGAGACAAGTATGTGTATGGTGTTGCTTCAAATAACCAACCTATGAGACAGAACATATCTTCTTCAAGTCATAACCATAGCAATTATTACTCAAAGAGCAAGACTTCTTTCACGGGTCATGGCATGGGAGATCGGCCTAAAACACCACGAAAGGTATCATCTTTCTTCCTTCGTTCTTCTTCTCTCTTTCACATTCATTGAGAAGATTTTGACTGATAATTTTCCTCTGTTGTTCGGTTGGTGTTTATATGAATTACAGAACAGCTATGCTCCACTCCCACTGCATAACCAAGAAAGAGGTGGAATTGCGTATCCGGTGGAGCCGTTAAGGAAAAAGTCTGGAGCTCTAAACCGAGATGAAACAGAGAAGGCGAAAGCGAGAAACAAAGAAAATGGTAGTAGCATGAGTGCAAATATTACCGACGGAGAATGTGAGTCGTGTTTGTTGGATGTTGAAGGGAATGGAAGAAGCGACGGTGTAGGTTCTGTGGTCAAAAGGGATCAATATAACCTGCCTAGCTTTCAGACAAAGTATGAAGAAGCAACATTCTTTGTGATAAAGTCTTATAGCGAAGACGACATTCACAAGAGCATCAAGTATAATGTTTGGTCAAGTACACTCAATGGGAACAAGAAATTAGACAGTGCATATCAAGAGTCTCAAAAGAAGATTGCAGAGAAAGGTGGAACGTGCCCGGTTTTCCTTTTCTTCTCGGTAATGCAGTATATGATGATTTTCACTATTCACTATTGCGACATCTCTTCGTGGTCTCTGATTGGTTTTATTGGACTCAGGTGAATGCAAGTGGCCAATTTTGCGGCGTAGCTGAGATGACTGGGAGAGTGGATTATGAGAAAAGCATGGACTTTTGGCAGCAAGATAAGTGGACTGGCTATTTTCCCGTCAAGTGGCACATAATCAAAGATGTTCCAAACCCGCAACTACGACATATAATACTAGAGAACAATGAGAACAAGCCTGTAACAAATAGCAGAGACACACAAGAGGTAAAAACAGTGTTTTAATAGATGGATCAGGAAAGTGAATCATTGTCAAGAAGAACTGTTTCTCATACTGTTTAAACATTGTCTTTCAAATGTAGGTGAGGTTGCCACAAGGGAATGAAGTGCTGAACATCTTCAAGAACTATGCAGCAAAGACATCTATATTAGATGATTTCGATTTTTATGAAAATAGAGAGAAGGTTATGGTACAGAAGAAGCTAAGGTTTCCTCCCGTTCAGATAAAGGTACTGATTTCTCTCCTCTTTAGATCTCCCAATCATCCTTTTCTCGTTCTATGTATGTTACTCTAACGAGAATTGTGGCCTCTCTCTCTCCTTTGTTTTTGGTTACAGAAGAAAGAAGAAGACTTGGTTGCTGAGTTTCAAACAATGGAGATATCAAATACAGTCAAAGAGGGAAGCACAGACTTGACCGGGACTGTGAACTAACTAGAAGAAGCTGTAGTGTTTTTGGTTTGGTTTTTAAAGGATCAACATAAACCGTCCGATTGTTTCGGATTGCTTTGATTTCATAACAAGTGAGTGGCTTCTTGTTCTATATTATTTTGTTGTATGGTGTAATATTTTTTTTTTGTTTTTGAGTTTCGTGGGTTTGTTATTTACGACATGTTTTGCAATTTGTAATCACTGGCAATGATAGAATTTGGTTTCATAGTGAAATCTGAAAATCGGAGGACAATAAAATGAAAGTAGAAAAGGATTAGACATGAAATGAGTTCTCTACGATCATAACCTCTCTACAAGGGGCCTGCATGGCTAATCTCTTGTAGGGCTTAACAGGTGGAAAAAATGCCAAAACATATCACGGCTGGCTCGGGGGTTGTCCACGTCCACGTGGTGGGGTTCGGCCACCACGAGTAAGCTGTCGATTGCCTCCTCGAATGTTTATAACTCGACCACGACCTCTGGGGGCGACTGGTAACGGAGCTCGGTTGGCCGGTGAAGGAGTTCGGGTTCCTCCTAGTGTGGCTACTCCGGCTTGTCTTAAAGCTGCTTGCTCTTTTGCTTTATTAGCTATATGAATAGTTCCACTTGGCGACGCTGCTCTTTTCGTTTCTTCAGTTTCTGGAGTTTCGCTCGGAGTTGCAGTAGCTGGAGTAGAGGAAGTAGGTATAGAGGCAGATGCTGAGACAGCTGTAGCTATTGTGGTCTCTGGCTTGAGATCGGTTACTGCTACTTGTTCATTGTTACCATTGTTGGGTTTATCAGAGGCTTCTTCAGCAACTGCATCACCTCCTTCATCGTTCTTAACATCTTCTAGTGGTGGTTCAATGGTTGTTTCAGCTTCCTCCGTTGTTGCCTCCATCCTACTAGGTGACTGCGTGGGTGTTGTAGCTACATCCGTAGTCTCTTCGAGATCTTCCAGAGTATCTAGATCGAGCTCTCCTTCTTCTTTATCGAATTCCACGTCTGTCAGAAGATCTTGATTCTCTTGTTCGGTCTCTTCTTCGGTAGGGATGGCTTCCGTCTCAGTTGGATTTTCTTCTGCTGGTTCATCAGCTTTTTCCTGCCCTTCAGCTTCACTTTCTTGTTGTGCTTCCACAGTTTCCTCGGTTTTCTCTTCTGCAGTCTCGGCTTCTGTTTCTTCATTGTCAGCCTCGGCGGCAGTAGTAGCATCCATGGATTCATCCATGTCTGGCTCTTTAGAGAGGTTTTCACCTTCGGCGGTATCAGGTTGTGACTCGGATCCTTTTGGCTTCTTCGACGCAGGTGGTGCAATCTCGGAACTGGTTTCCCCTTGGGTCCCTTGCTGTGGCTCAGAAGCCAACGAATCGGCCTGGCGTTTACGGACATGTGTCTGAACAGGTGGTACAATTGTGGTTCCTTGGCTCTCTGTAACATGGGAGGAAGGCTGTTTTCCTTCATCACCAGCTCCTTCAGCTTCTGGCATCTCAACATCGACTTGGGGAGGTTCCTCTGGAATGACAAGTTGGGGACGAATAATCTTCCTACTAGTTCTGCGTAGCTCAGCGCTTGGTTTCTGCAAAGCCATTCTTTTCTCTTTGGGTGGCTGCTGGGTAATTGCCACCGGAGCTTTTGAAGGAGAGGGTCTGGCAATGGCTGAAGGCTCAGCTGTCGGAGGGGAAGATTCAGTCACCATATCAGTAGATTTTGTGGTGCCTTGAGAATTGAGGACAATAGTACGAGCAACGCGTACAAAAGAGTCAACAGCTGATACGTAGGCAGCGGCTTGGTCATTCAATACGCTTCCAGAGAGAACGTGGACAACTGAAGTACCCTTTTGAAAAGAAAAAAAGAAAAAGTTTAGGACATAGGTATAATGAATGAATATGATATATATAGATGCATATATAAAGATATTCACAAATACACGAATAAAACCGTAAATTAATTCTATTATCCATCCAAGAGATGCAAAAACTTGTTACCTCAGGAACATTTCCATCCGCTTGTTTCAATTTGTCCAATTCTTCAGAGAGATGAGCCATTGCCGTCTGATACCTCTCGAGCTTAACAAGCTCTTCATCCACTTTTGTTTTCTCCTGAGAAACATATAGGGAACATATGAGCTATAAGGTATTGTGCGAGGGTTATTAAAGTGGATACTTTGGAAGAACTAAGTTTCTAAAAATGCCAAAAGGCATGAGTGACAAGAGACACACAAGTGAGGCAAGAGAGAAACGAACCTTTTTAATTTTGGCCAAGGAGTCTCCAAATACCTTCTCAACAGACTTGCGTTCTGTTTTCTCTTTAGTTAATTCGTCATCCTTCTTCTTCAGGTCATCTTTCAGTGAATGAACAAAATTATCCAATATCTGCAGCAAAAGGTCTATGTTAAAGAAGAACACACAGAAACACATGAAGCAGAAATCAGGGAGCCACAAACTCAATACGATTTATCTAATAATACCTGAATTTTTTGTTCTTTTTCATCTCTCTCTTTAACGGCCTGCTCCACCGTAGCATCAGTTGTTGTTCTCTTTCCAGCTTTTGGCAGCAATAGAAAACATGAGCAAACACCAATACAAGCTTACCCAAATATTATGATTTAAAAATAAGATAATAATTACCCTCTTTGGCTTCCTCTAGCTGTTTAGAGAGTGACTGATTATCTCTGTTCAAATCGTCCTTTTCTTTGTCGAGCTTTCTCTTCATGAGAGTATAAGATTTCCTGTACCTATCACAATCTACTTTCAGCTTAGAGACCTCTGCTTTCAGCTTCTCAGTCTCTGACTGCACAGTCGCCTGACAAAAAGTACACAGATAGGGTTAGCAGATCTACATGGGGTATGTTCTCATTCAACATGTAACAGCTAAATTTCCCTTAAGAGAAATCGTTCTCATTCTACCTGTGCTTGCTGAGCAGCGTCTAACCTCTTCTCCCTCTCACTCAGTTCCGTTTTGCATTTTGTTAGATCCTTCTCCCTCTCACTCAGCTCGTTTTTGCAGTTTGTTAGATCCTTCTCTAGTAGCGATATCTTATTCTCCTTCTCCAACACAAGCTTTTTGAACTCTTCAATATGAGCATGCTTTGCTTTCAGTTTCTCCTAAAAGTCATATCAACACAGTTTATAGCATCAGCGTCATTCGAACACTAACATCAGATAGTTCACCAAAAAATCTCACCAGTTAAAAACACAGTTATCCTACGCTAGAATTCTATAGGCGTTTGATGATCGAAATGCCATTGTTGAAATCAGCGTCATAGGTAAGAAAGAAGCCATTGTTGAAATCAGCGTCAAAGGTAAGAAAGAAACGGAGACAAAGAGGCCTCCTAGACCGTTTTGACAAGGTGATACGATGATAAGTACTGTCTAGATATACAGTCTCTAACTAAACCACCTTCAGCAGACAATGATATCATTTTGTGAATTGACATTGTAACTTATTGCACAGCAACAAATCTAGTTAACTTATAGGGATATCCACACCGTGCACACCTATGAAAAAAAAAAATAACTAGTGCAGTAATTTCAACAACTGTCACATTATCTTTAAAGGCATACCTCGAGTTGCCGCACTTCATCTTTGAGGCGATTGTAGTCAGCAACATCAATGTTTTTATACGTCTCCCGCAACTTCACAAAACGATAAGCAATTGTAAGTATGCGCAAATAAATATATATGGCGCGAGAAGTTTGAAATGGCTTACCTCATCAACCCTCCTTTTTTGAAGATCTGTCTCCTTCCTTAGCTTTTCCATCTCTTTCATATTCAAGTCTGACTCGGTTTGCTTTTGCTTCAATAGATTTTGTAAGTTTTCCGAATCCGCCCTAGCCTTTTGAGCTACCTCACGCAATCTCTGAAGTTTCAAACAAGTTTTATCAGCTCTCTCAAAGACAGTTAACAGGATCAGGTGGCGCAAGGGAGTTTGTCACCCGAGCGATATAAAGCAAAGCGGAAGAAATTTTCCTGAAAGTTCCACTACGAACCTGGCACTCCTCAAAATTGTGTTTGTTTTCCTCCCTGAGTTGCATGTTGCTTTCACGGAGTAAGTTCATCTCACTAACCTGCAAGGAGAACTTTGAAGTCAGCTAAAGTAAATAGTTTCAGTCCAAACTTGGCTAGGGAATCCAAAAGACAAACTCCAAGCAGAAAGTATTGAATTAAGGAATTGAAGTAGCAAGATCATTAGTTAATTTGTTATTAGTTATCGAATCATTCAACTTTACCTGAAGCTGAAGAGATTTGATTTCATCCTCAGTCAACAATGAAGCCCTTGTACTGGCTCGCTCAGCATTAAGTGAACCCCGGGCAGATTCTGCCATCTTCACGGCACTCTCAAGCTAGACAATAATATATTGCAACAAAATACATAACGCAGCCAAAAATCTAAAAATAATATAGGGGTTTTCTCTTTGCATGTGGGCGTGTATTGAGTAAGGGGTGTTGCTTAAAAAGAGATGTGGAAAATTAGGATAACGACAAAAGACAACATCTTACTTGCGACTGCAACCGTAATTTTTCCTGTCTCATAAGTGATATCTCTGTTTCAGCCTGTCAAAAAGATGCACAAAACTTAGATAACCACAGAGTAGGCAGACGAGGCAGAAAGAAAAAGAAAGCAATCCTAATAATGGAATTTCTCTTACTATTTCCTTTGTTCTGCGCAAATAATTGACCACACTTTGCAAACCAGAATCTCCAAGTTGATCTGAGTCAGTGCTTCCAGATGATATTTTTCCAGAACGGCTATCTTTCTCAGCCGAGTGAAGATGCATAGCCTCAAGTCGGCTATGCAGTAATTTGTTCTGATGCAGAGAGCAATTAAGATGAGTGGAATATTCCGTAACACGATCATAAATTAAAACACAACGCAATCTTCATCATATATGATAGGAATAGAACACACTAAATAACATCAAATAGATAATCGACCAGAGGTGCCATATTCGTATCGCTGAGGTCATATTGCCAAAATTTAACGATTAGAGAGCATGGCAACCTGTTCATTGAGTTCATGATACTTCTTCTCCGCTAGATTCTTTTGCTGCTCTAGCATACATTTCTCTTCACTCCACTTGGAGTTAAGCTCGGACTGAAAATACAAAAAGAAGATTGAATAGTGTCAGTAATCAGCACTTAAATTTATGCTTATCGACAGTTAGCTAATCTGAAAAGTAATAATTGTGGAAAATTTAGATTATAGTGAAGTTCAAAAGAGATAGAAGTTACAATTTCCGTTCCCCTTGCATCAGCCAATTTACGCAGTTCAGATGCCTCCTCTTGAAGGGAAGCCAAAGCCTGTGATGTTTTCGTCAGCTCTTGAATAGTTTCAGACTGTAGAATAACCTGTGTTCCAAAAAGTAGAGAAACAATAAGATAGGTCGTTAAAATGTCTGCGGAACAAAGGAGAACAGAATCAAAATATCACAGTAACCTAACAAGCATATCATGAATATATCTGAAGTGTTATAAGACAGAGGTGCAATAAATTAGAGTTTTGAGAAGACCACTGTTTCTTAAAATAAAGAGCCTTCACAAACCTGTCTTTCATAATTTCTCTGAGCAACACGCCATTTCTCATGTTCCTTCTCCAGGTCATTCTTCAAAGTGGACATTTGGATATTCATTGCTTCGATTTGAGAACTGCAATTCTAAGATGTCAATATAAAGACGAATATGTGTATGCGTGTAGGTCAAAAGACACATAATAGAAGATTTACCTTTTAACTAAGCTTTCTTCTCTCAGACTTGCAATTTCAGCTGATGCTGATACAAGAGCATCTTCCTTTCCTGCTGCAGCATTGGCTATTTGCTCGGATTTCTGTATACAGTCGTTTTCAAGTTCAGACACCCTTTCCCTAAGAGAAACAAGCTCTGCTTCCAACGATTTTTGTCTCTTTTCAGCCTATAAATAGCCATCAGGTTTAAAATTAAAACCAATAACAGAACTAGTTCTATCACAAAGGAAATAGCTGCATAGCTAGATCAGATAATTGTCTCTGGACAATCACCAATACCTCAAGTCTGAAGTTTTCATGGGCAGATTCCATCTGCTTTAACGCAGTTTCATTCACCTGAGCTATACTCTTGTACTGCAAGATGGTCCACAAGGTCAGTTCCTAGTGGTGATGAAAATTAAAACTTACTAAGCTAATTCAGCAATACCTGAAGCATGTGGCTTTTGCTAGATTCTACTTCTCCCCTCAACTTTTCCATTTCTTCCTTTGCAGTACGCAGTTCTACGAACATCTAGAGTAAATAACAACAACATCCAAAGAAGATTAACAGACAACCTTACCACCACCAAATATTCGATTGCTACAACAAGTAAAAGGTAAACTCAAAACAATTGCTTAAGCGTAAGCCTCAAGTCTGCATGACGTAATTCAACTAGCTGGGTAATGCATAATGCAGATCCTAACTCCTGCCTGAGAAACATGTACAGCTTTAAGAAAATTTTCCCCTTACAGTAAAAATGCCAACATCGCTAAAATAATAAACTTTGCAGTCTTTACCAAAAAATTGCAACCCAGAAATTTGAACAACACTGTAATTACGGAATGTGATTACTCATACTGACCTCATTATCAGAAAGAGAGACGACTCCATCACTTTCCATATCAAGACCCTAAAAGTGTGAAAATGAATTTCATTATAAGTACAAATTAGTAGTTGTAAATTCCATCCAGGACTCTGCCCTTTGAAGTAACCTCACAATTCAATTATCAGTAAAAACAAAAAATTTACCTTAGGATCTGAAGATCTTATCTTCTTCTCCAAATCCGAAAGTCTAGCCTAATTTTACACATTTAAAGAAATAATCAACGACAATAGTCAGCCGAAAACGATCATGCATATACAAGTATGGATGGCTGACAGATGAAAAATCTAATGGATTTGAGTAAACGCTGTCCCATGTGAAGTGCAGCACCTCGATGCAGTATGGGATTGGTCCATGTGTTCATGAGACTTAGAGTTATTATGAAGGACGGTAAAATAGACTTCAAACAGTACCTCAGCCACAGAAGCCCTGGACTCTGCTGCCGAGACAGCCTTTAAGGCATTAGATAATTCTTTCCCCATTTCTTCGACCTGCATAACAGCATTGTTCAAAGTTTGATTGCGGTCCGAAGTACTATTCCGCGCATTGCTCCTTTCTTCTTGCAATTCCTTTTTAGCTTCAGCCCATTCTTTCTGAGAAAATACCGTCCGAAGAATCAGTAAATTTTCACTTTTCACCATAAAAATTAAGGAATGCGCCAACAAAGAATAATTAATATGCTACAGACCTCAAGTTGCTTGATATGCTCCTCTTGTTTCCTTCTCTCGGCAGCTCTTGCTTCCTGAGAAGAGATATCAAATTTTAATCAGTTACCTCCTCGTAAAGAATTAGTAAACTAAAATCAAAGGTGGTTTTGTTACCTCACGAACTTCCTCTGTGCTCTGTATAGTATCCAAGGTAGCCTGCAGAATATCAGGTTAGCCAAAAGAAAACAGTATGCACAACTTATGATAGAATTTGCACTACTCTCGTGTTTCCAACCTGAAGACGATAAACTCTCTGAGATAGAGCAGAAACTTCATCAGAAGCTCTCTTTTCAGCATTTGATAACACCTCTTTTTCTTGTTTTAGAACCGAGACCTATAACACAGATGACTGTTAGTATTAAGTATTAACGCATATAAAATCATAGAATTAACGAGTGTGATTGATATACTACCTCCATAGATAGTTTTCTAGAACTCTCTTCCGCTGCATGAAGAGACTCAGAATTCTCACGTAACTTCCGTTGGTGGTCGATGATCAGCTGCGAGAACTCTATGTTTCTTGCCAAAACACTGTTCATTTCTTCTCTCTGATATAAAACATATAAGATGAAGAAAACTTTGAAGAAAGCACAATCCACACAAGCAGTTGATGATATGAATTCGTGACAAAAATGAAAGATCACCTTGCGTTCGGATTCTTTCATGATGCCTTCTAGTTTTTCCCTAGCAAAGTTTGCCTCCATTGCCAACTTATCCCGTTCAGACCTTATCGTAATTATCTCACTCCTAGCCTTCGCTAAATCTTCTTCGAGACTTCGGACACGTTCAAAAGTTTTTTCTTGGGCTCTTTTAGTAGCTTCCTGGAGCAAGCAATCCAGTCAACAAGTGAGTCTCAAACAACTACATTGATGGGACAAAAGAGTGGATAAGAAAGAAGAGTTAAGAAAGACTTAGCAATCTGTCATACCTGTGAATCCTCAAGCAGATGTAAAAAGTTATTCCTTCCAGACACTACAGCAAACAAAATACATTTCAGTCAAGCCATTTTAAAGCTAGTACCACTGAACTATGTGTTCCAATTTATGAGCAAAGCAACCAACAGTCTGCGAAGCTTCTTTACTTTTCAGAAAACAAGATGAGTTTTTCACGAAAGCTAATTATGCTTAAAAGCCAGAGTTCAGTTGAAATTTTTTTGCACGGAATTTTCACTAGTGATAATTGCGATATATGAAAATAGGTAAACCATAGTGAGCGAACTTAAAAGTCCAGATGCTTCACAATCGTTAAAACTTGGTAGTTATTCAAATCCAGATGCTTCCTAACCTAATTTTAAATTTGAGATTTGCAATGACTATATCAAAATTTCTTACATCCCTACTCAACCATTTGGAATACAATTTTGGCAAGGATTATAGTTCAAAGATAAAACTAATACCTCATTTAATTAAACTTAGCCAATGAAGTTAATAAATGAGGGTATGCAGGAACACATAGTCACTATACAGAGCTCGAACCTGGAGGCAACTCTGAAGAACGAGAATTAGATGAATGACGTTTCTGTTCCTCTTCATATAGTCGTTTATACATTGCAACCTGAAAAGAACAAAATGTACAAGATAAATCATTGAATTGAAATCCAAGATCATTTAAGCAAATGTTGCAATGGAGAAGAGAACTGAAGGGTGGAAAGACTTACAGATGAGTGCAATGATTCAATCATTTGACCCTGCTCTTCAGCTCTTTTTAGCACGATGGCTACTTTGGAAGAAGCTTCATCAGTTTTTTTCTTCAGGTCTATCTCAAACTTTTCCTGAGATTCCAAAAATTATTTTAAGAACTTCACTCTACCGAAGAAAATACTGGGAAAAAAATCGTCATACCTTCAGCTCCATTTCCCTACTTTCAATCTGCTCTGAGAGACTACGAACAAGATTCCTGAGCTTAACATTCTGCTCAACTAGTCCGTTTATATCTTTAAACTTTAACTGAAATTCATCCCAACAAGAGGACAAGCATTAGTCATCCACAAATTATTTCAAAAGTAAATTCCATCGCAAAACATGACTTCAAGAAAAAGAAACAAACTTACAAGATGCTCTGAAATAATTTTATCAGTTTCAGATTCCATATCCATCTCAACATCAGAAAGCTGACTATCATCTTCTTCATCATCCCCGGCAGCTCCACAGCGAAGTTGGACATCACGACACTCCTTCAGTAGTATCGTTACCTAAATCATGAATGCACATACAAAGTAACAGTTGATTAGGCAACTAACTAGGTATATATCTGTGAGCTAAAAGTTGACCTATTAAGATTGCAAATCATCTAAGTCAAGAAACTGAAACCACAACAAACATGCAGATAAAATCATAAGGAGAATAGATTGTCAAATTACCTGCTTCTGTAGGTCAGATATATCTTTCTGAGATAGAATATTTTCACGTTCCCGTCTCCTCAAGTCAGCCTATCAATCAAATAAATGTATAAACAACGGCACAAATATGCATCTTAAATAGCCACTATGACAATATCAAGTACCTTCAGCTCCATGATGAATTTCTCCATATTTGATTGTTCGGATACAGAATCCTGAAGTTTTTGACTGACTGTAGAATAAGCTTCAACCAAACGCTCATGCTCACCTGGAAACAGAAAACAGATTGCACCAAATATAGGCTTTTAAGCATGATGTCTCCAACAAGATAAATATAGGTTGTCTGCACAGACAGATGAAAGAAATCTTTGAGAGTGCAAAATTGAATTATACCTCTTTCCTCTTGGATGAAACCCGCTTTCTCTTCTAATTCGGATAGAACCTAAAAAGCAGGATTCAAGGCCAACATTCTAGTCAAAAGATCAATTCCAGACACATAGCTCAAACGAGAAAGAAACCTTTAATGTTTGCATCAGGTATTGACCCATCAAGACCAAGAGTCTTGCTTAAGTTAACAGGAAAAGAACAGAAAAATGAACTGGAGTTGGAAAAAGTTGTAACGAAAATAAGACCCAAAAAAAAAAAAAAAAAAGTAGATAAGATTAACATCTAAACTCAAAAGGTCAAGCAGTTCATACCCGTTGTAGGATCAACTCAGCTTCCTTTCGACCTAATTGCTCATGTCTCATTGCATCAACAGCCTCTTGATACTTCTCATAAATTTTGGCCAGCTACAAAAAGAAGAAAAAGCGATATAAACACCACCAATAGAGTTGAGAAGCTGATGAACTGGACTAATATAGTAAGACTGAAACTCACACTCCATCCATCACGTAAGAGTGAAGCTGCCAGCGCTGTTCCTGACACACCAGCAGGAACCTTAGAAATTATTTCATGGTTTTCCTCTATCATGTTGCTCGTCCCCGAATCGTCAGCACCTCTGGAAAAAATGAATTACAAGAGAAACGTGTGAGAATTTTATCGTTACATGAACACTAGGGCAATCAAAAACCATATTTAAATACCACTATGATCTACTTCCATGGATCAAACACTCTTTACAAAATCACTTCATTGTAAACCCATCAAAAGTCTTCAAACTACTATAAAATTTCTAGCAAACAGGTAGGAATTAAAAAAACTTGTGGCCCTTATATTTTGGTCAAGAAACCTACACGTTGGTACTAGAGGATCATAGGTGAGATCTATAGAATCTGTATTGAAAGTGTATCTCTTGAAGCAAACTATATCACTAATCCCTACTTTTATTTGTTTTTTTTTACTCAGTTTGATAAGCAAATGTAGCAAATAAGAGCGGCAGGAATGCATAAAAAGGAAAAAGAAATATACCATGCCTTTGCGTGGCTGTACAAAGGTTTGTCAAAAATGAACAATTTCTTGTTCTCAGAAAGGTGAATCATACCTTGTGAAACTGCTGAAAGGGATAAGCTCTAGCTCATTTGTTTTCCTCGTTTTCTCAATTTCTGCTTCACACTTCTCAAGTTTTTGTTTAAGGTCTTCGTTCTCCTGGAGTTAAAGATAACAAAAAGTAACTATCTGTCCAGCAAATAAATTAAAAAATGCACAAAAGAAAAAAGCTCGTAGATCCAACAAGTATACCATTCACCGTTCCCACTTTATCAAACATTGAAGAAAGAACTTCTCAAAAAAACATTATGAAATTATGAAATTCTATGAAATTACACTCCTATTATTTAAAGACAGGACGAACTAATTTATTTTAGAAAACAATCGAAGTAAAATCAAGGTATCACATTTGATTATAAGGTCGACTGCAGGGATACCATAACAGCTATTTTTCCTAAATGCAACACCCTCAATATTAAGTTGAACAGGATGCCACCTACCTAGTTACCAGAGCTAAGCAACAGATGTTGTTATAAATAATCCATAATAGATGTTAAGGATCTCAGTACCTTCTCTAACTGCTGGTTTGTAGACACTTCTTTCTCAAGCCTATCTTTGTACTCACTCTCGACTTGGCTCAACCGTGCCTGATTAGTCGTAATTAGAACTCAACAGGCGAACATAAAGACACAAAAGATACAATCAATTCCCGCTGAATTGTAACAGCAAACATACCTCCAAGGCCTTGATGACACCCTCAAGTTCACCAGCCTTTCTAGACCATTCCTCCGAACTTTCCTTGTACAGCTCGACAAGCTTGTTCGCCTATGCCAACAGCCAAGTAATAGATTAGATTGAACTAAACAACAACTACGGATATCTACTTTTTTTAAATTATGAAATGCCTGAACAAGATTCTTAGCTCTCTTTCGAGGCTTGAAAACATAAGAATTTGAAAACTCACAGTGGAAAGTTCAGCATTGTATTGCTCTTCAGTGGTCGTTGCTGCATTTTTGCACGAGCTGAGTTCCTTGGAACACGAAGAAAAACAAGTAAAGGTCATAAAGCACGAAATGATACGCACAAAAATGATAAGGTAACAAGTGCATTATGACATGCATACCTCTTGTAATGAAGTAATCTTTGTTTCGAGCTCTCTCAATCTTTCCTTATGCCAATTTAAGGAACTAGAGCACTCATTATAATTTTGCTCAACCTGATAAGAGACGTCAACGACAATAAATCAAATGAACTGAATTTAAGAGAAGAAAACATGAAGGAGCAGAGCTGTGAAATTAGTCTTACGTCCGCAAGCTTCGCTGACATTTCAGCCTCAAGATCAGAATGCCTCCTACGGAGTTCAGCATAACTGTCAACTTTGGCCGTTAACTCCTCATCAAGCCATTTCGTATGCCTTTCCATGAGTTCTTTCTCCTGAGATAAACGACTGCACATAGCTTGCGAGCGTGCCAATTCTGCGCCTGCTTCAGCATATCTAGACTCCTTTTCCGAACTGGCGTCAGTCAGCTTAACCTGATAAATAGAGACGAGAAAATAATTAGGGTTGAAAAATTCAAGACGCCAATAATATTAGTAACAAAATAGAGAAGCAGACTCCTCACTCACAATTTTCTCCAAATAACTCTTTATATTCGAATTCTTCTCGCTAATCTCGGCATCTTTCTGCTCCAGCAACTCCATAAGTTGCCTCTTGGACTTATGCAGCTCCGACATCTCCGTCGCCATCCTCTCTAACTCCCCATCCTTCTCAATCTGCATCAAACCCAGTATTTAATTCCCCGTCAAACCCCAGAAAACACACTCAAAAACCACACAAAAAAAGCAAGCGCAAGGACGTACCGACTGCAAATGAAGCTGGTGCTTCTGCGCCTGAGACTGTGCGAGTTCAGCTAGTCGATTGTCGAGATCAGACTGAAGCTGTGCATTCTGAGATTCAAGCGACGCGAAATCCTGAGAGAGCGAGAGGTACTTCTGCTCGAGAAGCGAACACGTCTGCTCCGCCGTGATGGAAGCAGCATCAGCTTTCGCACGTACACTATCCAACTCGGCGTACAGCTTTCGGATGTACTCGTCGGCTCTATCGGCAACCACCGACGCGGCGTCGCTGGATAGCCGCGAAAGCTCCTCGTCTGGCATAAACAAGGGCATCTTTTCGTGCCCTAATTTCTAAAAGCAACCGTGGCTATATATACCTAACGTTGGATCTCTCCGACGAATTACAGACGACACTCTTTTTTCTCCCCGGCAATTTTTAGAGACAACCCAACGGGGAAGATGAAAAAGCGCTTCGGGAAGGCGAAGACGAATGATGCAAATGTTCGAGAAAACCTCAGGCGTGTTTATACGTCGAGTTATATAACCGGCGTCGCTTAGTAGCTGGGCCAAACTTGATTCAATGGTGTTGTCATTAGTTGGGCCGAATTGACACGAGGCCTCTCTTCTTGGGCTTAAACGATACCAGCTTTGGTGTAGGTGGTTTATTTTGTTACGAACGATCGATCGTTCAGCCGTCTTAGCTCAGTGGTAGAGCGCGTGACTTTTAATCCCGTGGCCGTGGGTTCGATCCCCACAGACGGCGATTTTTTCTTAAACTAGTGTGAGCCTCGTTTTTCACCACTGTTACCAATTTGCCACTTACCAGTCACGTTACATGGCTCCTAATACTTGATTTAAAGAAAACATTTAAAACCATTGATCCAGTAAATTATAATCATAGTTTAATTAACTTGGATCTATAAATTAAATTAAACCCACTAACCAAAAACTCTACTATTATTTGAACGAAACTTTTTTATAATACACCGATTTAATCACCCACATGTTTTCTGTTAAGAAAAGAACACCCAACTACAGCGTGGCTACCAATACTTAAATAAGACTTTTGATGATGATTAAAATATAATCATATACAATATAGATCGGAAAACACTAATAAACATGTCCAATAACAACACCTAATAATGCTAAAAATATATATAACTAAGAATCAAAATCATTATTAGTTTAATAATAAACGTGGTTATAAAAGCACATGAAGGACGAACCATCTTTGAATATCAGAAAATAATTACCAAAAACAGAAAAGTTTTAAAGTAAATCATCAGAATGGTGAAGAAAGCTGTATTGATAGGGATCAACTATCGTGGAACCGAAGGAGAGCTGTTGGGCTGCATCAATGACGTCAAGCGAATGCACAAATCACTCGTCGAACTGTACGGATTCTCGGAGGAGAACATCGTTGAGCTGATTGATACCGACAAGTCTAAAACCCAACCCACCGGCAAGAACATTCGACAGGCGTTGTGGGATCTTGTTGGATCGGCAAAATCAGGTGATGTTCTCTTTGTTCATTACAGTGGACACGGGACTAGGTTGCCGGCCGAGACCGGAGAAGACGATGATACTGGCTTCGATGAGTGCATTGTTCCCTCCGATCACAATTACATCACTGGTAACTATTCTACCGTTTGCTTTATTTTAGTTATATCTGGTGAGAACTCGAAACCAAATTATTTACTTTTCTTCACTTTATTCTCCTGACAAGTTAATTCCAAATGAATTGATATAAACTGAACGAAAAAGAAATGTTTTTTTTTTGTTTTTTTTTTAAATGGTTTTTTCTTCATTATGTTCTCAGATGATGATATTAGAGAAATTGTGGGTAATGTGCCCAAGGGCTGTTCCTTCACATTCATCTCCGACTCTTGTCATAGTGGTGGTCTCATCGACTCAGCCAAGGAACAAATAGGAGAGAGCTTTAAAGTGAAGCCCAGTAAAAAGTTTAAATGCCCTTTTGGCCTTTTTAGCTCCAAAGGTATAACAAGTGAGGTTGCAGTAAAAGAAGAAGCATCAATCAAGACCAACAAGGTTGAAGAAGAAGGTGGTGAAAACAGAGTCAATGGCAGAAACAGATATCTGCCACTGCAGACTTCAATCAATATGTTGAAGCAGGCAACAGGTAAAGATGATATCGAAGTGGGGAGTATCAGGACGACCCTATTCGATGTGTTCGGAGAAGATGCGTCCCCAAAGGTGAAGAAGTTTGTGAAGGTGATTTTAAGTAACTTGCAAGAGAGTATTGGTGAGGGTTTGATGATGGGACAAGTTGGGAAACTAGCAACAGATTTTCTGACGGAGAAACTTAACGATGAAGAGTATTTGAAACCCGCGATGGAGGCAAAAGTCAGGAGCAAGAAAGAAGTTTATGCAGGGGCAAGTAATGGTGGACTTGGGAACAATGGTATTTTGCTTAGTGGGTGTCAAACTGATCAACTTTCTGCAGATGTAGGCTCCAAAGAGAAAGCCTATGGAGCATTCACTAATTCTATTCAGATCATACTTGCTGAGACAAAAGGTAAGATCAGTTACAAAGAATTGGTTTTGAAGTCGAGGAAGTATCTTGAAAAACAGGGATATCCTCAACGACCGGGGTTGTATTGCAGTGATAGTTATGTCAATGCTCCTTTCATATGTTGAAAAGAACTTTCATGTTTGTAATTTTCTCTTGAAACATTTGGAGTTTGTTGTTGAACTTTTCATGTTTGTGATTTATGTATTGTTTGTTGCGACTTTATATGTGAATTGAAATTGCCTTTTGTTGGTTTGAAATTCTTCCTATATATCTTCTAAATGTTTTCAGTGTTTCAGGGTTATTCGGTTCCGCCATTCCTACAAAGAGAAAATGCACACAAATGTTAAATTTTCATGATTACTGATTACTGATTAGTCTCATATTAGCTTGTTAGGTTGAAAAAGATGAGCACCAGATTAACGGCTGGATTGTCACTTTTGCCACGTAAAAGGCTAATATTAAAAAAAAAACCTAATGCATGGGTACGAAAACTTTATTGCCCTGCCGTCTTAGCTCAGTGGTAGAGCGCGTGACTTTTAATCCCGTGGCCGTGGGTTCGATCCCCACAGACGGCGTTATTGTTATTTTTATAAATAGTCCCATTCAGAATCTCACACCAGCCATACCAGAACGAGTATCGAACTCGCTCTAAATGAAGGGCTCTTGCGTGGCATTAATAGCCAAATACCAGATGCTGCCAATAAACGCTACTTTTGATGATTTTATAATTATATGAATTATAACCTTTTTAAAATGTTTTGTGTTGAGTTATACTTTACATCATGTAAAGAGACCCACTAATGTTAATACTACTATATTTTAACGACAATCTCGAATCGTTGATTGGAGCGCGTGACTTTAATCCCGTGGACCCTGGGTTCGATTCCACAGACGGTGATATTGTTTTTTTTTTTAAAACAGTTTCACCCACGTGAAAAAGACTCGTAAACTGAATAGAGAAACATAAAGTCCACTAACAACACCCAAGAATGTTAGTTTATATTAATATTTTAACGATAATCTTGATCTCAAAATCAATTGAAGATCTAGTCTAAAATTTTCTCCGACAAAGAACCCTCGAAGGCTGCGACAATGGCGAAGAAAGCGGTGTTGATCGGGATCAACTACCCAGGAACAAAGGTGGAGCTACAAGGCTGCGTCAACGACGTCCGTCGGATGCACAAATGCCTCGTTGACCGGTACGGATTCGCTGAGAAAGACATCACCGTGCTGATCGACACCGACGACTATTACACTCAACCCACCGGCAAAAACATCCGTCAGGCGTTGTCGGAACTCGTAAAGCCAGCAAAGTCCGGTGATGTTCTGTTCGTGCATTATAGTGGACATGGTACGAGGGTCCCACCGGAAACAGGGGAAGAGGATCACACCGGTTTTGATGAGTGTATTGTTCCTTGCGATATGAATCCAATCCCTGGTAAGCCCATCAAACCTCGAACCGAGTTGTATTGTTCTTTCTGAGTTGTATTTTTTATTTCCAGATGATATCTTGCTTGGTTGGGAATAAAACATTAGTCCAATGTTTCGAATAAAACATTAGTCAATCTTTACTATGTTCGCCTCCTCTCATTCTAGGTTTATATATGATGTTAATATGGACAATGATAAAATAATGGGAATGTTTTTCGTTTTTTTTTTTTTTTGCTGAGGATATTTATACCGTCTTGTGTGTTGCATTGCAGATGATGATTTCAGGGATTTAGTGGACCAGGTTCCAGAAGGATGTCAGATTACGTTCATATCAGACTCTTGTCACAGTGGCGGACTCATTGATGAAGCCAAGGAACAGATTGGAGAGAGCACCAATAAGAAACCAAATCCAGAACCCAAAGTTTATTTTTTCGAACTCGTGATTTGGAACTTCTTCCATAGCGTTTTGGTGAAGTTGCTTGCGTTTTGTGGAATTTGGAGTTCTCAGGAGGAACCTCACAAGACTGAGACTAGAGGGATCGTAGAAGAAGGAGAGAGAGATGATGTTGTCAAGTCAAGGTATCTGCCATTGGAGAGCTTCGTCAATGTTCTCAAAGAGAAAACCGGCAAAGAAAACATCAAGATTGGGAAAATCAGACCGACTCTTTTCGATGTATTCGGTGAAGATTCGAGCCCCAAGGTGAAGAAGTTCATTAAAGTGATGATCACCAAACTGAAGGAAAGAAATGATCAAAGTGGGTCAGTTGGTAAGATTGAAGAAAGTGCTCTAGAGTATATAGAACATAAGCTGAACGATGAACACTACGTAAAACCTGCCATGCAGACACAAGTGAAGAGTGTTCGTGAGATCTATGGAGGAGGATCAAGCAACGGACTGATTACAGACAGAGGGATTCTGTTGAGCGGATGTCAAACGGATGAGACATCAGCAGATGTGAAAAAAGGTGGAGAAGCGTATGGAGCTTTTAGTAACGCCATTCAGATGGTTTTATCTGAGGCTGAGGAGAAAGATAAGATCACCAACAAGGAATTGGTTTTGAAGGCGACAGAGATTCTGAAGGAACAGAAGTTTACTCAGAGACCAGGATTGTATTGTAATGACCGTTTTGTGAATGCTCCATTTATATGCTAACTATGGTGCTGATTGAGTAGACTCTACTCAATAGAGCCTCTTGCTTTCATCTAAGACTGTTGTGTCATTAATGGTTGCGATTTTTTTTTTGTGTACATGGTAAAATTTGATGAGGTAATAACTTGATTTGTTGAAGTGGATTTAATAAAAGTAAAAATGTATGATTTTTTGGAATAGTACTCTTTTATATATCCAAATGAATATCTCATTATTGAGATACTCTAATATTAAATCCATAAATACCAAGTCTGTAGGTCTTTGATTGAATCAGAACTTCTGATTCAGAAAGTCAATGAAACTCTACGTTTGTTCGTTACAGTGCGAACATCAACATATTATTGTTATCAATAATAATTTTATTAGCAAGTGGTGTTTACATATTATTTTGTATAGGGAGGTTTTGTTGTTTAAACTCTTCAGCCGACGAAAATAAATTTATCTTTAAGAAATATAATTAGCTTCATCAGTTGAGATATATTATAGTTTTTATACGTATGCATTATATCAAAAGAATAAAAAAAGGATTAAATATTTGTTTTCTTTAGGTATTGAATTGATAATTGATTCTTTGTCCAAAAAAAAAGAGGACAGATTCCACGTTTTCGTTTATGTGCAAGGACTAATTAAAGACTATAAGTTCCATTGACTTCTAATACAAGGAATCAAAGACCTGAAGACTTAATCCCATTGGCTTGTGATAGAAGTTGATAAAACCATAATAATTGGCTTCACAAAAGCGACGTGCTTATAACGTGTGATTGTTTGCGCTCTCACGAAAGGTAGTCCACTAGAAATAATAACAATTGTCCGTTTCTTAGCATTTTAAAAATAATTAATTAGACAGAATTATACAAAAATTATTAGACTAGTGCTTATAAATTAAAGCTATCTCCGTTTTGTACGTTATAGAAAATTTTAAAGAAAAAGATTGAGAAAATCAGAGCTTATAGTTTATTTATTATTAGTATTAAAAAAATGCCATACAAAAATGTGACATAGAAAATGTTTTAACAGTGATAAGATGCTTATAAAATCATCAAGGATATAACATTACAGGATCAAAAATTTGTCAAACAGAGTTTCAAAATATCATATTATCAATGGCGAAGAGAGCAGTACTGATTGGGATCAACTACGTGGGAACGAAGGCAGAGCTACGAGGCTGCGTCAACGACGTCCGTCGGATGCATGTAAGCCTCGTCGAACGGTACGGATTCTCTGAGAAGGACATCAAACTGTTGATCGATACTGATAGCTCTACGATCAAACCGACCGGTAAGAACATCCGACAGGCGTTGTTGGATCTTGTTGAACCAGCTAAACCGGGCGATGTTCTCTTCGTCCATTACAGTGGACATGGGACGAGGTTGCCTGCGGAAACTGGAGAAGACGACGATACTGGTTACGATGAGTGTATTGTTCCTTCTGATATGAATCTCATCACCGGTAAGTTAAAAAAGACTGAGATTGACTTTTATTTTTTCATGTTTTCGTGAGAAAGTGAACTCTTGATTCGTCCATCTGATAAACTATGCATCAATTGTTTGTTTGCGTTTGATTATAAGTTTATATTTATCAAATGAGCCCACAATCTTAAGCATGCAAACGAAAGAACCTTCCTTTTGGTGTATTATGAGATAGTAATGCAGATATTTAGATACCTCTATGTTGAAATCTGATTTTCCTTTGACGACTCTGTTTACAGATGATGATTTTAGGGATCTTGTGGATATGGCGCCAAAGGATTGTCCCATTACAATTATCTCAGACTCTTGTCACAGTGGTGGTCTCATCGATGAAGCTAAAGAGCAGATTGGAGAGAGCACAAAGAAGAAGAAGAAAGACTCGGGAGACTCTTCAAGAATCAACAAGGAGACAGAAGGTGTAGAAGAAACAGAGACCAAGGAGATTCATGAAATGGGGAGCAGATCTCTGCCACTAGAGACTTTGATCGATATGCTGAAACAAGAAACAGGCAACGATGATATCGAAGTAGGGAAAATCAGAACAACTCTTTTCGATATGTTTGGAGAAGATTCAAGCCCAAAGGTGCAGAAGTTCATGAATGTGATTCTAAGCAACCTACAAGAGACTACTACTGGTCAAACTAGTCAAGGTGAGATATTGGCATCAATGGGGAAACTGACTCAAGAGTTTCTTGAGCAGAAGCTAAACGATGATTTGAAAGCCACGATCCAAGAGGTCTATGCAGGTGCAATCAATGGTGCACTTCCGGATAACGGTATACTGATCAGTGGTTGCCAAACTGATCAAACTTCTGCTGATGCGAGCCCACCGGGTCATCCGGAATTGGCTTATGGAGCACTAACCAATGCTATACAGATCATACTTAAGGAGACTAAGGGTAAGATTAGTAACAAGGATCTTGTTTTGAAGGTTAGAAAACTTCTTAAGAAACAAGGCTTTGAGCAACGACCGGGACTGTATTGCAACGACGCTTATGTGAATGATCAGTTTATATGCTGAAAGAAGTTTGGAGGCTTTTGTTGTTTGTTGGTTTGGTTTCGTGTGGAATAAGTTTTCTGATTTGTGTGTGTGGTGTTGTGTTGTGTTGTTGTAAGTTTGAATTTGAGTAATGTCTAAGTTTTGTTTTGTTCATTGGTTGTTGATTGACATTTCTCATACAGTTTTTAAGTTGTTGGTTTATTTTGGGGGTTAACCTATATATTCCACTTAGTTTTGTTAAAAACCTAACTCGTGTCACAAGAAACCAAACAATTATATTTGCTTAAGGAATCCATTGGTTTGACAAATCAAAAGCAACGTGTTGAAACATGCGGTGATAAGGTGATGTAGTAATTGTTATATGATATAATTGGGATTGTTTGCGCCAACAAGAGAGGGTGTACACAACAACAAAGCGTCATTTGCTAATTATTATTTTGTTATTTGGTTAGAAGATGCGTAAAATTTTTGCCATACTATTTCTCACAATCTATACAAGTTTTGTACGTTTTAGCTTTTGTTTGGAAGAAAGAACAAGCCAAAGCCATAGACGTTTTTTTTCTTCTCTAAGTTTTGGATTTAGTTGAACGATTAGAATATGTTTTCTATATATATAATGTAATCATATACTGTAAAGTAAGACTAATTTACGAAACATAATATTCTGGAATAAAAATTGTGATTAAATAAAACTATTTACCATAAAAAAAAGGTTTTATAACAGGTATTCATTTTTTGTTGGCAATGTTATTAATGGCTTCTTTAATTTAATAGTAATAAACACTAGAACCTTGACCAAAGAAAAAGTAATAAACATTAGTACTACTATAAAAGCATGAAGAAGGACAAGGTGTAACGCTCACGATCAAAATCAAAAAGAAAAAGAAAATTTGTAAAACGGACATTTTGAGGTATCATCATCATCATCAATGGCGAAGAAAGCGGTATTGATCGGAATCAATTACCCTGGAACCAAGGCGGAGCTACGAGGCTGCGTCAACGATGTTCGGAGGATGCACAAATGCCTAGTCGATCGGTTTGGATTCTCCGAGAGAAACATCACTGAGCTGATCGATACTGACGTCTCTTCCACCAAACCTACCGGCAAGAACATCCGAAGGGCGTTGCTGAATCTAGTTGAGTCGGCTAAATCCGGCGATGTTCTCGTCGTTCATTACAGTGGACATGGGACGAGGTTGCCGGCGGAGACTGGGGAGGACGATGATACTGGTTACGATGAGTGTATTGTTCCTTGCGATATGAATCTTATCACAGGTACGTGAAAAATTAGGTTGAAAGTTGAGTTTTAGTTTTGTCCTGTTTTGGTGAGAAACATAACATTTTACTTATCACTTTGATCGATTATATGTTTTTCTTTTTCCTGGGGATCAAAGGAATCTAGGATTATCAGAAATTGATCGAAGGAATAGACTGTGTTGAAACATGGTTTGATGTTTAAATCTCATGTTGGAATCTGGATAAATTGAAGCATGGTTTGATGTTTTTTATGTGGTCTAAGTCAAATGCTATATCTCATCAATTGTTCCTTCATTTCAGGAAGATTTATTATTTATTTTTTTTCATATAGATTTCAGATTCACTCTTCTTTTCGTCTAATTATTATTATGTGGTGATTCTATTCTCAGATGACGAGTTCAGGGAACTTGTGGAGAAGGTTCCAAAAGATGCATACATTACAATCATCTCAGACTCTTGTCACAGTGGTGGTCTCATAGATGAAGCTAAGGAGCAGATAGGAGAGAGCACACAGAAGAAGAAGAAGAAGAAGCCAAAGAAAGAATCTGGAGGCTCTTCAAGATTTGGAGTCAAAAGTTTCGTGCTTGAGGCTGTGGAAGAAGCATTTGAATCTCGAGGGATCCACATTCCTCACGAAAGAGATGAGGAAGAAGAAGCCAGTATTAAAGAGATTGAACTAGAAAATGGGGAAAAAGTCCATGTCGGAAACAAGTCCCTGCCTCTACAAACTCTAATCGATATCCTCAAGCACGACACGGGTAACGATGATATCGAAGTGGGGAAAATCAGACCAACCCTTTTCAATGTGTTTGGAGAAGATGCATCTCCAAAGGTGAAGAAGTTCATGAAAGTGCTTCTGACGAAGCTGCAAGAAGGTAAAAGTGAAGGTGGGGTATTGGGAATGATTGGGAAGCTAGCTCAAGAGTTTCTTGAGCACAAGCTGAACGATGATCAAGAGTACGTGAAACCCGCGATGAAGACACATGTCGGGAGAAAGCAAGAGGTCTATGCAGGCGCAGGCAATGGCTCTCTTGCGGACAATGGTATTTTGATAAGTGGTTGCCAAACCGATCAAACTTCTGCAGACGCAAGTCCTCCGGGTAAACCTGAAATGGCTTATGGAGCATTCACCAATGCTGTACAGATCATACTTGGGGAGACAAAGGGTAATATCACATACAAGGAACTTGTTACGAAAGCAAGAAAGCTTCTTAAGAAACAGGGCTTTTCTCAACGACCGGGGCTGTATTGCAGCGACAGTTATGTGAATGCTCCGTTTATTTGTTGAGGATTTTACTCAAAAACTATCTGGAGTTGCGTGTTGAATAAGTCATGTGATTTCTTTGTTGTTTTGTTGTTGTAACTTTATTTGGAGTGTCAAGTGTTCTCTGGTCATTCCCATTGGTTATAAGTTATAACTTTTTTTTATTCAAAATGTATATACATCAGTGTTAGCTGTTCATCGTTCATTGGATATGCATTTATCATAACTTTCCCAGTTGTTGACCTATTAATAATACTTTGGATTTTGTTCGGATGTGTTATAAATATTTTCTCAATCTTCCCTTCATAGATAATACTAACGCTTTTTTATAGTCGATTTATAACATTAGTATAAAACAACTTGACCCAAGATTTTTGTTTTTCAAACGATATCCCCTTTTACTTTACCCGATTTAACGAGTTATCTATTTCACGAAAATTAGAAGAAAAAAAAAAACTGATTGATAAAGCATTCTGTGTTCTTTCTTACAACAAGTCGTGTAATAACGTGACAAGAATAAGAAAAGAAATCCGATGCCACGTCAGATCGTACATTCCAGTTCGTGGAAACGCGGATACATAACCAATCAATAAATAAATAAAGAAATAATATTCTAACAAAAAAATGTATAATAGTAATCACTTTTTGTCGGAGACAGTCTCTCATCATCCCCCACAGGAATAAGCTCTCGGATCGTAGACAAGGAGAAGACAGAGACTTTAGCGATTCAGATTCAGAGCTTATCCATCAGATCTTCGTCGATGGCGAAAAAGGCGGTGTTGATTGGGATCAATTACCCAGGAACCAAGGCGGAGTTACGGGGATGCGTCAACGATGTTCGTCGGATGTACAAATGTCTCGTCGAACGGTACGGCTTCTCCGAAGAAGACATCACGGTGCTGATCGACACCGATGAATCCTCTATCCAACCCACGGGAAAGAACATCCGCCGGGCGCTTGCGGATCTTGTTGGATCGGCGGAGTCTGGCGACTTCCTTGTCGTTCATTACAGTGGGCACGGCACGAGGTTACCGGCGGAGACCGGAGAAGACGATGACACTGGTTACGATGAATGTATTGTCCCTTGCGACATGAATCTGATTACTGGTGAGTTTAATCAAACGGATGATTTGAACTTTTTTTGCTCTCTTTGGTGATTTATGGTGGATGATCTGTTTAAATTTCAGTATTTTACGTTCTGATGTAGGATCGGATCCGATAATACGAAGAATATGAGCTTTGTTATCGTGAATTATTGTGAAAGTTATGATTTGTTTTCAGTTTAGACTCTCTTTGGTGGTAGATTTAAGAAAAGAAAAACGATAAAACGAATGAAAGAATATTCGAATGAGAATGTATATGTGTGTTTTTAGATTCAAAACGAAAAGAAGGAATATTAGAATGAGAATGTATAGAGCTTTTCTGATTGGATGTTGTTGTTTTGCAGATGATGACTTCAGAGATCTTGTGGACCGAGTTCCACAAGGTTGCAGAATGACGATCATTTCAGACTCTTGTCACAGTGGTGGATTGATCGATGAAGCTAAGGAGCAGATTGGTGAGAGCACTAAGAAAGACGAGGAGGAGGAGGAAGAAGAATCTTCTTCGAGATTCGGGTTCAGGAAATTCTTGCGCAGCAAGGTTGAAGGCGCGATTGAGTCTCGAGGGTTCCACGTTAGAGGGAGCAGGAAGGAGGAGGATGAGGCGGATGAAATCGAGACCAAGGAGATGGAGCTAGAAGACGGAGAAAGGATCCTTGCCAAAGCCAAATCTCTGCCTCTGCAGACCCTAATTGATATCCTCAAGCAGCAAACAGGCAATGATGATATCGAAGTCGGGAAAATCAGGCCAAGCCTTTTCGATGCGTTTGGTGATGACTCGACCCCAAAAGTGAAGAAGTTCATGAAAGTGATCTTAGGTAAGCTTCAGTCAGGAAATGGAGAAGAAGGTGGGCTAATGGGAATGCTTGGGAAGCTAGCTTCAGGGTTTCTTGAAGGGAAATTAAACGATGAAGACTATGTGAAACCCGCTATGCAGACAGAAGTTGGGAGGAAAGAAGAGGTTTATGCAGGTGGATCAAGAGGTTCGGTTCCGCTTCCAGACAGCGGGATATTGATCAGCGGTTGTCAGACTGATCAGACATCTGCGGATGCGACTCCCCCAGGGAAACCAACTGAAGCTTATGGAGCGATGAGTAACGCGATACAGAAGATATTGGAGGAAACAGAAGGTGAGATATCAAACAAAGAGATGGTTACAAGGGCAAGGAAGATATTGAAGAAGCAAGGATTTACTCAGCAGCCAGGTTTGTATTGCCATGATGGTTATGCAAATGCTCCTTTTATCTGTTAAGAACAGAGGTTTTTATTTTATTCATGCTTTTCTTGCAACGACCATTGACTCAATGATGATTCTGGTCGGGAAAATAAGCCTGGTTTTTACTGTTTGGGGGCATTTGTGTAATTTATAAGTTATGTGTGTTGTGTTTTGTGGAACATTGATTTCTATCGTGTTGTTATTGAGTACTAATGATTTCTGAAAAAGTTAGTTCTTTACTTCAGTCTTGTTATTAGACATCCATATATATGCCCGTCCACAAAGGAAATGTTTAACAAAAACGGAGGAAGTATTCTTGTTAGATAATAATATTACATCTATGTATCTTCTTGCAAATTTGCCATGTGATAATGATATACACAAAAATGAAAGGCAAGTATCTTTTTCCTTTTAAATAAAAAAATAAAGAAAAATACGAATAGGCATGGGGGAACTTGGCTGTAGAAGCTTCGAGGGTTGGTGTCTGCTTTCTTCTTACAAATAGGACAACTAAGGTTTTTTTTCTTTGTCTCAATCATCGATCTCTTGAACCCATGCTAAATCTGCAGAAAATACAAAACGACACAAATCAACAAATAGCCGAAGTAATCATATTCTATTAAGATCAAACTAGATGAGAAAAGCTTGTAACAATACCTTGTAAAACAGTTTCTACAGCTGCATTAGGGATAGAGAGGCCCACTATTCGCTGATTATCCGTCGTCGTCTCTATGCGTACAACTCGAATTCTCTTGTGGCTTTGACGGGACTGCAAAAGAACCGAATACAACTGTAAGTTTCCGCCGCGCCAACACTACAGAGAGAGGTATTAGAGAAATTTTGCAAAGGGTCTTTTTTACTTGTTTGGAAAGAGCTTTCTCAATGGTTCCCCAGATGGGAAGAATGAGGCCACCCACAACGTTTACTTCTTGTATTCTTCTTCCAACTGTGCAATACTCGCCCAGCTTACACTTGGGTCCGTGCATGCACTGTACTCACATTGAAACTCAACTTCATGCACAACGCTATACCAATGGTTATGAGCCATGAGGCTTTAACGCAAACTACACTAGCATGATTCTGTGCTAATCTATTTTTCTGCCTTAAGAAAAGCGGTTCTATACTATATATCCCAAACTTCATGTTTCATTGAGGAAGCATACCTGTTTAGATGAAACTTCGTACTCGTCTTCCCAGCCGGCACGAGCCTTCTCGAGAGATGAGAGTTTCCGGTATTTGGTTTTCAACTCTGAAAGAGACATCTCTCTGAAAAAAATAAAAAAATAATAATATAAGAAGAGTTTATACCAGTTTCTTAATCAGAAATATGAAATGTGAAGGTACTGGCAATGGTGTAAATACCTGATCGACTCTCCTACCGCAGGACGGACAATCTTAAACAACCCAGAGGCCGTACTGGAAATCCAAGAAAAACCCAGCAATGAGATTATTTGTTTTATTGGTATTTTAATCTTTGTTAAGGGCCACATATGGACGCAAAAACATATACAAAGATTAGAGGGGAGAATAGTTCACCTTTCAAATGCTAATATAAAGTGCCGCCTTCCTAACCATTCCCTTTTAGATTCATAGAAGCCATCACTGGCCGAACCAAGCCCATCCCTTCTCTTCCCCTCTAGCATTGAACTTGCGGACTGGGAACACAAATCAACTCAAGCTTTTAATAATTGTAGTTAAACACAACTTCTATATCCAGAGTGAAAGATTTTAAGACTACCTCCCATGTAATACCACGATCAAGAGTGAAAGTAAAGAGCATAGTAGAGGCACCAGACATTTGATCAACATGGACGGTCTGAAGAATTCAAATATTAGTAGCACAAATACACTACGAATCAATAAAACAAGCACGAGATATCAACCTTTGGAGTGGTCAGCAGCTCAACGCTATTAGCTTTCATATCCACGATTCCCGAATCAAAACTTCCTTCAATTCGAGCGTTATGTACAAGAACATCTAATATACTAGTAAACAATTCAAAGAGCCTGCACAACACAGAAGACTAAAGCATTAAACCGAATTGAAACAACTTCTAGTACTGCAAAGCGTGGATTTTCCATTTGACGCATAATACCTATTCTGAATATCAGGTGGCAATCCCAAGAGGCGATTCAGAAATCGTCCAACATCATGCATGTCAGAATCAATAATACGTCCTGATAACTTTCCAACGTCTTTCCCATTAGCTGTAGTATCATTAATGACGTAAGGTAAACAGGAGATTACTACATGTAGAATTTAAATTCAGTACGAAAAAAATTGAAATAAGGAGCAAAGCTTACCCAGAACACTGTCCCTAACAATTCCAACCGCAACAAGAGCAGCCCTTGCCTTGGTTAAAAACTCTTTAATTGTTTCTGGTTCATCAGTCGAGCACCCAGGAGGAACAACGGGTAATTTCTCCTGAAAAGTAAGCCAAAGAATATTTCACGCTCCATCCACTATCATTGTTCCTAAAAATTGAAGAAGCAACACAGGTTTTTATGAGGAAGAACCTGCTCCATTATTCCTCTATACATCACCATCAAGGACTTTTTACCAAAGTTACTATCATAATTATAGGCACTCAAAGAAGGCCCGGCCCTGCAATAATAAACCATACCATACTTTGAGACAATATACTTGGCAAATTTTTAAGTAATAACAAGTCAAAGGACAAACAACTAGGAAATGGTATAGAGAGGTGCATGACTTTCCTGCGATCTCCCTGTGTTAAAGCACCAAGAGTTTCCAGTCTCTTGGCAACGATAGAGGCAAAGCGGCGTTCCCCACCGAGATTTGTGAAAAGTAGCCTGAGAGGGCCAAAAAAAGAGAACGCATCAACTTCAGCAACTGATATCAGACCTTTTAAATTGGAAAGGTAGCATGCACTTTTGCAATTAGACAGATACAAAATCAACTACACAAACGTTGTCATGTCAACCTATATTCAGGTGCAGATGTCTGATTTGACCGGTGAGTTCGTCCAAATTGCTGAATTGCACGATCAGCACTCCAAGGAAGCTCTAACGTCAAATGAACCCTTCGTCTCTGCAGACAGAAACAAAATATGTCCAAATTAACTAATACAACAAAAGCCAACACGTGAAGTCCTTTGAGGCCATCGTTCATAACGTAATTAGATCTTCAGAGCATTAGGGATATGCAAAGAGACAAAAAAAGATGTAAAAAAGAACAAATGAGTAGGACCTATAAACTCGACACACCTGATTTATTGCCCTTCTATCTGCTTGCAACGAAACACCGGCTGAACCAGCTTCAGAAATAATGGCAACAAACTTTTTACCATCCATAAATAGTTGTTTCTCGTGCATGTTGACCATTTCCATTGTTATATCCTTTCTAGAGCCAAGAAATATGAGGATGAAAAGTAAATTACTGGTGCGGAAAAAACAGAAAAGTACTAAGAGTGAATTAGAGCCATAAAAGAGGAGGGAATAGAGAATGAAAGAGAGAGAGGAGTTATAAACATACGTGTTTCTTGCTTGATATGTAACACCTTTCCCATTAGACGCTCTTACAAGCATACCTCGCCTGCCTGTTATTTCTGCAACTTTGTCCGGGCCTCCAAGCTGCATTAAAACAGTAATAGCAATTTACAAACATTCTTAAGTTTCCAGAAGTTTAACTTAACCACACAATTAAGCCTTTAGATAATACAAAGTCTACAATCCACACACCCTAAGTGCAATAACTTGAATAAAGGATCCATAGCTAAAGTCTACAATCCACGCACCCTAGGTGCAATAACTTGGATAAGAAGGACACTCTTCTATAACCACGAACTGTTTCATACCCAAGAAAAAACAGAGACGTGTAGATGATAGTTACCTGATCGACTATATCATCTAAAGGATTGTTTGGAAGGTTCAGAGAACGGATAATCTCTAAAATCTTTGATTTTCGTTCCAAGGCTGCTTCATACCTAAGAAGCAACAAAATGGATACGCCTTGCTTCAATTATACGAGCAGAAAGAAATCAAGACACATGTTGCGATTCCAGTGTACAGACCTTTTCTGCAATTCCGCAATGTAAATACGCCTTGCTTGAATGTACTCCTCCGTCTTTTCCTTGCAAGAATAGCATATCCACGCTTCAGTTGGTAAGTCTGTAACTGGAGGAACTACACAGTCTGGATGAAAAAGCTTGTCACATTCAGAACAATGGAGCAACTTCTTCCTTTCCTAGTTTCATCACAAGACAAATTATTAAGTGGTAGTAACCTCAACGAAAATCAAGCTACCCAAGTTAAAAGTAACGTACATCTTCCCCACTGCATATCTGACATATTTGGAACTCATCATCAGAATCATTAGAATCATCAGCAGAGTCAGCTGCATTGACAACACCACTGATTAGGAGAATGTACAGACCTTGAGGATTAAGACTCGATTAATTGAAGAAATAGACCAAGATGATGCAAATACAAAGACTAGGAGATCTGAGAACAATACTGGTACCATAAAAAAAGTAAGGTTATCCCTTTGGCAATTTCCTATATTGGAGATCTACGTAGATTACATGTTTAGATAGACACGCTTTGCAGTGCCAACGAAGTATATTCAATATTTTTCCTCTTATACTTTTGTTCCTATAGCCTAAGCATCATGATTGTGTCTGTTCAGTAGATACCCAGAAGATATGTTTTCACTACGAAACCCACCTTCAGACTCCAAATCACTTTCATCATCACTTTCTGGTTTCCACTTTGCCATCTTTCTTACTCTCCCTCTAATTGAAACACCAGGTGAAGCTGAATGCCTCTTCCTATGAAGTCCTTTAACACTATCATCCTCTGTATAAGTCAAAACGAGGAAAACTATGAACAAGAGATAGCGCCACCAGGGTTTCAAACGCAAAAAAAAAAAAAAAAATCTTGATAGAGAGCATTAAGTTACCTGAGAGAGGTTCGGGCTGCTCGGGCAGGGGATAATTCTCTTCCACGAATTTCAACAGGAGCTCTCGAGGTCCCGAGACAAAATCATCAAGCTCAACACCCTATTGAAAGAAATAGGGGGACAGCATTAGCAATCATGAAGAAATTAGTTAGATGGAATCATAAAAGAATACTTAGTATTTCCAAAAGCAGTATGAGGAGAAACGCACATATTTAGTTACAGCCTCTTCAGTTCGAGCCTCTCCGGTACTCTGAAGGCCAATAACCACACACTTGTTTGCTGATAAGGCTTTCTTAGCTAACCTCACAGTTACAGGAACTTTAGCTGACATACACAAGTGTCTAAAGAAACGCTGCAGTAACATAAATAGATCGATCAATCTCTGGGATTAAGATGACAATCATCAACTGTAACAACACTGTCTAACTGTTACTTCTGGAAGTTTTTACCTGGTGGCTTGACCAGTATAGTCTCCACAACTGACTAGAATTTGGTTTCTCGTTAGGGAGAAAAGCACTTGCTGACAATAACTCTATCCGTAGCTCTGCCCAAAATTCTGCAGACTTATTGTACATTGCCTACAGAAGAAAGCAAGTAATACAGCACAAACACCATGATTTTTAATTTCTTGAAAGGGATCTCAGAAACTAGAAACAGGGGACAATAGAAATAATGAACTTGCTTGCCAAAAAGTATCAAAGCACAATTCGGATTTTAATTTACGACCACGGGACTGGAAATTTAATAGAAACAACAAAGCCTGCTAAATTTTTGTAAGAGCTAGGGTCAAGCTTCCTCGGAGACGACCTACTCTTCATATTATACCACTTTGTTGAGCTTACATGGCATTACTTGATGATAGAGCCAGATAGTCAATTAAGATATGTGCAGCTTTCAAGCAAACTGATATTAAATAAAAATGAAAACGATTTACCTCCATTCCTGCTTCTAAACGAGCTTCAACAATCTCAAACTCAGCCCCTTTGTAGCTCAGGGTACGGCATACATACATCCCCCTATTACGAAGAAGGGATGTTAGAATGAATATGAGCAATGTCTATGGCTTAGAAATATCACACAGGCTTGTTAAACCTCGCTTTCATGTCCATGGCAACCAATTCCAAAGCTCCTACCCCACCTTTATCAAGCGCACCTGCACAAACATTTTACGGAATAGTTTGTATATGCTCTAGACAGAAGCATAAATCTGACACTTCATGAATTCATCCTTCTCCGAATTAACTTAAGATAAAACTTTCCGTCTACAAGGCAAATAAGATAAGAAAACACTAATCGAAATACTACCAAAATATATTCAAAAAGATATAGAATAGAAAACAAACCTAGAAATTTGTTAAAATCACTGAAACTTGTTCCAGCTCCCCAAAGACCAAGCCTGACCATATAACCCATGTTTCGTGGTTCAGATGCACCAGTAGCAGAGCAATAAAGAACACGTGCTTGGGGGATCTTATCCTGCTTTTTGAAAATTCATAATATCTAGTCAATTAGAAGACGTTAACAACCATTAAGCGTTCCAAACTTGAACATAAACTATATTATCTGCAACTGAGAAGAAGTAATCCAAAACAAAACCAAATGAGAGTATCTAATATCACTCTGAGAAGCCAAAAAAAAAAAAAAGAAATTTATATATTAAAGAACGGTGTAGTCAGACATTCAGTATCAAGTAACAGACCTGAATGTCAACAACTGCCTGCCCGATGCGTGTCGGCTGACTCCCAGCTTCAGGTACCAAATTTTTTGCTTTATGGCACTACATAAAAAGAAAAATAAACGTTAGTAAATGAAGCTGCAGAACGTACAATAGGTTAGAGCTCTGCTCAAAATGGATAAAACCAGTGATCAAGCAGTTTACCACGACAGGGCATACTTTCACACTGTTAAATTCACCAAAACGAGCAGAAGAGCCATTTTTAGCACCAAAGAATTTAATATACATCATTCATGGATTTGCTACCTCATCAAAGATCAAGAGACCATCAAATTCTGGTCCACACCATTGAACAAGTTGCTGCAAACGAGAGCGCCCCTTCTCAGAGGAAGCAATGAGGCTATTGTATGTCAAGAATACCACTCCGTCTTTAACACCAACATTCTTTGAGTCAAGCTTAGAATAGGGTAGCTTGTTCAAAGGATTCACTGCCCGTAAAACACATATCATTACTTAGTAGCAGACGAAACACAAATGGTAATCAGACTGGACATTCTAATGTTCACTTGACTGAAAATTTCCAGGCTCAATATTATTATAATTCAACGACACTGAGAATCCAGTTGGGCTACAGTCCAACTTTCATTATTTGAAATCATTATGAACTGCACAAACATCAGCTATACATAACAATCTCTACGGTATGACGACACCATAGACGGAGTTCAGAAACCCATTACCTTTATCATCAAAGAGAATAAGTTCTTTTTAATATCCCGGAACTAATACATATATACTATATATCATAATAGTACAGCATGAGTAGATTTATGCATTCAGCTAGAACAGAATCTTATTTTGATCCAATCCACTCTATACCATCCACTGTCAAAACACCATGAGCCAGGAAAAGTATCGAGAATAAGCTTTATGTATAGCGTACGGAGCATTTTTGACCCAGCAAGATAAGCGAATAACAAACTCAACTCAATAGCCAAAGTCAAGATAATACCTCCAACGCATGTGGCACCCACATCATCCAAGTCCCTTCTTGCATCATACTTCAAGTCTGAGCCAACAGAAATCCACCTATGTAAATCGCAGAGAAAACGGAGCAAAGATAATTAGAACTCATCTCGTCCTACTTTAAATCATCTACGAGACCAAACAAAAAGACACTGTAGACACAACCACGCATATATAGTATACTCATAAGCCAGATTGAATTGAGTTATAAAAATCTAATCAAGGATGTAATTGGCGCAGCAGAACCCTCCTACAAAACTTACAGAGCTTTTCTCCTTCCGTGTTTCCAATTTTCCCAAATCAAACCAGCAATTGTTCGGCCTTTCCCCACACCAGCACCATCTCCAACAAAAAAGCCCGCTCTGGTACCATCAGCAAGGTGCTGGAGATGCCTCTATAATAGAAATAAAACAATGTCATACAGGAACAAGACACGTTTGAGGCCATTAACAAAACCGTCAGCCATTTAAAAGAAACCTGACAAGCGTAGACTAATGTCTCAATCTGCAAGCACGATAAAGCCTTTGAACTTTCGAGCTCTTCCTTGATTCTGAGATCATAAGTGGGTTCTGGGGGCTGCACCGCAGACAGAGATGACGTTTCCACAATTGGATCAGGATGAGGAGGTCCAATTGAAAGTTTTGGGGGACGCTGCAAAAAAAAAATAAACAAGAGTAAGATCGTCAAAAACATGAAACTGACATAAAGATAACCAAAACCAACTGTGACACTCACATAATCCATAAACGTTTCTCCCGCAGTTCCACCTTCATCTTCTTCTCTCTCCACTTCGATAGCTTCCTAGTTTTGGATGAACAATAGAGCGAGGCTAGTTCAGAAAAATGTCCAACATAAAAAAATTAAAAATATGAAATATGATCTGAACATGACAAGTATGAAGAAGGGAGCTTGACGTGTAGAATCAGATATGAAAGCACCACTACTCTTCGACCAGCAAAGTCTCAAAATTTAAGATAATTTACACTAATTCCAGAGAGAAGTGAAACACCGTTGATTGACCCAAACGTAAAATAACCAACAAAAGAGGGAGAGGAGAGCATAATTCAAAAACTGTGTCCAAGGATGAAATGAGAAATAAAACGGAGATAAAACCTCGTTGACTTCCTCGGGAGGAGGCGGAGGAGGAACCGGAGGAGCAGCAGAAGCAGGAGGAGTAGATTGAGGAGCAGTTAGAGATCGATTGAGCTTGGAGACATCGACGGCGAGCTCGACGTGGCACTGAGGACAAGAGAACCGTGTGAGTCCGTGTGGCACATTGAGGATTGCCTGACAGTTAGCGCAGGGCAATTGCATCTTCGTCGGATCGATTCCATGAGCCGGCACCGGAGGCCTAGGCTGCAAATTCATAGGTTTCAGCTGCGGTTGGAGCGGCGGAGGAAGCGTCTGAATCGGCGGCGGCGGTTGTTGCTGAGACTGCGGGAACTGCGGCCGTGCCCTAGAAAGAAGCTCCGGCGGCAACATTTGGGGAAGCTGGCAAGTCGGACACGAGAACTCCACAACGCCGGTCTTCACCCTCAGAATCACGCGGCACCCCGCGCACCTGACCTGCACATCGCCTCGTAGAACACCTCCGCCGCCGGAATGCGGCGGAGCGGGGAGCGGCGGAGGAGGTTGGACCGGCGACTGCGTCATGAGCCGCGACGCTTGATCTTTCTAGGGATCCGAGCAAGACCCGAGGATCCTGTGGAGGGGAAACGTGATGAGGAGAAGGAAGACGAGAGTATATCAGTCTAAGTAATGAACGAATTTCGTCAGAGCGCGAAAGGTTCTTCCACTCCTTTTTTGCCTTCCCTTCTCGTTTTTGCTTTCAGATTTTCCCCTTTTTTTCCTTCTTTTTTCTATTTTACCTTTTTTCGACTTTGGTTTATCTCCAATTATCACTAATCTCGCTCTAACTAGAAAGAAAACCACCGTACCGGTTCTTTAATGGAAAGTGCGGGGGTCGATGGAGCACGTGTTATCACGTGACCTGCCAGCTCGTCGTTGGTTTGGGCTTTTTGTAATCATATAAAACCATTTTATTTATACATAATGTTTGGGCTTTGTTAAATATGAAACCACGTAAACATTATATTTTTGAGCTTTGTGAAATATGAAACCATTTAGTTGGGCCTTCGCTGTAATATAAAGGCCTCCCCTTTTTTTTTTTTTTTTGTCAACAAAAGGGCTCACCTTACATTCAATTTGTTAGAGATTAATTTTTATTATATATATGATAGTTACCCTATTTATGAATATAAATGTATAAAACACACAAATTCATAAGGTATAACAAAAAGCACAGTTTCTTATATCTGAGTACTTGTAAATTAAGTTGACATAGCGAATAAAGTCGTTGGTTAACTCATTCGTTACAAAAGTTAATCAAGTGATAACAAAACAACCAGTACAACTTTTTTTTTGGGTTTATAAAAATTACTAATTCGTACTCGTGGTTGTGAATGCATTTTCTACTTTTTTTTATTTATTTAGTAGATTTTCGACGTTTAAAGCGTATCTATCAACAAGCGTACGACATTGCATGGTTTGTTCTTGGCATTCATTATAACTAAATAGCCAACTACCAACAACCCCAGTTTATAGTATTTATCCTATTAATCGTTGATTCGTTTCGCTTACATTTTATTCTATTAATTAAAAGCATAATTAAAAAGAAACAAATGCTGAGAATTTTCTATAATATTGATTATGATCCAAATACGTAGATAAATGTCAAATGACTGAGCTAAAATCTAGAGATATCTATAAACAAGTTATATTCTGTTAAAATATGATAACAATATGTGTTTATAGCGATCGGCTGTTGCGGAGCTGAATTCTCAAATTTGAGTATCCATATCTTCTGAAGATTATGCTCTTATCTGTAAATCAGATGCTAAACAACACAAATCAAATGTAGCTCCAATAATAATGTTTATTATATGAAAGAATGACGTATTATAGTATTGTTTATTTAAGCAAGGCATACGTGTCTAGCTATTGCCATCCCACGAGTTTCTTACGGATTTTGGGAAACAATTCGATTATGTGTATCTTGTTTTCTCTACGACTCGATTATGCGCATCTTGTTTTATCTCCACACTCGTTGACATGATTGAAGATTGTGACTAAAGTGCAATCTTTGAAACATTCCCTTACGCTCTATTTACCAAATAAAAAAACTGCAAGGCTTCGTTTTCTAGGAGAAGCTTTTTCGAATAACTCATGTCTTAGCATTAAGCTTAGAGTTAGATTACACATAAAGCGATAATCAAGTGATAGTAAGAAATAAATCTACATTACATGCATTTAAAATTCTTCGTCTTATCATGCAATCACACTATTGGCGATATCGTCTTTGCTCCGCCGATCTTTGCACTCTTCCTCGTCCATAGTGTCGCATAGATCACTACCTCTAGTCTCTGGCAATCCAACCACAAACAATCCTAACAGACCTATAGTAAGACCGAACAAACCGAACGACCAGAACCCATTTTTCCGACCAGCAGCTACCATAATCGGGCTAAAAACTCCACCAAGAACCAATGCCTGCCTAGCCATTGCAATGGCAGAGTTCCGCACACATGTCGGAAACAATTCAATCGTGTATATCATCTCCATGTTAAAAGCCGAACACGCACAAAAGTAAGAAATTAGCTCTAGTGACAATTGTAACGCTCCGTGGTTCCCGATTCTCATATTCTGTAACGCGAATATGAGAACGCTAGAGACCCCACCCAAAGCCGTAAATCCAATGAGTGCCTTTCTCCTGCTGAGTTTATCTACAAGGAAAAGCGTGATGAGGTTCGCTGGCAAATCCATCAATGCGTTAAACGCCGCACTCAAATAAACGTTGAAATCGAGATTTGATAACGCTAAAGGCATCCCGTAATAGACCAAACCGATCCCAAACGCAACCGCCATTACCGCGGATAGTCTCTTAAGTGCCCATCTCTTTTCCACCAACACCTTCATGGCCGCGTAGATGTTAACACTAGGCTTCTCATATTCTTCATCTTCTTCCTCCTGAATTGGTAAGCTCGAAAAGCTCATGGTGACTGCACCACCATTGTTGACATCACTCGACGGAATCGAAGCAACCCTTTTGAGAATCGAAATGGCTTCTTCTCTACGACCTCTAACGAACAGCCACCTCGGAGACTCGCAGACGAAAAACCGAACCAGAACGCAGTAGAGTATGGTCGGGATCGAAGTCCAGATGTAGAGAATCCTCCACGAGTTCCCTCGATTGATGTAAGCCATGGCAGGGAGAGACAAAAAGCCGAACATGAAACCGAAGAAACTCATGACTCCGACTCGTCCTCGCCATTTCTTCCCGACCAGTTCCGTCGATAGCACGAGCGCACACGTCCCGATCGTCGCCCGACCAAACCCGTTGACAAATCGAAGAAAAGCGTAAACCCAAATATTAGGTGAGAAAACCGTTAGCATCGTTGATATCGACATGAGGAGACAAGACAGAAAAAGCATGTTCTTACGACCCAGAGAAGAGTCGGCTAAGGTTGAGAGAATCAAACCGCCGATCAAACATCCGACGAAGAAGGAACTCTCCGGCAAGCCCTTGACGAACGAGCCGGCGCATTGGAGACCCCATTCAGAAATGACGGAGACGTGAGGAGAGTCGTCCCAGGACCACGCGGTCTTCGGGAGGATGCAGATGTTGGAGACGGACTCGTGGCAGGACGAGTCTGACTCGGTGCAGTGCCACGTGGGTTCGAAGTCCGTGAATACGGATATGAAAGTCTGTTGGGCGTCGAAAACGCCGGAGAAGGAGACTAGAGTGGCTTGAAGGAACTGGGCCCACCCAAAGCTTCCAATGTATCTCTCGATCGTGTCGTCGAGGGATCTCGGCGGTGGCGGGTTCGAATCGGTCAGAAGCGGCCGAGTTGATTCAGCCATGTTGCACGAGTTTTTTTTTTTTTTTTTTTTTCTCTTTTTTTGTGTCTTGTGGAAGCAACTCAGGTGGCGAGTCTTCCGTCCTGCTTTTATTAAAGAAATTTGTTTTTACTTTTCCACATGGTAATTAATTTAATTTAAGCTTATCTAATTTGCTGTAAAAGCTTACAATAGAGACACTGTTTCATGTACTTGTATGTTGCGAGGATATATTACTATAACCGTATTAACTCGTATTATTGTATTATTGTATTAGCTAGAACGATGCTAATCTGGTTTAATTCACGTTCTGTGATTTTATACACTATATCAAATACAAATCTTTAGATTTATCCTAAATTATAGACGTTTTAGATGATAGAATATAAGATTATTTTGTTACAACTACTTAGATACATCTGTTAATATTCTTTGTATTATCTCAAATATTATGGAAGTCTCTGTTATATCTCTGGTTATTTAAAGCTATGTACATTGATCATGATAATGAAGAGAAATCAATAACTTTCATTAGATTATATGGCAACGTTTAATTTTTATAATTTTGTGGTTTAAATGATGTTGCTGTAAATTTTCTAAGTATATTATATTTGAAGTTAATTATTATGTCCTTCTTAATAAAAAGAAAATGGTGGGATGAATCATAAATGACGTATCTTAGAAAATCCACCAAAATAAGATAGTGTATTTTTTTTTGCTTATAATCATATTAAATAACCTAATAAAATAGATGAATCATGCATGATGTATCTTATAAAATCCACCAAAATAAGATAGTGTATTTTTTTTGCTTATAATCATATTATATAACCCAATAAGATAGATGAATCTTGTATGATGTAACTTAGAGAATCCACCAAAATAAGATAGTGTATTTTTTTGCTTATAATCATATTATATAATCCAATAAGATAAAATATCATGATATAATTTTAGTGTTTAACTGTTAATCAAATTGGAGGGAAAATGCAACTTTTGTAAAAGAAAAGAATTGATTGGTGGTCCTTGTTTTGCCAGAAAATGAACTGGTTGTTTGAAATCACGAGACACGTGCGAAAGAAGCTCTACCAAACTTGGACTTAGACGATACAAAGAATAAGATAGTGTACCATAATAAGATATTAAGATTCATAACCCTTTTTATTCGTTAGATTTTCTTAAAAGAATTTTATTATTATTGACTATATAGTCTATATTACGTAGATTCATTTGGAATTCTACTATAGAAATAAATAAAAGGGATACTCACCGACTATATTTTTCCATTTGTGATGACTAAGATATGTAAATCAAAGGGATTGACGTCACTGTATCTGTGAGTATTGAAGTTTCTGCAGATTTCTATATGTGTAGAGTTGAAAATAAGAAGTTGATGTAAACAGATTATTAGGAGAAAACGAAGAAGATAATGGAGAGATTTGATAAATCATAACCATACATAAGCGAAGGCTATCTCGCTTACAGTATCATAACCTAATCTTTTTATTTTTCTGGTAGAGTACCACCACACATATTGAGATCCACATGTAACATGTCACATGACATTTACCTTTTGTTCAATTTTAAAGATTTGATATTTTTATATTCAAAATCAAATCAAATTTTCCGACTAAAAGGCGATTGGTTTGGTAGATGTGAAAGGGAAAACACATTTCATAGCCATGTAAAAATATAATCACGATGGTCTCGTGGCCACGCAAATAATATTAAATTATTTATATACTCCCTGCTCTTTCTTTTTTATTGTTCTCACTAGAATCCATTTGACTATCACAGTACTTTGATCGACGCGGAGACTCAACATGCAACCATTCTTAAAAGAAAACGCACTTCAAACTAGAGCAAGTCAAACGATCCTGCTGGACAAAATACGACATAGCCGAGTTGATTATCCTATTAATGGCTTTCAATGTCGTTACTGATCTTAATTAGAGTTCGGAGATAAATTAAATGTAAGAATTTACGACAAAAGCATGTGCTGAATCTTTATTTTATTTGAATGGCAAAATATCTATAAATATGGAAAATAGATTCTGGTTAAACAGGTTTTCAACTTTCAATACCATCACTAATGCTCAAAGCTACTTTAGTGGAAGTATTTTCTAGAGGTTTTATTAAATATTAAATTATATAGTTTATATTATATAAAAGATCTCAATGTTAAAAAAAAAAAAGTTATTAAAGGTCACGTGACAGTATATAATTTGTTTTTCTTTCTCAGTCATGTAGTTTCATCAAGATAGATGCCAATATGTGATGTACAGCTGTTTGGTTTTCTTTTGATGTCGGCTCAAAAGAGTTCGCAAATAAATGATGTAAATGAAGGGATCCCCATTCCACACGTTGCTGGCATGTTCCATCCTCATCTGTAATATTACTTTTGGGCTATCTTCAAATTTATGGGCTGAAAACTAAGTTGTGTGGGCCCACATTGAACACCAAATGAGTTCTAGAAGAATTTCTTGACCGATCGTTTTTAGTTTTTTTTTCCAAATTGATTTACGGGGGAATAAAAATAAAAATCTCTGAAAACAATTAAAAAAGGGGAAACATTAGCTCAAACAAAAGAAGCCATATATAACATGATACTTCAAAACGAAAGAGATACTACAGCAAAATTCTGAGTAAACATGTGGAGACAATTGTTTGGATGAGATTTACATCAAATAAATATCTAGATTTTACATCAAATCATAAGAAATTGTTATTTAATTAATATATAGATGATTCTACTGATCCTATCCATTATAAAGATGACGTACAGTCGTGAATGCATTATGCTACATATACGTTCAGAATGCAAATAAAAATTTACTCCAAAATTATTATTGACATTTGGGGGGGGGGGGGGCAGACGTCATGGAAGATATATACCTGAATTAATGTTTCCACCACTGTTATTATCATATTTTCTGTCATTCTGAATATATTGTTTCTCCCAAAAAGCTTTCTAGATCGTATTCGTGTTGGTGGTGGTAAGCATCTGAACCGACCAACTTCCAAGTGGATAGTTCGTTTGGAGAGGGATTTAGCTTGCTTTCGCTTCGGTCCTGTCCGCATCATTGTCATAAGTTATGACTCATAAATAAAGACCCCGATGATGCGAAGAAGAATGATGTTTCCACGACCAAGGATTGGCTCGAGCTTCTCTTTACTGTACAAGATGACAATGGGAAGCCATTGTTAACGCCGCAATAAATCACACATCTTTCGGTGGTTCGTGTTAGAAACATACTCATGTATATTGTTGATAAGTTGGTATTCAATTTAACATAGCAATTGATTTTGTAATGTGACAGGCAGTTATATTCTAGTTAGCTGTCCTGGACCTGGTATTGGTCGAATCCTTAATACATGAGACGAATCACTCATGTACTGGACCGAGCTCCACCTAACCGATATCAACGTTAAGTTTGTATTTGGACACTATGTTTTATGTTATTTGAGAGAACTCTTCACCCGCAATTCTGAAAATAAAATCCAAAACAACTTTTTTTCGAAATTTCGATATAAAATAAAATTATTTCGATACAACAGAACTTATTACAGTTCCCGAATTGGATTGGTTTGTTTGTTTGGAATGAGTATCTTTAATGGAAATGTAGAGAGAGTTTAAGGGAGAAGAAAAAAAAAAAACAAAACAAGCTTGACGAAAGTTTAAGAGGACTAAATACTCAATGCATGAAATAAACAGTTCATAAAAGAAAGTTTGAGTATACCTGTGATCAAAGTATATATCCTACTACTGTAATTCAAAAGAAGTATTATCTTTTTGGCATTTTGCAACCAACTTTTTGTAAATTTCCCTCAAGCATCTTCCAAAACGGAGGAACAATACAGGATTGGGTTGGACCTTTTATGTACGTTATGGGCTATATGGTGTTTTAATTTCGGTAAAGTGAGCTCTAAGAAACAGGTGGAGTGCAAAAATAGAGAAATTAACTTGGGACTTGAGATAAGACAAGAGCATCGAATTCCACCTTGATCACAAAGTCATTCTTTTTTCTTATTCTATCTTCCTCACAACGTTATTCTATACATATATTTTTTTGGTTTAATTTTCTAATGGTGTGTTTATATCCATCTCACAAGATTAAAGTAATAGAATAATTATGAACATTGAAGCAATAAGTAGTAGGTATCTTCCTTCGTAAATATTCCAGCGATGAAGGAAAGACAAAAAGAATCTTATCCTCCATCTGGAAAAAAGGTCGCTTTTGTCATATTTCAATTCGAAGTAGAAGAAGAAGAAGAGAGATGTCTATGGGTATGGGGAACTTCTTACGGAAGTTGGGAAGCGGCAAAAGCAAGAGCAGTCGAAGTTTCAAAGACAGAACGACGTCGTCTGCGTCCAATGAACCCTCACCGTTGGATCCTTCAAACTCCGTTTCCGACAGGATCAACGCCGCCAAGAAGAAGTACGCACTCATCCCTGATCGCTTCTCTTCCCTGGACCAGGTTCCTTTCTTCTTCTTCTTGTCTAAATCTCAGTTTCTGATGTTGACTTGACTTTTGATCACCATGGTTTCTGCTACTTTCCATGTTCTTTGAGTTCTCCAAAGTCTGACTTAAGAATAGTTATTTGCTGTAAGAAAAAAAAAAAAGAAATGGTTATTTTATTTTATTTTATTCTTTCCTCCATTTCGTTGACAATGGGATATTAAATGATTTGGTATATTTTCTTATTAAGAAAAAATAAATGTATGAAAAGAGAAGGACTAGAGATGAGTTAATGAACGGTGTGTTTATTTTTAAAAGGTATCAAAAGCTCTAAGAGAAGCTGGTCTTGAATCATCCAATCTCATTCTCGGAATTGATTTCACAAAGAGCAACGAATGGACTGGTAAAGTATAATATACACAACTTATCGTAAAACTGTTACCATATTTTTTTGGATGTAAACAGAGTGATTATCGTTCTGTTTTCAGGGAAAACTTCATTCAATGGAAAATGTCTGCATGCACTCGGAGAAACTCCGAATCCATATGAAAAGGCAATCTTTGTAATCGGCCAAACGTTGGCTCCTTTCGACGAAGACAATCTCATCCCTTGTTTCGGCTTTGGCGATTGTGAGTGTTTATTTTTCTGTTTTGCTTCCCAAAAAAAGTTCTTCAATCTTTGTTCCTGAGACTCTGTTTTCATTTCATTATTCAGCAACGACCCATGACGAGGAAGTGTTCGGTTTCCACAGCGACAATTCTCCATGTCACGGCTTTGAAGAGGTCTTAGCATGTTACAGAAGAATCGCACCTAACTTGCGTTTATCAGGTTTTGTTTTCTTTTAATTTCAATACCTCTTTTAAGTCTTTAGTAAAACCCTGCACCTGCATGAGCAAATCACAAGCTTCTGAATAACATTTTCTCAAAAAGGGCCAACGTCGTATGGACCGCTTATCGATGCTGCGGTCGACATTGTTGAAAAGAACAACGGACAATTTCATGTTCTGGTGATTGTCGCTGATGGACAGGTAAAGTTTAAAGCTTTTTAAGGAGAAAAAACCAAAGAGAGTTGTGAACACTTGAAAACTTAAACAAGGCCACATGTTGAATGTGAAGGTAACGAGAGGTTTGGATATGCCCGAGGGAGAACTCAGTCAACAAGAGAAAACAACTATCGACGCGATTGTAAACGCGAGGTAAAACAAAGCAGCTCTGTTTCCACAACTCTGTTTTCTAAAAGCTAAAATTCCAAAGTTCCTTTCACCTTGCAGCTCATATGCTTTGTCGATTGTTTTAATCGGTGTTGGAGACGGGCCATGGGAAGACATGAGGAAGTTTGATGACAAGATCCCTAAGCGTGAATTCGACAACTTTCAGGTAACAATTCATATTCTTCTCCATCTGTTCTTCAAGTTTCTTCTTGATCTTGATCTGCTCTCTGCAAAGTTTGTGAATTTCACCGAGATTATGAAGAGAGATTCGCCAGAATCTGCCAAAGAAACTTCCTTTGCTCTTGCTGCTCTGATGGAGATTCCCTTCCAGTATCAAGCAGCGGTCGAACTCGGCTTACTCGGGTACTTCCATTAAGTCTCTTTGATATCCTCCAAGAGACAGAACAGAGCTATTGTCTGTCCGTTTTTCTGTCGTCAGTCGTAACTGCTTCTGATGTTCTTCTCTATAAAGGAAATCGACGGGCTTAGCGAAGAAGATAAAGCCGAGGCCACCACCTATTCCTTACACGCCTCCAATTCGTACTGACCTACCATCACCTGCATCAGACGAACATACCCAGGTCCCAGAAATTGCTTACTTTTTCACTCTGTTGCTGCCTTATTGTATCAAGTCTCATCTCATATTGTTTCCCCTTAAACAGAGTTGCCCGATTTGTCTGACTAACCGAAAAGACGTGGCTTTCGGCTGTGGTCACATGGTCAGTTTCACCCAGGAAGTCGTAACTGTTTTCCTATTTTACTCAAACATGAACAAAACCAGCTTACTTTTGTTTTGTTTTGTTTTGCAGACTTGTGGAGATTGCGGATCTAGGATTTCAAACTGCCCCATCTGCAGAGTACTGATCACAAGCCGGCTAAGGCTTTACGCGTGATTGGTGCCGTTGTACATAACAAAACGCTTGAACATACTGTCTTTCTCCATTTTAGAATCTCCAGTTCGGTTTTATCACAGTGTCTCTGACATTGTTCCAGAACCAGCTTGTACCATATAATTTCCTATGTAACTATAAATGTTAACTTGCAACAAACAAGAACGAAGAAGCAATGTACAAAACATGGGTTTTACATTTTTATTCACTCGTCACAAAATGTTTGAAGTGACTGAATCTTGCACCAGTTTGAAAACCACAAAGCATGCCCGATTCAAACCAAAATAATAAACAAACATTACGGCTAAAAAACATGCCATCTTTTCATCCTGGAAAGATCCGAGAGTGAAAGGTATCCATTACAATAGCTCTTGTAAGAAGTTATGCATTACTGAGGTTTGGTCGTCACCGTGTCATTTGGCTTTGGCACTGGTTGAATTCTTTGGTAAGGCTTCCTGGTAAGAGTCTCTCCCCTTAGTGCAGCCACGTATCTGTCATTGGTATCCTGCTTCTGTTTCAACTCACCGAGGTACTCAGCCAGCCTCTCTTGGTTTACTTTACCCATCATCTGACCATACATTGTAGAAATATGTTGTTCATCAGCAGAAAATAACACAAAAAGATTGAAGATCGCAGACACCCAACATTCTAGTATGAAGAGCTAGCGTCAACCTCAATCTCAACAAAACATATGCTTTCATGCTTAACAGACCAGCCTTAGATTAGTAACACACGGCTATGACCATGAAACTTCAATCGAGGCGACATTGTTAAGCAGAGGAAGAACTAAGATACATAAAGTTCCTGGTCAGCACAGATCATTGGGTTGTTGTCAGTCACTAGCAACAGAATCTACTAGAATCCTCTCCAACAGACTTAAGTCTAAACAACAACGGAAGGACACGACGCCAAGGCGCTTTGCAAAGTACCAGGAAATAAAGTATTTCAATTTTTCAGGGGGAGCATAAGCACGAGAGGCAACAATCATCAAGTCGTTCTAGTCATCTTTCAAGAGAAGTTTAAACCGCAACAAGGCTTCTCTAGAGACTTATGTATGAACAAATTGTAACCACGAAGCTCAAAAAACTAGTTAGCTTTCGGATTAGCATCAATAGAAGACAAGTTACATGTTTCTCTCACCGAACAGCTATCATGATCAGGAGAAAGAAACGCTAAATGGAGGAACTTGAACTAGCGAATCGTGGGACTCCACATCAGACAAATGTTTTAGCTATCGAGTAAGAACAAATTTGAGATTCGATGCTTCACGGATACATTCAACACCCCAGAATCTCCAGCAATCCGATCAAGGACCAAATCAGAATGCTTCAAACAATTTAACAAATTTCTCGGAAGAAATGGAGGAAACATTTACAAGAGCTACAAAGTGGTGAGAAAGGAGTGGTACATACGACGGTTTCGGGGCGGGCGGTTTTTCGGAGGCGGGCCTCGAGCTCCGGGTTTGTGGAATTGGTGGCCTGCATAACCCCATAGCCGATTATTCCCGGGATGACACCGCACACGGTAGCGAACGTGAAGAAGAAGGATCTAGAATCTCTCGTCTTCCTCACTAGCCATCTCCATGTATCGCTCTTCTCGTACAAGAACGACATCTTTCTCTCTCTCTCCGAGTCACCGTTTTTTTCCTCACCGGGGTTTTTAGGGTTCTTGACTTCCACTTACAGGTGGTTCACACTTAAGCGTAAATGCAAACAACCCCTACTTTTCTATATATTTTATAAGTTCCCCCAACATCTTCTTAAGTTTCTGTTTTTACCCGTAGCAGTTATAAATTATATTTTACCCCCTTTAGTTTGTTTTAGGACAACAACGCTCTACGTAGTTTGTTTCGGGTCAGGAACACCCTATAGCTTCCTCACCCTTAGATATATGTTTTTTACTTAGATTCTTATTTTTTTTTTTTTAATGGTTATTTGACAAATTCCCCCTTACTTTATATGTTTATTTTATATAAAAAAAAATGGTAAAAAGTAAAGTAATTGAGAGAAAAGAGCGAAAAATCTGAAATTTTTTATGTAAATATGGTGTTGAAATCTGTTAATTGACCGGAGAATAACCAATTCTTTTGTAAATTGTGTATGTAAAATTTCCGATTTTAGTCTACTTAATCCGCTTTGCAAGGAAAAAATAGAGGTATGGAGCAATTGAAGGATGGTCAAGTAGTTGTAAACCCTTATCAACTCCAACCAAAAGGAACTAATTAGTTTTATATCTCAATTACTTGTGAAATTATATATTCTTGATTTAGACAACATTTTCAATTTCTTTCTCCCAACAAAACTTATTGTTTTATTTTATTTGTCCTCATTCTCAACATAACACTTGGAGAATGCTCATGATCATCGAATCAAGAAGAAGATGGATCCAAAGCTGTTGTTCTGTTTGCCACAAGGAGATGAATTGTTTAACCCCCTTAATACTATGTTTATTCAAATGGCTTGCATTCTCGTCTTCTCTCAATTGTTCTATCTCCTGCTTAAACCATGTGGTCAAGCTGGTCCCGTTGCCCAGATTCTCGTAAGAAAATATCCTTTCTTGCGTTACACGAAACACCCGGGTTTTAGGGCTTTCAAAGATTTTGGACTAATTTTTTTTTTGTTTCCAATGATTTTTCAGGCAGGTATTGTGTTGAGTCCTGTTCTGCTCTCAAGAATCCCTAAAGTTAAAGAATTTTTTCTCCAGAAAAACGCAGCGGATTATTACTCTTTCTTCTCATTTGTTTTACGAACGTCTTTCATGTTCTTGATCGGTCTCGAATTCGATCTACATTTCATGAGAAGAAATTTCAAGAAGGCCACCGTGATAACCTTTAGCTCCTTTTTGGCTTGCGGTCTCCTCAGCCTCGCCTTGTACTATTTGCTCACCCCTTTATTACAGATCAAAGAGGACTACTTCACGTTTTTCTTGGTTCTGTTCATTACCTTGTTTAACGCGGCATCTCCTGTCGTCATCCGTTCAATTGCTGATTGGAAACTCAACACATCTGAGATTGGACGGCTGACAATCTCCTGTGCCTTGTTCATCGAATTAACAAACGTCGTGCTCTACACTGTAATCATCGCGTTCATATCTGGATCCATGATAGGCGATCTCTTCCTATTTATTTTTGCGACCGGAGCCCTAATATTGCTCAACAGGTTTCTAGCTCCATGGCTCCCCAAGAGGAACCCTAAAGAGAAATACCTATCAAAGGCTGAAACTTTAGTTTTCTTCATCTTCCTTCTCATCATCGCCATCACAATCGAATCCTACGATGTCAATTCCTCTGTTTCGGTTTTCACCATTGGCATCATGTTTCCACGACAAGGAAAAACTCACAGGACGTTGATTCAACGGCTTAGTTACCCGATCCAGGAGTTTGTTCTTCCGGTTTACTTTGGTTACATTGGATTCAGATTCAGCATCACTGCCTTAACCAAACGCTATTACATCGGTTTCGTTAGTATAGTGATTCTAACCATAGCTGGGAAATTTATTGGTGTAATAAGCGCTTGTATATACCTGAAGATCCCCAAGAAATATTGGCTTTTCTTACCAACTATTCTCTCTGTTAAAGGCCATGTGGGTCTTCTTCTTCTCGACGCAAACTTCTCCGAGAAGGTATATTCTTCATTTACTTATAGTCTTGATGATTACTGCTACTTTAATATATATATTTGTTAAGAACATTTAGGTATCGAAATAGAGTTTTCATATAGAATATTAAAGATGACTTACAATATTATTGGGTATTATTGAACTTGTCACTCTTCACAACATGCATGGCTATATAGTACGTAGAGTATTAGTATGCTCGTTTTTTCTTTCTTTTACATTCTTTGTGTGCATCTGTCTGCAGAAATGGTGGACCACAACTATTCATGATATGGTAGTGGCATCTTTAGTGACCACGACGCTACTAAGCGGTGTCCTTGCGTCTTTCTTGCTTAAAGCAGGAGAGAAAGACTTTGCTCACCAGAAAACTTCGCTTGAATCTCATGACACGAACGAGGAGTTACGGGTTTTGTCTTGCGTTTACGGAGTTCGTCACGCTCGTGGTACAATCTCTCTTATGTCGGCCTTGAGCGGTTCTCGTGGAGTGTCTAGGCCGTTCACGGCTCTGCTTATGCACCTCGTACCACTCCCGAAGAAACGAAAATCGGAACTGTTGTATCACGAGCACGATGAAGATGGAGGAAATGTGCACGGAGATGATGAGTTCGGGACCAACGAAGGTTTAGAGATCAACGACTCGATTGATTCGTTTGCTAAAGACAGTAAAATCTTGATTCAACAGGTGAAACTCGTGACGCAGATGCTTAATATGCACGAAGAGATCTGTAACGCAACAGAAGATCTCCGCGTTTCGATTGTCTTTCTTCCGTTTCATAAACACCAGAGGATCGATGGGAAGACTACGAACGATGGGGAAACATTCCGGCAGATGAACCGTAATGTTCTAAGGCACGCCCCATGTTCGATTGGAGTTTTCGTGGACCGAAACATAACCGGGTTTCAACAACCGCACGGGTTTGATTCGGTACAACATGTTGCGGCATTGTTCTTTGGTGGTCCGGATGATCGTGAGGCTCTAGCTCTGTGCAAGTGGCTCGTGAACAACACTATGATTCATCTCACGATAATACAATTCGTTTCCGAGGATTCACAGGCAGAGAATCCAATAGGGAATGTGACAGCACAAGATAACAACGAGGTTTTTATCGAGGTTCAAGGAAGAGATCAAACTGAACACGAATCAGACCGAAGCTTCTTAGAAGAATTCTACAACAAGTACCTTACTAACACTCTGTTTCTAGAGATACTCTGTCTTTCGTATGAGCTAAAAAGAACAGTTGATTTTTGATTATCTGAAACAGATTTGTGACAACGGGACAAGTGGGATTCATAGAGAAGCGAGTGACCAACGGACCGCATACACTGACGATTCTAAGAGAGATTGGAGAGATGTATTCACTGTTTGTGGTTGGCAAGAGTACAGGAGACTGTCCTATGACGGTGAGAATGAAAGATTGGGAAGAGTGTCCAGAGCTCGGAGCTGTCGGTGATTTCTTGGCTTCATCTTTAGATGTAAATGCTTCTGTATTAGTTGTTCAAAGACAAAGACATTCACATGATAGCTTTATAGATGATTAGCAAACATTTCTTAGTTTCAGCAGATTATCTTCTCTCGTTAATCTCTTTCGCATTTTGTTGAGTTTATTAAAAAAAACACCAAAAACTGGAAACGAAATAGTTCCGTTATGAAGATAAGTTTCACGTATGGAACAAATGGTTCGGAGCTAAACCATAAACCGGGACTAAACGGTTTGGTTCCATGAACTCTGTTATCAGCAACATTAATGGTGAGTCTTCAAAGCTTGGTCTATTTGCTCTTGTCTTAATAACGATACAACATGCCCTAATCTAACGATACAGAGAATAGCAAAGAGATGTCTGCTTAAATGATCGAAATGGTTCGGTTTATCAAGACATGACACTGTAGGTTTCACTTTCACAGATGAAACACACTGAAATTCAAATATGGTTTTATTAACTGGAGCCAAAACGGCTCGGTTCTGTTACAGTTTTATACAGTAAACAAAAACAGAGTTTTGTGATACTAAATATTCAGCAACTAGGGTTAATCTTCAAGGCTTGGTCACTCTGCTCTTGTGCTTCCATTGTATCACAAAGACTTGACCCTTTGGTCTCAGGAAGAAGCAAAGCGAATAACCCGAGACCCGCCACTGTAAACCCGAAAACCGCAAAAGAGAGCGACGGAACATTTCTTCCAATCGAAGCAATGATTGGACAACAAGCTCCTCCAACTACAAGCGCTTGTCTAAGCATCGTTGTCGCGAAATTCCTCACGCATGTTGGGAACATCTCAATCATATAAACTGCCATCAAGTTAAATCCGATCCTCGCGCAGAAGAAAGAACCAAGTTCAAAGGCAAAAGCAAAGTTTGTTCGCCCGAAAAGTGTCATTACGAAACAGAGCACTCCTAACGCTCCTCCTATTAAGCAATTCACAAGTACAGAGCTTCTTCTGTTGAATTTCTCTAGCAAGATTGGTGTGATAACAAAGGTCGGTAACTCCACCATTGCGTTAAGGGCTTCGCTCAAATAGATGTTCACTTTTATGTCTCTAACCGCCAATGGAACTCCGTAATACATCATTCCCAAACCGAACATTATGATCATAACAACTATGATTCTTCGGAAAGCCCATTTTCGGATGAACAAGTCCTTGATCGAGCTGCTTGGAGGTTGTTCTAGGGTTCCTTTTGAAGGTAGCCTAGAAGATACAGATTCCAAGTAACCTCTCTTTGCTGGTGAAATTCTTTTAAGCACTTCAATGGCTTCTTCGTTCTTCCCTTGCACATGGAGCCAACGAGGAGACTCTAGGGTGAAGAAATAGATGAAAATACTGTGGATGGCTGCTGGAACGGATGTGCAGAGATATAGAACTCTCCAAGAAGCGTGTCTAACAAGGTAGGCGATTCCAGACAGAGACATGAACCCTAGCACAAACAGAGTAAACGGAATCATAGTAGCTCGCGGTCTCCATTTGGTGGAAACTCGCTCGCTTATCAGATTGAACGCGTACGTCCCGGTCTGTGAACGCACAAATCCGATAACGAACTTTAAGAAAGCGTAGGTCCATATGTTGGCGGAGAAGAAAATTGAGATTCCGGTGAGTGACATTGCTGAAGTCGAGAAGAAAAGCAATTGCTTCCGTCCCAAGAAACCGTCTGGGATCATAGCCATGATAACCCCTCCGACGATAGAACCCACATAAAAAGTTGAAGTGGGAAGACCTCTGAGGAAGGAGCTCGAGCACTCAAGATCGAACTCTGAAATGACGGATTTATCCTTGAATCCGCCGTCCCAATCCCAGGCTGACCGGGGAATCTCGCAGATGTCGGAGGTTGCCGGATTGCAAATCGTGTGGTCAAGACAGTGCCACGTCGGATAAGCATCTGTGAAGACGGTGATGAATATCTGATGCGAATCGAAGGTTAAGGCAAGCCCGACAAGAATTATCTGTAAAAACTGTGACAAACTGAAACCAGACAAGCTCTGTTCGAATATCTTGTCGAAATTCAAAGGCGGAGAAGTATCTTCGTCCTCGATCTGGGTCAACAGTGGTGCTGATGAATCCGCCATTGTTGCTCACTTCAGTTGACTTAGAGGTTGTGAGAATTATTACATGAAAATGTAAACAATCAACTTGTACCTGCCAATTATATAATCTGGAATCTGTAATTCTGAAGAAACTCCACATCACGCATATAATGTGTGGTCAATGACTCAAATATCATCATTGTTTGAGATTTGTATAATATATTGTTTTTTTTTAAATAGTACTATTTTCTGCTTAAATAATTGAAGCATGTGTATAATAAATTCAATTATTCAATTATTCAATTGGATCAAGATATATATATATTCAATTAGTCATCAATATTTAAGTCCACACGACATATATATTCATCAATATATACGTCGACTGTTTATAAATTCAATTTGGGCTACCAAAAAAACAAACAAAATAAATAAATTCATATTTGGGCCGTTAAGAAAAAGCCCGTTAATAGGTTAGCTCAAGCTTAAACGGAAAATCACTCGTGTGAATCACGTTATGTCGTTGCTTCATCCAAAGAAATTATTTTGAAAATAAATAATTATAATCTTGGCTTATAAGATTATATATCTACATCTACCGCTACCATTCTCACTAGTGACTTGCCACCTTGTATTGAATGCAATGCATAATATCAATTGTATATGCATAAATATTCTAGGGGGAGTTTTGTGGTCACTATTTTGATTTCTCATGGCTAATTTAAGCAAAGATGGAATGAATCCCAAGACATCCGGAGAACAAAAGGAAAAAGAAAAGGATAAAATTTGTATGCGACTGTTTTTTCTACATGAGACTTTTATCAAAAGACACGACATCTTATCTGATATTTAAAAAAAAACATTAAAAATCCCATTAATCAACAGTAATATCACTGGGCTGTGGTGTCATTTTCCAAGAAAGATCATACCTAGAGATCGTAATTACGATTAAATTAGACGATTAGCATAGATATCCTCGAAAGAACAAGGCAAAGATCATATGCTAATCGAGTTAAAAATGATAAAGAATTCAAAATTAAAGGACCAAAAAAGTGTGTGATCAAAGACTTAAAAGGAGAGCCCATAGTGTACAAAAAGAAGCTGCACGGATCGGATCTATTCACATGACACACTGATTTTATTCCATGTTATTAGTCGCTCTTCCACATAATTTTCCTTTCCACGTATGAATTATTGTAATTGCTAATTTATCTCTTCAAGGTAGAAAAGTATTTGCTGGGAAAAACAAAATATTTATACTTACATATATTATTCTGTGACATGCTTGTGCATTCCTCGTTGATAATATATATTTAGAGAGATCTTAAAAAAATCAAAAATAATTTTGTTATTGTCAATATTCGACGAATTTAAAATTTATAATGTTAAGCTTCTGGGACCGCTTGACTGATAAAATGTCCCTTTTGTCTCTCTCTCTCTCTACAGTCTACAGTATACAGTATACATACACATAATACATTTCTATATATATATATATATAAGTATGCCATATGCCAATAATTTCTCTCTTTCCAGTACAAAACCATTCTATTAGATATTGGAATCTAAAAACTCAGAAACAATCATACTCATCATTATCATCATCACTCTTTGGTATCATCAGATCATAATGAGCAACTCAAAATCATATTGGAGGAAACAAAGATGGGGAACGCCTCCTCAAACGCTAACGCCATTAATGGAAGGACCAGATCCAGACATGCAAGATGAAAGAGCCAAGAAGGAGAGCTCATGGGAAGCGATTAGAGAATGGTTTAAGGTTCACAAGGGTATTTCTGGAAATATGTCTTCTCCCTCCGTACAACCACTTTGCAACAGTTATGACGTGGCGGCTAAGGGACAAGACGTGAGGCTCTTGCTCGGCGTCTTAGGTTGTCCTCTTGCACCAATCTCCGTCGGCCTCTCCGATCTATTGCCCGATGACCCTCTTCTTGGCTCTTTCCAAGTCAAGAATGTCCCATTTGTGAGTATTATTACTACTTAATCCCTTACCATTCTAGACTTTCTTTTTATTTTGTTGGTTTATATTGAATAATGTCTTGAATTTGATTTTCACTGCACAATTTATTTTTGTTTCTTAATTTATTTATTTTTCTTAAAATGTTTCTAAGACAATTTTTTTAAAACGTTATTAGATAGAATGTTAGAGTGTTTGTCAATCATAGTTGTATGGATTTTTTAAACAGTTGGATTATATTTAAAATGTTATCATTTAAATCGGAAAATAGTCGTTTGGGTAGTTAATCTTCGAGATAAGATTGGTTAAAAAAAATATTAGCTATTTATTTATGTTTTTAATAATCATAGATCCCCAGACCAAAGTCCAAGCTAATATCCAGAACCTATGGAATAGCCAATTAATTATCTTGTCATCGATTATGCAAATTAGTAAGTATAACGTTAGGTCTGCATATGGTTACTCTTTTAATTATTCACTTATATATATTACAGGAGACTTCGACGGCGCATTATATAATACAACAATACTTAGCGGCGACGGGATGTCTAAAGCGAGCTAAGGCGGCGAAGAATATGTACGCGACGGGGATAATGAAAATGAGTTGCTGTGAGACGGAGATCGCTGCCGGAAAAAGCGTTAAAACTCTCGGCGGCGGTGGAAATGGTCGGAGCGGAGATAGCGGTTGCTTTGTATTGTGGCAGATGCACCCTGGGATGTGGTCTCTTGAGCTCGTTCTCGGTGGCACTAAACTCATCTCCGGCTCCGACGGTAAAACCGTTTGGCGCCATACGCCATGGCTCGGTACTCACGCCGCTAAAGGCCCTCAACGTCCACTTCGTCGTCTCATCCAGGTAATTTATTTTTATCTCTTGATAAATATATACTCAAAAATATTCACATACACAAATTTAAGTTAAAAAAGTATACTGACAATTCGAGGTGAAACCTAGAAACTAAAGAATAAACCAAAGATTATTTAATGCTATGTTTAGAGTTATAAGTTATGCTGTTCTTGAGAACGATCTATTAATCTATGTTTTAAGTTGGATTTAGAACGAAAACAATTTCAAATGCTTTGGCAAAAGAAGAACTTAAAGAGAGGTGACGTCATAAGAGTGTTCAAGAGATAAGGACATTGAAGGAAAAAGAGTAGTCGTTGTCCAATTAGAAACGAAAGCTAATAAAAATATACAAACCTGACAAGTGATGGAGAAGCTGTCTCCTTCTTTTTTGCTTTCTTTCGAAACTTCAAAATCAAACAAAACCCCACATTACCCACTCTTGACCATCCCACATTCCCACCACCGCACGTGGTTTCTCCGTTTCTGTCACGTGACGTCATTTGTAGGTTAGATTGTTTTCTTGAAATGCAAATTTGTTTTGATTATTTATAACGAAGTCACACTTACTATATATATACATAATGTTCCGCTAATGGTTTCAGTTATAGTTCATTTTTAGTAAGGTATGAGGTTTTTCTCCTAGATTATTGTTGGTGTTATATTCATACATTCTCTTTTTTCTTGCTATAAGTGAAAAAAAATACTGAACTGAATATATGTCAGAGAGTCAGAGACTCAGAATGCTTTGCTAGGTAGCTGTGTACAATTATTGGTTTAAAATGTATAAAATATTCTGTGAAAAGAGAGTCTAGTGTATGTACTATTATGCATGTGTATATAAATTAATTATTATGCTTCATAATGAATACGATCTTACATTCATTCAATTTCAAAATGTGGGGAACTTGTTGGGATTATCAAAGTTTGTCTTTCGACTTTATCTTTTTTTCTCTTTTAAATCTTTTGCTTTATAGTAGTTCTTGTCGTTCAAACCCCAACGAATATTTGTCGGACACATTTCTCCGTTGGTATAATAAATAATTTTTTTTTTTTTGACTAAAGCCGTTTGGTAATGTAATTGGGCCTACAGGGCCTGGACCCAAAAACAACAGCAGGCCTATTCGCAAAGGCCCAATGCTTAGGCGAGAGGAGAATCGGCGACGATGACTGTTTCGTGCTCAAAGTATCCGCCGATCGTGACTCATTGATCGAGCGGAACGACGCCGGAGCTCCGGCGGAGGTTATACGCCACGCGCTGTACGGATATTTCTGCCAGAAGAGCGGTCTACTGATCTACTTGGAGGACTCGCACCTCACTAGGGTCACGACGATCTCGCCGGAGGACGAGGCCGTTTACTGGGAGACGACGATCGGAAGTAGCATCGGAGATTACCGCGACGTTGACGGAGTCGCCGTAGCTCATTGCGGACGCGCCGTCGCGACGGTGTTCCGATTCGGAGAGACGTCGTTGCAGTATAGCAGGACGAGGATGGAGGAGATATGGAGGATAGACGACGTCGTATTCGATGTGCCTGGGCTTTCATTGGACTCCTTTATTCCCCCCGCCGATATATTTGAAGATGAAAACAATAATAATACTCCTCTTTACAGTAATGTAAATTCCCGATGAAATGTCGACTAATTTAATAACTATATAAACTGTTTATTGGCGGGTTAGTTGATGGTATATGTACATTTTCTTTTTTGATAAAATCTAAAAATCGACGTTTTGTTATTTTGGGTTCTGTTAGATAATGACAAATTCTAATATTGGATTCGGGTTGTTTTGGGCTTATATTGAACATGTGACAATATTGAAGGCCCATCAAAGTAAAATGCAAAATTTTGATGATATACAACATCTTTAATGGGCATTCGATGAAGCCAATCACAAAAGCATCTCTCTGATAGTATTAAGATAGTGTCGTTCTTTAGCAGATATAAAATGGGCTTTTTGTCTTCATTTTATAACCTTTCGCAATGTAACAAATATATCTTGGTTTTTCGGTTATAAAAAATATACGAGTGAAATTTGATTCTTTGTCGGAAATAGTTAACCAGAAGTCTAGAACTAATGGAGAAATCATATTAGAGAAAGAAAGAGCAAAAAAAGAAGCTTCCGCAATGTACTTTTTTTTTTCTTCGGGAATGTACTTTGTTAACAGAACATTCAAAACATACATATCAAATATAAAGTATAATTTTGAAAAAAAATATATACTATCAAAAAGAAGTACAATATAATATCCTCTTTTTTTTTCCTAAAGAAATAGAAGAAGTAAGGGAGAAGAAAATGGAATCCGAGGTCGAGATCGTAATGAGGTGCCTACCGATGATTGTACTTAACATGCATGGAAGAATGTGCATAGACCATCGATGAGACCGTTACCTTTATTACTTTTATTTGTTTATTACACAAGTGCTTTAGTTTGCTTAACAACCATAATAATTGCCATATGATATGCGTACAAACATTCACTTTTATCACTAATACTATTTGTTGTTTAACATTATGATATGGAAGTAAAGCTACAATCACATGCACGTTTATGCATGTGAAACGCGAAAAAAGTAGCAGAGTGAGATGGATAAATATTAAATGCACTGAATAGTTTTAATAGTTAACTTATGGTTGGTGTGATTATTTTGTAACTGAATATTCATTAAACATGCAACACTATCATTTCAGATCCAATATTCTATATAATGCATCTCACAATGACATTGGTTACTGCACCGTAACTACTTTCTTTAGGTCCATCATGGCAGATGTTTTATAAAAAAAATCTTTGTTTCATTCATTTGAGTTTTCTTAAGTTTTTATGCAATTTTTTTTATATGATCTGATTATTAATATTATATAATAAGTTTTGCTATTGATTATAATGATTTTAAATAAATATTGAATAATTTTTTTAAATAAAAAATAACATGTATATGATTTTTTAATTCTCGTTTTTTTCACTATTTTTTTTTTTATAAAATGTGACAGATGAATCTTCAATAATAAAAATAAAATGTACAGTATTATATTATATGTTAATATGTATATAAATCCAGTATATACAAATCCAGTATATGTAAAAAAAAATGTTAATATGTTATAGTATAAAATCCAGTATATATATATATATATATATATATATGTTTGCTTAAGTTTTTTTATAGTACGTTTTTCAATAATAACAAATAAATCAAAGTCGGTTTGATATTTTATTTTATTCATATTGAATTTTCCACGCCATTCCTTGCATTTGAATCCATATATGTATATATATTGGAGATTACAGAAATTGTCGTGTGACTCATGTCATCACTCGACTAAAAGATAAAAATATATAGCTAGTTGTATTGATTTGTAGGTTACAAAAATTAAAACATCTATCTAGAACAAATGCATGGCAGGAGTAGATATATTTGAATGACACGCAAGATACGATTTGTATAGATATATATTTTTTTTGAACATGAAGATAATTTGTTTAATCTTATTAAATAGATTTCATAAATACGAGAAAGAAAGGAACGTAATTAGAGGGGAGTGTGGGGGCGTACTTAAAAGGAGAAGAGAAGCTTCCTCGAGAAGCGCACACATGGGAGTGCGTTTATATCTCTATCTATATATGCTTCTCCTTCTTCTCCTTCAATTCTCTTTTTGCCTTTTGTTTTTCTCAGCTTTTAGATAGAGCCAGAGAGAGAGAGAGAGAGAGAAGAGACTGTGAGAGCTTTCTCTTTTAGATGCCAACTTGCAGTGATGACCAGATCTTTATATTTTCTCTCTCTACATACCAACAAAGTTAATCAGTATATATATATATTACATATATGAGCCGTAATTTGAATTTTGTTACGTTGTGACTAATTGGATATGCATCGAGTAATTAAACAAAACTTTTAATTCAAAAACACTTAAATTAATAAAAAGTTGTAGAATTAAGACCGAATGTACTAATCTTTTTTTGTGTGTGTATAGACATTTGTACTAATAAGTGGTCATATGAAGCAAAAAAGAAAGAAAGGAATAAAGAACAAAGATATCTACGGAAGGAAAGATAGATACTCAGTGTCGGTTAATTTCTCTTATGACAAGTTCTTTTATTTCTTTTGGAAAGGATGTTGTAGCTACACACACACACCAACATACTTACTTACGTGTATACATATGAAATCAAGTGACTATATACATTTGAATCAAAGTTTACAGCTTTTCTTGCTGTTTGCATGTGGATTTCCCAAAACCCTAAAAACCTTTTGCTTTGATGGGGATCAACATCATTGTAACTGCCTCTGTCCTTCCCTTTCTTATTTTACTCATGATTTTTTTTATTTTTTTTTACCATATATACTTTAATTTTAAGTTTGATTTGAAATTTAGTTTCCCAATGCAGATATCCCATTTTAGCGTAATCATATATAAGGCATCAAGTACAAACTAACTTGAGATAGAAATAACTAACTCATGAAAAAGCAAAGGGCCCTTCAAAAGCTTTAAAATATCGTACATGCCTTGAAACATGAGCGATCTCTATTCTCTCTACCCATAAATGTTCATTATTTGTCCTATACATGTTACGTTCATGCATGATATATATATACCGGTTAAGGAATATTATATGTAATATACATATACACTGGTTAAACATAGCTCTATGTACGTCTATGTACGTATATATTTTACATTTGTTATAAGCGATCTGATTGGCAAGACTGTCAGTTATTAAAGCCGTACAAAAATATATAAAATAACATTTGAGGGTTTATTTAAGATTTCAATTTATTTTAAAATAGCAAAAGTATACTGCTATCAAACATTTATATCAAAATAGTTCAGCGTAAAACACAACAACAAAAACTAGTGGATGATAAAAAAAAAGAAGCAAAAATCAAAATTTTATAATCATTCGGCCATTCTACTGACTAACATTAATGCAAAGATCAATTTTCAAACAGTTACTGGAAAAATAATGAATAAAGTACAGAATAGATCCTAAATATTATAGCAACAACAATGATATATAGTTCCAGTACAAATTAAAGACGAGCAAAACTAATCCGATAAACATAACGAACTTTGTAATTTTTTAGGTCTCATCTCTAAACCCTAAGTCAAGCTCATAAAACAAAATATATATCTCCTTCTCACGTTTTTCTCATGCATCACATATTAAAATAAATTATTGTATCACCCAAATGGTGAGTTCCTTCCTTGTATTAACCCACCATTAGGGTTCATCATAGGACTCAATGGTGATCTTCGAGGCGATGGCCTTTCCAGTAATTTCCCACCATTATTTCCTTCATCACCTGATAAACCCGATTTCCTTTCGTAAATTTCTGACAGAGAATCCAAATCCGTGGAAACATGTGTAGCCATTTGGATCTGAATCCGATGGTCGTCGTCGATCTGTTGGTTTCCGGAAAGATCGTGATCTTGATCAGACCACATTAAAAGTCCTTTCCTTACATCGTTACCATAACTAGGGTTTGGTCGCTTCTTCCCCAAGTAAATGTTGGTGTCAGCAGCATTGTTGGCCGTGTAATGATTCTCTATGTTCTGATGATGGAAGTTATGATGGTCGAGGACTTGATCGGTTGTGTTTCCATAGATGTTTAGGTCTTGAAATGGCGGGAAACTAAGAGGATGAGGAGGTGGACCCACCGCTGCGGAAAGGCTTGTACTTCCCAAATTAGCCTTGTACCCTCCTCCGGCGGCGGCGGCTGCTGTGGCGGCTGCCATGTTCTCACCAGCTAGGGTTTGGCAAGCTCTCTCCAATATAGATTGCATGTATTTTCCTTGTGCTTCAATCCTCAGCTGCAAATGCCTCTGTACCTAAAAACATTTACGTGCAATATATATTATATATAGATTAATATTTTGTTTTTTAAGAGTTAAATATCATAGAATATCAATAAATTAGTTACCTCTAGCTGTTCGTGCAACCTTCTCTGCACTTCCATTTGCATCCTGATCAATAAACCAAGTGTAAGTTGCTGCTACTATATAAAAATAAATTTAAAATAGATAAAAATTAACGAGATAGAGGATATACTCATTCATGTTGCGACTCATCATGCCAGAAGAAGAGGCTACGTTACGCTGAATATCCATGGCCGAAGCTGCACGGTAAAAAATATTTTTTTTTTGAGAAAAAGTTGAATTACAAATATACATACATATATATATATATATAATACATATACACATATTTATGTGTAATTTTAAGAACCCTAATAATGATAGAGAAAGTAAGAGTGGTCACCTCTTGAACCTTCCTTTGTGGAGTGATCTCCGTACTCCTTGTGCGGCTGCTTTCCAAGCCTGAATTTCTGCACCCATGGATCCACATAAATTTTTATATCATTAAGTGAAACGAATAAAAAAAAGATAAAGAGAAGAGACAACTAAAAGCAAAGAAGGAAAGAAAACCCTAATTTATATTTGTGTACATACCTGAAGATGGCTCTTTAGGTGGTAAAGAGTAAGACCCTTCACACCCATAACTCTCATAATCGTCTTTGGTGTTGCTTCTGTAAATATATAAAAAACGATCAAAAAACTTGTTGTTATTTTGGTTAAACTGATCAAGATAATATATATATGCGTTTGGAGGTGTGCATACTGTCGGGGCCGCCGAGCTGAGCGACGGCGTCGACGAAACGCTCGTGGAGTTCGACGGTCCAACGCAAACGCGGTTTAGGGTCGGTGGTGAGGACGAGGCCTGAATCGCCTTGAACGCACATAGCTCTGTTCTCATAAGAACCATTCATACTTGAAGGTTTCTTAGCATGGAACATTCTCTCTCTCTTTTTCTCTCTATCACTCTCTCTCTCTCTCTAACAGACGGATTCAAGGAAACGAATGAGATGCAAAAATGTGAGAGAATAGGATGCGTTTTTGAAGAGATCAGATGACGGCTTTTTTGCTCTCTCTCTCTCTCTCTCGTCTTCTTTTCATTTTTGTTTGTTAATAAAATAAAATAAATTTCTGGTTATATATATTATAATTAATATTGTTTTATCGTTACTAAGTAAGGAAGAGAACTAAAGTTTCAGACTAGTACGCAGACGTTCCTTTGCGAAAAGATACTGTCGCTATCTTTACCATTGTTTTTTTTTTTTTTTTTTGGGTTTAAATCCCTCTCAGCTTGAGCACCTTTGAATTACTTTCAATATAAAATGTCCCTGCAAGGGCATTATACGTATACATGAAGTAATTCATGTCTGTCTCATATTACTTTAAAATATTGTGAAATTTTAATTACATAATAAATTTAATATTGGAATAAACTGTACACCCATTTCACGTATTGATCTCCTTTTTTAAAAAGGTAAGTTTTAACGTGGAAGATCCTATACGAGTTAGCTAAATACAACATAATATAGATTGTCGTTAATTTTTATAAAATAAGATTTTTTCCCCACTTTCTAATATAAATATTAAAATATTACAAAATATCTTAAAAAATTTCAAAAATAAAATATAATATATTTACTATTTTTATTTTTATTGTCGTCTTTTTCTTAATTTATAAATTCATTTTATCTATATTTTTTTAATTATCATGCTGCTATTTAAGTTTTGCTTGATTTGGATGTAGTATACAAGTACTTAAGATTTGTAAATTAATTTATAATTAATTAAAAATCATTTCGACAAAGAATGATATATAAACGAGAATATAAACTTTATTTTTTCAAAGGTGGATATATTAAAGTTCTATATATATATTCTATTCAATTACGACCGCACGAGGATAGTCGTATACTAGCCTTATAGTATGTCTACATCGATATATATTGTAATGGGGACACATACATACAAATATATAAACAAAAAAATCCACAAGGGGATTTATCATTTATGGTAGGGTAAACCTTTTTGGGTAATTATGAGCTGAATATACATTTTTAAGCAATGATGAGTTCGTTATAAACTAATAGACCGTATATTTTGAGGCAAAATTTATAATAGCACCTACAATCCAAAACGCTGCCGTCAGATGCATTTTATTTTTACAACAAAAACGTTACTTGATTGATTAGTTTATAAAATATGGTAACCTCCACAATCAACCAATAAGATCATTCGCGCGTGCTTACAAACGAGGATATTCAATTTCTACACTACAAATGTGGAATTTAAATCATCCTCGTTATTTTCCGATCCTTTTCCCATTTGATAACTCAAACTTAGAAATTGGATTTTCACCAAATTGAACAAAATGCTTTATTGCTAATCTTCGTAAAATTTGTCTATATAGTTGCATATATATACAGCTATTTTCATAAAATCAACTGCATTAATCATATGACTAGCCCATCAATCGCATAATTAATATTTTTTTTGATTTTACTGAATGAATATATACATACATGTAAAATGGTCAACGTAATATATATGAGTGGGAGGTCCCATGGCATATTTACATAGAACAAGAATAAGTCAATGAATATGGCTGAGAATGATATGCACACACAAAAAGAGAGCATATGATCTAAGAATATAAAATTTGCATTAAATCATAAATTTTAAATATACTATAGGTTTTGTATTAAGTATGAAGGGAAAACAGGGTAATGTTCAATGTAGCCCAATATTTAGTGAAGGAATATGGAATTAAAGGAGGAAAAACATAAGAATATGGAACCAAAACTTTAAGTTATGCATATACATGGTTTAGTGATATGTGGAGAATTATGCATCAATGTGTAAAGATAGTGTTACTGTTGGGGACCTCTTCTTCTACTTATTAAAGCTCTTTTTATTCTTTATTTTATTTTTTTACCATATGTTTTTCTACTTTTCCCCATTTTTAATTTTTTTTTTGGCTAAAGCTTGCTGGGGCTATAATCCTTTTTGGCTTTTGTAGGACTGACGATTGTGCAGCTATACATGGTAATACATTTTCCAGATATTAATTACTTGAATTTAATTGGAAACAATGTTTTTTTTTTTTGTCAAAGAAACAATTTATGTTTTTTTTGTCAAAGAAACAATGTTTTTCTTGGCCAGAAATATTATAATATGTAGCTTTAAAACGAATTGTTTTTACGATAATTTAAACATCGCACACAATTCTGGCAAGGATTAAATAAGAAAATATATGGTGTCACCTTTCACATTTAATAATAAATGAAAGTTCAAATGCATGAGAATTGGAATCAATTCTTCGCCTCTTTGATGAATAAAGATAGATTCTTATTGCGCCAACAATATTAAAAAATGAAAATAGAACTCCCGCGATAGATGCCAACCGTATAAACTTGGCCAGCCACATCTACATAGTTACATGCAATACGTTTACTAGACTTTTCTGACCCCTTTAGAGTTTAGATACGCACACATTATTCATAATTTTATCGTTTTTTCGGCAATCATTATCACGATTATTTACAAGATTTATTCATAGTGATATGAGGTACATTAGCATTAGCAACTTAGACGGCCTTAATTCTTATTTTTCTCGACTACTAATGCTTTTGATAATGATTTTAAGCGAATTTTTATTTTGCAAGCAAAGTTATTATTTTTGTTTTTATTTGATTAAGTCAAGCCAATGTTTAACTTTTAGCTAATTGTTGTTGAAGCAAACTAAAAACGTTAAAAGAAACAAATTACTCGGAAAAAAATAAAAATAAATTAATGACAATAAAGTAAGTCGGTTTTTAAAAAATAGAGGCCACGGTTGCTTGAACTTCAAGCATCTTTTTAATGGTGCTTTGGAATTTCTTCTTCGAAATGAATATATTCCTTTCGCCCTTCTTATCTTTTCCCCAATAAAAAAACGACAAAAAAATAAAATAAAATCCCAAGTTTGGCATAGAACCATGTATTCAAACGCTATTTTAGAAGCATACCTGAACGCAATTTGTTTAATAATTAACACAACTCTGATAAACTGATAGAATGCTTTTCTAAACAGTAATCAACTGACTGCTATACTCTTCTAATCAGTGGCACATGAGACGTACAAGTGTTTTATATAATAAGATACTGATGAAAAAGACAATAGAACAAAATACATCGACTTGTATGAATTTGTAATAATTGTAAGCAAAGAACAAAGACCGCTCTCTTTTTAGTATATACAAAGCAGAAAACTGTCCGAATATTACACAAAAATTCACTTACAATCAAGGATGAAAACCCCAGAATATTATGCAAAAACCATGCTAAAACATTGGTCGTAAACCAAATCTTTATTTTTTAACAAGTAACCTCCAAACCCTTATTATGTTTCAAAGAAACGGAAAAAATCCCAAAGATGAGCTTTTATTGGAAAGTGGAGGAGGAACTTACAGCTTCCAAGCCGTTTAACAGAACAAATCACTGTCTGTTCATATCTCCTAAGCACACGTATTTGATCTGCATCGAAGCCGAGCGTCAATAACGTAAAGTAATTTACAAACAACTTTACGCTTATAACGAATTTACAAGACAGATACTGTGCTACGAGCTGGGTCTAGGAGAATTCAGAGGAAAATGTAAAATTAACACTCTTTGCACACTTTATTACTTGTTTATGAGAGATTTCTAATATTATAATCAATTCAACCTCTAAATAAGTTGATTCGATCAAATGAAGCGTAGGTCGATAAGAGAGAGAGATGAGTGTTGTTGTGAGTTACCTCAAGGTATTCGTCCATACCATACTTGGATCCTTCCCTTCCAAGACCAGACTGCTTCACTCCCCCGAATGGAGCCACCTGCAATTAAAACATGTAAGCAACTCTATGGCTATAATTTGGAGAATGTGCTTCTTCCATTTCTGGTCTTGCCTCTGTTGATATGAGTCCTTCGTTCACCCCTACAAGTCCGTATTCAAGTGCTTCAGATACACGCCACGATCGTTGGACACTATTTGTGAATATATATGCAGCAAGTCCTGCACGCACACATTTCGTCATTTCCTTTATCATGTAAGCCCGAAACTCTGACATATAGAAAAAAGGTTACTAAGATTACATGAGGACATACCTGCAATGGTGTCATTAGCGAGTCTGATTGCGTCCTCCTCCGTTTTGAACCGAATGAGGGGAGCTACGGGTCCGAAAATCTCCTCCCTAAGAAAAGCAAATAAGTTCTTCTGATAAAAAAAAAATACGAGGAACACTAGATGTTTCTAGTTCATTCTTTAGAGACTCAAAATGCTATAACACTGCAATTCAGCGAATCTTTCACAACTTACTTAGACATGATCATGTTACTCGTAACATCACGGATAACAGTAGGCTCATAAAATGTCATCCCTAGACTGTGCCTTTTGCCGCCAAGGATAATTTTTGCTCCCTTCACGAAGAAGACAAAACAAATACATAAAAGATACCTCTTGTTAGTATGAACTGGGGAAATTTCTTTGCTACATGACATACAAATACAAAATATGAACCGCTTCGCTTAGAAACCACGGTTAGCAAAGATGCATAAGGGAAAATACAAACCTTGGAAACAGCATCTTGCACGAATGACTCTACCTGAAATTATTTAGCATGAAGAGCAAGAATATTTACAGTAGTGCCATTAAACATTATTCATGTGTATGAAAAAATAAAACACAGAAACTGGAAACTTTTGACCATAATAAAAGGAAACTATTATTAATGTACCTTTTGAATTGCTGCATCGTTTATAAGTGGACCCTGTAAGAATGTTGAAATGACAAATAAATTTACAGCAAAGTAGCAGAGTACGCAAGAGACTAGATTCAGTTAATCTTAATTCAAGTCGCTTGGGATGGTACTTGACAGAACTAGAAAGAAGGTACCAATAATCTGGTTATCTAGATTCGATAGCAAATAGCATATTTTTTTTAATAATTTTGTAAACATCCAATCATCAAGGATATAACATCACAAAGCAGAAGCAAAAGACCAAAAACGGACATACCTGGGTTGTCCCCTCCTTAAAGCCATCTCCTACTTCTAATTTTTGAACCGCTTCAGAAAAGGCCTCAGCAAATTTATCATAGATACCTGTGGAAAAAAAAAGATAAAATATTACGTTAATAGTAGATACCAGATCCATAAGGGGGGTGCGCCGAGTAATCTAATTCTTACCATCTTGCACAAGTACTCTGTTCGCACAAACACATGTCTGACCACTATTCCTAAATTTCGCTGCAAGCTGCAAAATTACAGATCAAATGGGTGCTATAATGTTTTAGAGTATTGACGGTTCCCATAATGGACCACTAAGAAAATTGTGCTTGAAACTAAGAGCTCGGAATCCTCGGATAGGTGGAGCTTGGAAGCAAGTAACCAGATAAGCAGAAAGAAAATATACACATCTAGTATGGAAAAAAACGGGATACCGTCACCATAGAGTAATTTCTCCAGATAGACCAACTTTTTTGCACCTTTTGTACAAAGCAATGCGTTAACACTCATGACTATCACTTACCGTTCCTTTTACTGCTACATCCAGGTCTGCATCATCAAATATTATGGAGGGTGCATTGCCGCCAAGTTCTAGAGAAACCTACACCAAAAAAAAGAAGAAGAAGAGGTATTACCAATATTCGATCTGGAGAGTAATTTTCAAAAACATGACATTGTTGCTTAAGCATACCTTCTTGACAGTAGGTGCAGCAGCTGCCATCAATTTTTTCCCAACTGCTGTTGAACCTGTGAACGTAATTTTCCTCACCTGAGTAGCACGAGAAACAAAAACAGTCACTTGATAAGGTTACTTATCATGCATCACTACTAATGGCAGAGATACAAATAACAGAAATTACACAAAGATGATTAGAGAAACCTGTGGACTCGTAAGCAAAGCATCCCCAATTTCAGGAGCATTTCCCATGACCACATTAAGGGCACCCTGTTGAAAAAACATGCAAATGAATCATACAAAAAAACATTCCCAAAACAGCTGCAAAGAAATGGTCTGCTGCTTGAGGTAAAAAAGAAAGAAAGAAATGGTCTGCTCAGAAAGTTCATGATCACATAAGAAATACTGTTAAAAAGTAGCCTTCCAGCCACAATGGGTCATACATCAATGGGCCATACATCAGATCAGTAGCCACATTGAATACAATACAAGCACTTGGGTATGGGTCGATAAAACCAGATCACATGTTATAACGAAAAGACTACGTGTTCGAAATTTACAAATTATCAGGCCAGCTCCCTGACATGAGGGTATCAAACTCGATTAAACCAGAGATGCTGGTGGGTTATGTAGTTCAAGCCTAAAATCATAACTTACCGGAGGAACTCCAGCTTGAAGTGCAAGTTCAGCCGCAGCAAGTGCTGTTAGGGGCGTAAGTTCAGATGGCTTAACAACCACCGTGCAGCCAGAAGCTAGAGCAGGGCCAACCTGCAATACCGTCAACCATCCTCGTCAAAGTTAATGAAAAAGTTCAACATAATATACTGGGATAGTATACTAGATAGGCTATTTACAGAAAAAAGAAGGTAAATTGAAACGGTATAACAAGCAAGACCTTTCGAGTAATCATGGCTAAGGGAAAGTTCCAAGGGGTAATTGCGCCAACAACACCAATAGGCTGCATAGCAAATCAAGGGAGTCAAGCAATGCAGGTGTAATGTAAACACCTGCTGTTGTAGATAAAGCCAGTCGGCCACATGACGCGAAAAAAGGGACACGAGGAATGTCGACATATAAAAAAGAATTCGCAAAGCAAGTTCTCATGTAGCATTACTACAGAACAGAAATTTCAAGAATATTTCTTGAGAAGCTGGGAAGCAGAGCAAAGTCACAGGTTTTGAAACCCAGATAGCATGGCGATTATTTGGCCATAACGTTTCCAATTACACACCTCCAAAGTTAAGCTAAGAGAGCAGAATAATGTCACTCAAAAATAAAAGCTGCATATATAGAATTCAGAAGCATGAATCAGGACACTGGGCGAACCTGTTTTAGGACGAACAATCGGCGATCAGACAAATTAGGAGGAATTATATCACCGTATACACGTTTTGCCTCCTCCGCATAGTACTCAATAAAACTTGCCCCATATGCGACCTGTAAACTAAATTACAGAATCATATATTGCATTCAAGAGACGATTGCAACACTTGAAACAAGCCCAAAACAGCACATACAGTGGTCCCAAATATAAAATGAATCATCTACCTCTCCTATAGCCTCCTTTAGTGGTTTTCCTTGCTCCAAAGTTATAAGTTGTCCAAGTTCTTCCTTGTGTGCAATCAGGAGGTCATACCTGTGTTTGGAGAAACAAAGTGGATCAGGAACCTCGGTTCCAGTAACGTGCAATATCTTAGAAGAGGATACCAGAAAATCCCCTAACTCTGCCCATACCTCTAACTTTACATTAAACAGGGAGCAGTCATTTGTTTCCAAAAGCCTTGATACTACTAGTACTATAATTTAATTTCATGGGCATTTGACATCCATGGAAAACATTCCTCCATTGCGATACTGACCTTATAATCCTAAAACATGCCCATGCACACTGGAAAAGTAAAAGAGTAGGCATTGCTACAGGATAAAAGTTTGTACCATCTCCGTAAAACTTTACTCCTCTCTCCAGCAGTCAGTCTGCTCCAAGCTGAAAATGTGATAAAAATATGTATGTTACAAGAAATAAGTTTGTATCCTTCCCCAGCACATTGTTCAGTGTGAATAGAAGTGACCGTCAAACATTGAGCAGAGACGGAACAGTTTGAGGTATTATAACTAAGAAAAGGTGAAAAAGAAAGAAGCCTTAGGGTCACATACATGGGAATGCTTCGTAAGAAGATGCAATAGCATCATTCGTCTCTTTGACTCCCATACATGCAACATCAGCTACAATTTCACCGGTTGCTGGATTGTTAACCTGTGGAGAAGAATCTATGATGGCAACAGAAGAATCCTCCCACACAAGACTTACATAATCAAGAGCAAATGAGATGTATGACCTTGATTGTGGTCTTGTCATACGAATCAATCCACTTTCCTCCTATTAGACCTTGTGTTCGTAAGAGACCGGAGCTCCTGAGCTTTTCGGAAACGCTTCTTGCGTCCATACTCATCTGATTATCAAATTCAGATGCAATACATGATTCTCTGATTCAGATGCAATACATGATTCTCTGATTCAGATACAATACAAAGAGGAATCCGGATAGTATACATACATATCAGCGATACGAAGAAATCTCCCGATCGTTTCTTATCGCGAGATATGATAGCGAATGAATACAACAAATCTACGAGTAATATGTATATACGAAGGAAGTGACTGAGGAGTGGTGGTTACCTGGCGACACTGAGAAGAGACGAGGAGGGAAGCATGTGACGAGACGAGCCTTCGGCAACCGCTGATGGCTACACGCGCTGCCGCTCCGACTACCATTTGCAGTTTATAAAACTCTGAAAAAGTTGCAATTGATTTCAATCGAAGAAGACGATGAAGAGAAATCAAATCTAAGCAACAAAATTAAGTGTGAAGAGATGAGATGAGTGTAAAATATCTACTTAGCCATCTCACAAGGGTAATTAAAAATTGGAAGGCGGATATATAAATGACAGGTAAGGTTGGTGATATTTGACTGTATGCGAGTGTGCTACTGCTAAATATAGTCCACGTGGCGCTTACACCGTTTTGCGGGATTTGTTCCTTGACTTTTTTATTTTGAAGCAAAAATTTGGCGTTTCAATGTACAATCGCAAACGCAAAACGTAGCGTTCAAAAGTTGAAAACAACCGCAGTTTTAGTCCAATGATTAGGTGAGTTGATTAGGATTATGAATCCACGGCCACGGGATAACAATAATTTTCTCTAGTGTGGAGTGGATTACAAGTGTAGAATCCATGTTATTAAAGAGAATATTGTGAACATAATTATATAGATTTGTATTGTTATGTTAAATGATTCTCTTACATAGCTAATTAGGTTAATTCGATCACTCTATAAATGTTATCTAATTATGAGAGAATAACAAGAAACTTGTTTATGATGAGAGATTTGGAATTGGAAGAATGTGTGATTCTCATTGATCAAACAGAATGTGTTATTTTTTTCAAGAACATAATAGTATTGGCGTTTCGAAAAAATGGCTTATTATTTTGTCAATGGTTTTACGATATTATTTATTTATTTATTTTGCTTGTTAGTCGTAAATATGGGATCTCATCTCTCCATCCCATGCTAAGAGCATTTAGCCATTTTCCATGTCCTCATTTTCATTTTACAGAGCTTTCCTTGTAGCTCGGCAAAATCCATTTCCGTCTCTCCCATGCTAAAAGATCATCTTCCCCAAAAAGTTTTCTATCTTTCCCATCTCCTAACCGTAGCCTAACATTCTCCTCCGGATCTGTTTTCTCCGTCGTTTCTATTCAGAATCACCATTGGTGCACACAGGAGATTTTCCTCTGATCGTGTTGAGTTATGAGTTCCACCGCGGCATCCTCATCCGTCGGAGGAGGCGGATCGGCTGAGCCTTCCGGTGTAAAGAAAACCTCGAAGAGACCAAAATGTGATTTATCTATCTATCACTCGAATCTTCCTTCATTATTCCTGGCTATAACTTTTTCTTTTCTTTTCTGATTCGGTGGATTCTTGTTTGAATCTGTCTAGTACACATAGGGATCGTACTTAGAATTTCCTTTTTTGGAATGCCGATTGAATTTTCACAACTTTTCCTGCCATTCATTGATGCATTTCTTGTTTTTTCTCCCTAGGACGATTATATGGGCATACCTTGATCATCATGCATGTTTATGCATGTCTCGTATCATGGGAGCTTCTATCTTTACATGTGCACACAAGCATTCTTCTATATTATATGTTTGATGCAGATTCTTGTATAGACTAGATACGTTCATCAGCTTGGTGTATTATATTAAGTTATATCCGTCCTGGACGAAACTTTCATGTCATTTACTCATTTGAGAAGGTGTAGCTGTTGGATTATTGTATAGACTTACGTTTGGTTCTTGGACTTTTTATGCAAAGTGGATTATGTATCTTTCGTTCGTAAACTTAGCCATCCTTCTCCCATAAACCAAATGGTACAATGGCTTTGGTTTCTCTCTAGTCCTTAACAAATGTTTTCCAATTTTTCTTTACCAGATTCAAAATTTACTCAGCAGGAGCTTCCAGCGTGCAAGCCAATTCTTACTCCAAGCTGGGTGAGTTCCATGTCCGTTACTTAGATTCGCCACTGTGGTCTTTGAAAAGAATGTTTCTTACTTTTTTATTTCTAACTTTTCATTGCTATGTGCAGGTTATCTTGACATTTCTTGTTGCCGGGGTTGTCTTCATTCCCCTCGGAGTGATCTGTCTTTTTGCTTCTCAGGGAGTATGTGCATCAGGCTGTCTTTTCTCATGTTTGTTTTCTAGCTTCGGTTTTGTGTTTTATTGAGGATATGTTTCATTCATACATGAAGGTCGTTGAGATTGTTGATCGATACGACACAGAGTGCGTTCCAGCGTCTTCTAGGGGCAACAAGGTCGCGTACATACAGGGTGAAGGAGATAAGATATGTAACAGAACAATAACGGTACACATCTTCTTCTATTCAAATTTTAGTTCCTTCTTATTCCATGGTACGTTGTATATGTTAGCTCTTCTCTTAGGTATGATTCCTTCACAAACTTGGCTCTGTTTTTGCAGGTTACAAAAACTATGAAGCACCCTGTCTACGTATACTACCAACTTGAGAATTTCTACCAAAACCATAGACGGTACTGTTCCTTATTTACTCAGTGATAGTACTCGCTTTTATAATGTTACTTTCCCTGGAATCTAGTAATTCTTTCAAGAATGTAAAGCAGCGTGTGGGACTCCGTATTTAGATTAGGTTTCTTATTGACAGTAATTTTCTAGCTCGTCATGGTAGTCTTGATCCGGGAGGAATATTTGTAGTTCTCAATGTCGAGAGAAGCATTCATGGAGGCGACTCATTCAGAAAATGTGCTTGTATTTTTAAAAGTTGTGACTATTAAGATCTAGGCCGTGAAAATGTTGTCCACAGTTTGCTGCCATTAAAACTTCTTGGTCATTTTTATCCTTCCATGAGGTTTTCACCTCAATATGTGTTCGTATGAGTTACATCTTGGGTTGATTATATGTGTAGATATGTGAAAAGTCGAAACGATGCACAACTAAGAAGCCCAGGAGAAGAGCGTGATGTGAAGACTTGTGCACCTGAGGATAATGTGGGTGGAGAACCAATTGTTCCATGTGGTCTTGTTGCTTGGAGTTTGTTCAACGATACTTATCATTTCTCAAGAAATAGCCAACAGCTTCCTGTGAATAAGAAAGGCATCTCATGGAAGAGTGACAGAGACAAAAAGTTTGGGAAAAATGTCTTTCCTAAAAAATTTCAGACAGGAGAGCCTATAGGTGGTGGAACTCTTGATCCCAAGAAACCGGTAAAAAAGTTCCTTCGGTATCAGTTTGGATTTACTTTCTGAACTGGATGTTAAAAATTGTAAGAGTTCTTTGTTGGACAGTTGAGTGAGCAAGAAGACCTCATAGTGTGGATGCGAACCGCGGCTTTGCCAACATTTAGGAAGCTGTATGGGAAGATTGAAACGGACCTGCACGCTGGTGATACTATAATGGTCTTGTTGGAGAACAACTACAACACTTACAGCTTCAATGGTGAGAAGAAGCTCGTGCTATCAACCACTAGCTGGCTCGGTGGAAGGAACGACTTCCTCGGGATTGCATATCTCACTGTAGGCAGCATCTGCTTGTTCTTGGCTGTTACATTCGCCGTACTGTATCTAGTTAAGCCAAGGTACTTTCTTAATTATGAACATCTTCGACTTTTCCTTCTCGTGCATGGTATTCATCATTTTGTTAAGACATTAGTACGTATACTTTGGCTTTTCCGATTTTGAATTTTCGCCACGAAACTTGATAAAATTGTGTAAAGTGAAATGATATTGTCCTCTTATGGGTTTCAGGCAACTTGGAGATCCCTCGTACCTTTCGTGGAACAGAAGTGCTGGAGGTTGACGACAGATGATATAGTACTTCATGCAATCAGGCTTGTTCTCTCCATCGTCGAACGGCATAATTTTGGCTGAGCTAACAAAAGATATGAAAAAAGTATATAGTCCCTTTTTTTTGTTGATAAAGAATAATATAGTCCTTTTATAATTCGATGTTATTGACAACAACGTTTAATTTTTACGTTTTTCGTTTATTCATATATCATTGGTAAGATCATTGCCAACTGATTGTGTTTAGAAAAAATGTGTTACAAATAGTTCAGAGTTGCGCTTATTGACCAAAGAAAATGTTTAGTCCTTGGCTTAACCATTTGGTAAAGCCGTTCTTGAGGTTTTGTGGTATTTGGATTATCTCAGAATGATTTTCTTATTCCTATAGTAGTTTCATAAAACTAGTAATTATCTATTATTTGTTGATAAGAGTTATGTAATAAAATTTTAGATATAAAAATAAATGCTGTTAGAGATTTTTTTAAAAAAAATCTTCTTACCAAGTAATTTTGTTTCAAATGCTAGTATTTTTTTTTGTCCTTTAATTAGATCTCTATTTTTGGAGACAACACTGATTTGCTTATCTACGGTCCACCTGTCAGGTTAATTCCTACACATGTCACGTTATTCCCTTCTTCCCTTATCGTATTTTTTTTATCGTAACTTGATTGGTCAAAAAGGATTACTTTTGCATACTAATAAGATCACTATAATATAGTAATTAATCTATTATTAATCTATTATTACTAAGCCAGATTTACAGTCACTTTGGTCGTCAAGGCTCGGATTCCTCGGAAAGTATATTCCTCTCTGTCGCTCTCAAATAATTTTCACATGTTTTCTTTTGGATTTTATATTATTTTGTCACCGTCTGTGTGTTTCACAATCGAGAATTGTCGCTGTCACTGACTCTTGAGTCTTACTGTTGTTGATGATGATGACATCGCAGGGTATCTACGACGGCGTTTCGTTTCTTTCTGGTATCTCCCATGTCTATTACAAACCTCCGCTCTTCAGGCTGTTCGTCTCCGATCTCAGGTTAAGTGTACTCACTTTCTCGGCATTGTTTAATTCTTTGCTTGCATGCTCGTGGATTTTTTTTTTGTTTTGTTCGGGTGTGATTTGTACTCGATTTCTCTTCTACTTGTTTCCATGAATCTTCGTGATTTCTCTGAGCTTAATGGAGATTGAAGTAAAATTTGGCATCATTTCTGCAGTTTTGATGATACTGTGTGAATTGTTCCGCAATGTAATTCGTCTGATTTGGTCTTTATTTGGTTGAACTGAAATTGACTCTTTCATAAGCTTCCTTTGTGAGGGTTTTGGACTATTTCGGTCTCTTACTCGAGATTGTTGCATCAATGGTTTCAACTATTCAACGTGAATGTTCTCTCGTTGTGCAGCTACTTTGGAAAGGAGATTAGAAGCAGTAGAACATACAAGAAGAACTAACAATGTGGTAAACTGAACAGCATGTTTTTATTTTTTTATTTTTGTTATTCGTAATTTTGTATTTGCTTGCTTCTACAACAATCTTGAAATAGGATGATAATTTTGGTCTAGACCAACTAATGTTCTTGATTTATCCAGAGCTTTGAGCAGACAAAGGAAAAGATTAGGACGATGTTAGATAAAGTGGAGCTTTCTGTTTCGGCTTATGATACCAGTTGGGTAGCAATGGTTCCGTCACCGAGCTCCCAAAATGCTCCACTTTTCCCACAGTGTTTGAACTGGTTATTGGAAAATCAACATGAGGATGGATCTTGGGGACTTGATAATCACAATCATCAATCTCTTAAGAAGGATATGTTATCATCTACACTGGCATGTATCCTCGCGTTGAAGAAGTGGGGAACTGGTGAAAGGCAAATAAGCAAAGGTCTGTTTTTTTTCTTCTCTTTGTTACTATCTGACTTTTGGAAAATTCAGGGAATGATGAGTGTCAAAAACAAAATTTTCAGGTCTCCAGTTTATTGAGCTCAACTCTGCATCCGTCACTGATGAAACCATACAGAAACCAGCAGGGTTTGATATTATATTTCCTGGGATGATTGAATATGCTAGAGATTTGAATCTGGCAATTCCATTGGGCTCTGAAGTGGTGGATGCCATGATACAGAAAAGAGATCTGGATCTTAGAAGGTAGACTCCTGCTCTTTTGTAAGCATACTTAAAGCTCGTCTTGTACAGAACTCTTCATCTCAACAACCTTTGTTGCTTTAATGTTTGATCAGTGACAGTGAAAGCTTTCCAAAGGGAAGAGAAGCATATCTGGCCTATATTTTAGAGGGAACAAGAAAGATTCAAGATTGGGATTTGATTGTGAAATACCAAAGGAGAAACGGCTCACTGTTTGATTCTCCAGCCACAACAGCAGCTGCATTTACTCAGTTCGGAAACGATGGGTGTCTCCATTATCTCTCTTCTCTCTTCCAGAAATTTGAGGCTGCAGGTCTAATAATCAGCATGGATTTCATTTTCGTTGTGTTTCAAGATTTCCACTGCTCAAATATCTGCTTGTCATTTTCAGTTCCCACAGTTTATCCCTTTGACCAATATGCACGCCTTAGTATAATTGACACTCTTGAAAGCTTGGGAATCGACAGGGACTTCAAGAACGAAATCAAAAACGTATTGGATGAAACCTATAGGTAAATTCCCTCAGCACTATACAAATTTTTTATGATGGTTTTCTAGCTTAACCACACAAAATTCAATATTGTATTCATGATTTCCATAACCATCTTTGACCAATAAACAGATGCTGGCTGCGTGGGGACGAAGAGATATGTTTGGACTTAGCCACTTGTGCTTTGGCTTTCCGATTATTGCTTGCTCATGGCTATGATGTGTCTTACGGTGACGTGATCTCTTTCTTTCAGATGAATATAGCTTAGATTTGAGTCAACTTCATGTATGTGTTAAGTTGATACATTGCGTTTGTTGCAGATCCGCTAAAACCATTTGCAAAAGAATCTGGTTTCTCCAATACTTTAGAAGGATATCTGAAGAATACAGTTTCGGTGTTAGAATTATTTAAGGCTGTCCAAAGTTATCCACATGAACCAGCTTTGAAAGAGCAGTGTTTGTGGACTAAGCAATATCTAGAGATGGAATTATCCAACTGGCCGATCACCTCTGTCCGAGATAATTACCTCAAGAAAGAGGTTACCTTACCTCTTCTCATAACTATCTTCCCGTGAGAGCCTTAAAAAGTAATCAGTATCTGAGAGTCTGATCCTTTTCAGGTTGAGGATACTCTTGCTTTCCCCCCCTACGCAAGCCTGGAAAGATTAGATCATAGGAGAAGGTTACTCAGAGGTTCCTGTGTGGAAAACACAAGAGTTTTGAAAACATCTTATTGGTAAAATTTGATGTTTCATTCCTTTTTTGGCTGTTTAAACAATAAACCAAGACATTAGGTCTTATTTTATTTCTTCTATGTGCTAGTTTGCCCAATGTTTGCAGCTCTGATATCCTGAAGTTAGCGGTGGAGGACTTCAATTTCTGCCAGTCTATACACGGTGAAGAAATGAAACGTCTTGATAGGTGCACTCCCAGCTATAAACCTTGTCACTTTATTTAGCCTTCTTTCATAAGCTAATGAGATTACCAATATAACCACACACTTGAGCGAGTTCTCTGTCATGAGTCATGACTGTTTTCTGTTCAGGTGCCAGTTTTGTTTGTTATGTCGTCACGAATAAGCTTATATGGCTAGATCTCATATCTCTGTAATCTTCTCACCAACTTGCAGATGGATTGTGGAGAATAGATTGCAGGAACTAAAATTTGCGAGACAGAAGCTGGCTTACTGTTACTTCTCTGGGGCTGCAACCCTTTTCTCTCCAGAATTATCTGATGCTCGTATATCGTGGGCCAAAGGTGGAGTACTGACAACTGTCATAGATGACTTCTTTGACGTTGGAGGTTCCAAAGAAGAAATGGAAAACCTCATACACTTGGTTGAAAAGTATATCGATTTGGCTCCTTTCTCCAAAGCTCTTTTTCTCTATTTGTTCCCTAGTAAAAAAGAAAAAGAACAAAAAAAAGAACATGTTTTTCGCTTACAAATTGCAGGTGGGATTTGAACTGTGTCCCTGAGTACTGCTCTGAACAAGTCGAGATCATTTTCTCAGTTCTAAGGGACACAATTCTTGAAACAGGAGAAAAGGCATTCATCTATCAAGGACGCACCGTGACACACCACATTGTGAAAATTGTAAATATAAATCATCCCACACTAACTTATATTATATGTTGTCGTTTCCTAACAACTCATCTGACCAATGTCAATTGGTGACTTATCTTATGCAGTGGTTGGATTTGCTCAGGTCAATGTTTAGAGAAGCCGAATGGTCCAGTGACAAGCCAACACCAAGCTTGGAGGATTACATTGAAAATGCGTACATATCATTCGCATTAGGACCAATTGTCCTCCCCGCAACTTATCTCATCGGACCACCACTTCCAGAAAAAGCAGTTGAAAGCCCTGAATATAATCATCTCTACAAGCTTATGAGCACTATGGGTCGTCTTCTAAACGACATACAAGGTTTTAAGGTAAGACGCTGCTTGAAATTATAACTAAAATGCCGAGTTGAAAGATGGCAAAGATGTGTAAAACCCAACATAGTAACAGTAATGGTAGATTCGGGTTTAATGCGTCCATGTTTTTGGCAGAGAGAAAGTGCGGAAGGGAAGCTGAACGCGGTTTCATTGCACATGATACACGAGCAAGACAATCGCAGCAAAGACGAGATCATAGAATCGATAAAGTGTTTAGCAGAGAGAAAGAGAGAAGAATTGCAGAAGCTAGTTTTGAAGGAGAAAGGAAGTGTGGTTCCAAGGGAATGCAAGGAAGCGTTCTTGAAGATGAGCAAAGTGTTGAACTTATTTTACAGGAAAGATGATGGCTTCACCTCACATGATCTGATGAGTGTTGTTAAATCTGTTATCTACGAACCTGTGACCTTACAGGATGCGTCTTTAAGTTGATCCAAGTTGATCTGACAGTTTTAACTTTTTATTTTGAACAGGTTTCTTTCTTCTTTTATTTATAATGGACTTCTTTTAATGAAAATCAACTTCCGCTCTATGTTCTCAGCCAATAACAATGAAACTGGCTAAATATGAGGGAAACTTTTAAGTACTAAAAGTGATCATTTAATCTTTTGATCTTTCAGACTTTCACCAAATCAAGTTTTAACTTTGTAATATTGATGTTAGGATTGACCGACTGAGAAAAGTAAAAGAAAAAGTTAATAAATAAAGACTGAAAATATAACATGAAAAAAACTCAAAACAAATCCCTCAAATTTTGGCCAAAACTCTTAAAACGATTTCTTCTCATAAGAAACCAGACCGTGAACTCCTCCTTCGATCTGTGCTGCACCGGTTCGAGCCTAGCACACGAAAAAAAAGCAGCATTAACACTAGGCGCAGACAAATCAGAGAGTTCCTACAAGGACAGTTTCATTCACCTCGAGCCTGAGGATGTTAGATCTCAACAGATCATGAGCAGATTGCAAGGAAGAAGCACCAAGGTCTTGAAAACCTTGCTTCACCGCGTGCATTGTGTAAGGTATCAACTTCAACACAGAGCCTTTATCCGCGACTGCTCCAACCACTCCTTGAGCAATCTTGAGTTTCGCAGTGTCTCCTAAGTATCTCTGGTCACTTCCTTTAGTCATTGCTTCTAGCGATCCCATTCCACGGTACTTCTTGACCCTCTTACCATTCTATCATTACCACAAACGATCAAAACACACAGATTTAAAAGAAAAGTGTTAGTTAAACCGAAAGAAGATGTGGTAATACCTTATACTCGTAAGACCCAGGAGCCTCAGTGCTTCCTGCTAAGAAGCTACCCATCATAACAGTTGATGCTCCGAGGACTAGAGCTTTTACAATGTGACCTGAATTTGAGATACCACCATCCGCAATAACCGGAATCCCGCTCTGAGCAGCGAGTGAACAAACCTTGTAGACAGCAGTAGCCTAAGATGTCCAAATTACACAAACAGAACGAATCAGTTAAGTTATATAACCGCACAAAGTTAAAACCTTTGAGAAGAATCAAACAGTCAGAGATTTTCATCTACCTGTCCACGACCAACCGCACAAACCTCTTGTGTGGTGCATATCGAACCAGATCCCATACCGACTCTTAACCCATCAACACCTGCTTGAATCAAGTTCTGCGCCTGGTAAGCCGTCACAACGTTTCCACCAATCACATCCAAATCGGGGTAAGTCTTCGTCACATACTTAATCATCTCGAGCTGGTAAATAGAGTTCCCTTGAGAACTATCCAACACCACGGCATTGACACCGGCTTTGACTAAATGCTCCAGCCTCTCCTTGTCAGATTCCCTCGTCCCTATCGCTGCACCAACCATCCACTCACCGTCTGGACCTACGGTCCCTGGTCCTGACTTGGGATATCCTTTAACCCTCTCTATATCGTCTTTTGTCACCACGTTGACAGTCTCACCATCCCTTTCAAGAACCACGAAGCCCTTCTGCTTATCTTCTAAGAGAGCTTCGATCTTCTCGATGTCAATGTCCCATGGTACACAGTAGTCGCTGCTATCACAGCTCTTCATGTAGTCGTATATCTTCATCTCTCTTTGCTCGTAATTCATTTTTGTCCACTGCGATTTCGTGACATAGCCTAACAGTTTCGGAACCGTCATTGTTCCTGCTTAATTCAATCAACAAGCACGCTTGTTAAATCCAAAAAGTACACTCAAATCGAATGATCATGTAGTTTATGTTGACTACGATTTTCGAACAGCTCTAATCAAGTAAAAGTCAAAACTTTTGTCAAAATCATTGGAACAGTGATAGATTCCTAGAAACGAATACGATTCTCTCACCTGTTTGCGTGACAAAAACGAAGGAAGAAGGACCAAAAGCATCCAGCGAACTAATCTCATACTCGGGGAGTTTCACACCGGCGTCGGAAGCAATCGGGTGCCGTAGCGACTTGGCTTGGCGGATAACCGACGCCTGAGCGGCCATGTCACAGTTATAGTGCACGATTCCAATCCCTCCAACTGCGGCCATTGCGGCAGCCATGTGAGACTCCGACACAGTGTCCATCGGAGACGAAACGCAGGGTATAGAGAGCGGCACGCGCCGGCTAAGGCGCGTGGATAGAGAGACGGCGTCTGTCGAGAAATCGATGAAGTGAGGAAGAAAGATGACGTCGTCGTAAGTGTAAGAGTATCCCTGAGCGAAGAGCTTTTCCGCTGGGAATCCATCCTCGAAAGACGACATCGATCACTACCTCTTGAGAGAGAAAAAAGAGAGGCGGAGGTGATTAGGGTTTAAGGGAAGGGTTTTTGGGAGATTCTAATAAAAGGAAGACGACAAATCCAAACTCTTGAATTGGAGTTGTTGGAGCTTTGTTGTGTCTTTGTGAGAAAGACCGAGTTTAGAGTTTGTGTTATATAGTACGAATCAGATTGAAGTTCTTCCTCTTTTTATTTTTTCCTACTTTTTGTGTTTTGTTCCTTTTTTTTTTTCTCGTTAAATTAGATTATTTTCGTTCGTCTTCTTTCCCTTTTCAGTATTTTGCCGGAAATTTTTTTCCACTTTTTTTTCATATCCATTTTTTCCCTCAATACTAACTTTATTTTCAAAGTACCAATATCATGTAAGGGAAAAGGCAATGTGTCGTGTGTGTATAAATAAAGGAATTATTAGTGATAGTAGTTAGTAGATGCAACGTACTTGTAAGTTTAGAAGACCTAATTCCATTAGCAAAAAGCAATATACGAATTTAGCATAAGATTTATAATTATGCGGTTATGCCATTTTCCAGGAAATTAGTATTTATAAAGCCTTAAAGGGTTACAAGTTACAAGTTACAACTTACAAGCGAGAGACCCACCTAACGTATTATATACCAAAACTTATTTGATGTTATTCGTATCCACGAAAGTATGTAGAAGAAAAAAAAAAAAAAAAGCGAGAGGCGTCTTCATCTTCATGCATCAGAGGAAATCAAAATGGCACCCATTAAAGCCTGTTTTCCATAAAATAAGAATAAATCAATATTAATAAATAATTGAGAAAGGATAATTACTAATTGAGAAACATATGTAAATGTTTTACTTGGGTCGACGGTGACAAGCATGCCGGTGCCGCCGAAAGTGCAGGAGCCACCGGAACCTTTGGTCCGCTGCCAATAGCTGTTGAAGGCGAATGAAGCATGGGCCCACAATGTATTGGGCTTAAAGCAAGGCCCATTGGGCTGAATTGAATGGCAATCAGCTCCTGACCCACAAGCAAAATTCATGGCTTCTTGAATAATTGGGTCAGGTACCGTGGGCTTAGCTACGCACCAGTAAGCCGAGGTCGGAGTCACGCTAGGTGGCGGTGGTACCATAGGCGGCGGATAGACAATCGGAGGTAAAAATCCAGTTGATGGGGTTGGAACTGATCCCGACGGTGTAGGAGTGTCGGTGGGAGTCGATGGACCTGGCTCGTAGTAAGGAGGACCTGAAATGGGCCCTGATGGGCCTGGTGTATAACCCGGTTCAGGAGGGCTTGGAACTGTTTCTGGCGGGTTTGGACTGGAAGATTCAGGCGGGTATGGGACAGTAACGGGTGGGTTCGGGTTTGAAGATGATTCGGGTGGGTTCGGGTTGGAAGATGATTCGGGTGGGTTAGGGACGGTGACAGGTGGGTTTGGGTTAGAGGAGGAATCCGGTGGGTTCGGGTTAGAGGATGATTCGGGTGGGTTTGGATTCGAGTTTGGATTTGAGGTGGAATCGGGTGGGTTTGGGTTCGGATTCGGGTTAGAAGATGATTCAGGTGGGTTAGGTAGAGTGATTGGGCCGGGAGGTGGGCTAAGTCCAGGATAGGAGGAAGAGGGAGGTGAGTTTAGAGGAGTATTTGGGGGATTAACGCAAAAAGGAGGGGCATTTTCGGGAACTGAAAGTGGGGGAAGTGAAGCGTAGGAAGGTTGAGTGAGACTTGTGCTAACGCCATAAGGTTGAGTGTTGGAGGATGTTGTTGAGTACTCCAAAGGCTGAGCGAGATTGAGTTGTGTCATCATTTTCTCCAACAATGATGTGTGCTTGATTGCTTTGATGGTCACCTTCTTTGGCTTCTTCTTTGAGTATCTCTCAAATCCCACATGTTTTCTTGCATCTACTACCAAAAAAGAAAGAAAAATCAAATGTTTTTAGAGCTAGAAATGGAGAGAAGAAGAGGGAGAAGCTTACCAGAATGAGTGAAGAAGCTGGCCGAGAGAAAGAGACAAAGGAGAATACAAATGGTCGTGAGAGCTCTCTTTGACTCCATGGTTTATAAGAGGAAGACCAGAAGAGATGCTAAATCTTCAAAACGAAAAACTAGTTAAGAGCTACACTGCCCAAAGGAAGAAGAAGATGAAACAGGACCAAGATAGCTTGAATATGTCTATTCTCTGTCTCACTTTCTATATATTTATATATGTCTTGCTGTGTGTGTGTGTCATATGCATAATGCACGTGTAGAAAACAAAACACAAAACTCTAGGCAACCTGTGGAAGGATATAAGATTCTGCTGTCTTTCTCATAAAGATTGGTCCTTTAGCAGCTCACTTTGCTGTCCTCCAACATTCACTTTACTCCTGAGATTATATATGTTTATATTCTATAGCTAGTTCGGGACTGTTTTGACATAATTAATTGATTTTTAGCCGTCTAAACTATATGTATAGTACAAGAATATACACTTATGTATGCCAATGGGCATATATGCTTGCTTGACATTGCAAAAATGATCAGAGGAAAGTTGTTTTATAGTAAACTTTTGCTTGCTTTGTACTCAAACAAAGCTCTTTGGATTTATCTTTTTCTTGACTACATCCATTTGCATAAGCTTCACACATTCTCATTAGATGCTCTTCTCTCTAAACTCGAGGCTTGTGAAATATTATAATTAGTAAACAACTGAATCTCTTTACTAATTTGATTTCTATTTTCTTATGAGTTCCACGGGAATACGCAAACAAATTCTACCAAATTGCAAAAAGACTGTGAAATATTTGTTTTAGAAATTCAAAAATCTAACTGCTATGATCATTTTAGCTGTGACATGTTTTTGTAATTAAAAAAGAACCAAAAGCACAGCCAAGTACCGTTAGAGATGTGATGTTCAGTGCAAGTGGAACCGAATTTTCGAGTATGCAATTGCAAATACTAAACATTTGAGGAGGATGATTTACATTTTGTGAATCTGCTTCAAAGTATTATCAAAGTCAGGTTCGAAATTTCATGGTCATAGAAAGATAAAAAATTTAGCCTTTGGACCGTATTGTAAATATGTTAAAAATA